>CM054063.1:216907099-217507099 GCA_028641055.1 Alopecurus myosuroides | reverse complement strand
TATGAAATTGTGGTATCCTCCTCTGAATGTTTCATTTGAATTGACTTGGCACATGCTCACGCATGCATAAGACTGAAAACAAAAAGTCAATTAAGCCTTGATGATTTATTTTGCCTCAGAGTTCTTGTGTCACTTTTATGCTCCCGTTAATTTTGTTTTGTTGCAAGCATGATTATGACGGTTACTGCTCTCTTGATTGTCGCTTCCCAGTCTATTGCTAGCCTTCACATGTACTGAGTATGAGCTCTACTCGTGCATCCAACTCCCGAGAACCCAAGTCATTCCAAATGTGTCCACCATACCTACCTATATGTGGTATTTCACCGCCACTCCCGGTAAATTTCTCGTGTGCTACCTTTAAAACCTTCAAATTATTAACCTTTTTTGTGTTCCTATTTTATCTCATGAGGAAGTAGTTTAAAGTTTATTGTGTCTTACGTCAAGCAAAGTTCTTCTTCCTTATTTCACCCGATGAGTATGGAATCTATGCTCGTCTAAATCTGCAGATAGCTAGTGCCAATTAATATAACCAAAAAGGTACTTCCCATGGTTTGATGAAAGTTGGTGGGTACCTGTGAACACGGCTAGCCCAGGTTTGTGAAAGATAGGTGGGGGAAGTGCCAAGTAATAAAACAACGAAAACCGCTCTCAAAACTCTAAACACTTTTCTTGGCATGAGTAATGATAAGTTTTTCATTACCATTCGTTGACATAGACATACACCTCTCTCAAAATTATTTTCTACACCTCTGTTTAATAAAATAAAAAGCTCTAGCACATGAGTAATCTCTGCTTCCCTCTGCGAAGGGCCAATCTTTTACTTTATTGTTGATTCACCATATTTTCTTTGAGCACCTTCTCGAGAGCATAACTATCATTCTTAGTGTAATGTGCTTGTCCCAGAACATGGTTAATTGTGGTATAACTTTGATTCTTTTATCTTTGATATCTCTACTTCTAGTATTCACTCAAACTTCAGAGGTGCCCTGGAATTTATATTATGCTCCATAAATAAGGGCAAGCGAGATACCACTTTATCATATCTTATTATGAACATTGCAATTCTGCAAATAGATATACTTCATGTTGCTTATTATTAGTGTGTTGGTATCTCTTCATGGTTTGCATAACTATTAGGTGGCTTTATTTGCATACTTCTTATTATGAATTGCCTAAGTGTTTGATCATATACTTAGAATATATACATCATATGAAGCAAATGTGTTCGTAAAAGTTCTTTTATCGCACTCAGTTGTTAACTGAATTGCTTGAGGACAAGCAATAAGTTAATCTTGGGGGGAGTTGATACGTCCAAAACGTATCTACTTTCCCGAACACTTTTGATGTTGTTTTTCCTTTAAACTTATGAGTTTTGAATACAACTAACACAGACTGACGATGTTTTTAGCAAAATTGCCTTGGTGTCTTGTTTTTGTGCAGAAATTCAACTTTCCCGAAAATGCCCCAAAAATATCGCAAAGTCCCTATTTTACCCGAAGACTCGCGGAGCCAGAAGACGAGATGGAGAGGGGCCACGAGGGGCCCACACCACGAGGCAGCGCACCCCCCTAGGCCGCGTCGTGGCATGGTGTGGCCTCCTCGGCCACCTCCTCGTGCCTCCCTTTCTAATACTTAAGCCTCTTAACCTAAAAACGTCGGGGGGTTCGTCATATACCACAGAAAAACACCCGAGCGCCGCCGCTTCCTCGAAACTCAATTCGGGAATCCAAAGTTCCTATTCTGGCACCCTATCGGGACGGGGATTTGGAGGAGATCATCACCATCGTCATCGCCACCACCTCTCCATCAACCATCCATGATTCCCCCATCCATGTGTGAGTAGTCCTCGCTGTAGGCTGAGAGGGATGGTAGGGATTGGATAAGATCGTTCATGTAATAATTGCCAGATTATTAGGGCATGGTGCCTAGTATTTGTTGTTAGTGCTATCTATAGTTTTTGTAACTTGTTATGCTTATTGCTTTACACTAGGGCCCGAGTGCAATGATTTCAGATCTGAACATGTTATTGATTCATGAGGATAATTATTGTTTATTATCTTACCTGTAAGTTCTATACACATATCGTTGTCTGGAACCCGAGGCCCCAAAGTGACAGCAATTGGGATAACCGGAGAGGATGGCTGTGATGTGAGGATCACATGTGTTCACGGAGTGTTAATGCTTTGCTATGGTGCTTTATTAAAAGGAGCACCTTAATTACCAATAGTTTCCCTTGAGGCCCTGCTACAAACGGGCTTGTAGGACAGAAGATGTTGTGCAAGTTTCTCATTGCTTGCTGTTATTTTACTTACCATTCTCTATTATGCATTCTTTTACTTCTGAAGTTTTACAAAAAAAAAATTCTCCAAAACATATTTGTCCAATGTGTGGATACTACTAGTAATACTATGGTTATTAATATTATTGCCACTAGTTTAATATTGGTGTTACCAAGACCTTGGCGCCCAAATTATTTTCTTACCACCAACACTTAGTTCTTAAGTCTCATAGTGGACACCTTAAAATTTGGTTTTTGGAAAACAACAATTTTATGGAAAAAAAAACTCGTGGAAAGGTGGGACCTTGTCCATGGGAGGATGTGAAGAGGAAGTTTTTCGAAAGTGTTCTCTTAAAACGACATATAACCTAGTATTCGCTGGACAACCAAATCGTATTGCCACATTACCTCAATATGGGTACGGGTTCTAACTTGAAACTTGTCTGTGTTAGTCTATCGTCTACCTCAATGTGCTATAGGGGTTCGAGTCCCCTAAACTGAATTGTCGCCAAGAGAGTGTAACAGGATATGCAAAGTGTGGAATTAATTCCCCCCACCCGGTTGCAATACTTGGGTCTCCTGCCATGGCGGTGTCTTTTCAGGGGAAATCGGACTGGTACGACTGACTCACTCGGTGCCGAGGAGAAAAAAAACCAGTTGAAGAGGTAGTCATTTACGAGCATGAACATAGTGGATGGTTAGGACCAGTTATCTGATGTTTGCATACTATCGCGGACAGTCCGTGGTTGTTCATGGTGGATGTACTGGATCTTGTGGAATGTGTACATCTGTGTATAGTAAATCTATTCATAATAGCCGCGTCCTTGGATATGGATAGTTGAATGGACATGTATCTAGTATTGTGTCGATGGTTTTCAAAATAAAGAAGGTGGAAAGTTGTGAAGTACCTGGGAGGTACTCGAAAATGGAACTTTGTAATTTGGAGGCACTGGATGTTGGTAAACTTGGAGGTATATTGTCTTCCAAGAAGTTTTACAAAGAAAAACCCTTTTCTATAAAGTTATTTACTAAAACCTTGTGGATATGCAATATCTACAAGAGAAATTATATCTATTTTATGAAGTATCTTCTTCAACAAAGTTTAATAAAACTTCTGCAACCATGATGAATCTTATATCCATCATGGCTAGATGAACCCTAATATAGACTACCTAAAAAACACCTATGCATACTTGTATTCTTTAAGCTTTCATTTAGGGTGACTTGTGAGTACAATCAAATGTACTCACATTGGTTTCTTCCCTAGCTATTTACCTGCTTAGACTTCGAGGAGCAGCCTTAGGAAGATCACCACGAGGAGGAGCACTTTGACGACCCTATGAATTAGGAACGTCTCCTGGTCAGTAGCATGTGGTGTTAAGGAATGACTTGGGTCCTATCGCATTGTGTTTTTCTATCTTCCGCTGTCGTGTGTGTTGTCTGCCCTGCGTGGCAGTTCTAAAGACTTGGTCATATTACCTTTCGTAAGACTTGTATTGTATTCATGTCATGGATGTTGTACTCTGTTTGCAAATCTAAATATGTTGTTCACGACAAATTGATCCTGGACCGTGAATGCATGCATATTGGAGGTCTTGGGCTGCTAGTCCGGGGTCCCCACACCGTACCCATAAATCTTGTGATACTATGTCAATACAATGTTGTTTAATGAGTGGTGGTACGGTTATTTATCACCTCACCAGACACAATACCCAAGGACCATCTGCTGATATGTAATGTTGTATAACGATCATTGGTATGGTGATGCCATCGTACCAGCCACCACACTCGCCACCGTACCTGTTCATTGAAGGCAATCAAACCCACCAAGGTGAGCATACTGACCTTGGTACGGTCAAACCCAAACGTACCAATCACCATACCGCCCCGAATTCATAGGTAAAATCCTCCAAGTCTAGGTTTTCAATACCCAATTCTATGTTTTACCTCTTCTTCTACATTTAAACATCCTAGAAACATTAAGAGATCTATTTTCATTTTCATATTTGGTTTGATTCCTTGAGCACCACAATCCAAGGTATATTTATCCTCTTTCCCACAAATTATTTTTTTCAAATATTGATTCAACGAAGTTTTATTTCCAATCTAGGGTTCATGTTTTCATGCCTAGTTCTTATGTGTTGATCATTGCTTTGTAATTCAATTTAGGAGATCTCTACCCCTAGCAATATTAGGATTACATTATCCACCTTATATGAACCAATGCTTATTATTTTTAATTTTATTTTTATATGAAAAGAAGGAGACAAACATGTGCTAGTGTTAACCCAAGTGCTAGTAGAAGTTCTAGTCTAGCTAGCAATGTCATCAAGAAAGCTCTCATGGATAAATTCTTAGGTACTTAACTGCGTGAGAGTAGTTCTCGACATAGGTTTAGGATCCTTGATGAGCATTATATGAAGTCAACCAAGTGGGCTTGTCCCACTACTATCCACCATCTCGGTATCACTAATGATTTTAATTTACTATGCAACAATGTTGGCAGTCGTGGTTTTTTTTTTCAGGATGTTCCAACTTACCGTCGGTTGATGCTGGAATTTTTTAGCATGCTCGAGAAATTTTTTCAATCTCATTCCAATAGAGTAGAGGATGAGAGAACTAAATTTAGACTGATGAACTGATTGTTCGATATAAGCATCAATGAGTGGCGCAACCATTTTTGTTTCACCTATGATGATGATCACACTCTCACCAACAACTATCTGCTGCACCCTCAACCTAATGTTTATTTTTCATAGATGAGGGTTCCTTATGATATCCCTAAAGGAGGGAATATATACTTCCCTGCTATTCGTTATTTTTTTCTATTTTATTGTGGATACCTTTTATGCACGCGACGAATTTACGAGAGTTGATGAGATTATCATCTTAGCAAAGGCCGCACAATTGGAGACCAACATGACGCCCAATTTAGGGAAAATTCTTTTATTCCACCTCTACCGTCAAGCAAACCAGCACCATGGACCCATCACCTGTGGAGGAGTCATCACCGTCCTCGCCCATGCACTTGGATTGGACTTGAGCAACCATTCTCAACTCACCGAAGAGAGGTATGTCGGCCACTGGGTTGTGCAACAGGAATTTAAAATTTTCACCAAACTACTATGCAACTGCCAAGATCTATCTATGCATATACAAGTGAATATAAATTCCAAGATCTAGTTTCGAGATCGTGTACCAAAAACTGTTGTAGCAAAAGAGGTATCTATGATGATGTCGATGAAGTCTGTAGAAGATCCTCATGCACAAGCTTGTGTGTGAGGATGTTGCCAACTCCTCGTAACCAGCACCGTGATCCAGCACACTGAGGGTGTCACATGTTACCTCTCTGAGAGTATGCACACATACGTTGGAGTAGCGCTTCACCGTCCATGACTAAGCATTGCAGGTGTATATGAAGGTGGAGTTCTCGAAACATGAGAGAGAGAGAGAGAGAGAGTAATTAGAATCTAGGTCTAATTGGGAGTGGTCACCTCAACCTAATTAGAAGAAACTCTAATTCTATTAGAGGAAACTCTTATCCAATTAGATGAAGATCTAATCTAACTAGAGGTGACTCTAATCCAATTAGAAGAGCTCTAAACCAATTAGAAGGGCTCTAATTATATTTATCTAATTATTCTTCTAATTATTAGAGAGGTTCTAATCAAATTAGAAGTGCTCTAATTAGAAGCTCTAATTAGTTCTTCTAATTATTAGAGAGGTCTCTAATCACTTAGAAGTGCTCCAATTAGTCCTCTAATTATTTTAGAGAAAGAGATAGGACAAAGGCTCAATTGTATGTTCTACAAAGAGAGGAGGGATGGGGATTATATAGTGGGTCAAGGGAGGACACCTGCCATAGGGGAGGAGGTCGGTTTCGCCTCCTCTCCATTGGTCGCACCTCCCCTCCTAGGGGAACTCGAAGTGGAGTCCAATCTCCTTTCCTTTTTTTCCTTCTTCCCCTCTCATTTATTTCTCATATAAATTCAAGAAAAATCCTAAGGATAGCTAGTGCATATTGTGAGACCATGGGTCCTACCTGGCATCCCCTAAAATTAGGGTTTACCCCGAGGAGGAAATCTGCCCCCTCAGGCACTACTTCCATATATGGAAAGTCTCCTAGAACTCTTATGGAACCCCGCGACCTCTATAGATAAAATCATCGATATTATCTAACAATGTCAGAAATATATATCCAACATCCCGGGAAATCACATGTCTCCCGCATTTGCTCCGTAAAGTGTGTAGCCTCAGTTTCTCTTTCATAATAACTCCGAAATAAATTCCCGTAGTAATAGAAACTGTTTCTATCACTCTGGGACATCTCGTGCCCTCATTATAATTTCTCTCTAATATATAAAATATATCTATCACGCAGAAACACCATTTTGGTGATACTTCTAGTTGATCAGTACCTACCAATATACACAAAAATAAGCCCAAACTTAAGTGTGTTCCCCCTACAGGTTTGATAGTGTGTGGACATGAAACTGGAAACTCTCTCCTTTTCAATAATCTATAGCGTGGCCGTGGACACCCGTATTGTCTCCCACATACTAAACGAATAAACTGATGAACCTGTTGGTTACTATACAAATATCCCATTACTCACTATACCGAACTTACCCTAGACTATTGATTCCGGTATCTCCTATGAAACAATCTTTGGTTCACTAATACCTTTGTCTCGTATTGTTATTCGGTAAGTTTCCTCTTTCTCGGTACCTTATTATGATACCCCACAAAATGTATCATCATCGTGCATTGTCTGCAAAACTTATGAATATAGAGAAAACTGAGTGGGCCCAGGTATGTATCTCCCTTTTTACGGAGGAGTAATTCCCATCTCAGAACATCAAGATAACATACTGTGACGCCCCGAGATCGGGCACTATGCAGATTTCAGCATTCCCGCCAAAATCCACATAATAACCGATTCCAGGTTGCCACTTGTGATAACATTACATCAGTTCACGAATAATCCACAACAACAGAAAAGAGATTTACAAGATGACTCAAACGAGTCCGGGATACAACTGATACAATACAAAGATCCAAATAACAGCGGAAGAAACAACATATCGTCCGTCTACGGACAAGATACAAATTGGACTAAGAGTCCTGAAGATAACCGAGAGCGTCCAATCCCTGCCCAGGCCAAGCCGGAGGGATTCCCAAGCTAACGTCGTCAGACTTCAAACCTGTTGACTGCAATGTTGAATATGCAGCCACGAAAGAGATTCGTGGGTCAGTACGGTTAAGTACTGGCAAGTGGATAAACCATACTCACAAGATACCGGCGTAGCCAGTCATCACAAGATACAAATACTTTAGGATCAACGGAAAGGAAGGGGTTATTGCAAATAAGCGACAGCAGGCTGCACTAACCAACTACAGAGAGATACTACAACTTCCGGCTAACAGAAAGAAGATAAGATCGAGTATTGTAACCAACTGAAAGATAACTTCAAACAAACCCATCCTGGATCTCGCCCCTTATCCGAAGAAGCAATCCGAGGATGACTCACACAGTTGGATTAATGATGGTTCAGATTATTGTGTCAATAAGCCTATTACTAGTCAAGTTGTTAATCATTGGGTGTAAGATTGTTAATCATTAGGTTTAAGTTGTCCTGAGTACTTGTTAGCCAGTACTTTCACCAAGTAATCCATAACCGCGGAAAACACGGCTTCTCGAGAAGATTATCCCTGCAGGGTTGCACCAATTTGGCCGTACACGTAAGAATAACCCGCCAGACGGGGGATCAACCCACCAAGCGAGGTACTCAACACAACTCAACTCTTCTTCGCATCAAGCCCAAAGCACCTTGGGCGCACGGCTAATCGAGCCCAGAAGAAAATGGACCATCATAGCACTCTAAGACCATGTCCCCCTATATGCCAACTACGAAAGTTCCACCCGGGTACCAAGGGCTCGCAAGATCATGCATGCAGCAAATGGAAAACCCGAACTAAATGAGGCGATTTGGACGAGATGCGAATCGAATCAAATTGAGGGGGGCGCCCATACTCGCTTCCCACATGCGGGTAGTGCGCTCATCATGGATCAGTAGACAAGACCCTTTTCCTATTAGGGTCGACACTAGCAGGCCTCAAAACCACAAAGGGCCTCCTGCCGGTGCCTTATCATCAAATTATTATTACCATTAACATTAACAGGATTGATTGATTAACATCGAGCCCCCCAGAACGACAACAATAGTAAAATAAGTAACCGACAACAGACTCGAGCAAAAACAACCCTAAGCATGCAGCTACGACACGAAGGCCAACGAGGTAAACAAACAACAGTTAATAGGGAGTGGAAGGAAATGCTATATCATGGCTGCAAGGTAAACATATAATAGGATCGAGACACAAGCATCGTATCAACAGGCTAGAATAAGAACAACGGAAAGAATCGGTAACAAGTGATGAAAGGCAGCCATTTGGCAGCAGGTGAGTATACTTGCCTGAGATCCCGCAATGTAGCAGAACTTGTCGTTGCTCACATCATCTCAACGTCCTATCCGGGAAGAAGCAACGAACCTCGAACAAACACCGGATGCAACAATTACTACTACGGCAGAAGATCCAGCATGATCTAGATATGGATGCATGACAGGTTTAAAGATGCATCAAAGTAAACTAGTTGGCAAGATAAACAGGTTTAAATGGACCCATTTGCAATTTGAGTTGCATATGAAAAGCCCATGAATTATGGTTGAAACAATTGTTTTCCAACTAATCAACAGGTGAAGGTGGATTAGCATGATGCATGGATGAGGAAAACAGGAAAATAACAACAATAGAACCAATTGGAGATAAGGTTTAACCATTTTGAAATTCACTTATTAAGTTTTGGGAATTTTGGTTACTTAAAGGTGTCACACAAGCATTTGGTTGTTTTCATCAAGTTAAATTGTTCAAAACAGATAACAAAGTTCATATTTGATTAGAACACAAAATTTTAGGTGGATTACATGTTTCAATTATTGAAAAAGGAATTACAATGATTTAATTATGAATTAAACAAGATTAAACAAGTTTTAATTGAGTTTAATTCAAGTTTGAATATTATTTGAATTTTATTTGTCCAAAACATAAATTCAAATTCACATTTGAAAAGTTTAGACTTTGATGGTTTGAAAACATATTTTGCATGTTCAAAATTATTTTATTTTGAGCAAGTTATGATTTTATCAAATTTAAATGAATTAAACAAGTATTAAATTATTTAGGCAATTTAAATTATTCAAACCATGAAACAAAATTTATATTTGAAAAGGTTATTCAAAATGGTATGGAAAACATATTTTATTTGCCTTATTTGGAATTAGTATGAATTATTTATGAATTGTTGCAAATTACAATTGAATTATTTGAATTCAAATTTGAATGGCATTTGGAAATTTCAAAACAGTACACAATTGGATTATTTGGATAGATGATTAAATTTGGGACAACAAACATGTTTGGAGTTTATTAATTGGAGTTACAGATTAAAAGTTATTAAAGTTTTAGGTTTAGGGTTTATTTCTGCAATTTAAAAGATTAGATAATAAAACAGAAACGTAGGAAAACTTTTGTTACCGTGCGGTGGGCTAACCCTAGCCACTGCCGCGTGGGCCAGGGGAACAGCGTGGCACTGCGCGCTTGCGTGGCCACTGTGGGCCGCTGACGGGTGGGACCCCGCGCGCGATGGAATAAAAGGAAAAAGTGGGGGTGCGCCCCTGGGATCGAACCCAGGACCTCTCGCAGCGCACAAGGGAACCAAGCCAGTGCGCTATCGCTGACGTTTGGTTCAGAGTGCAGCTGCTGCGAATTTCAGGTAAAGAAACCGGCCTGGTGCCTCTCGCTGACGAAACTGAATGACGGAACCTTCCTCGATCGATAGCAGGCACGAATGCGGTGGCGATCTGCGGATGCAGACGGTGGGCAGCGGCGGGTGCTGGACACGCGAGTGTGCGTCGTGCGTGTGCAGCGTGGGTGTGGAGGCGAACAGTAGAGGGGAGGGAGGATAGGCAGGGGGCGATCACCTGCTGCTGGTCGTCGTCGTCAGAAGATGAGCAGAAACGGAGGAAGACTCCGGCGACGGCGCGGCCAACCCAGTCGCTCCCAGCAGGCGGAGAGGGGACGGGGAGCCTCAGGGGACCGCCGCGCTTCCATTCCCTGCCCCAGACGCTCCTCGAGGTAGCTGTGGCGATCAGAGCTAGGGGAAGTAGGTGGTGTCTGACGACGGTTGGGTTCAGAGCTGAAAGGTTCAGAGAGAGGGAGGAGATGGAAGAGACGGCGGCGCAGGAGGATGGTGCTACGGTTGCAGAGGGGGAGGGCCGAGGGATGGATGCTTTAAGGGGGGGAGAGGCCTGGTACGGCACCCATCGAAGGAGGGGGAGGACGATCGGGTGGTGGAGGAGAGGACGTACAGAGATGACGTAGGGGTTGAAGAAGACGACAGAAAAGAGAGGGGGTGGGCCAGAAATGAGATGGGCTGGGGGAAGAAAAAGGGAAAAAGGGGGGTGGGCTGCCTCTCTCCTTGGCTATTTTTTTCCTTTTCCATTTTTTTTTGCAAGAGATCAAAGAGGGAGAGAGAGAAAGGATAGGATTTTGGGGGTTTCCTTTTAGGAATTATTTGTGTTAATTTTCCAAAACAACAATCAAAGCAAGAGTTAACATTGTTTCACAATTTTGAAAATTTAATTTGGTTTAAAGGTTTTAGTTGAATTTCAAACAATGTTTGATTTGGGAATTTTGGGAAATAAGCAAATTCCATTTAATAAGTTCAAACCATTATGCAAACATTATTGAAAAATTTGTTTGGCAAGAATTTAATTTTTAAACCTCAATTTGGATCATATCAACTATGATTTTATTTTGAAATTTAATTTGCCATTAGGGTTTTAATAACAGGGAAATTTGTATTAACAAGCAATTTGATTAGAACAACTGCAAACTATTTGAAAACAAAGGAGTTGTTGTAGTTTGCAATTGTTAAATTGGAAATTTTTGACATGTGTGAAATTTTAAATTGTTTTGAATTGTTGTGATGCAAACATGGTGCAATGCAATATGGTGCATCTGATGCAAGCAAAAAAAAAAGGTAACACCCCAGGTGTTACAGACGACACCACTAACAAGGGATTGCGCCCTCGCAATCCACCTGCTAACCCGGGAGGGGAAAGAGGTTTGACTATCGATTCTTCGTGCTCCCAGTTGATATCCTCGACACCACTAACAAGGGCTTCTCGACACCACTAACAAGGGATTCTTGCTCGGAGTGACGACGATGTTCTCCCACCAGGAACCTTCCGATGATCGAACCTATTAGGTTAAGGGCTCAGAAAACGTCCACCCACGTAGGATCCTAACACTTTGAAAGATAGACAAGGGGGGAAAACTCCAAAACAAATAAGATGGGAGGGGAAATAGAATAGAGATAAGGAGAAAACAAGGATCCTATTGAGATGTTTTTTTTTCCAAAATAGTTTAGCAGAAATAGTTGTTGACACTCTAGAAACAACGACCGTTAGCGAGGTTAACCTATAGGCTTTGCGGACCCGTTGCTTCGATAACCATTCGTATCGAAACAATCTCGGGAATCAGAACCAAGGCTCTGATACCATTTGTGACGCCCCGAGATCGGGCACTATGCAGATTTCAGCATTCCCGCCAAAATCCACATAATAACCGATTCCAGGTTGCCACTTGTGATAACATTACATCAGTTCACGAATAATCCACAACAACAGAAAAGAGATTTACAAGATGACTCAAACGAGTCCGGGATACAACTGATACAATACAAAGATCCAAATAACAGCGGAAGAAACAACATATCGTCCGTCTACGGACAAGATACAAATTGGACTAAGAGTCCTGAAGATAACCGAGAGCGTCCAATCCCTGCCCAGGCCAAGCCGGAGGGATTCCCAAGCTAACGTCGTCAGACTTCAAACCTGTTGACTGCAATGTTGAATATGCAGCCACGAACTCTTCGTGGGTCAGTACGGTTAAGTACTGGCAAGTGGATAAACCATACTCACAAGATACCGGCGTAGCCAGTCATCACAAGATACAAATACTTTAGGATCAACGGAAAGGAAGGGGTTATTGCAAATAAGCGACAGCAGGCTGCACTAACCAACTACAGAGAGATACTACAACTTCCGGCTAACAGAAAGAAGATAAGATCGAGTATTGTAACCAACTGAAAGATAACTTCAAACAAACCCATCCTGGATCTCGCCCCTTATCCGAAGAAGCAATCCGAGGATGACTCACACAGTTGGATTAATGATGGTTCAGATTATTGTGTCAATAAGCCTATTACTAGTCAAGTTGTTAATCATTGGGTGTAAGATTGTTAATCATTAGGTTTAAGTTGTCCTGAGTACTTGTTAGCCAGTACTTTCACCAAGTAATCCATAACCGCGGAAAACACGGCTTCTCGAGAAGATTATCCCTGCAGGGTTGCACCAATTTGGCCGTACACGTAAGAATAACCCGCCAGACGGGGGATCAACCCACCAAGCGAGGTACTCAACACAACTCAACTCTTCTTCGCATCAAGCCCAAAGCACCTTGGGCGCACGGCTAATCGAGCCCAGAAGAAAATGGACCCTCATAGCACTCTAAGACCGTGTCCCCCTATATGCCGACTACGAAAGTTCCACCCGGGTACCAAGGGCTCGCAAGATCATGCATGCAGCAAATGGAAAACCCGAACTAAATGAGGCGATTTGGACGAGATGCGAATCGAATCAAATTGAGGGGGGAGCCCATACTCGCTTCCCACATGCGGGTAGTGCGCTCATCATGGATCAGTAGACAAGACCCTTTTCCTATTAGGGTCGACACTAGCAGGCCTCAAAACCACAAAGGGCCTCCTGCCGGTGCCTTATCATCAAATTATTATTACCATTAACATTAACAGGATTGATTGATTAACATCGAGCCCCCCAGAACGACAACAATAGTAAAAGAAGTAACCGACAACAGACTCGAGCAAAAACAACCATAAGCATGCAGCTACGACACGAAGGCCAACGAGGTAAACAAACAACAGTTAATAGGGAGTGGAAGGAAATGCTATATCATGGCTGCAAGGTAAACATATAATAGGATCGAGACACAAGCATCGTATCAACAGGCTAGAATAAGAACAACAGAAAGAATCGGTAACAAGTGATGAAAGGCAGCCATTTGGTAGCAGGTGAGTATACTTGCCTGAGATCCCGCAAGGTAGCAGAACTTGTCGTTGCTCACATCATCTCAACGTCCTATCCGGGAAGAAGCAACGAACCTCGAACAAACACCGGATGCAACAATTACTACTACGGCAAAAGATCCAGCATGATCTAGATATGGATGCATGACAGGTTTAAAGATGCATCAAAGTAAACTAGTTGGCAAGATAAACAGGTTTAAATGGACCCATTTGCAATTTGAGTTGCATATGAAAAGCCCATGAATTATGGTTGAAACAATTGTTTTCCAACTAATCAACAGGTGAAGGTGGATTAGCATGATGCATGGATGAGGAAAACAGGAAAATAACAACAATAGAACCAATTGGAGATAAGGTTTAACCATTTTGAAATTCACTTATTAAGTTTTGGGAATTTTGGTTACTTAAAGGTGTCACACAAGCATTTGGTTGTTTTCATCAAGTTAAATTGTTCAAAACAGATAACAAAGTTCATATTTGATTAGAACACAAAATTTTAGGTGGATTACATGTTTCAATTATTGAAAAAGGAATTACAATGATTTAATTATGAATTAAACAAGATTAAACAAGTTTTAATTGAGTTTAATTCAAGTTTGAATATTATTTGAATTTTATTTGTCCAAAACATAAATTCAAATTCACATTTGAAAAGTTTAGACTTTGATGGTTTGAAAACATATTTTGCATGTTCAAAATTATTTTATTTTGAGCAAGTTATGATTTTATCAAATTTAAATGAATTAAACAAGTATTAAATTATTTAGGCAATTTAAATTATTCAAACCATGAAACAAAATTTATATTTGAAAAGGTTATTCAAAATGGTATGGAAAACATATTTTATTTGCCTTATTTGGAATTAGTATGAATTATTTATGAATTGTTGCAAATTACAATTGAATTATTTGAATTCAAATTTGAATGGCATTTGGAAATTTCAAAACAGTACACAATTGGATTATTTGGATAGATGATTAAATTTGGGACAACAAACATGTTTGGAGTTTATTAATTGGAGTTACAGATTAAAAGTTATTAAAGTTTTAGGTTTAGGGTTTATTTCTGCAATTTAAAAGATTAGATAATAAAACAGAAACGTAGGAAAACTTTTGTTTCCGTGCGGTGGGCTAACCCTAGCCACTGCCGCGTGGGCCAGGGGAACAGCGTGGCACTGCGCGCTTGCGTGGCCACTGTGGGCCGCTGACGGGTGGGACCCCGCGCGCGATGGAATAAAAGGAAGAAGTGGGGGTGCGCCCCTGGGATCGAACCCAGGACCTCTCGCAGCGCACAAGGGAACCAAGCCAGTGCGCTATCGCTGACGTTTGGTTCAGAGTGCAGCTGCTGCGAATTTCAGGTAAAGAAACCGGCCTGGTGCCTCTCGCTGACGAAACTGAAGGACGGAACCTTCCTCGATCGATAGCAGGCACGGATGCGGTGGCGATCTGCGGATGCAGACGGTGGGCAGCGGCGGGTGCTGGACACGCGAGTGTGCGTCGTGCGGGTGCAGCGTGGGTTTGGAGGCGAACAGTAGAGGGGAGGGAGGATAGGCAGGGGGCGATCACCTGCTGCTGGTCGTCGTCGTCAGAAGATGAGCAGAAACGGAGGAAGACTCCGGCGACGGCGCGGCCAACCCAGTCGCTCCCAGCAGGCGGAGAGGGGACGGGGAGCCTCAGGGGACCGCCGCGCTTCCATTCCCCGCCCCAGATGCTCCTCGAGGTAGCTGTGGCGTTCGGAGCTAGGGGAAGTAGGTGGTGTCTGACGGCGGTTGGGTTCAGAGCTGAAAGGTTCAGAGAGAGGGAGGAGATGGAAGAGACGGCGGCGCAGGAGGATGGTGCTAGGGTTGCAGAGGGGGAGGGCAGAGGGATGGATGCTTTAAGGGGGGAGAGGCCTGGTACGACACCCATCGGAGGAGGGGGGAGGACGATCGGGTGGTGGAGGAGAGGACGTACAGAGATGACGTAGGGGTTGAAGAAGACGACAGAAAAGAGAGGGGGTGGGCCAGAAATGAGATGGGCTGGGGGAAGAAAAAGGGAAAAAGGGGGGTGGGCTGCCTCTCTCCTTGGCTATTTTTTTCCTTTTCCATTTTTTTTTGCAAGAGATCAAAGAGGGAGAGAGAGAAAGGATAGTATTTTGGGGGTTTCCTTTTAGGAATTATTTGTGTTAATTTTCCAAAACAACAATCAAAGAAAGAGTTAACATTGTTTCACAATTTTGAAAATTTAATTTGGTTTAAAGGTTTTAGTTGAATTTCAAACAATGTTTGATTTGGGAATTTTGGGAAATAAGCAAATTCCATTTAATAAGTTCAAACCATTATGCAAACATTATTGAATAATTTGTTTGGCAAGAATTTAATTTTTAAACCTCAATTTGGATCATATCAACTATGATTTTATTTTGAAATTTAATTTGCCATTAGGGTTTTAATAACAGGGAAATTTGTATTAATAAGCAATTTGATTAGAACAACTGCAAACTATTTGAAAACAAAGGAGTTGTTGTAGTTTGCAGTTGTTAAATTGGAAATTTTTGACATGTGTGAAATTTTAAATTGTTTTGAATTGTTGTGATGCAAACATGGTGCAATGCAATATGGTGCATGTGATGCAAGCAAAAAAAAAAAACAGGTAACACCCCAGGTGTTACAGACGAGACCACTAACAAGGGATTGCGCCCTCGCAATCCACCTGCTAACCCGGGAGGGGAAAGAGGTTCGACTATCGATTCTTCGTGCTCCCAGTTGATCTCCTCGACACCACTAACAAGGGATTCTTGCTCAGAGTGACGACGATGTTCTCCCACCAGGAACCTTCCGATGATCGAACCTATTAGGTTAAGGGCTCAGAAAACATCCACCCACGTAGGATCCTAACACTTTGAAAGATAGACAAGGGCGGAAAACTCCAAAAAAAATAAGATGGCAGGGGAAATAGAATAGAGATAAGGAGAAAACAAGGATCCTATTGAGATGTTTTTTTTTCCAAAATAGTTTAGCAGAAATAGTTGTTGACACTCTAGAAACAACGACCGTTAGCGAGGTTAACCTACAGGCTTTGCGGACCCGTTGCTTCGATAACCATTCGTATCGAAACAATCTCGGGAATCGGAACCAAGGCTCTGATACCATTTGTGACGCCCCGAGATCGGGCACTATGCAGATTTCAGCATTCCCGCCAAAATCCACATAATAACCGATTCCAGGTTGCCACTTGTGATAACATTACATCAGTTCACGAATAATCCACAACAACAGAAAAGAGATTTACAAGATGACTCAAACGAGTCCGGGATACAACTGATACAATACAAAGATCCAAATAACAGCGGAAGAAACAACATATCGTCCGTCTACGGACAAGATACAAATTGGACTAAGAGTCCTGAAGATAACCGAGAGCGTCCAATCCCTGCCCAGGCCAAGCCGGAGGGATTCCCAAGCTAACGTCGTCAGACTTCAAACCTGTTGACTGCAATGTTGAATATGCAGCCACGAAAGAGATTCGTGGGTCAGTACGGTTAAGTACTGGCAAGTGGATAAACCATACTCACAAGATACCGGCGTAGCCAGTCATCACAAGATACAAATACTTTAGGATCAACGGAAACGAAGGGGTTATTGCAAATAAGCGACAGCAGGCTGCACTAACCAACTACAGAGAGATACTACAACTTCCGGCTAACAGAAAGAAGATAAGATCGAGTATTGTAACCAACTGAAAGATAACTTCAAACAAACCCATCCTGGATCTCGCCCCTTATCCGAAGAAGCAATCCGAGGATGACTCACACAGATGGATTAATGATGGTTCAGATTATTGTGTCAATAAGCCTATTACTAGTCAAGTTGTTAATCATTGGGTGTAAGATTGTTAATCATTAGGTTTAAGTTGTCCTGAGTACTTGTTAGCCAGTACTTTCACCAAGTAATCCATAACCGCGGAAAACACGGCTTCTCGAGAAGATTATCCCTGCAGGGTTGCACCAATTTGGTCGTACACGTAAGAATAACCCGCCAGACGGGGGATCAACCCACCAAGCGAGGTACTCAACACAACTCAACTCTTCTTCGCATCAAGCCCAAAGCACCTTGGGCGCACGGCTAATCGAGCCCAGAAGAAAATGGACCCTCATAGCACTCTAAGACCGTGTCCCCCTATATGCCGACTACGAAAGTTCCACCCGGGTACCAAGGGCTCGCAAGATCATGCATGCAGCAAATGGAAAACCCGAACTAAATGAGGAGATTTGGACGAGATGCGAATCGAATCAAATTGAGGGGGGCGCCCATACTCGCTTCCCACATGCGGGTAGTGCGCTCATCATGGATCAGTAGACAAGACCCTTTTCCTATTAGGGTCGACACTAGCAGGCCTCAAAACCACAAAGGGCCTCCTGCCGGTGCCTTATCATCAAATTATTATTACCATTAACATTAACAGGATTGATTGATTAACATCGAGCCCCCCAGAACGACAACAATAGTAAAAGAAGTAACCGACAACAGACTCGAGCAAAAACAACCCTAAGCATGCAGCTACGACACGAAGGCCAACGAGGTAAACAAACAACAGTTAATAGGGAGTGGAAGGAAATGCTATATCATGGCTGCAAGGTAAACATATAATAGGATCGAGACACAAGCATCGTATCAACAGGCTAGAATAAGAACAACAGAAAGAATCGGTAACAAGTGATGAAAGGCAGCCATTTGGCAGCAGGTGAGTATACTTGCCTGAGATCCCGCAAGGTAGCAGAACTTGTCGTTGCTCACATCATCTCAACGTCCTATCCGGGAAGAAGCAACGAACCTCGAACAAACACCGGATGCAACAATTACTACTACGGCAAAAGATCCAGCATGATCTAGATATGGATGCATGACAGGTTTAAAGATGCATCAAAGTAAACTAGTTGGCAAGATAAACAGGTTTAAATGGACCCATTTGCAATTTGAGTTGCATATGAAAAGCCCATGAATTATGGTTGAAACAATTGTTTTCCAACTAATCAACAGGTGAAGGTGGATTAGCATGATGCATGGATGAGGAAAACAGGAAAATAACAACAATAGAACCAATTGGAGATAAGGTTTAACCATTTTGAAATTCACTTATTAAGTTTTGGGAATTTTGGTTACTTAAAGGTGTCACACAAGCATTTGGTTGTTTTCATCAAGTTAAATTGTTCAAAACAGATAACAAAGTTCATATTTGATTAGAACACAAAATTTTAGGTGGATTACATGTTTCAATTATTGAAAAAGGAATTACAATGATTTAATTATGAATTAAACAAGATTAAACAAGTTTTAATTGAGTTTAATTCAAGTTTGAATATTATTTGAATTTTATTTGTCCAAAACATAAATTCAAATTCACATTTGAAAAGTTTAGACTTTGATGGTTTGAAAACATATTTTGCATGTTCAAAATTATTTTATTTTGAGCAAGTTATGATTTTATCAAATTTAAATGAATTAAACAAGTATTAAATTATTTAGGCAATTTAAATTATTCAAACCATGAAACAAAATTTATATTTGAAAAGGTTATTCAAAATGGTATGGAAAACATATTTTATTTGCCTTATTTGGAATTAGTATGAATTATTTATGAATTGTTGCAAATTACAATTGAATTATTTGAATTCAAATTTGAATGGCATTTGGAAATTTCAAAACAGTACACAATTGGATTATTTGGATAGATGATTAAATTTGGGACAACAAACATGTTTGGAGTTTATTAATTGGAGTTACAGATTAAAAGTTATTAAAGTTTTAGGTTTAGGGTTTATTTCTGCAATTTAAAAGATTAGATAATAAAACAGAAACGTAGGAAAACTTTTGTTACCGTGCGGTGGGCTAACCCTAGCCACTGCCGCGTGGGCCAGGGGAACAGCGTGGCACTGCGCGCTTGCGTGGCCACTGTGGGCCGCTGACGGGTGGGACCCCGCGCGCGATGGAATAAAAGGAAAAAGTGGGGGTGCGCCCCTGGGATCGAACCCAGGACCTCTCGCAGCGCACAAGGGAACCAAGCCAGTGCGCTATCGCTGACGTTTGGTTCAGAGTGCAGCTGCTGTGAATTTCAGGTAAAGAAACCGGTCTGGTGCCTCTCGCTGACGAAACTGAAGGACGGAACCTTCCTCGATCGATAGCAGGCACGGATGCGGTGGCGATCTGGATGCAGACGGTGGGCAGCAGCGGGTGCTGGACACGCGAGTGTGCGTCGTGCGTGTGCAGCGTGGGTGTGGAGGCGAACAGTAGAGGGGAGGGAGGATAGGCAGGGGGCGATCACCTGCTGCTGGTCGTCGTCGTCAGAAGATGAGCAGAAACGGAGGAAGACTCCGGCGACGGCGCGGCCAACCCAGTCGCTCCCAGCAGGCAGAGAGGGGACGGGGAGCCTCAGGGGACCGCCGCGCTTCCATTCCCCGCCCCAGACGCTCCTCGAGGTAGCTGTGGCGATCGGAGCTAGGGGAAGTAGGTGGTGTCTGACGGCGGTTGGGTTCAGAGCTGAAAGGTTCCGAGAGAGGGAGGAGATGGAAGAGACGGCGGCGCAGGAGGATGGTGCTAGGGTTGCAGAGGGGGAGGGCAGAGGGATGGATGCTTTAAGGGGGGAGAGGCCTGGTACGGCACCCATCGGAGGAGGGGGGAGGACGATCGGGTGGTGGAGGAGAGGACGTACAGAGATGACGTAGGGGTTGAAGAAGACGACAGAAAAGAGAGGGGGTGGGCCAGAAATGAGATGGGCTGGGGGAAGAAAAAGGGAAAAAGGGGGGTGGGCTGCCTCTCTCCTTGGCTATTTTTTTCCTTTTCCATTTTTTTTTTGCAAGAGATCAAAGAGGGAGAGAGAGAAAGGATAGGATTTTGGGGGTTTCCTTTTAGGAATTATTTGTGTTAATTTTCCAAAACAACAATCAAAGCAAGAGTTAACATTGTTTCACAATTTTGAAAATTTAATTTGGTTTAAAGGTTTTAGTTGAATTTCAAACAATGTTTGATTTGGGAATTTTGGGAAATAAGCAAATTCCATTTAATAAGTTCAAACCATTATGCAAACATTATTGAAAAATTTGTTTGGCAAGAATTTAATTTTTAAACCTCAATTTGGATCATATCAACTATGATTTTATTTTGAAATTTAATTTGCCATTAGGGTTTTAATAACAGGGAAATTTGTATTAACAAGCAATTTGATTAGAACAACTGCAAACTATTTGAAAACAAAGGAGTTGTTGTAGTTTGCAATTGTTAAATTGGAAATTTTTGACATGTGTGAAATTTTAAATTGTTTTGAATTGTTGTGATGCAAACATGGTGCAATGCAATATGGTGCATGTGATGCAAGCAAAAAAAAAACAGGTAACACCCCAGGTGTTACACATACTCCTTTAGAATTACCCAGTAACTACCTCTATGTTCACCCAGTTTACGGTGTGACCCTTGGTAGAACCAGAGTAAAACCTCTAGAATATATTATCTCGATAACCTCATGGTCAAAGTATGCATTGTAATATAACTGTGTTGAGATATGATTCTAAGGACAAAGATGTCTTAGTGGAATATTTTATCATATCAATCTACTTAGAGAATACCCAGCCATATTGTTCCCTTCCAACAATATGCTATTCATTGATGTTGACAATCCATGACCAAGAAAACATAGTCATGAAACATCCAATGAATTAATCATAAACGACAAGACTAGGGTTTGTTTATATATTCATGTTACTACACGTGAGGGTGAGTTTTCGTCTAAATCTAATATTCAGGAACCACGCCAGTTATAACATAGTAATATGAATCATAATTATGAAACAGATGCATAAATATTATTTCATTTTGGGCATATATCCAACATCGACCTCACCACACTGAGAGCCGCAAGTATGATTGTCAAACAAAAAGGAAGGATTTTTATTCGTATACCTACAACACTGGAATTATATACCACTCCTATGCTTAACCTATTCTATATCGAGAATTGATTTCTACACTAAGTTGTACATGAAGAAGGATATGAAGTTGAGCCATACGCTAAGATGCCCGAGGACAACTACGAGGAAGAAAAAGTGCCTCAAGAGGAGGCGTACATACCACCACCATATTCCACATACCAAGAGTTGAACGAGCTCAGAGAACACATCACTCGCATCAACAACCTCGCAACAAATCTCCGTAATGCTTCTCTTGATCTTGCACACAATTTTTTATTCTTGGGAGATTCCTGGAGCCCCAACTCTTTGCAACCACCGCCATAATGATCTCCTATGTCACAAAAATTTAAGCTTGGGGAGGTTTTTGACACCTCTAAATCAAGAGGTGGTGACAAGTTATCATTTCTCATGTATTTTCTTTTTTAGTTTTTGAGGTTGTGTTTCTATCACTTGCATAGGAGTAGCTTCCAATGTTTAATCTTTATTTATTTATTTTTCTTTTTTTGTTTAAGTTTATTTTCGTTTTTTATAGCTTTACATCTATTGCCAATTTTATATTCTAAAACCTTTTAGAAAAACACAAAAATATTTTTCCTTTTATCATTAGTCTCTGGACATTTCCATTAGCATGATAATCATTTTGCAGAAGAGTGGTCAACCACAAGTTTTGAAGAAACACGTCCTAAGGAAAAGAGAAATATTTCATTTACATGAGGTGAGTCTTGTGATTCCCACTTTGTGAAGTTGAAAGTTTTATATAAATAGTTTTATTATGAAATTCCTATATGCATGTGGGAAGCAAGTCTTGATAGATAGAGTATGGTTCTTATTTCACTTGGTTATTTATTATTATTGCTCTTACTCTATTTTTTTATAGTGAACCATGTATTGCCAAAGAACAAAATTTAAATTATAATGAATGATAAAAAGTCTCCACATGAAGCCTTGGGTGTTGGAGAAAATGGTTTGAAGAATCTAGTTTAATGAGATACTCAACACCATAGTATTTAATGTATTTGACTCGAAAATTGCCTTAGAAAATATTTTTCTGATAGAACATATGTCTAGTGGTATGTGAGATTCATACCAAATTTTGCCGTGTTAATCACAGTAATAGATATTGCTTCACGCGTGTCTCAACACTTTTTGTTTGTGCCCATGGGATGCTGACAACTCTACTAGCCTGTGAACGATCTACCAGAGTTAATCGCGGATATCGGCTACGAGTTGATTTAAAAATTTGTAACAACAATGTTCTAATGGGTAAAATTATTTGTATTCTCATGGGTGTGTGCTCCTAACCAGGCTGGACAATCCTATAACACTTGAGCAATCAAAACAACTAAGGAAAACATCGAATACTTTGTCATGAGTGTATTTCAGATGTGCCATTGTTGCATCCCAGCCTTTCTCTTACAATATTGATCAGACATATGAAAGTTTTGGCATGGTGATGTCTATGCACACTTCTACTCTTGTAGATAGTGTTGGGCCTCCAAGTGCAGAGGTTTGTAGAACAGAGGCAAGTTTCCCTTAAGTGGATTACCCAAGTTTTATCGAACCGAGGGAGGAAGAGGTTAAAGATATCCCTCTCAAGCAACCCTGCAATTACGATACAAGAAATCTCTTGTGTCCCCAACACACCTAATACAATTGTCAGTTGTACAGGTGTACTAGTTCGGCGAAGATATAGTGAAATACAAGTAATATTAATGATTATAAGTGACAATAGTAATCTTAAATAAAAATGGCAGCAAGCAAACATGTAGCAGAACTGATTGTAAATGGTGTCTCAATGTTTAGAAACAAGGCCTAGGGATCCTACTTTCACTAGTGGACACTCTCAACAATGATAACATAATTGAATTCATAAATATCATCTCTTCACTATGCAACCGCGAACCACTCTTCGGTCGGATAACGAGCACCAATCCATGCGTAGGGCTGTAACAGCACTCCTCAAGTCTGTATTCCCTCTCTAGGGCACCCCACGCTGTCACGATGAGTGCCCCAAATTAGTACTAAACAAACGCCACAATTTCATAGGGCCATCCAACAAAAAACATAAATATCATGCTAAACCACATGGTGCACACACTGTCACCTTTACACCATGATCAATGTCTACGGAGATCTCATAACAAAACCACTTGAGTAGCATAACAGATGAAGAGTAACATCTACTTATTCAACAAGATTACACAGCTCATGATCACATAAAGATCACATCATGGGAGAGAGAGATGAAACACATAGCCATCGGTAGATCCCTCAGCCCCGGGGAGAACTACTCGCTCCTCATCATAGGAGACAACAACATCGGTGAAGATGGAAGTGGAGTCGATGAGATGGACCCGGGGGCACTTCCCCTTCCCGGTAGGGTGCCGGAACAGAGATTTCTGTCCCCCAAAACATGTCGGCCGTGGCGGAAGAGCTACAGAACTCTTTGTGGAAGGGGGGCGATATATTTTGGGTTTATGCCTCTGGGAGAATATATAGGCAAAGAGGGCGATATAGGTGGGCAAACAGGGGGCCACACCACCCCTGGGCGCGGCCAGGGGGACCCGCGCCCACCCATGGTGTGGGCACCCCTCTAGCCCTCTCCGGGTCTCTTTTGGACTTTGTTGATCCTCTGGGAATTCTAAGACTTCTGGGCTTCGAATTGTCTAATTCCGAGAATATTTCCAGAACAACTTTTCTGAAACTAAAAACAGCAGAAAACAAGAACTGGCTCTGTGGCATCTTGTCAATAGGTTAGTCCCAGAAAATCCATAAAAATGACATAAGGTGTATAAGAAACATGTAGCATATAGTATTAAAATAACATGGAACATCAGAAATTATAGATACATTTATGACGTATCAACATCCCCAAGCTTAGTTCCAACTCGTCCTCGAGTAGGTAAACGATAAAAACAAATAATTTCTGAGGTGACATGCTACCAACATAAACTTGATCATCATAGTAATGTAAAGCATGTAAACTAGGATAAAATGAATAAAGGTTGTGTTTTATAATTGATAGAAAACAGAACAGTATATTAACCATTAGGAAGAGCAAAGTAAAACTTTTCAATGAATCAATACTAAAGGACAATCAACTGTGCAAAGTATAATAAAGATGATTTAAGCTTCAAGAACAAGAATATAGTCATCCAAGGCATCAAACTCTCACAACAACAACTGTTAGGATCATGTCAAGTGACAACAATATGAACGAAGGAAAATCATTAAGATATTTGTGCACTCAAAACAAGGAAGCGTTCTGTATTGGTCCCTGGCACCCAGATGTTATGGCTAAAAGAACATTATGTGGGGGGGGGGGGGTTGGGTGGTAAATGGAAGAAAGCTTACACAAATGAAAGTGGTCATTACACAAGAGGAAGTCTTATAATCGAAGTTATGCAAGGAGTAGTGATTTCCACACAACGGATGCACATGGAGCTATAAGTGTACGAAAGCTCTCCAATGGAACTAGTGGGGGTGCATCCAACTTGCTTGCTCACGAAGACATAAAGCTCTTTTGAGGAGGATCGTCATTGGAATATACAAGCCAAGTTCTATAATGTAAGTTCCCCACATAGTTATGCAAGGCATAATATGAAAACTCTCTCCAAACTGAAGTAATGATGCTAATCAAGCACAACTGTGGAATAAATGATAGTAGTGTTGCACCCTCTCACTTTATTTTGGGATTTTTTATATATATAACCTCACTCGTAGGGGCAACACTCTATTTTACAATGAATCGTCACACTTTTATTACTCATAACTCAAACTGAAACATCTCTGATGTAAATAAAACTGAATGCTCCTGCCAGTGTAGCAGTATGCAAAATAACAATGAAGCATGACAAGTAACATAATGATGATGGATGTTTTATGGCAATATATCTCGGAATGGCTATGGAAATGCTATGGTAGGTAGGTATGGTGGCTGTTTTCAGGAAGATAAATTTTGGCTTATATGTAGAAGAACAAAGTTCTCCCACGGAGTTTGGATGCACTAGCAAGGTTTGCACCAACTCTAAATGTGAGAATGAGCAATGCACAGTACCGAAGAGGCTAGCAAATATGGATGGTGGAAGTGCCAGAAAACCGCAACATAGAACTCACAAGTTAAAAGATTACAACTAAAATTATGATCTTACAAGGCATAATGAAAATCACTCCAAGAGGGTCCATGGCAGTGACAAGTCACTGATAGCTCCCCCGACCGTAGCACGTAACAAAAAGCCATTAGGATTGCTATCAGCAAAGGAAGTCATATGCCATTATCCCATCAACTGTTTATTTGAGTTTGGCACAACTTCAAGATTTTAGACCAGCCATTAATTGTTTTTACTCTACTAAACCAGCAAGTTTACCATTAAGCATATTAATATCTCAAAACAACATCAAATAATCAAGTGAAACAATTTAGTGATCTACAAGAATATGCAAGCTTTTTAGTTATACCATATACCACACTTAGCATTTTCTATTGCTATCAAACACCAAACAACAAAAACTCTCCAAGAGATATAGCAATGAAACAAGAGAGTACTAACATAACTCTACTAGAACTAACAACTCTTAATAAGAGATGCATGAAAAACATGAGTTAAAAGGAATTTGCAGCATCTAGAAGAAAAACTAAGAATACAAGCATACCGAGTATTCATATGAAAAAGAGGAGCGTGTCTCTCTCCCACACAAAGAATTCTAGGTTCCAACAATATTATTGCAGCAAGGAAAACAAAAAGGAAACAAAAGAAAACAAACGAACGCTCCAAGTAAAATTCATATGATGTGACCGAATAAAAATACAGTTTCACTAGAAGTGACTTGATAAATTGTTGATGAAGAAGGGGATGCCTTGGGCATCCCCAAGCTTAGATGCTTGAGTCTTCTTGGAATTTTCTGGGATGAACCACGAAGACATCCCTGATTCCCAAGCTTAGACGCTTGAGTCTTCTTGGAATTTTCTGGGATGAACCACGAAGACATCCCCGATACCCAATCTTAGATGCTTGAGTCTTCTTGGAATTTTGTGGGATGAACCACGAAGACATCCCCAAGCTTTGTCTTTGCACTCTTCTTGATCATATTATATCACCCTCTTCTCTTGACCCTTGAAAACTTCCTTCACACCACACTCAATGTAATTCACATTAGAGGGTTAGTGCACAATCAAAAATCCACATGTTATGCATGGACACAAGCATTATTAATAATTTTAAACATTATCTACAGCCACTGATGTTTCGTTGAGCAAAGAAATCCACTGGACATAGTAAAAGAGAGAATGCAAGTAAAAAGGCAGAATCTGTCAAAACCAGAACAGTATGTAAAGACGATTTTTTCAGGGCACTTACGTTGCTCATATCGAAAAAGGTAACAAACGAAAAAGTTTCGGAATTAGCTGAAGTATAAGCACCAACATTTTAGGTCATTTTGGTCTTTCTGTGAATTATGCGATTTTTACGGTTGACAGGAGAAATCTGTTTCCTGCGCAGAAATCCAAAACCAACACCAACTTTCGCTAGAAACTTTACTTGGCACAACTAATATATGAAAATAAAGATACAAAGGAGTTTCTACTGAAGTATACAACACCTTGACTCAATGAAAACAAAGAAAAACAAAGCAAAAAATAAAACCATAGGTTATCACCCAAGAAGTGCTTTTCTTTAACGCCTTTTAGCTAGGCATGATAATTTGAGAAGATGCTCTCATAAGAAATATGAATTGAAGAAAAAGAGAGCATCAAGAAGCAAATGTAAAACAAATTTAAGTCTAACCCACTGATATGTCATAAACGTATCCTTAATTTCTGATGTTCCATGTTGTTTCCCACATGTTTGCTATACACTTTATGTCATTTTTATCGATTTTTTGGACTAACCTATTGACAAGATGCCACAGAGCCAGTTCCTTGTTTTCTGCTGTTTTTAGTTTCACAAAAGTTTTTCTGGAAATATTCTTGGAATTGGAAAATTCGAAATCTGTAGGTCTTAGAATTCCCGAAGGTTCCACAGAGTCCCGAAGAGACCCGGAGGGGGGGCACGGGGGCCACACCATAGGGCGGCGCGCCCCCTGGCCGCGCCATGGGGTGGTGTGGGGCCCCTAGGCCTCCACCGCCTTTGCCCTTTCGCCTATATATACCCCCCGAGAGGTAAACCCTAAAGATATACCACTTCGTCCCGAAAAACACCCGAGGCCGCTGTCATCGTCATCCTGAGATCAGGAGGGTTCTGGAGCTCTCCCCGGCACCCTGCCGGGAGGGGAATTCATCACCGGAAGGGTCTACACCATGATGCGCTCCTCCGAAGTGATGCGTGAGTAGATCATGCCTGGACTACGGGTCCATAGCAGTATCTAGATGGTTGTTCTCTCCACTTTGTACCTCATGTTTAGATCTCGTGAGTTGCCTCACATGATCGAGATCATCTTTATGTAATTCTACATGTTGTGTTTACTAGGATCTGATGAATGTTGAATCCTATGTCTTTTGATTATCAATCTATCATGTTATCTTCATGCATATGTTATTTATTATCTTGCATGCTCTTCGTTATTAGTAGATTCTCTGGCCAAGTAGATGCTAGTAACTCCAAGAGGGAGTATTTATGCTCGATAGTGGGTTCATGCCTCCTTTGCATCTGTGCTCGAGTGACAGAAGCGTGACGGATGGAGGATGTGTTGTTTCCATTAGGGAGAAAACAATGGTGTTTACCTAGTTTACATTGTTTACATTACACACTTTGCTTACTGCGATAATCTGTTGCTAGCAACTTAATACCCAACGTTTGTTCGGATGATATTCGGA
This sequence comes from Alopecurus myosuroides, assembly GCA_028641055.1. Classification (NCBI taxonomy): domain Eukaryota; kingdom Viridiplantae; phylum Streptophyta; class Magnoliopsida; order Poales; family Poaceae; genus Alopecurus; species Alopecurus myosuroides. The sequence continues at coordinate 217,478,842 of CM054063.1, read as the reverse complement.
GGGTGGATTGTTAGACATAGATGCACTTTGATGACGGTCTATGTATTTTGTTATAATGCCCGCATGAATCACATAGTAATCTTTACTTGCATATGCACTACGGTGCAACCTTCATTTCTGTCAATTGCCCAGCTATAATTTGTTCACCACACATGTTATTTATCTTTCACGAAGAGACAACACTAGTGAACTGTGGGCCCCGGTCCTTTTTCCTCATATTGATAAAACACCTGCTGCTTTCATACTGCTGCTACTGCTTTGATACTGTTTTCCTACTGTTTTCCACACCATACATTTAACCTCTTTGGTTTTAGCAAAACCGGTGAGATTGACAACCTCACTGCTTCCTTGGGGCAAAGTGATTTTATTGTGTTGTGTAGGTTCCACGTTGCTTCTGAACCGGTAGTGCGCCCTGCCATATCAGCTGCTTCAACCTTCTGAAGTTACTCCTTCCTCCTACTGGTCGATTAAACCTTGGTTTCTTACTGAGGGAAAACTTGCCGCTGCACTCTTCACAACCTTTCTCTTTGGGTTTACCAACGAGAGCAAGCAGCTCCCATCACCCACTTCCTATGAAAAAGAATCATGTAGAGAAACAAGTAATGAAAGCACAAAGCAACAAGCATAGGAAAGCAAAACAAGTGCAACTTAAAAAAATTCAACATAAAGAGGGCAAACTTGGTATTGTTGAGATGCATAAATTATGTTTCCCTCTCTCATAATAACTTTCAGTAGCATCATGAATGAAATTAACAATATAACTATCACAAGAAACATTTTTATCATGAGCCACATGCATAAAAGAATTGATACTCTCCACATAAGCATAGTCATTCTCACTAATACTAGTGGGAGCAAATTCAACAAAATAGTTATCATTATCATTCTCATCACCATAATCATAAAATATAGGAGGCATATTGTAATCAAAGTTAATTTTCTCCTCAATAGTAGGTGGACTGAAAATATCATAATCATTATAGTCATCATATATTGGAGGGAAAGTATCATCAAAGAAAATTTCCTCCTCAAAACTTGGGGGGACTAAAAATATCATATTCATCAAAACCAGCTTCCCCAAGCTTAGACTTTTACATAGCACTAGCGATAATGGTGTTCAAAGAATTCATACTAATAACATTGCTACTAGCATGCAAATAAAGCTCCATAGGTTTTTTTATTTTTCTCTTGAAACACTTCATGTCCTAACTCAAGATAAATACTATAAAGCTCTCTCATATTTTTATTGTTTTCCATTAAGCCTAACTAGTGAAAATAAAAGCATGAAACAAAAAGATATAATTGCAGAATCTAAAGGAAATAACTTCGAGAACTCACACATGATGTGAGTACCTTTTACCTTACCTCCCCGGCAACGACGCCGGAAAAGAGCTTGATGTCTACGCACGCTTCTATTCTTGTAGACATCATTGGGCCTCCAAGTGCAGAGGTTTCGAGAACAGCAACAAGTTTCCCTTAAGTGGATTACCCAAGGTTTATCGAACTCTGGGAGGAAGAGGTCAAAGATATCCCTCTCAAGCAACCCTGCAATTATGATACAAGAATTCACTTGTGTCCCCAACACACCTAATACAATTGTCAGTTGTATAGGTGCACTAGTTAGGCGAAGATATAGTGAAATACAAGTAATATGGATGATTATAAGTGACAATAGTAATCTGAAATAAAAATGGCAGCAAACAAACATGTAGCAGAACTGATTGTAAATGGTGTCTCAATGCTTATAAACAAGGCCTAGGGATCCTACTTTCACTAGTGGACACTCTCAACAATGATAACATAATTGAATTCATAAATATCATCTCTTCACTATGCTACTATGAACCACTCTCCAGTCGGATAACTAACACCAATCCATGCGTAGGGCTGTAACAGCACTCCTCAAGTCTGTATTCCCTCTCTAGGCACCCCACGCTATCACTATGAGCGCCCCAAATTAGTACTAAACGAACGCCACAATTTCATAGGGTCATCCAACACAAAATATAAATATCATGCTAAACCACACGGTGCACACACTGTCACCTTTACACCGTGATCAAAGTGTCTACGGAGATCTCATAACAAAACCACTTGAGTAGCATAACAGATGAAGAGTAACATCTACTTATTCAACCATATTACAAAGCTCATGATCACATAAAGATCACACCATGGGAGAGAGAGATGAAACACATATCTACTGGTAGAGCCCTCATCCCCGGGGGAGAACTACTCCCTCCTCATCATAGGAGACAGCAACAACGATGAAGATGGCGGTGGAATCGATGGAGATGGCTCCGAGGGCACTTCCCCGTCCCGGCAGGGTGCCAGAACAGAGCTTTCTGTCCCCCGAAACTTGTCGGTGGCGGCGACGGAGCTACGTAACTTTTCGTGGAAGGGGGCCAAAATATTTAGGGTTTATACCTCGGGAAGAATATATAGGCGAGAGGGCGATGTCGGTGGGCAGCCAGGGGGCCACACCACCCCTTGGCGCGGCCAGGGGGGCCCGCGCCCACCCTTGGTGTGGGAACCCCTCTGTCCCTCTCCGGGTCTCTTTTGGACTCCGTTGATCCTCCGGGAATTCTAAGACTTATGGGCTTCGAATCGTCTAATTCCAAGAATATTTCTAGAACAACTTTTTTTAAACTAAAAACAGTAGAAAACATGAACTGGCTCCATGACATCTTGTCAATAGGTTAGTCCCAAAAAATCCATAAAAATGACATAAAGTGTATAAGAAACATGTAGAATATAGTACGAAAACAACATGGAACATAAAAAATTATGGATACATTTATGACGTATCGATCATATGGTGTCATTACTATTAAACTAATTGTTCTTCAAAGTCAATGAAAAAAGAGTGTAGTTTAGAGCCTTATATTTTACTTCAGTGGGTGTTCTTAATGATTTACCCTTTATGCTATGCTTGTTTAAACATGCTCTCGCATTCTTAGCATGATAAATTAATCTTCCTAAATGTCCCTTGGCAGGCCCGTGTTTACTACAAGAAGTAGATTAATTGTTGCAATTCTAAATGTATATGTTAATATGAGCTTTATTTTATTGATCTTGGCTTACCGAAACCGCTACAATAATTTGTTACTACACTATCTATATTGAGTTTTCAGCTGAAGAAAAGAGTGAGCCATCCGACTACCAATTATAAGTGAACTAATATTCTCGTTGTTTAAGTTTCAACACTGAGTTCCTTATGATTTTGTTACTTTCGAGACAATTAAGGTTCAAACTTGGGGATGTTGATGTGTCCAAAACATACGCATCACTATCTATGCTTAAACCGTGTCTGTGTCATGAAAATGAGCAAGATATTACTTTAAACGTGCCACTAATCCCTAATGTGCAAGTCAATTGCAAATCTCCTTGTAATTTTTTATTTCAGTTTTTACACATGAAAATCACTAGAAATCAACACTAGAAGGAAGGAAATGATCAGGTTTTTGAAAACAATTAAAGAGGCGCTCGAATGGAGCTTAACGACCATAGGTACGGTCGCAAGTGGCCGTACCAACCACCATACCACACGCTATCTCGACCTTCTGATCAAACCGACTAAAAGTCATCAAAGCGTTCAAAGCCATTTCGTGAAAGAAGAGCCCAAAAACCTAATTACATTCGCCGCTTCTGTATAAAGGAGAGGAAAGAGCCTTAGAGGGAGAGCTAGACCATCATTCATAGCCACAAAGTGCTGCTGCCATCACCGCTCCACCACCATCTACACCACCATAGTCATAGACATAATACCTTGTAATTTAGATCTCACAGAAATTGGTAACACTGTAAGAACTATCATCCATTAAATACAAGTATTATTTTCTACGATGTTTTCTATTGTTGATCTTATTGCGATGTGGGAGTAGTCCCGTCGGGCTAAGGGTTGAGGCCTAACCTCGCAGCTATGTGCTTCATCTAACCCATGGGATTTTAGTTTAATAAGATCATTATAATATCTGTGTGTTTTTCTATATCTATGCATTTCTCTTAGGACTTGTCTGGTACCCAAGACCCCGAAGAGTGATCAAGGTAGAGGAGTGAAGAGGGAGAAATGAAAGGCTCACAAGAAAAACTCTGTGAGAGGTGGAGGATGATACGTTGCAAACGTATCTATGATTTTTCATGCTCCATGCTTGTTTTCTACCCCAATACAATTTTATTTCCACATGTTTTCTTCCTTTTTCCTTCATTTTCCGGATGTTTTCACAAACTAATCTATTAACAAGATTCCCCAGGCCAGTTGCTGTTTTTTGGTGTTTTTCTATTTCAGAAAAGTTCTTAAGGAAATATTCTTGGAAAGGTCTGAAAATCCATGGAGATTATTTTTTACCTGGAACGGAGATCGAGTCCAAAGAAAAGCCGGAGGAGCGCTAGGGGTGCCACCAGGAGGGCACCAGGTGCGACCCCTCCCTAAGGTGCGCCTGGTGGGCTTCTGGCACCCCTAGCCACCGCCTCTCGTCGCCTCTTCGCCTATAAATTGTATAGCCTAGAAATCACGGGGACAGAGTTATTTTCCACGAAAACATATAGAGAGGCACAGTAACCTTGAAAGTCTAATCTAGGACTTCTCGAGTCCGGCTCTCGCACCCTGCTGAAGAGGGGGGGAGGGGGGTCGTTATCGGAGGCCTCTATGTACATCGTCATGATTGCCTCCGGACATATGCATGAGTAGTTCATCTCGGGACTATGGGTCCATAACAGTAGCTAGATGTTTGTTTTCTTCCCTATGCCTCCATGTTTATAGTCTCGTGAGCTGTCTCACATGATCGAGACCACTGTTATGTAATTGTGTATGTTTTATTTGCTGGGATCCGATGAACCATGAGATTATGATTATTTTTTCATGTCAATCTAATATGCTTTACTTATATCCATAGAGAGTTTTAATCTTGTCTTTCAATGCTCTCCGGTGTTTATGATTACCTTGGCCATGTAGTTGTTTTCACCTCCAAGAGAGGGTTTATATGTTTGATGGTAGGTTCATGCCTCCCTTACATATGTGCTCGAGTGACAGAAACATGACGGATGGGGGATGTGCTATTGCTACTAGGGAGAAAACAGCGGTGTACTTTTCTACGGACAAGGACCACTGCTTACATTATGTATTGTTCTTAATGCATTTGTCTCTTGCACACAAAGCAATAACTTTGTTGCTCCAACTTAATACCAGAGAGATTTGCCAGATAGCTTTATTGAGGTGGACTTTTAGATATGGATGCATTCTGGATAGCGGTCCATATGCCTTGACGTAATGCCTTCAATATTAGAACCTGTGAACTCTACCTCGTCATAAATACTATTGTTATACGTTCATGATTTGTTAATTGCCCAGCTGTAATTTGTTCACCCAGCATGTTTGTTTTCTTTGGAAAGACACCACTAGTGAACCTATGGCCCTCGGTCCTATTTTCCTCATAATTGCAACCTTCTTTTGATCACCTTTCGTCATTGTTTTCTTGCTATACTGTTTTTACTTTAATTACTTTTCAAGACTCTATAGTTTAATTCTCCTGTTTTTAGCAAGACTGGAAGATTAGCAACCTTCCGGAAAATTGGGCAAGAGAGAGTTTGTGTTTGTGTGCAGGTTCCACTCTTGGTCAACATAGATAAACGAAACGGTTGATACAAGAAACCTTCTTCAATACTATGAAGTCCTACTAGTTCGATAAACTCTGGTTCCACACTGGGGGGAGGGGGATTTCTGCTAGACAACATCATACCTTTCGCTTGGTGTCTCCCAATGAGCGTGTGATCACGTCAGCATCAGAGGAGTACAACATCTAGAAGTGGATTTCTTAGGAAGCGCAATGATGTCACTACACTTAAATTTTTTATCTATTTATTCTTAAATACCAAGGAAACTCCGCAAGACGGATCTAGAGGGCCAGCGGTTGGACGAATTACTCTATGGTAACCTCTGCTGAGGGCCATAGTCTCTTATGGATGCATTGCCTACACACAACTAAATAGCATATGCATTAAAAGATGCCTTTGTTTTGTCTCCCGATGCTGAGGTCCTCACCTTCAAATAAAGAGGTGGGGAAATTTCAAAAGATGCCTGGTATAGAATTAATTATGCTCAAAATAGATCCACTAAAAAGCATACCACCAAGATCCTCCTTGAAAATTTTATTATGGTGCCACCATGTAGTATAGGTTTATTGTTGACATTTTCACAGGAGGGAATTTTTTTGGAGCCCCTACTCTAGAGGCTTATAAGGCTATTGGAAGTTTAGTAGGAAACACTCCTTGTGAAGAGAAGAAAACTGATATTTCAGTAGAACAAGTGTTAGAAAGGTTGGGCGCTATAGAGAAAAATATTCATGAACAAAAGGAGAAAGATAATAAGATAGCCCATAAAGTGGATAAAATTTATGGTGTTATGCAAAATGTTGCTAGGAGAATTAAAATTTCCGAGGGGGCTATTGAAGAAATTTATGATTATCTAGATAGTACTTGATTCGTTATTTATGTCTAGCTAGAAATGTGTTAAAGAAAAACGCTTGTGGGAGGCAACCCATTTTGTTTTCCTTCGTTATCCTTTTGGTTTGTTGTTTTTGTGTTTTGGAAGTTGTTACCTCTGTAGTAACCGCTCCTTATCCTTTTTATTTCATTTTTTGTGCCAATAGTACCCTCTAATAGAGAGGTAGTGCGATTTGGGGAAGTTGTTGTTCTAAAACAGATTTCTGGGATGTTACCAAAAATACTTATTTCTCTCAGCCAGAACATCGGAGTGCTTTGAAAAACAATATACATATGCCCCGGTTGTTATCTAACTTTCATTAGTTAACCACTTTTTGATTTGAGCAACAGAAGATTTTCGAAAAAAATATCATTACCGACTGTTCTGTTTTGACAGATTTCTACTAATATTTGCATTGTGTCTTGATCCCTTTATTTTGGTGTTATTTTGAGGGGAAGAGCCTTAAAAGAAGTTGTGAAAGTAGCTAATGTTTTAAATGGAGTGTGATACTTGTGTTGAAACTTAACCAAGTGGATTTATTATTTTGATTACACTAACATTGCTAATGAAATTGTGAAAAGTTTTAGGTGGATGAAGTTTTCAAGTGTAGGGAGAGAAGTGTGATGTGCTGAGATGAAGGAAGGACAAAAGTTCAAGCTCGGGGATGCCCGTGTCACCCCAAGACATATCCAATAAGTACAAGCGTCAAAGCTTGCGGATGCCCAAGGCGTCCTCTTCTTCATCAACAAAAATCAGTTTTCTTTCAAAACACTATATTTTTATTGCTTCACATGCTATTTGTTATTTTTGGAGCGTCAATTTATTTTTGTTTCATTTTTATTTTGTTTTCTTTGTTGTAGATTTTGTTTGGATCCTAACACTTTTATGTTGGAGAGAGACACGCTCCGTTTTCATTGCATAGAACACTCTAGTTTTCACTCGTTTTGTTTTGTGCGTGTTCAGTTTTTGCTAGTACTACATTTAGCTCTTGTTTTTCACTCGAATTTTGTTCAGAGCTTGTTGGTTTTCTTAAGTTATATATGATTAGCTCTCTGGTCTTCGATGATTATTTTCTTTGAGAGTTATTTCAAATAAGTTGATTGGTGTCGGAGAAGAGTAAATTGTTTCATGCTTATAGTGGTGCAATAGAAACCTTTTTTGACCATGGCTTAGACTTTAGCATGTCATGTTAGATGTTATTTTAATTGTATGCTTAATTATTTTTATGTATCATGACTATTAAATAGGTGAGAGTGCTTAATGAGCCATTGAAATTAATCAAGTGTTGTTATCTCATATTGAAGCATGGTTTTATGGTATTTCTCCTTTGAATGATTTATCTCGATTGACTTGGCGCATGCTCACACCATGTTATGGCTACAAACAAAGTCACCTATAGCCTTCATGATCATTTAGTTGTTGACTTGTATAATCATTACATGCTTTGAATGATTTTGTAAGGACCCCAGACCGGCAGTCTGAAACCCTACGTATGCATACATTCACGATCCCAGAAAGATCAGTCGTGAACAACATACACAGTTGGCACACAGAAATACATCATCCATTACACGAATACATAAAGGTATTACACAAATGATCACATGATCAAGTTTAAAGCAACTGCCAAAAGGGCAGGCAACTTAACAAACACAGCGGAAGACAATTAAAACACAACGTAGTTGAGCCCAAGTCACGCCTTAACCTACAGGCTGCTGACCCGGAGACGATCCTAGTTCGCAAAGCCGTCAACTCCGTACTTCTCTTCATAGATATCCTTTGGAGGCTCCTTCTCCAAATCTGATAAGTAGATACCAGGGGCGAAACCATAATGAGTACATTTGAATGTACTCAGCAAGACATCCATCATGTCACTTACCAACATGCAAGTATGCTTATATGGTGGAATAGGTAGGCTATAAATAGGGTTCACTACCAATGGTGTTCATATATGATGACACCACAGTTGCAGTCAAGTTTATCTGTATCTTCGTTGAAGAAGATACTTCAGAAGAAAAATAATATAGTTTCATTTCTCTTGCAGATATCACATGTACAAGAGGTTTTGTAAAACTTTGTTAAAGAATATTTTCCCTTTGCAAAACTTCTTGGAATCAGTTTCCAGAATTCTTGCTTAGAGTAGAAAAGGTTTTCTTTGCAAAACATTTTGTTTTGTATAACATCATCTGGCTTTTCATCATCGACGATACCTCCACGGTATACGTTTTCCTTCCTTTCCGAACTTCACAAGTTCAACACTTCCTTTCCAAAATTTCCCTTTCAAAACTCCTTTTTGAAAACATTGACACAATGCTAGCTACATGGCCATTCAACTGTCCATATCCGAGGACGCGGCTTCTTCGAAAAAGTTGTACTCTGCAGAGGTGTACACATCCACCAGATCCAGTACACCTCCCGTGAACAATCACGGACTGTAACAACAGTATGTAAACATCATGTATCTGATCATAACCATCCACTATGTTCAAGCTAGAATATGCCTATCTCTCAGTTGAGTTTTACCACATCCCCGGCACCGAGCTAATCCCCGCCAAGCCAGGATGCCTCAACTGATGCATCCGGAGGGAAAATTAATCCCACACTTTATATGTCTCCGCGACATTCGGTTCAGAGGATCGCATCCCCTATAGCACATTGAGATAGCACACACTAATAAGAACAAACTTCAAGTTAAGCCCCTTGCCCATGTTGGGGTAGGGTGGCAGTACGGTAAAGGTTGTCCGGCGAAGACTAGGTTATGTGTCATTTTTTAAAACACCACTTTCTCAAAAATGACCACTTCCACATTCCTCCGGAGAACAAGGATCCGCCTTTTCTCCGGGTTTTTCCGTAAAGCCTTTGTTTTGTAGAATCACAATTTTAGGGTGTCCACTTAGGGACTAGTATATTTGATGGTAATAAATACCATAAGGTGGCTTATGGGCTTGGTATTACCAAGTTTAACTACTGGCATGATAGTAACCTATATAATAGTATAGTAGTAATTTCCACATCAAAAATAGTTTTGATAATCAAGTTTTGGTAAAACTTCAGAGGTAAAACATGCATGATAGATAATGATAAGTATTGTATCAGCAAGCATCAGGATGGCTTGCCTGGTATCTCCTTGTGTCCCTGGTTTTGGAGTGACTGGAACTTGAACCACAGCTTTCCGACACTTCCTTCCTCTTCGTTTTCTAACGTCGTAAAAGAAATAAAGGACACACATTCAGAACCAATCAAGGCAAGCAACCATACATAACAATACATACAGCAAGGAAATCTAATAATAACAAAATCACTCAATTATTAATTGAGGCAAACAATCAAACAATCCTACTTGGCAGAAATGCCATTTAATAAGACAGCTTAAGGTTGGAGGAACATATCTCACAACCTTAATATCATGGATTTAGTGGGTGTGCCACTCTCATACCAAGATATTATTAAACCCAAAATACACTTAGTATCACAAGGGTGAGACTACTAAAAGTATATAAAACATGCACAAAAATAAGCATGGCAATGGGTCTATCAACCAAACCACAAAAAGAAAAAGGTAGCCATTCTACTGAGTCTAAACTGACATCAAGAATAAATGAAACACATGATTTGCAAAAGTTACCTTTACAAACCAGTGAGCCTACACAAGTGTAACAAGGAAATAGACTCATCACAAAACACACAATTTCTCATAGTGAGAACAATAGAAACAATGACTAAAAAGGAGGAATCCTTATAGACATGTTTCTACTAAAAATTTGCTATGCAAGCAAGCATAATAAATAAAGTACTAAAATGCAAACAAGGAACCATGTTATCATAATGGGAATGAAAACATGTCCTCATGCAAGGATACACAAACATCTACCAAACACAAGTTGGCAGGAAAAATAATTCAACACAAAAACTGCTAAGGAAACTAGTACTACTCCAACATGAAGAATCAATGGATGCATTTTCAATCAAGTAATTGAAATAAAACCAGAGGGTCCATGTCATAAAAACAGAAGTGAAAAACATCTATACTTTCTATAACAAAAATATCCCATTTGATATAACAAGGTATCAATTTGCAGGGCAACTCCTACATACTAGTAGTAATAAAAAGGGCATTACTAGAGGAATCAATCAACACTTCAAGAATGTATTTTTCCTAGCAAGCCACACATGATTATAAACACTTACAAACATAAGCATACCCATTTTTGTTTAGCACAAAAATTCCCAAAGCAAAAATACTAGACACTCACTAGTTATAGAACTATATAAAAGAAATGCTTCTAGTGTGGGGGAAATAATGTTTCCACCAAAAATGCAATGAAACCAGTGGGTGTTCCACTAGCATAACAAAGCATTAAGAGGTCACAATGCCTCTGGTCATACTTGACAAAAATTAGCAAAAACCTAAACTAGCACCTAGTGCAATAACAATACTAGCAGAAAATAACAGGGTGCTTAAATAAGCAAGGCAATGCTACTCATGCTATTATTTCCACACAAGTGAAAACTTTAGGGGTAAAGTACTCATAACAACCTTATCAAAATTCTACTGGTCCTATGAATACAACACAAAAATATGTGGTTTTACAACCACAAATTCTTATGTCAAAAATTCCACACATGAGGGAATTTTTCCATAATATTCTCATAGTAATGATTAAGCTACTCATGCTTTTCTACCAAATCAAATGCAAGCTAGCAGAGGTGATACTAACCAAATATAAGTATCAACAAGGTGCTGTATCTAAAAATCTCAACACAACAATCCAAGTGCTTGCACATAATTTATCACTCAAAAATACTATGCAAAAATATTAACTAGAGATAAAACATATGCTATCAACATAAATCATATTTCTTCTCAACTCAAGTCCACACATTCTAACATGATAAAATAGCTAAGTAATACTTAGAAAGCAAGTTCACACAACTTATAAATGCTAGAAAACAATGTTTCAACACAAAAATATATTCACACAATTTAAATAGCTGAAATGCCAAAATGGCAGAAACAAGCATTTTAAAGATCTGTCCACCAAAATTTCTATGATTCTCTAAAAATTAAACCCTTCTAGTTTTGTATAGTCCTAAACATATACAAGACCATCCAATTGAGTTTGCATCAAAAATCATTTTTAATTATTTTATAAAAATCACCAAAGTGCTCTCTGGTGTTTTACCAAATTGCATGCCATTTCAAAAATACAATGAATTTGGAAACGAGGTTAAATGCTCCTGTTAGGAAATTTCAAGGGCTTTCCAATGCAATTTTCCTCACTTCATTCTGAGTTGTAAAATAAAAATGGTGCTCATTTTGGTGTTTCTGGTACCTGTTGCCAAATCATTTTTAGTTTCAAAATTGTTCCTCCAAAAGTAGATCTGCAAGTTGGAGGTGGTTTAGAATTAGTTGAGGTACCACTGTGAATTTTAGTTTGGTCAAATTCATTTGTTTGGTTGCCTTTTAGAGCCAAAAGTAACTATGCAACAATCTGCAAGAAAAATAAATGGAAAAGAACATTGTTGGGCCAGATCTGTTAAATGGGCCGGCTAGAACACTTCCTACCGCGGCAGATCTACCCGCAGGTCGCTGACGCGCGGGCCAGCCAGCCACGCGGGCGCCACGCGGGCAAGCGCCAGGCCCACGGGCCAGTTTGACCGTACAGCGCGCGGCAAGGGCGCTGACGTCGTCGTGACGCGACCACGACGTCATCGCCGGCGGAAAACTGCTCCGGCGAGCTCTAATCGGCGTGTACGTTCACCTAATTCGCGATTAAACCGCACCAAAATGTTTCTCTCGACGCGGGCTACCAACCGAGCGGAGGCTCGTTTCCTGGGAGGCCACCGGAGGACGGCGGCAACGGCGATGCGGCGGCGGCCGGACACGAGCAAGGCGCGGCGGGTTTCTAGGGGGAGATGGAGAGGGGAAACGCGACGGCGAGGAGCGCCTGCTCACCTAGAACGCAAAGGGATGCTCGGAGAAGTCGAAGAAGAGACGAGGCCGCGGCAATGCCTCGCCGGAGTGCCGTCGGGTTCGGAGACGAAGATGGTTGGCGCGGGCTCCACGCGGCTTTCCTCCACGATTCCTTTCGCACCCGTGATCAACGCGTCGAGGCGGAGCTGATGGCACCAACGGTGACCGGCGGCGTGCTCGGAAACGGCCGAATCGCCGGCGACCTAGAAGCTAGGGTTTCGGTTTTGTGAATTTTGCACAGTGAGAGAGAGAGAGCTTGGGGGGAAGAGAGAGGGGGCATGTGGGAGACATACCACATGGGGGGCCTCTTTATCCCCTCGAATTGCTTCCAATCGAAGCAATGAGCATAGGTCTCCTGTACTCTACAGAGAGGCTAGAGGTTGAAGAAGGTGACTCAGCTCACATATAGGTCCTTGACATTTTACAAGTAGGTCCCTGTACTCTCTGAAAAAGGTGATTTTCACCAAGCAAACAAAGTCAAAATTTAATTTCCTTTTGCCCAAAATTCTTATTAGTTTATATGTACAACATATGTGAAAATTGGATCAATTGGATAAACTTTATAATTCAAAGTTGTTCAAATTTGAATTCTTACATAAATGGACATTGAATTTATTAACCTACTTAGGAACTTCCAAAAATGATAATTTTTGGCACACATTCCTTATTTGATGTGTTCCTTATGTGGTAGAAAATTCAAGTCATTTTGAGTTACTTAATAGAACAAACTTGTTCAAATTTCAAAAAGGTGCTGTCAAGAAAACAGGGTTTTTTGGCAACTTAAACAATTGAAAAACTTGTGCCCTTTTGGTTTTCATCCTTATTTATGATATAGATAATGTGGTATTTATTTCATGGCATTTGGGAAAAGTTTGTAGAACAAACTTGTTCAAAATCCCAAATGTTTCTGTGGAGAAAATTCATGTTTTCAGGGCTTTAATTGATTCAATTTTTGGTCTCCTCTTGTGTGTGTTCCTTATTTGATATAAGGAAGCAATGGTATGAATTTCAAATCATTTTAAGAAAGTTTCCAATAGTAACTTGTTTGAGTTTTCTGTTTCTGGAAATATTGGAATTTCTATTTAATAAAGCACTTGGCTTTTCTTTAGCAATGCTTTGCCAAAATATTTATATGACTAGAGATAGCAAGTCAATGCTCTCCAATACTTTGTTTTTAAGCTTGCAAGGTTGGAAAAACATTTGATAAGATTTTTGGTGAAGCATTTAAGAATGCCTCTTTTTCTGATAATCTTTTTAGGGAAATTTATTAAGTGTTTCCTCTTTCTTAATTTAGGCCTTGGAATAATATTCAACAAGTATTGGATTCATAAGATGTTTTTGGAAAACTCTTTGATCAATATTTACTTTAGAAAATATTGTCAAAGTCATTGGAACAATATGTTGAATATTTTTATCATTGGAACAAAATGTTGAATATTTTTTGTTTACTGCTTTGCTATCCTTTTTAAGTTTGTTTAGTTGCACTTAAACAAACACAAACAAACACAACCAAGGTTTATTAGTCAAGCAATTAGCAAAACAACTGTGTTAACAGGTATTCCAAAATTGGGATGTGACAGGTCTTCCCCCCTTAAAAAGAATCTCGTCCCCGAGATTCGCAAGCGAGGACTAAGGGAGGGCCAACAAACATAATTTTAGTGTTGGAGTGCAGGTGCTTCCCCCCTTTGACTTTTCTTGGGAGGAGGGGTTCTGCCCTAAACTATCCAATTCTTCAAAGAAAATTCTTTAGCTATCAATTTACTCAACCGCCAAATTTTAAAAATTTCTGATAACGTCACTACTGCCAACTAGTTCCTTTTAGTGCAGAACTACCTGGAAAAGTAACGTCAATAATTACATGAGTTCCTAGCTATATCCCACATATTACATACCACATATGGAGTGGTGTACCACTCTCATAACAAGGTATATAATAAGCTAAAAATATATCTTGTGGGTGCAAAGGTTAGGTTGCTAAGGTAAAACAAACAGACAGAACAATACCCATGGCAGTGGGTATTACTCACCACAAACAACTATCACTTTATAAGTTCATGATTTTAGTTGGATGTTTTAGTTTCCTAAGATACTCTTAAGCACAATCATAACACAAGTATAAACTCATGCTAAGGTAAAACATTTAAACAAAATCCAATAAGGAAGCAAACAACACCACAGATGAATAGACTATTTATTCACTAGGTTATTGTTTAATAGAGGTTTTGGAATCCATCAATCATGAACAATTAGCAAACAACCAGTAGCTAAAAACCAATGAATTCATTCATAAAGATAATCTAAAACACCATCTTTACACAAGATAAAACTCCTATTTCACAGGCATAAAAAAAATTTAGGACTGCACAAATAACACACTAGTATGAAAAATCTACACCAGCATGCTATAAGAGATAATCATATCCTATAACCATAGAACATGCAACTAAATAATTCATGGCATGAGAACAGAAGTAATAACTTCCTAAACATGCTATATCAACACATATACTCATAAAATAAAAAGAGGGTAATACTAGAGCAAAAATCACCATTTTCTAGTGGTGAAACTAGTTTCACTCTAGAGAAGCAAACAATGCTATCATGATGTCTAAACTTAAACAAGCAAGTCATGAATATAAGTGTAACTAATAACAGTACACAAAACTTACTCATGTTAGTAAGCACAAACATCAAAACAATTCTATGATACAACTATTAAACATGCATAAATTTCTTCTAGCAATTTCTGTTTTTCTTAACCAATTACTAGCAAACAAGCAAGGTATAACTCACACAACCAGTAGCTATGCAATTAATGAAAAGTTATCTACAACTTTTCAAAAATCCATACACTCAATTTAAAATTATTCACAAACAATCTACCAATCAAGAGGAATTTATTTTATTTGCGAACAATTTAATTTCAGCACACGATAGTGAAACATTTCTTAACATGATACCCCTAAGGAATATTATGCTAACAAAAGGATCACACCTAAACATATTAGTCTTTACTAATAAGAGATAAACTTCTCACTTTCATAGGTGAGAACAAACAATTATATTTTCCATAGTGGAAAATAGAAATCAATCACATAGTGAAACATGCTATTTTCACACATGTGTATGGTTGGGGATTTTCATCCTCAAGCCAAAATACAATGGGACCAGTGGGCTATGGGCTACTAATACCAAGTTAAAATAGGTACTAAGCCTCTGGTTACTCATAAAAAAAAACTTTGCATATCAGATAAAAATATAAGGCTATTTTATCTAGTGAAGCAATACTAGTGCATATTGATAGCAATGCTTACACATGCTTTACTATTAAGAGACATGCAAGATAATAGAGGTACAAGAATCAAAATAACAGTACCTAAATGATACTGGACTCAAGGAAAACATAGCACAAAGTCTACTAAGAAAGTATACACAGATCTAGCTCTCACAATACTTCCAATTAATAAACTAGAAGGTAACAAATGCTATTTCATTTTTATTCGAGTTTTCAATCATGCACACACTTTCTAGGATAGATTTATTGTAACAAAACAATATAATAACAAGTCCTAACAACTCCATATAAGTTAGGAAGCAAGATTGATTAAAACTCAAATTTATTTCAATCAAGAGCACACAAAGAAACAAAAACAGGAAACTGTTGTTTTGTTGATCTATCACAGCCATTCCATCGTTCACTTAATTTCTAAACCCCGAATCTCATAGTACCTACAATGTCTATTAAGATTTGGTTTCCAAATTATATACACATGATATCCTATTGACTAGTAAACGAATAGGTCATAATTTTATTTTCTCGTGACTTCTCCTTTTTACCAACTAGATTAAAAGGTGTCGTAAGTCACTTAATTCCTTGGTTTAGAAAGATTTGTCAGTAGTTCTCATGCTTTGGTTAGGTGTCAACCTAAGATTAGGCAAAACATGTTAGTCTTGTTAGCTTTCTATTTAATCATGTTTGTCCTACAAGACACGACTAGCGTCATACGTCGAATATTGAATTGTGCTCTTTTGATTGGCCTTTTAGGGGGTTGCGCATCATGGCATGTGAAGACTTCTTTTGCACTTTTTCCTAGAGGAGGGAGGTATATAACTTTTAAAAGGGGATCTCTTTAGTTTGGTCTTTTTAAAAGGGAACATAAACAAGTGCAACATTTAGCCAACAGGGTAAAAAGAGTCTTTTGCAAACAGACAAAACATAGAGGTTTTGGCCAGTAGTGGTTGGTTTTCTTCACGCCTTTCCTTCTTTGAGGGTTGTCGTTGTTGGAGCTTTATCTGTTGGAGTGCATTACTGGTAGCAACGCTATCAGCTCGTGTGGCTTGATGGTCCTCTATTTAGGTCCAATGGTGCTTTTATTAATTGTGGGGAAATGGTGGTGGTTCACGACGGGTCACATTATGAAGCGAAAACCAGTATATGTATAAGCAACAAATTCTTGTTTTTGAATGCTATATAAACATTTTTGCTTGCAAAAATTTAACAGGAGGCGATTCAAAAACAAGAGCGGGGCAATCACAAATCTGCAAATTTTGAGCACCCCACAAACATATAGAAGCCTAGATGAACCAAAATTCTACACCACACAATAGCACAAAGTCCTACGGACACACATAAGCAAGCCATAACACACAAGCAAGGCTCCATTGGAGCTACGTCGGGGAGGCGACTTATGGAGTCATCGCTAAATTACTCCAAACTAGACTGATCCAAAAATCCTAGAAGTGGCTGAAGAACTATATCTACTTCTGACCATCATCACTGTAGAGTCATGCAATTATTTTGGTCATCTCGGGACATCGGCAAGTATACAAGATAATAGAAGTAAAGTTTTTTGAATAAACTTTTAACTGAGAGAGGTAAAACTACGCAACAATCTGTTTTTGAAACCCCAACTATTTCTGAACAGAAAACTTCAAAGACGAGAGGTGTTTCAAAAACAGAGCGGAGCAGTTGCAAACAAGTAAGAAATAACCTCTTAACCGAGAGAGATACCGAACTCTGTAAGGCCCGCCCTTCGAACCACTGTTCAAGGACGCCCTTCATATGCATTTAGAATCTTTTGAAAAGATCAGAAGGAGGGGAAAATATACTAAAATTCCCTTAGATAAAAATAATGTAGATAGTAAATAGGTTTTTACTCAAAAATACTTTTCTTTCCTATCTGACGTCCATGCTAACTAAGGTCTCCTAAGGTCAGGATGGCTCTGATACCAACTCTGTAAGGACCCCAGACCGGCAGTCTGAAACCCTACGTATGCATACATTCACGATCCCAGAAAGATCAGTCGTGAACAACATACACAGTTGGCACACAGAAATACATCATCCATTACACGAATACATAAAGGTATTACACAAATGATCACATGATCAAGTTTAAAGCAACTGCCAAAAGGGCAGGCAACTTAACAAACACAGCGGAAGACAATTAAAACACAACGTAGTTGAGCCCAAGTAACGCCTTAACCTACAGGCTGCTGACCCGGAGACGATCCTAGTTCACAAAGCCGTCAACTCCGTACTTCTCTTCATAGATATCCTTTGGAGGCTCCTTCTCCAAATCTGATAAGTAGATACCAGGGGCGAAACCATAATGAGTACATTTGAATGTACTCAGCAAGACATCCATCATGTCACTTACCAACATGCAAGTATGCTTATATGGTGGAATAGGTAGGCTATAAATAGGGTTCACTACCAATGGTGTTCATATATGATGACACCACAGTTGCAGTCAAGTTTATCTGTATCTTCGTTGAAGAAGATACTTCAGAAGAAAAATAATATAGTTTCATTTCTCTTGCAGATATCACATGTACAAGAGGTTTTGTAAAACTTTGTTAAAGAATATTTTCCCTTTGCAAAACTTCTTGGAATCAGTTTCCAGAATTCTTGCTTAGAGTAGAAAAGGTTTTCTTTGCAAAACATTTTGTTTTGTATAACATCATCTGGCTTTTCATCATCGACGATACCTCCACGGTATACGTTTTCCTTCCTTTCCGAACTTCACAAGTTCAACACTTCCTTTCCAAAATTTCCCTTTCAAAACTCCTTTTTGAAAACATTGACACAATGCTAGCTACATGGCCATTCAACTGTCCATATCCGAGGACGCGGCTTCTTCGAAAAAGTTGTACTCTGCAGAGGTGTACACATCCACCAGATCCAGTACACCTCCCGTGAACAATCACGGACTGTAACAACAGTATGTAAACATCAGGTATCTGATCATAACCATCCACTATGTTCAAGCTAGAATATGCCTATCTCTCAGTTGAGTTTTACCACATCCCCGGCACCGAGCTAATCCCCGCCAAGCCAGGATGCCTCAACTGATGCATCCGGAGGGAAAATTAATCCCACACTTTATATGTCTCCGCGACATTCGGTTCAGAGGATCGCATCCCCTATAGCACATTGAGATAGCACACACTAATAAGAACAAACTTCAAGTTAAGCCCCTTGCCCATGTTGGGGTAGGGTGGCAGTACGGTAAAGGTTGTCCGGCGAAGACTAGGTTATGTGTCATTTTTGAAAACACCACTTTCTCAAAAATGACCACTTCCACATTCCTCCGGAGAACAAGGATCCGCCTTTTCTCCGGGTTTTTCCGTAAAGCCTTTGTTTTGTAGAATCACAATTTTAGGGTGTCCACTTAGGGACTAGTATATTTGATGGTAATAAATACCATAAGGTGGCTTATGGGCTTGGTATTACCAAGTTTAACTACTGGCATGATAGTAACCTATATAATAGTATAGTAGTAATTTCCACATCAAAAATAGTTTTGATAATCAAGTTTTGGTAAAACTTCAGAGGTAAAACATGCATGATAGATAATGATAAGTATTGTATCAGCAAGCATCAGGATGGCTTGCCTGGTATCTCCTTGTGTCCCTGGTTTTGGAGTGACTGGAACTTGAACCACAGCTTTCCGACACTTCCTTCCTCTTCGTTTTCTAACGTCGTAAAAGAAATAAAGGACACACATTCAGAACCAATCAAGGCAAGCAACCATACATAACAATACATACAGCAATGAAATCTAATAATAACCAAATCACTCAATTATTAATTGAGGCAAACAATCAAACAATCCTACTTGGCAGAAATGCCATTTAATAAGACAGCTTAAGGTTGGAGGAACATATCTCACAACCTTAATATCATGGATTCAGTGGGTGTGCCACTCTCATACCAAGATATTATTAAACCCAAAATACACTTAGTATCACAAGGGTGAGACTACTAAAAGTATATAAAACATGCACAAAAATAAGCATGGCAATGGGTCTATCAACCAAACCACAAAAAGAAAAAGGTAGCCATTCTACTGAGTCTAAACTGACATCAAGAATAAATGAAACACATGATTTGCAAAAGTTACCTTTACAAACCAGTGAGCCTACACAAGTGTAACAAGGAAATAGACTCATCACAAAACACACAATTTCTCATAGTGAGAACAATAGAAACAATGACTAAAAAGGAGGAATCCTTATAGACATGTTTCTACTAAAAATTTGCTATGCAAGCAAGCATAATAAATAAAGTACTAAAATGCAAACAAGGAACCATGTTATCATAATGGGAATGAAAACATGTCCTCATGCAAGGATACACAAACATCTACCAAACACAAGTTGGCAGGAAAAATAATTCAACACAAAAACTGCTAAGGAAACTAGTACTACTCCAACATGAAGAATCAATGGATGCATTTTCAATCAAGTAATTGAAATACAACCAGAGGGTCCATGTCATAAAAACAGAAGTGAAAAACATCTATACTTTCTATAACAAAAATATCCCATTTGATATAACAAGGTATCAATTTGCAGGGCAACTCCTACATACTAGTAGTAATAAAAAGGGCATTACTAGAGGAATCAATCAACACTTCAAGAATGTATTTTTCCTAGCAAGCCACACATGATTATAAACACTTACAAACATAAGCATACCCATTTTTGTTTAGCACAAAAATTCCCAAAGCAAAAATACTAGACACTCACTAGTTATAGAACTATATAAAAGAAATGCTTCTAGTGTGGGGGAAATAATGTTTCCACCAAAAATGCAATGAAACCAGTGGGTGTTCCACTAGCATAACAAAGCATTAAGAGGTCACAATGCCTCTGGTCATACTTGACAAAAATTAGCAAAAACCTAAACTAGCACCTAGTGCAATAACAATACTAGCAGAAAATAACAGGGTGTTAAATAAGCAAGGCAATGCTACTCATGCTATTATTTCCACACAAGTGAAAACTTTAGGGGTAAAGTACTCATAACAACCTTATCAAAATGCTACTGGTCCTATGAATACAACACAAAAATATGTGGTTTTACAACCACAAATTCTTATGTCAAAAATTCCACACATGAGGGAATTTTTCCATAATATTCTCATAGTAATGATTAAGCTACTCATGCTTTTCTACCAAATCAAATGCAAGCTAGCAGAGGTGATACTAACCAAATATAAGTATCAACAAGGTGCTGTATCTAAAAATCTCAACACAACAATCCAAGTGCTTGCACATAATTTATCACTCAAAAATAATATGCAAAAATATTAACTAGAGATAAAACATATGCTATCAACATAAATCATATTTCTTCTCAACTCAAGTCCACACATTCTAACATGATAAAATAGCTAAGTAATACTTAGAAAGCAAGTTCACACAACTTATACATGCTAGAAAACAATGTTTCAACACAAAAATATATTCACACAATTTAAATAGCTGAAATGCCAAAATGGCAGAAACAAGCATTTTAAAGATCTGTCCACCAAAATTTCTATGATGCTCTAAAAATTAAACCCTTCTAGGTTTGGATAGTCCTAAACATATATAAGACCATACAATTGAGTTTGCATCAAAAATCATTTTTAATTATTTTATAAAAATCACCAAAGTGCTCTCTGGTGTTTTACCAAATTGCATGCCATTTCAAAAATACAATGAATTTGGAAACGAGGTTAAATGATCCTGTTAGGAAATTTCAAGGGCTTTCCAATGCAATTTGCCTCACTTCATTCTGAGTTGTAAAATAAAAATGGTGCTCATTTTGGTGTTTCTGGTACCTGTTGCCAAATCATTTTTAATTTCAAAATTGTTCATCCAAAAGTAGATCTGCAAGTTGGAGGTGGTTTAGAATTAGTTGAGGTACCACTGTGAATTTTAGTTTGGTCAAATTCATTTGTTTGGTTGCCTTTTAGAGCCAAAAGTAACTATGCAACAATCTGCAAGAAAAATAAATGGAAAAGAACATTGTTGGGCCAGATCTGTTAAATGGGCCGGCTAGAACACTTCCTACCGCGGCAGATCTACCCGCAGGTCGCTGACGCGCGGGCCAGCCAGCCACGCGGGCAAGCGCCAGGCCCACGGGCCAGTTTGACCGTACAGCGCGCGGCAAGGGCGCTGACGTCGTCGTGACGCGACCACGACGTCATCGCCGGCGGAAAACTGCTCCGGCGAGCTCTAATCGACGCGTACGTTCACCTAATTCGCGATTAAACTGCACCAAAATATTTCTCTCGACGCGGGCTACCAACCGAGCGGAGGCTCGTTTCCTGGGAGGCCACCGGAGGACGGCGGCAACGGCGATGCGGCGGCGGCCGGACACGAGCAAGGCGCGGCGGGTTTCTAGGGGGAGATGGAGAGGGGAAACGCGACGGCGAGGAGCGCCTGCTCACCTAGAACGCAAAGGGATGCTCGGAGAAGTCGAAAAAGAGACGAGGCCGCGGCAATGCCTCGCCGGAGTGCCGTCGGGTTCGGAGACGAAGATGGTTGGCGCGGGCTCCACGCGGCTTTCCTCCACGATTCCTTTCGCACCCGTGATCAACGCGTCGAGGCGGAGCTGATGGCACCAACGGTGACCGGCGGCGTGCTCGGAAACGGCCGAATCGCCGGCGACCTAGAAGCTAGGGTTTCGGTTTTGTGAATTTTGCACAGTGAGAGAGAGAGAGCTTGGGGGGAAGAGAGAGGGGGCATGTGGGAGACATACCACATGGGGGGCCTCTTTATCCCCTCGAATTGCTTCCAATCGAAGCAATGAGCATAGGTCTCCTGTACTCTACAGAGAGGCTAGAGGTTGAAGAAGGTGACTCAGCTCACATATAGGTCCTTGACATTTTACAAGTAGGTCCCTGTACTCTCTGAAAAAGGTGATTTTCACCAAGCCAACAAAGTCAAAATTTAATTTCCTTTTGCCCAAAATTCTTATTAGTTTATATGTACAACATATGTGAAAATTGGATCAATTGGATAAACTTTATAATTCAAAGTTGTTCAAATTTGAATTCTTACATAAATGGACATTGAATTTATTAACCTACTTAGGAACTTCCAAAAATGATAATTTTTGGCACACATTCCTTATTTGATTTGTTCCTTATGTGGTAGAAAATTCAAGTCATTTTGAGTTACTTCATAGAACAAACTTGTTCAAATTTCAAAAAGGTGCTGTCAAGAAAACAGGGTTTTTTGGCAACTTAAACAATTGAAAAACTTGTGCCCTTTTGGTTTTCATCCTTATTTATGATATAGATAATGTGGTATTTATTTCATGGCATTTGGAAAAAGTTTGTAGAACAAACTTGTTCAAAATCCCAAATGTTTCTGTGGAGAAAATTCATGTTTTCAGGGCTTTAATGGATTCAATTTTTTGTCTCCTCTTGTGTGTGTTCCTTATTTGATATAAGGAAGCAATGGTATGAATTTCAAATCATTTTAAGAAAGTTTCCAATAGTAACTTGTTTGAGTTTTCTGTTTCTGGAAATATTGGAATTTCTATTTAATAAAGCACTTGGCTTTTCTTTAGCAATGCTTTGCCAAAATATTTATATGACTAGAGATAGCAAGTCAATGCTCTCCAATACTTTGTTTTTAAGCTTGCAAGGTTGGAAAAACATTTGATAAGATTTTTGGTGAAGCATTTAAGAATGCCTCTTTTTCTGATAATCTTTTTAGGGAAATTTATTAAGTGTTTCCTCTTTCTTAATTTAGGCCTTGGAATAATATTCAACAAGTATTGGATTCATAAGATGTTTTTGGAAAACTCTTTGATCAATATTTACTTTAGAAAATATTGTCAAAGTCATTGGAACAATATGTTGAATATTTTTATCATTGGAACAAAATGTTGAATATTTTTGGTTTACTGCTTTGCTATCCTTTTTAAGTTTGTTTAGTTGCACTTAAACAAACACAAACAAACACAACCAAGGTTTATTAGTCAAGCAATTAGCAAAACAACTGTGTTAACAGGTATTCCAAAATTGGGATGTGACAGGTCTTCCCCCCTTAAAAAGAATCTCGTCCCCGAGATTCGCAAGCGAGGACTAAGGGAGGGCCAACAAACATAATTTTAGTGTTGGAGTGCAGGTGCTTCCCCCCTTTGACTTTTCTTGGGAGGAGGGGTTCTGCCCTAAACTATCCAATTCTTCAAAGAAAATTCTTTAGCTATCAATTTACTCAACCGCCAAATTTTAAAAATTTCTGATAACGTCACTACTGCCAACTAGTTCCTTTTAGTGCAGAACTACCTGGAAAAGTACCGTCAATAATTACATGAGTTCCTAGATATATCCCACATATTACATACCACATATGGAGTGGTGTACCACTCTCATAACAAGGTATATAATAAGCTAAAAATATATCTTGTGGGTGCAAAGGTTAGGTTGCTAAGGTAAAACAAACAGACAGAACAATACCCATGGCAGTGGGTATTACTCACCACAAACAACTATCACTTTATAAGTTCATGATTTTAGTTGGATGTTTTAGTTTCCTAAGATACTCTTAAGCACAATCATAACACAAGTATAAACTCATGCTAAGGTAAAACATTTAAACAAAATCCAATAAGCAAGCAAACAACACCACAGATGAATAGACTATTTATTCACTAGGTTATTGTTTAATAGAGGTTTTGGAATCCATCAATCATGAACAATTAGCAAACAACCAGTAGCTAAAAACCAATGAATTCATTCATAAAGATACTCTAAAACACCATCTTTACACAAGATAAAACTCCTATTTCACAGGCATAAAAAAAATTTAGGACTGCACAAATAACACACTAGTATGAAAAATCTACACCAGCATGCTATAAGAGATAATCATATCCTATAACCATAGAACATGCAACTAAATAATTCATGGCATGAGAACAGAAGTAATAACTTCCTAAACATGCTATATCAACACATATACTCATAAAATAAAAAGAGGGTAATACTAGAGCAAAAATCACCATTTTCTAGTGGTGAAACTAGTTTCACTCTAGAGAAGCAAACAATGCTATCATGATGTCTAAACTTAAACAAGCAAGTCATGAATATAAGTGTAACTAATAACAGTACACAAAACTTACTCATGTTAGTAAGCACAAACATCAAAATAATTCTATGATACAACTATTAAACATGCATAAATTTCTTCTAGCAATTTCTGTTTTTCTTAACCAATTACTAGCAAACAAGCAAGGTATAACTCACACAACCAGTAGCTATGCAATTAATGAAAAGTTATCTACAACTTTTCAAAAATCCATACACTCAATTTAAAATTATTCACAAACAATCTACCAATCAAGAGGAATTTATTTTATTTGCGAACAATTTAATTTCAGCACACGATAGTGAAACATTTCTTAACATGATACCCCTAAGGAATATTATGCTAACAAAAGGATCACACCTAAACATATTAGTCTTTACTAATAAGAGATAAACTTCTCACTTTCATAGGTGAGAACAAACAATTATATTTTCCATAGTGGAAAATAGAAATCAATCACATAGTGAAACATGCTATTTTCACACATGTGTATGGTTGGGGATTTTCATCCTCAAGCCAAAATACAATGGGACCAGTGGGCTATGGGCTACTAATACTAAGTTAAAATAGGTACTAAGCCTCTGGTTACTCATAAAAAAAAACTTTGCATATCAGATAAAAATATAAGGCTATTTTATCTAGTGAAGCAATACTAGTGCATATTGATAGCAATGCTTACACATGCTTTACTATTAAGAGACATGCAAGATAATAGAGGTACAAGAATCAAAATAACAGTACCTAAATGGTACTGGACTCAAGGAAAACATAGCACAAAGTCTACTAAGAAAGTATACACAGATCTAGCTCTCACAATACTTCCAATTAATAAACTAGAAGGTAACAAATGCTATTTCATTTTTATTCGAGTTTTCAATCATGCACACACTTTCTAGGATAGATTTATTGTAACAAAACAATATAATAACAAGTCCTAACAACTCCATATAAGTTAGGAAGCAAGATTGATTAAAACTCAAATTTATTTCAATCAAGAGCACACAAAGAAACAAAAACAGGAAACTGTTGTTTTGTTGATCTATCACAGCCATTCCATCGTTCACTTAATTTCTAAACCCCGAATCTCATAGTACCTACAATGTCTATTAAGATTTGGTTTCCAAATTATATACACATGATATCCTATTGACTAGTAAACGAATAGGTCATAATTTTATTTTCTCGTGACTTCTCCTTTTTACCAACTAGATTAAAAGGTGTCGTAAGTCACTTAATTCCTTGGTTTAGAAAGATTTGTCAGTAGTTCTCATGCTTTGGTTAGGTGTCAACCTAAGATTAGGCAAAACATGTTAGTCTTGTTAGCTTTCTATTTAATCATGTTTGTCCTACAAGACACGACTAGCGTCATACGTCGAATATTGAATTGTGCTCTTTTGATTGGCCTTTTAGGGGGTTGCGCATCATGGCATGTGAAGACTTGTTTTGCACTTTTTCCTAGAGGAGGGAGGTATATAACTTTTAAAAGGGGATCTCTTTAGTTTGGTCTTTTTAAAAGGGAACATAAACAAGTGCAACATTTAGCCAACAGGGTAAAAAGAGTCTTTTGCAAACAGACAAAACATAGAGGTTTTGGCCAGTAGTGGTTGGTTTTCTTCACGCCTTTCCTTCTTTGAGGGTTGTCGTTGTTGGAGCTTTATCTGTTGGAGTGCATTACTGGTAGCAACTCTATCAGCTCGTGTGGCTTGATGGTCCTCTATTTAGGTCCAATGGTGCTTTTATTAATTGTGGGGAAATGGTGGTGGTTCACGACGGGTCACATTATGAAGCGAAAACCAGTATATGTCTAAGCAACAAATTCTTGTTTTTGAATGCTATATAAACATTTTTGCTTGCAAAAATTTAACAGGAGGCGATTCAAAAACAAGAGCGGGGCAATCACAAATCTGCAAATTTTGAGCACCCCACAAACATATAGAAGCCTAGATGAACCAAAATTCTACACCACACAATAGCACAAAGTCCTACGGACACACATAAGCAAGCCATAACACACAAGCAAGGCTCCATTGGAGCTACGTCGGGGAGGCGACTTATGGAGTCATCGCTAAATTACTCCAAACTAGACTGATCCAAAAATCCTAGAAGTGGCTGAAGAACTATATCTACTTCTGACCATCATCACTGTAGAGTCATGAAATTATTTTGGTCATCTCGGGACATCGGCAAGTATACAAGATAATAGAAGTAAAGTTTTTTGAATAAACTTTTAACTGAGAGAGGTAAAACTACGCAACAATCTGTTTTTGAAACCCCAACTATTTCTGAACAGAAAACTTCAAAGACGAGAGGTGTTTCAAAAACAGAGCGGAGCAGTTGCAAACAAGTAAGAAATAACCTCTTAACCGAGAGAGATACCAAACTCTGTAAGGCCCGCCCTTCGAACCACTGTTCAAGGACGCCCTTCATATGCATTTAGAATCTTTTGAAAAGATCAGAAGGAGGGGAAAATATACTAAAATTCCCTTAGATAAAAATAATGTAGATAGTAAATAGGTTTTTACTCAAAAATACTTTTCTTTCCTATCTGACGTCCATGCTAACTAACGTCTCCTAAGGTCAGGATGGCTCTGATACCAACTCTGTAAGGACCCCAGACCGGCAGTCTGAAACCCTACGTATGCATACATTCACGATCCCAGAAAGATCTGTAACACCCCAGGTATCTATCATACCCTGCGATATTACCTCACTAACTAAATAACACCGACAAGGGAAAAGTTCAAAGCTCGAGCATCACCTCCTTTGTTTACAAGAATATAGATCAAAAAACAAGGACATAAATTTATAGTTCACAAACCAACTAGAAGTTATAAGGTATAAAGATTCAGCGAGCAAAGGCTCACACTTTGTAATTTCAAAGTACATAAATAGACGGTTCTCCATAAGCATGTAGTAGATTATGACTACTAAATAGTTGTATGATTATTAACTAAGCATCGACTCGAAATGTGTGATGAAGTGATTTGGTAGGTAAGCTACTCCCGTCTCCCATGCATATGCCGATTATTTAGTACCTGAAAACCAAATGAAACGCAAGAATGAGTACACAAATACTCAGCAAGTACAATTAGAACCTTAAGAACAATGACGAACAATTTAGTTTTAGAACGATTTTGATCACTTGTATGAAGTTGAAGATTGAAACCAAATATCTGAAAACAATGTCGCCCGGACTAGCCCACGAGCAAACCGTACTCACCGAACTTGTATCGGATTAGCCGCTCGAGACAGTCTCTCACCGAACCGACAGGAAAAGTTAGCCATCGGACTAGACCACAAGCAAACGGTTCTCACCGAACTTTATCGGAACTAGCCGCTTGTGACCAGTTCTCACCGAGTTAGCTATAGAAATGAGAAATCTGAAGTTTCCAAACATGGAGAAATAATTATATCGAGAGAACCGGGCGAACACAACTGAAGCAAATTGGGCACGAGATCACCAATCAAATAGGAGCAAACAATCACATTGAACAAACATACAGATCAGGGGTTCGTCATGCACTTGCCTTAACCTCGGCGTTGAACGGAAGAATTAATATCGGCACTGGAAATCCTCACACCTGTTTATGGAATCGCGCTTAGAAATACTAGACACGACAAGGTAACAATATACTTATAAATCATGCATAGCGCTTGCTGTTCTACCAAGTTAATTATCAGGATGCGTACACATATTTTTTATTCAACATGACCTGCTAAGAGGGTCACGGCCAACCAATATGCCAGCTAAAAAGATCATATACATGTGCCTATTCCCTAGCTGGGACAACCATAGGATGACATGATGCGAACGAAATTCCAGAATAAATTAGAGATAGGGATGAATAGACGTGGTAGCAGCAATTAGTGTTCAGATTTGTAGAAGAAATCATCAGAAATTAATGTGCACCTGTGTAACAGGCAGCATAATTTCTTTGGTCTGAATACATGTCAGGCAAAATACTGATCGATCGACCATACGTCCATACTACAGATTGCAACACTAATTTACCTTCTACTAGCTAGTACTAAATACGTACCTGCCTACTCAACGATTCGATGGAAAGGAGAAATAAAAAATAGAGGACATGCTAGAACGGATCAAAGCAATCGATGAAAGTACAGCACCTCTTACGTGCGCGTACAGGATACTGTGGCAAGGACTTCGGCAGGGCTGGCACTGAGATTCAAACTACAGTGATGGCGATCGTCCCTTGGCGACCCTTGAGGCGGAAGATGCAGAGAGTTGCTGGATCAAGGAGTTGCTGGATCGAGGCGGCGTTGGCGGCGGGCATACTAGGGTTGATGCGTATCGTGGGGAATAGAGAGTCAGATGGGCTAGGCTTGGTATTTAATTGCCCCTTTTTTTCCAATACGGCCAGGTCTTGGAGTTACAAGCCAGAATAAGTAAAGTGTTCCAACTCACTAAATTATCCACGATCGATTAGAATTCGGAATAGAAAAATTCTTTAGTCATTTTCCATCAGTTTAACGGATCGAGTTTATTATATGCGACCTACGGCGGAAAAAAAGAACAATCCTAGTCAACGGTATTTGTTTTTGCTAAAAAAAATACAATTTATAAACTTGAGGTATTACATTCTACCCGCCTTCAACAGAATTCGCCCTCGAATTCTTCACAAAGTTATCCCAATCTGCGGTCAGGCCTTCAGGACTCTCCTCTTTTACAAACTAAAAAGGGTAAAGACACACCAGAGGTTTACCGCTCCAACATAATTAGAACAAATAGTAAGAGTAGTTGGTATGGGGGCCAGTCCATCCCACACTCAAACTATTAACTTCATATGCGGATAGATAAATCTCCCAACATTGGTCACTCTGGCATCCTCACATAGCATAGAGAAAAAAAACATCGACCCTCCATTTAATCAAAGAAGAGTCGATACACAAAATCTAAGCTACCAATACCATCAGAGGTACTCGAATTTTTCTAAGACCAGAAAGAAGAGGAAAACCTCGACACATAATCACCACCAGGTTCATCACTTTTAATGATCTACAGGGGGAGTATTAACAATGTTGGCAGTAAAAGCTAAATAGGAAGCTTCCAAATGCGAGAGGCAAATGAGTTGAATGGTTAAAGACACTGGAGTAGGCACCAGTTAAATATAATATGTACCTGAGACCCCATCATGGTGACCTAGAGAAGAACTCGCTGGCTCCTTGTAGGCTCTGTGAGGTGCTGAGGTAGAGGAATCTGCAACCAATTGTTGCGGTTGCAGTGAAGGAGCTGGTAGCTGGAGCGGAACATATGGTGCTGGAAGGGGAGGTGAATGATAGTAGTAACCCAAGGTAGGGTGCTGGTATGGGTGAGGTGGTAGCTGGTATGGATGAGCTGGTAACTGCGGAGGTGTAGCTGAAGGGGCTGCCATCATTTGAACCGATCCATTTGAGGATCTGACTCCTGAAGGCATTTCATACGAAGGAATGTCTACCGTTGACCCCGCGGAAGGACTCGTAAACCTCCACTTGATGATAGAATTAGGATTTTGCTTGCAAACCAGTTTCATGTGACCGTGCTTGCCACAATGGTCACAAGAACCTGAAAAGTCACACTCAGAAGCACGATGACCCTGGCCACACTTGAAGCAAATCAAGCCTTGTCCTGGGACAGGTCTAATGAATGAAGTGTTATTTGAATGTGGTGTTGAAAAGGAATGGGCTCCTAATTGATTGGTCTTGGGAGATTGTTGGGCTGACTTGGACTTCTTGATTTCAGATTGTTGAGCCGGCCCACTACCACCTTCATAGGTCCTCTTACGGTTTCTATCTGAATCCCTAGTACCTCCCGTACGACCCTCGCGAGCTGCTGTGAGTCGAACCTCTAGCTCCATCCTTCTGGCTTGTTCGATCACTTCAGAGTAGCTAGTTTGTGGCTTCGTTCCTATGACTTCCCTATATCTTGAGTTGAGGCCTCTGAAGAATGCTTGGGCCTTGTGTGCCTCATTTCCATTCACCGTATCCACAAATAACACCATCTTACTGAACTCAGCCTCATACTCATCCACACTTTGTTCTCCTTGCTGAATGCGGGTTAGTGCAATGAACATTTCCTCTTTGAATGATTCTGGGTAATACCTACTGGTGAACTGTTGCACAAAGAACTCCCAAGTAGGCTCCCCATGAACAGGAACATGAGCTGCACGGACTCCTCTCCACCATGCATCAGCCAAGCCTTTAAGTTGGAAGGCCACATAAAGAACTCTCTTGTGTGATGGCAACTCCAAAGCCGCCATATACTTCTCCATAGTATTCATCCAAGAGGCCGCTTCCATTGGTGTCCCGTTCCCATGGAAGTCACCAGCATTTAGTGATAACCAATCTTTTAGCTTCATCCCCTCGCCATCATGTCCACCACCATTGGTAGATTGACTACCATGTGTTTCCTCATGTTCACTTTGCTCAACATCTGCATCTGATTCTTCTACATGGCTATTGCGGCCACCACGTCTTCCACTAGCACGAGCGCGGCCACGAGCCCGACCTCTAGCTGCTCTCGGCGGCATACTATACAACACATCATCAAAGTCAACCAACAAGAATCGACATAAGGTCATGAGCATCCTTACTCAAACAGATAGGAAAATAAGCAGAAAACATAGATCAAAGAAAATATAAATGAGATGCAATGTCCCATGAACCCGATCCTACTGTGCGGTGTGTCAAATTTTAAATTGCTAATTATACGCCAAATTTAATTGTTTAGATGACATAGAGAAAATTTTGAAAATAAATAAATAAATAAGTTCTTTTCTTTTACAAGCTATTCCAGAGATCTAAAGCCTAGGCTCTGATACCAACTGTAACACCCCAGGTATCTATCATACCCTGCGATATTACCTCACTAACTAAATAACACCGACAAGGGAAAAGTTCAAAGCTCGAGCATCACCTCCTTTGTTTACAAGAATATAGATCAAAAAACAAGGACATAAATTTATAGTTCACAAACCAACTAGAAGTTATAAGGTATAAAGATTCAGCGAGCAAAGGCTCACACTTTGTAATTTCAAAGTACATAAATAGACGGTTCTCCATAAGCATGTAGTAGATTATGACTACTAAATAGTTGTATGATTATTAACTAAGCATCGACTCGAAATGTGTGATGAAGTGATTTGGTAGGTAAGCTACTCCCGTCTCCCATGCATATGCCGATTATTTAGTACCTGAAAACCAAATGAAACGCAAGAATGAGTACACAAATACTCAGCAAGTACAATTAGAACCTTAAGAACAATGACGAACAATTTAGTTTTAGAACGATTTTGATCACTTGTATGAAGTTGAAGATTGAAACCAAATATCTGAAAACAATGTCGCCCGGACTAGCCCACGAGCAAACCGTACTCACCGAACTTGTATCGGATTAGCCGCTCGAGACAGTCTCTCACCGAACCGACAGGAAAAGTTAGCCATCGGACTAGACCACAAGCAAACGGTTCTCACCGAACTTTATCGGAACTAGCCGCTTGTGACCAGTTCTCACCGAGTTAGCTATAGAAATGAGAAATCTGAAGTTTCCAAACATGGAGAAATAATTATATCGAGAGAACCGGGCGAACACAACTGAAGCAAATTGGGCACGAGATCACCAATCAAATAGGAGCAAACAATCACATTGAACAAACATACAGATCAGGGGTTCGTCATGCACTTGCCTTAACCTCGGCGTTGAACGGAAGAATTAATATCGGCACTGGAAATCCTCACACCTGTTTATGGAATCGCGCTTAGAAATACTAGACACGACAAGGTAACAATATACTTATAAATCATGCATAGCGCTTGCTGTTCTACCAAGTTAATTATCAGGATGCGTACACATATTTTTTATTCAACATGACCTGCTAAGAGGGTCACGGCCAACCAATATGCCAGCTAAAAAGATCATATACATGTGCCTATTCCCTAGCTGGGACAACCATAGGATGACATGATGCGAACGAAATTCCAGAATAAATTAGAGATAGGGATGAATAGACGTGGTAGCAGCAATTAGTGTTCAGATTTGTAGAAGAAATCATCAGAAATTAATGTGCACCTGTGTAACAGGCAGCATAATTTCTTTGGTCTGAATACATGTCAGGCAAAATACTGATCGATCGACCATACGTCCATACTACAGATTGCAACACTAATTTACCTTCTACTAGCTAGTACTAAATACGTACCTGCCTACTCAACGATTCGATGGAAAGGAGAAATAAAAAATAGAGGACATGCTAGAACGGATCAAAGCAATCGATGAAAGTACAGCACCTCTTACGTGCGCGTACAGGATACTGTGGCAAGGACTTCGGCAGGGCTGGCACTGAGATTCAAACTACAGTGATGGCGATCGTCCCTTGGCGACCCTTGAGGCGGAAGATGCAGAGAGTTGCTGGATCAAGGAGTTGCTGGATCGAGGCGGCGTTGGCGGCGGGCATACTCGGGTTGATGCGTATCGTGGGGAATAGAGAGTCAGATGGGCTAGGCTTGGTATTTAATTGCCCCTTTTTTCCAATACGGCCAGGTCTTGGAGTTACAAGCCAGAATAAGTAAAGTGTTCCAACTCACTAAATTATCCACGATCGATTAGAATTCGGAATAGAAAAATTCTTTAGTCATTTTCCATCAGTTTAACGGATCGAGTTTATTATATGCGACCTACGGCGGAAAAAAAAAACAATCCTAGTCAACGGTATTTGTTTTTGCTAAAAAAAATACAATTTATAAACTTGAGGTATTACAAGATCAGTCGTGAACAACATACACAGTTGGCACACAGAAATACATCATCCATTACACGAATACATAAAGGTATTACACAAATGATCACATGATCAAGTTTAAAGCAACTGCCAAAAGGGCAGGCAACTTAACAAACACAGCGGAAGACAATTAAAACACAACGTAGTTGAGCCCAAGTCACGCCTTAACCTACAGGCTGCTGACCCGGAGACGATCCTAGTTCGCAAAGCCGTCAACTCCGTACTTCTCTTCATAGATATCCTTTGGAGGCTCCTTCTCCAAATCTGATAAGTAGATACCAGGGGCGAAACCATAATGAGTACATTTGAATGTACTCAGCAAGACATCCATCATGTCACTTCCAACATGCAAGTATGCTTATATGGTGGAATAGGTAGGCTATAAATAGGGTTCACTACCAATGGTGTTCATATATGATGACACCACAGTTGCAGTCAAGTTTATCTGTATCTTCGTTGAAGAAGATACTTCAGAAGAAAAATAATATAGTTTCATTTCTCTTGCAGATATCACATGTACAAGAGGTTTTGTAAAACTTTGTTAAAGAATATTTTCCCTTTGCAAAACTTCTTGGAATCAGTTTCCAGAATTCTTGCTTAGAGTAGAAAAGGTTTTCTTTGCAAAACATTTTGTTTTGTATAACATCATCTGGCTTTTCATCATCGACGATACCTCCACGGTATACGTTTTCCTTCCTTTCCGAACTTCACAAGTTCAACACTTCCTTTCCAAAATTTCCCTTTCAAAACTCCTTTTTGAAAACATTGACACAATGCTAGCTACATGGCCATTCAACTGTCCATATCCGAGGACGCGGCTTCTTCGAAAAAGTTGTACTCTGCAGAGGTGTACACATCCACCAGATCCAGTACACCTCCCGTGAACAATCACGGACTGTAACAACAGTATGTAAACATCAGGTATCTGATCATAACCATCCACTATGTTCAAGCTAGAATATGCCTATCTCTCAGTTGAGTTTTACCACATCCCCGGCACCGAGCTAATCCCCGCCAAGCCAGGATGCCTCAACTGATGCATCCGGAGGGAAAATTAATCCCACACTTTATATGTCTCCGCGACATTCGGTTCAGAGGATCGCATCCCCTATAGCACATTGAGATAGCACACACTAATAAGAACAAACTTCAAGTTAAGCCCCTTGCCCATGTTGGGGTAGGGTGGCAGTACGGTAAAGGTTGTCCGGCGAAGACTAGGTTATGTGTCATTTTTTAAAACACCACTTTCTCAAAAATGACCACTTCCACATTCCTCCGGAGAACAAGGATCCGCCTTTTCTCCGGGTTTTTCCGTAAAGCCTTTGTTTTGTAGAATCACAATTTTAGGGTGTCCACTTAGGGACTAGTATATTTGATGGTAATAAATACCATAAGGTGGCTTATGGGCTTGGTATTACCAAGTTTAACTACTGGCATGATAGTAACCTATATAATAGTATAGTAGTAATTTCCACATCAAAAATAGTTTTGATAATCAAGTTTTGGTAAAACTTCAGAGGTAAAACATGCATGATAGATAATGATAAGTATTGTATCAGCAAGCATCAGGATGGCTTGCCTGGTATCTCCTTGTGTCCCTGGTTTTGGAGTGACTGGAACTTGAACCACAGCTTTCCGACACTTCCTTCCTCTTCGTTTTCTAACGTCGTAAAAGAAATAAAGGACACACATTCAGAACCAATCAAGGCAAGCAACCATACATAACAATACATACAGCAAGGAAATCTAATAATAACAAAATCACTCAATTATTAATGGAGGCAAACAATCAAACAATCCTACTTGGCAGAAATGCCATTTAATAAGACAGCTTAAGGTTGGAGGAACATATCTCACAACCTTAATATCATGGATTCAGTGGGTGTGCCACTCTCATACCAAGATATTATTAAACCCAAAATACACTTAGTATCACAAGGGTGAGACTACTAAAAGTATATAAAACATGCACAAAAATAAGCATGGCAATGGGTCTATCAACCAAACCACAAAAAGAAAAAGGTAGCCATTCTACTGAGTCTAAACTGACATCAAGAATAAATGAAACACATGATTTGCAAAAGTTACCTTTACAAACCAGTGAGCCTACACAAGTGTAACAAGGAAATAGACTCATCACAAAACACACAATTTCTCATAGTGAGAACAATAGAAACAATGACTAAAAAGGAGGAATCCTTATAGACATGTTTCTACTAAAAATTTGCTATGCAAGCAAGCATAATAAATAAAGTACTAAAATGCAAACAAGGAACCATGTTATCATAATGGGAATGAAAACATGTCCTCATGCAAGGATACACAAACATCTACCAAACACAAGTTGGCAGGAAAAATAATTCAACACAAAAACTGCTAAGGAAACTAGTACTACTCCAACATGAAGAATCAATGGATGCATTTTCAATCAAGTAATTGAAATACAACCAGAGGGTCCATGTCATAAAAACAGAAGTGAAAAACATCTATACTTTCTATAACAAAAATATCCCATTTGATATAACAAGGTATCAATTTGCAGGGCAACTCCTACATACTAGTAGTAATAAAAAGGGCATTACTAGAGGAATCAATCAACACTTCAAGAATGTATTTTTCCTAGCAAGCCACACATGATTATAAACACTTACAAACATAAGCATACCCATTTTTGTTTAGCACAAAAATTCCCAAAGCAAAAATACTAGACACTCACTAGTTATAGAACTATATAAAAGAAATGCTTCTAGTGTGGGGGAAATAATGTTTCCACCAAAAATGCAATGAAACCAGTGGGTGTTCCACTAGCATAAAAAAGCATTAAGAGGTCACAATGCCTCTGGTCATACTTGAAAAAAATTAGCAAAAACCTAAACTAGCACCTAGTGCAATAACAATACTAGCAGAAAATAACAGGGTGCTTAAATAAGCAAGGCAATGCTACTCATGCTATTATTTCCACACAAGTGAAAACTTTAGGGGTAAAGTACTCATAACAACCTTATCAAAATGCTACTGGTCCTATGAATACAACACAAAAATATGTGGTTTTACAACCACAAATTCTTATGTCAAAAATTCCACACATGAGGGAATTTTTCCATAATATTCTCATAGTAATGATTAAGCTACTCATGCTTTTCTACCAAATCAAATGCAAGCTAGCAGAGGTGATACTAACCAAATATAAGTATCAACAAGGTGCTGTATCTAAAAATCTCAACACAACAATCCAAGTGCTTGCACATAATTTATCACTCAAAAATACTATGCAAAAATATTAACTAGAGATAAAACATATGCTATCAACATAAATCATATTTCTTCTCAACTCAAGTCCACACATTCTAACATGATAAAATAGCTAAGTAATACTTAGAAAGCAAGTTCACACAACTTATACATGCTAGAAAACAATGTTTCAACACAAAAATATATTCACACAATTTAAATAGCTGAAATGCCAAAATGGCAGAAACAAGCATTTTAAAGATCTGTCCACCAAAATTTCTATGATGCTCTAAAAATTAAACCCTTCTAGGTTTGGATAGTCCTAAACATATACAAGACCATCCAATTGAGTTTGCATCAAAAATCATTTTTAATTATTTTATAAAAATCACCAAAGTGCTCTCTGGTGTTTTACCAAATTGCATTCCATTTCAAAAATACAATGAATTTGGAAACGTGGTTAAATGCTCCTGTTAGGAAATTTCAAGGGCTTTCCAATGCAATTTGCCTCACTTCATTCTGAGTTGTAAAATAAAAATGGTGCTCATTTTGGTGTTTCTGGTACCTGTTGCCAAATCATTTTTAGTTTCAAAATTGTTCATCCAAAAGTAGATCTGCAAGTTGGAGGTGGTTTAGAATTAGTTGAGGTACCACTGTGAATTTTAGTTTGGTCAAATTCATTTGTTTGGTTGCCTTTTAGAGCCAAAAGTAACTATGCAACAATCTGCAAGAAAAATAAATGGAAAAGAACATTGTTGGGCCAGATCTGTTAAATGGGCCGGCTAGAACACTTCCTACCGCGGCAGATCTACCCGCAGGTCGCTGACGCGCGGGCCAGCCAGCCACGCGGGCGCCACGCGGGCAAGCGCCAGGCCCACGGGCCAGTTTGACCGTACAGCGCGCGGCAAGGGCGCTGACGTCGTCGTGACGCGACCACGACGTCATCGCCGGCGGAAAACTGCTCCGGCGAGCTCTAATCGACGCGTACGTTCACCTAATTCGCGATTAAACCGCACCAAAATGTTTCTCTCGACGCGGGCTACCAACCGAGCGGAGGCTCGTTTCCTGGGAGGCCACCGGAGGACGGCGGCAACGGCGATGCGGCGGCGGCCGGACACGAGCAAGGCGCGGCGGGTTTCTAGGGGGAGATGGAGAGGGGAAACGCGACGGCGAGGAGCGCCTGCTCACCTAGAACGCAAAGGGATGCTCGGAGAAGTCGAAGAAGAGACGAGGCCGCGGCAATGCCTCGCCGGAGTGCCGTCGGGTTCGGAGACGAAGATGGTTGGCGCGGGCTCCACGCGGCTTTCCTCCACGATTCCTTTCGCACCCGTGATCAACGCGTCGAGGCGGAGCTGATGGCACCAACGGTGACCGGCGGCGTGCTCGGAAACGGCCGAATCGCCGGCGACCTAGAAGCTAGGGTTTCGGTTTTGTGAATTTTGCACAGTGAGAGAGAGAGAGCTTGGGGGGAAGAGAGAGGGGGCATGTGGGAGACATACCACATGGGGGGCCTCTTTATCCCCTCGAATTGCTTCCAATCGAAGCAATGAGCATAGGTCTCCTGTACTCTACAGAGAGGCTAGAGGTTGAAGAAGGTGACTCAGCTCACATATAGGTCCTTGACATTTTACAAGTAGGTCCCTGTACTCTCTGAAAAAGGTGATTTTCACCAAGCAAACAAAGTCAAAATTTAATTTCCTTTTGCCCAAAATTCTTATTCGTTTATATGTACAACATATGTGAAAATTGGATCAATTGGATAAACTTTATAATTCAAAGTTGTTCAAATTTGAATTCTTACATAAATGGACATTGAATTTATTAACCTACTTAGGAACTTCCAAAAATGATAATTTTTGGCACACATTCCTTATTTGATGTGTTCCTTATGTGGTAGAAAATTCAAGTCATTTTGAGTTACTTCATAGAACAAACTTGTTCAAATTTCAAAAAGGTGCTGTCAAGAAAACAGGGTTTTTTGGCAACTTAAACAATTGAAAAACTTGTGCCCTTTTGGTTTTCATCCTTATTTATGATATAGATAATGTGGTATTTATTTCATGGCATTTGGAAAAAGTTTGTAGAACAAACTTGTTCAAAATCCCAAATGTTTCTGTGGAGAAAATTCATGTTTTCAGGGCTTTAATGGATTCAATTTTTTGTCTCCTCTTGTGTGTGTTCCTTATTTGATATAAGGAAGCAATGGTATGAATTTCAAATCATTTTAAGAAAGTTTCCAATAGTAACTTGTTTGAGTTTTCTGTTTCTGGAAATATTGGAATTTCTATTTAATAAAGCACTTGGCTTTTCTTTAGCAATGCTTTGCCAAAATATTTATATGACTAGAGATAGCAAGTCAATGCTCTCCAATACTTTGTTTTTAAGCTTGCAAGGTTGGAAAAACATTTGATAAGATTTTTGGTGAAGCATTTAAGAATGCCTCTTTTTCTGATAATCTTTTTAGGGAAATTTATTAAGTGTTTCCTCTTTCTTAATTTAGGCCTTGGAATAATATTCAACAAGTATTGGATTCATAAGATGTTTTTGGAAAACTCTTTGATCAATATTTACTTTAGAAAATATTGTCAAAGTCATTGGAACAATATGTTGAATATTTTTATCATTGGAACAAAATGTTGAATATTTTTGGTTTACTGCTTTGCTATCCTTTTTAAGTTTGTTTAGTTGCACTTAAACAAACACAAACAAACACAACCAAGGTTTATTAGTCAAGCAATTAGCAAAACAACTGTGTTAACAGGTATTCCAAAATTGGGATGTGACAGATTTATCTGGATTGACTTGCCGCATGCTCACACCATGTTTTGTCGCCATGCATGATTATGGCCGTTATTGCTCTCTTAGTTGGTCGATCACAGTCTTTTGCTAGCCTTAACCTGTACTGAGTATGATCTCTACTCGTGCATCCAACTCCCAAAAACCAAAGTTTTCAAAAAAAATCACCATATCTACCTATATATGGTATTTTAAAACCACTCCAAGTAAATTTCTTGTGTGCTACTATTAAACCTTCAAAATTATTAACCTGTTTTGTGTTGGTGTTTTCACTCATGAGGAAGTAGTTTAATGTTTATTAAGGTTTATGTCAAGCAAAGTTCTTATTCCTTATTTCAACCGATGAGTATGGAATCTTTGCCCATCTAAACTTGAAGAGATCAGGGTGACAAATATATGAATTCAAAATAATAAAAAGTCCCTTCTCCATGGTTTGATGAAAGCTGTTGGGTACCCGTGGATATGGCTAGCCTTGGTCTGTGAAAGAAAAGTGGGGGGGGGGAGTGCCAACCGATAAATAAAAAATGCTAATGAAAACCGCTCTCAAAATTCTAAACACTTTGCTTGACATGGATTGTGATAAGTTTTTCATTGCCATTCGTTGACATAGACACACAACTCTCTCAAAATTATTTTCAATACCTATATTTTACTAAATAAAAGGCATGAGTAATCCATGCCTCCCTCTACAAAGGGCATTTCTTTTACTTTTATGCCGAGTCTTCAACTTCTTACCTTATGCAGTACTTAGAGAGCATAGTTGCCATTCTAAGTATAATGTGCATAGTCCCAAAGTTTATTATTCATTGATTCATGATTCTGGTATTGCTTGCTCTCAAATTATTTGTATCTAGTCACCATTTAAACTTTGAAGGTGTCCTGGCATTTATGTTTTTGTACCACACGAAGGACTAGCTGGATACCACTTTATTATATTTTTCTTTATGATTGAAATAAATGTATCACTTTCAATGCTACATTATTCATTGGATTTTGTTTGTGTTAATTTTCAAGTGCAACATAGTTGCTAAGTTTACATTAGTTCAAATAATATTTAGCATGCCTTTGTTAAAGTACTTTGATCTCAGCTTGCAATGCTTTTACATAACATTGATCAAGATTTGTGTTGGCTTCATGTCACCTCACAAATTATTTTGTTATCACTTACCTAGTGAAGGACAAGCATGAGTTAAGCTTGGGGATGTTGATAGGTTCCAACCGTATCTATAATTTTTTATGATCCATGCTTGTTTTCTACCCAATCCCTTTTGTTTTCAACATGTTTTCTTCTGTTTTCCTTCATTTTCTGGATGTTTTCATAGACTAACCTATTAACAAGATGCCCCAGGATAGTTGTTGTTTTCTAATATTTTTCTATTTCAGGAAAGTTCTTAAGGAAATATTCTCGGAAAGGGCTGAAAATCCATAGAGATCATTTTTTACCCGAACGAATACATAGTCGAAAGAAGAGGCGGAGGGTGTCTGGCGCCCCTGACCACCGCCTCTTGTCACCTCTTCGCCTATAAATTGCTTCAACCCTAAAAATCACGGGGACAACTGTTATTTTCCACGAAAAAATATAGAGAAGCGTCGTCACCTTGACAGTCTAATCTAGGGCTTCTGGAGTCCTGCTCCGGCACCGTGATACGTCTCCAACGTATCTATTATTTCTGATGCTCCATGATCATATTTTTCCTGTTGCTACTTGTTTTCTCCCTTATTTATAGCATTTTTATACGTTTTCTGGGACGAACCTATTAACAAGATGCCAAGTGCCACTTCCCTGTTTTCTTCTGTTTTTGGTTTCAGAAAAGTTGTTCTGCAAACATTCTTGGAATTGAACCCACAAAGCCCGAAGTTCCTATTTTGCCCGGAAGCATCCAGAACACCGAAGAGGAGTCGAAGATGAGCAACAGGGGGGCCACACCATAGGGTGGCGCGGGTCCCCCTGGCCACGCCACCTATAGGTGTGGGGCCCCAGGAGCTCCAGCGCCTTTGCCCTTTTGCCTATTTAATCCCTCGGATGGAAAACCCTAAGCACCTGATCAAAAATCCCCGAAAAGTTCCGCAGCCGCCGTCACCGTCAACCCTAGATCTGGGGGGTTCTGAAGCTGTTTCCGGCACCCTGCCAGAGAGGAGATCATCACCGGAGGCTTCTACATCACCATGCCTGCCTCCGAAGTGATGCGTAAGTAGTTCATCCTTGGACTACGGGTTCGTAGTTGTAGCTAGATGGTTGTCTTCTCCTCATATGCCTCCATGCTTAGATCTCGTGAGCTGCCTATCATGATCGAGATTGATCTTATGTAACTCTATATGCTATGCTTGCTGGGATCCGATGAATATTGAACTTATGCCAAGTTGATTATAGTCATTATTTGCTTATGCTATTTGTGATCTTGCATGCTTTCCGTTGCTAGTGGTTGCTCTGGCCAAGTAGTTGCTATTGACTCCAAGAGGGAATATTTAGGATCGATAGTGGGTTCATGCCTCCTCACCACCTTGCTCGAGTGACAGAAATGTGAAGGG
Organism: Alopecurus myosuroides; assembly: GCA_028641055.1. Taxonomy (NCBI): domain Eukaryota; kingdom Viridiplantae; phylum Streptophyta; class Magnoliopsida; order Poales; family Poaceae; genus Alopecurus; species Alopecurus myosuroides. The sequence goes on along the minus strand of CM054063.1, from coordinate 217,436,679 downwards.
GGGTGTGTTGTTGCCATTAGGGAGAAAACTGCGGTGAGAGTGCCCGCGTGCATAATCATTGCTTACATTAGACACTTTGTTTAATGCAATTATCTGTTGCTTGTAACCTAATACCTAAGGGGGTTCGGATGATAACCTGAGGGTGGATTATTAGTCATAGATGCAGATGGATGTCGGTCTATGTATATTGTTTTAATGCACGTACTAAATATCATAGTAATCTTCATATCATATTGTGCACTACGGTGCAACCTCTATTTGTCAATTGCCCAGCTGTAATTTGTTCACCCAGCATGCTATCTTTTATAGAGAGACACCACTAGTGAACCTATGAACCCCGGTCCATTTTCCACACTGTTAAACAAATCACAACTATTTACTGCTTTCTTTACTTACTGCAAGCATACATCATTTTCCACACTATACGTCTAATCTTTGTTTTCAGCAAGACCGGTGAGATTGACAACCTCACTGTACTATTGGGACAAAGTATTTTGGTTGTGTTGTGTGCAGGTTCCACGTTGTTGCTGACACCGGTGAAGCGCCAGCATCACCGTCAGTGGCATCAACCTTCCTGAGATACTCTTCCTCCTACTGGATTGATAACCTTGGTTCTTAACTGACGGAAATTCTTGCCACTTGCTCATCACACCCTCCTCTTGGGGTTTCCAACATGCTATCCGTTGCAGAAGTCACACCCTGCCAAAGAGAGGGCTCATCACCGGAGGCCTCTACATCGCCATGATTCCCTCCATACATATGCATGGGTAGTTCATCTCGGGACTACGGGTCCATAGCAGTAGTTAGATGGTTCTTCTCTCCCTTATGTCTCCATGTTTAGAGTCTCGTGATCTGCCTCACATGATCGAGACCACCGTTTATAATTGTGCATGTTGTGTTTGCTAGGATCGATGAACCATGAGATTATGATTACTTTTTTCATGTCAATCTGAGATGCTTCACTTAGATTTGTAGAGATTTTTAATCTCGTCTTGCAATGCTCTCTGGTGTTTATGATTACCTTGGCCACACTGTTGTTTTCACCTCTAAGAGAGGGTTTATATGCTAGATAGCGGGTTCATACCTCCTTGTTGCCTGCGCTCGAGTGACAGAAACATGCAAGGGGGAGGATGTGTTGTTGCCACTAGGGAGAAAACAAGGATGCTCTTTTCTACTTATGGAACCACTGCTTACATTACATATTGATCTTAACGCATTTCTCTGTTGAAAACAAAGCAATCACTTCGTTGTTGCAACTTAATACCAGAGAGATTTGCTGAATAGCTTTCTTGAGGTGGACTTTTATATATGGATGTGTGCTGGATAGCGGTCCATATGCCTTGACGTAATGCCAACATTGTTAGAACTCATGAACTATATCTCGTCATAATAGTATTATTATACGTTCATGATTTGTCAATCGCCCAGCTGTAATTTGTTCACCCAGCATGTGTGTATTCTTTGGAGAGACACCACTAGTGAACCTATGTACCCCGGTCCTATTTTCCTCATAATTGGAACCTTCTTTTAAGCACATTTCATCATTGTTTCCTCATTGTACTGTTTTTACTTTATTTACTTTTCAAGACTCTATACGTTCAATTCTCCTGATTTCAGCATGAATGGAAGATTGACATCCTTCCAGAAAGTTGGGGCAAGAGAGAGTTTGTGTTTGTGTGCAGGTTCCACGCTTGATCAACATCGATAAACGGCACCATTGATACAAGCAACCTTCTTCAAGACTACGAAGACCTACTAGGTTGGTAAACTCTGGTTCCACACTAGGGGAAAATTTTCGCTAGACTACATCATACTTCCGCTTGGAGTCTCCCAGCGAGCGTGTGATCACGTCACCATCAGAGAGTACAACAGCTGGAAGTGGATTTCTTAGGAAGCGCAATGGTGTCACTACACTTAAAGTTTTGTCTATTTATTCTTAAATACCAAGGCAACCCCGCGAGACGGATCTAAAGGGCCAGCGGTTGGACAAATTACTCTATGGTAACCTCTGCTGCGGGCCATAGTCTCTTATGGATGCATTGCCTACACACAACTAAATAGCATATGTATTAATTAATCTAATTGTTTACATTTTATCTTATTTATCCCATGTTTAATAATGCACTGCTGCAGGTGAAACCTTAAGCCCTAGCCTATTTTAATCATTGATCACAAACACATTTTAATAAAACTAGTTTGGTCCGATAATACGATAATTAATTAGACTTTTTGTGGGTTTAACAGTTGTCCTTATCAATCAACTACTTCTCAGTTCGATAAACTTAGGCTCACTGGGGAAAAAGACACATACATATTCGGAAATCTGGATCGAAGGTATCATTAGGTAAAGACCACTTACAAAGTTCACTCCTTTTTCATGGATCAAAACTGGTTGAGACATAGACAGGGCTAAAAAATCACACATTAAAGTACATCTTTATAATATATCCACACGATACCCACATTGTTACCTTTGTACCAAGGAAATTGTACTAAACAAACACCCCATGATTACTATATTTCTAATCTATTATCCATAGAGGATTTTTTGTATAGACATACATCAAGGAATCTCCTGATTCCAATATAATCAATCCAACAAACATCAATCTCATATAGGGAGCAAGATCAAATCCAGTACGTAGGGATTAGAGGGAGAACCATCATATAATTAAACAACATTAACATAGCTCATGGTCATAATCAAGATCACATAATGGGAGAGAGAGATAAACATATAGCTACCGATACAAGCCCCCAGCCCTGAGGGTGGACTACTCACACATAACCATCAGGAGCATCAAGGTCGATGAAGATAACTCCGGAGGTAGATTCCCCGTCCATGCAGGGTGGGAGAACAAGATGTCCAGAACCCCAAACTAGGGTTTTAGATGGCAGCGGCTCCGTGCATATTTTTTAAAATAACTCTATAGGTCATCTCGTTACGCCAGACCCAATAGATAGGCCGAAGGACGACGCGAGGGGAGGCACGAGGTGGACCCATGTCTTGGTCCCGTTGCCATCCTCACCGGCTGGTGGGACCCATGTTTTGGCTATGGGGCCTCCTAGTGGCATGTTTTTTTTGGTCCAAATCCATCTCAACAAGTTAGAATTTTGGTTTTTTTCCTGGAATTTTCTGAGCAACTTTATTTTTTTGCCCTTTCTGCAATGCATAGACCATAAAAAAGAGAAATTATCCCTTGGTAGTGGGTTATTAGGTTACTTCATTAAAATGTTGTAAAATGATATAAATTTATAGTAGAAACATGTAGCAATGGTATAAAAGTAGCTTGAAACAATAGAAACTATATATTTGTTTGAGACGTATGAAACAATACTCGATAGTTTTGCCTCGCACTAGATTTTCTAAAATTATAATTTTCTAAACCACTAAGCATACTTAATAGAAGAGGAAAACAATACATTAAGAAGAACTGAGAGAAATGAAATACCATTACCTAATATCCCTCTTTTTTAAAATTTTAAAAACCTAACCTATCATCCACTCTAGGAAATATTCGAGAGCGATATGTGAAAACATATTATAGTATATGTCTTTTATTTTCAAACCATGAGACACTAAAGCTTCTAATCAAGATTTTTCTAAAAATCCTTTATTACAAGATGGAAAAGTATATTTAGGGGCCCACATGGTCTATTGGCTTAGTTAACTTTGGTGCCTAACTTCGATACCAACCAAGTATGTACCTTAATTTAACAATTTTCATGACCAGTCATTAAATCTATTCAAAGTGAGTAGTGTTATGATCGATGTTGTCGTGGTGGTTTCAAATAGTGGCAACAAAATGAGTAAAAAAAGAAGAAATAAAAAACTACAAAAGAATGAAACAATGGAAATATACAAACAAGTTAAACAAAACAATATTGGAAGCCATCAAATGTTGAGAAATGGGGACATGGAAATGATTAAATCAAAAAATTATGAATATACCTTGATAAAAGAATAATTTGAGTAACTTGTAAAAAATATGAACATTGATAAAAGCATATACACATCAATGTTCACAGCCTTTTGAGTTTTTCTAAATTCTCTCTCTATTAAAAAAATATCTCTTATGTAACTTTGTAGAGAAAAACATTTTTAAATCTCATTCATTTAGTACTATTATGAAATATTTATATATTTTTTACTGTCTTACATGAAACCTGATTTCTATATATTGTCGCAAATTTTGACAAAAGTGGATGTATCTAACACTAAACTATGTCTAGATACATTCACTTTTGTTAAACTTTGTGACAATTAATTTGAGACGGAGGGGGTATTTTTTTCTCTAAATTTATATGTTTTGAAGTGAACTTATTTTAATTTAACGTGGAATTTATTCCTTCTTAATGTATAATGACTGTCAAAATAACCTTATTTCTAACATGACAAGAAACTTTCATGTTTTGCAGAACCAGCGGGATCTTATGACTATCGGGTGTACACGACTCGTAGAGGCCGCTCAGTATATATTTAGTCGGGCTGGGTGGCAGCATATTACTCTACTCGGGGATGCCTAGTTTCTTTATTTTGTAATTTTGTTTTTGCTTGATTCATATTTTAACCTCATGTGGTCCGAGAATTCATTAAACTTGAAACTTCTAAACGCTTCAATAAAAGGCTCTATGCATCACTTGATGCAGAGGCCGGGGTTGTCCCCATTTCAGAAGAAAAAAAGTGTAGTGCATTCACTATACTTACCCGCTCTTTGGAGCAAAATTGTACCCAAATAGTCCAGAGTTACTTATTCGCATAAAAATATAATGATGGTAGGAAAACTTTCTAAACATGTGATTAAGGTTCTTTGCTAGTACTACTAGCAAAATGCACAGTCTTTTTTTCACGTAAACAAATCCCTTAATATATGACTATACCTATGGGAAGAGGTGTTTCTGCACCCGAGCTCATATGCTGCCACTGTTTTTTTTTTGAAAAAGTAGTAAATTTTTGTAAAAAATTTATTAAATATCCCAAACAACATATACAAATTTAATACAATCGTGCAAACTTTCGTCATGAAATGACATTTTGGATGCCCTGTGCAAAAAAGACAAATCACTGTGGATCTAAAAATTTAGTTTTCGGAGCAGTGATATTGTCTTTTTTGCACAGGGCACCCAAAGTATCATTTTATTACGAAAACTTGCACGATTGTGGAAATCTTGTATATGTTGGTTGGGATTTCTTTTTCATATTTTTTTTTGGAAATGCTTTTTTTTCAATTTTGTAATTAAACGGGAGCATATTAGTGCGAATTGAATTTCTGTATACCTGTGAGTATATTAGTGCGAATCAAGGTGCATGTAAGGGATAATCAATTAGTTTTAATTCTATACTCGAGTTCCCTATTTGATCACTAGCGAAATTGCTCTAGTAGGCATTTGTGCAAAGTTATAAGCGCACACACTTACTTCTATGCATAATACATCCAGGGTATGAATTGAATAATCCCTCCGTTTTAAAATACTTGACTTTTATTTGCCTAAATATAGATATTATTTGTACTCCCTCCGATCCATATTAATAGGTGCTAAAGTGGATGTATCTAGCACTAAAACATGTCTAAATACATCCACTTCAGCACCTATTAATATGGATCGGAGGGAGTATATATATTTAGACAAATGGAAGTCAATTATTTTAGAATGAAGGCCTCTGTACCAAAATACTTAACTTAGATTTGTCAAAAAAAAAAAGACATGTTTTATTATATACATACATTTAGACAAAGCTAAATCAAATATTTTGGAACCAAAAAGTATATCACTCCAACAACGAGGGCCGTGGCAACAACGTCTTTTACCAGATCTAGGCTGGGCGGCCCACTGAGTACTGTTCAGTCGGTTCACGCCGCAGCATACATACAAAACCTCTAGTCAGCCGTGAATAATACTGATCTACTAGTTCAATTTGTAAATTAAATGGCCTGCACCGCGTACGCACGGTGCATAACGTGCAGATCTAAGTACGATGGAAATGCACGCATATATCGCACGTACGATCGGGAGAGTAATAGCATGCTCCCAGCTCTCGATCTGAACGCGAGTAATGGATAGTTATTTTAGACGATATGAATCATAATCATGGAATGGACGACTCGTACGTCGGTACGTGCAATATACTCGGTATATATACTCCCTCCGATCCATATTAATAGGTGGTGAAGTGGATGTATCTAGCAATAAAACATGTCTAGATACATCCACTTTACCACCTATTAATATGGATCGGAGGTAGTAATTGAATTCAGAGGGGTGTATACATGTACAGCTAGTGTACAAATAATGTATGGTCTGGACTTCACAAGTGATGCGCCGTGCCCGTTCACACTTGACGATGTCAACATTAGAAGCGGTTGAGCCGTTCCCCATCAACATGAGGGAAGTTCTTGTGACCTGATGATAGGAAAATATGGATAAACTAGCACATACATGTGTATTTGACCCGTGTCAATCCACCATTCAAGAGAATGGCATACAGAATGATAATAGAAAATATACGTACCCAACATCTTAAAGACGAATATTATCAATAACCACATTGGTGGGCTTGCCGCCCTTCCCATGTTAGCTCTCCCCTAGAATTGCATTTAGAGGCATCAAGGAATCTCATGATTTCAACCCCGAGATCTCTCTCCCATGCCATCTCATACAATGGACACCCTCCACCGGAGAAGTGGAAAAAATCAACTGAAGAAAATTTCCTATCATCAGATTTTTGGAGTGCTGAATATATCAATTTTCCATATGATCCATGAAAAAATAGATAATTCACGTTCATGAAAATAGAGATTAAACTAGCCATGGAACTAGTAGACAAGATGAAATCAACATATCTAAAGTGATTTTTTAGTAGGTATGATTCCGACATGATATTGAACATATGAAACATAAACATGTATGGTGTAGAGGAAGAAGACCTATTGGCTGTGTTGTGACTTGCGAGTAGCTTCCATGTCCAAGAAGAAGATGCTGATGTCGGGAAAATAATCTCCGGTAGGCCGCCGATTGGATAAGTAAATTGCTGTAAATCTCTGGTATTTGTAACCCAACCCTATATAGTGAAGATTTGCTGGCTACCGTCCGTGGTTTTTCTCTCCCTTCTTAAAAATCTAGTGTCCCCTTTGCATTTGATTTATATTTTGTTCATCGTTTATTTACCCGTGGATTATAACATCCCGCCCCTCAAATGTGCAACTTCATTGATCATGCGAGACTTGCGCTGAAGCACGGATGGCCTCCGTCCGTGGTGTCGCTAGCCATGATCGGCTAACCTGTCAGTGGAAGGGGTTAGTGACCCGTCAGTACATGGCTTTTCTCCAGCAGTGTTGGACCCGTCCGTATAGCTTAAATCCATCTTTGCAATCGTCCTTGACAAAACTAGCTTCGAAGGTGCACATCAGGAACACAAAAGTTACGCGACAATATGCGCCTCCAATCGTGACATGACAAGAAAAGGCCGCTGTCACATGCATGGGCACGAAATGTATTGAATGCCAGCAGCATACAACAGACCGTTAAAGGGAGAGGTACGATCACATGCACGCGCAAAAAAATCTTCTTTGCACACGCCGAAAATAATCAAGGGTGACACAACGAGGCATGATCCGCATGCCTGGCTAGCTGCATCTCATGCCTGTACAAATTAATTAATTAAAGCAAAGTAAAGAGAGTCGGTCTTGGCCATATGCAGGAAAGCTGTGTGTTTGTCCAGACATGCATTGTGCTAAATTGTTAACCGAAGTAAGAATTGGGGAAGAGCCCGGGTGATCTGTGATAGAGGAAAGCAGAGAGGAACGGGAGCCGCCGGGGAAGTCCGTAACCTAGAACAAAAGGTCGTCTATCACTACCGGATTCGGATAATATGCCGACTAGCCGCGGCACTTGTCAAACAAGTGAATACACTCGTACAAGAGTCGATCGGCAAAAAAGCTAGTCGGCATTTGGCTATTGAACGAGTGTCTAACACGTGGCACTCAGCAAACTATCATATGTCGAGTGTTTTATTTGGAACTCCTCAATGAATATACAGCCATTTGATGGCTCTGGCAGCTTTGTCAAGTGCCACATATCGGTCTATCTTTGTGCTAAGCGTGTTTGTACGCTGATGATCACGGATAGTTGGATTGATTGTGTACATTTTTTCCTGGTCACTAGCGCACTGGCAGATGATCCAAGGATTGCTTTGAATGAATAAAATCTCCCGACGTTCCCCAAAAAAAAAAAAAAATTGGCCAATTAGAGGAATTGTTTCGCAAACTTCAGTCGAATGCTGCCCATATAGTTGGCAACGTGGCACTCGTAAATGTCGTGTGCAACACTCAGCGTAGCATGTTGCCGACGCATTAAAATAGTACAACCGAATATATTTATATTGTACAAACAAACGACAACACCAAAGTCTTTCAGTCACAAATAAGTTAGGGTAGCCTAAAGTTGAAACCATCGGATCTCTCGAAATCAAGTAATGTTTCTGGAAAATGGATAGCAAACTGTCACGCACCCCTGTCCATGCCTAATTCTTTGGTGATATTCCAATCCTTCGGATTTCTCTTAACTAACTCCCCTCTTAACATGCTCAACACATTTTATTCATCCACTATGCACTGGAACTTTGAGAGGCCTCCGGTGTATATGAGCAAACCATCTTAGACGATGTTGGACAAACTTCTCTTCGATCGGTGCAACCCCAACTCTGCCACGTATATCATCATTCAGAACCCGGACCTTTCTTGTGTGGCCACATATTCATCTCAACGTGCTCATCTCTGCTACACCTAACCGTTTGATATGACGTCTCTTGGTTGGCTATTCTGCGCCATACAACATCGCAGGCCGGACAGCCGTCCTATAGAAACTGTCATTTAACTTTTTTGGCACTCTCTTGTCAAAGAGGACGCTAGTAGCTTGGTGCCACTTCATCCAACCAGGCTTGATTCACTGGACCACGTCTTCATTGATATCACCATACTTGTGTAGCATGGACCCCAGATATTGAAATGTGTTCTCTTCGGTACGCACCTACCATCAGGGCTAACCTCTCCCTCATTGTGCCTAATTGCACCTCATATGCTCAATTTTAGTTCTGCTAAGCCTAAAACCTTTAGACTTTAGAGTCCGCCTCCATAGCTCTAATTTTCTGTTAACCCCTCTTCGTCTGTCATCGACTATCACCACATCATCTGCAAAGAGCTTACAATATGAGATATATGTTAGAGATATGCCCTAGAGATAATAATATTCAAATCTTATATTTCTAATTTCATTATTAAGTTTATATTATTATGCTATAACCTCTATAGTATTTGAAAAGTAAGTTTTCAAAGAAAAACCTTTGTGCAGGTGACGTGGGGATGACTCCAGGATCTGTCGAGTGGGCCTACCCGGTCCAAGGCCCAAGACCAAGGCGCTACCCCGCAGCTCTAGAAGGCCCAGTGGAATCCCACCCGCAAAACTTGCGGATCAAGAAGGAAAGTTCCACCGACCTAGAGCTAGGGTTTGTAACCCCCCCCCCCGGTACGGTTTGAGACCCAACCATCTATTTAAAGGCTGGGAGAACCACGGGGAGGGGGATGGAATCTACTTTCCACAACCATAGACATAGATCGAGATCTATCTCTCGACTTGCGCACCCACCTTTGTAATCGATCTACTCATAATACAGATCAGAAGAGCGGGAGTAAGGGTTTTACCTCTACGAGGGCCCCGAACCTGGGTAAATCGTGCCCCATGTTAGCCGATGATTGTCACCAACGCCTACTTTGTTCTCTTAATCGAAACCCTACTCGATCATCCGAAGGACTTGTCGAGATGACTAATCGACAATTGGCGTCGTCTGTGGGAACGGCAGGCGCTGGATCCACGGCATCTTCGGCCTCGTCTTCACCGAGCTTTAGCTGGAGCCCGGGATCATTGACTCCAATGGAGCCGACCTGCTTCGGGTCGTTCATCTACGCGCCCCACTCGCCGGAATATCGCCCGACGTTCAGCGGACTCGAGAGGAGTGTTAGCTTGACGTTCGGCAATCTCCACTTCCACGCCAGCAAGGCGGGAATTATGCGCTTCCCCGACCAGATCAAGCTCGACGAATCGGACTCTGAATCCGTCTCGAGCCCGGCGACCCTCGAATCACCATCTGATGACGCTGGTCGCGACCCAGCGCCCAGCGGTGGCTCCATCCGCCGCAACACACGCGACTTCCACACGATCGCGACTGAAGAACCCTCCCGATTCGGCAAAAACCGTTGGCCTGCGCCTAGGACTCACGCGCCATATCTGGCCCAAGTCTGCATGGCAGATTCAGCCGAAGAACCCGACGAAACGGAGGAGACCCGAGTAGCGCGAGAGCGCATCAAGGTCTCGCGAGCCTCCTGGCTCAAAGAGAAAGTAGCAACACATTCAGGCCAACCTATAGCACCTGGATCCACTCAAGAGGACCTCACAACGTACCACTATCACCTGTTGCTGAAAGGCCGACAGCTAGCGAAAGACCGCAAGGAGCTGGAAGCACGGAAGAAAGCGGTGGAAGCCTCGAGTGCGTGCCGTGCGGCGCTCTCCAAGACCCACTCGACGGGAAACCAGCCTACGAAGAAAAAGTACGTCTCGAAAACTGCTCGCATGGACCAATGGTCCCTCAGGGAAGTCAGCAAGTCTCTTGAGACTCCCCTCATGCATGTCGATGATGAAGGCAACATACAACCGACAACCCCCGCCGCCGCGGTTCTGGCCGCAGCTACGTACTTGTAGGCGAATCAGCCACCCGAAAACGATCCCGCGCGGAGCAACACCGACAGTTCCAGAGGGGACTGGGCATGGCCGGAGCGACAATCGCCGCCCAGAACCGCAAAAACACAACAACCCCGGAAGCTAATAAAACACCTCGGGTGGACAAAACACCTCGCAGACGCGAGAGTACGTCACCAAACAGAGGAGACAAGGGGTCACCTCGCCGCCCCAGGGGAAAAGAGGGCAGACGCCGCGGCGACAGCCCGCGCAGCGATGATGATAGCCCGCGTAACCGTGACAGCAGCCCACGGCACCACGGAAGCTGCTCGCGACACCGCAGCAGGGAACCGCGGCGGGAAGATAATCGCGACTGAACTCAATACGACGCTCGTGGAGACATCGTGCAGAGCAAGGTCGACAAAGCTCGAGCGCGCAGAAGCCGTGCCCGATCACTATCCACCTCTTCTGACGAGGAAGCTTGCGGCGCAATGTGCTTCAGCCGCAGCATCCGTGAGGCACTGATGCCCAAGAGATTCAAGCTCACAACAGAGGTACCAAAGTACAATGGCTCACAAGAGCCCAAGTCATGGCTTTCAAACTATCTGACCGCGGTGAAATACCAGCACGGGAACAAGATAACAACCATGCAGTATCTAAACCTACACCTCATAGGCGCGGCCCAAAGCTGGCTCGAAGGAAGACCGCGTGCGTACTACAGATCCTGGGACGATCTCACCCGCGACTTCGAGATGAACTTCCAGGTGACATACAAGCGGCCATCATCTATCGAGGAACTGCGAGCCTGCAGGAAGAAAAGCGGCGAGTCTACCCGCGAGTACATCCAGAGATGAACCACACTCAAGAACACGACAAAGAACATACCAGAGGAAGTCGCGGTCGAAGCTTTCACCAAATGTGCTCGACGCGCCGCCTTCCGAGAGGAATTGGGTCGATCCGCTCCCAAGTCAATCGGCGGATTAATGGTGATAGCAGACAGATGCGCGAATGGCGAAGAGTCCCTGCGCAACGAGAAAGCTTCCTCACCCGCGCATGATGAGGATCGCAATGGCAACCACCGGAAGAGGAAGAGACAACAGTACAACCAAGAGGATCAATTGGAACTGGTAGCGGCGGAGTTCACGAGAAATCGCGACAGCGGATTCCGCGGGAATCGCGACTAAAAACCAAAACCAGATGACAAAACCCCTGAGGAGGACCTTGACGGATATTGTTCACTGCATGTGTTTACAGATAAGCGAACGGGCAAAACAAGGGCTACTCACCTCCTCAAGGACTGCCGAAAGTTCTAGGACATCCACGAGGCGTACACAAAGAAGCACATGGCCGCCATTAGTCAGGGATACCCGCAACTGCCGGGAGCAAACATCATGCACCAACCACCACCCCTGCCTCAACCCGCAGGACACCACAACGTGGCGCTAGCCGCGCCACCAGCGCCACCCGCCGCAAACCAAGGAGGTAACGGATACCCGAATCCCCAGGGGCTCCTGGGTATGATATAGAAGGTCTGCCCATCCCGCAGAGTCAAGAAGACGAACACACGCCAAGTTATCATGGCAGTACAGCCTCCACCGTCCAAGACTGAATACCTGAAGATGTCAGAGCAGCCGATAACCTTCTCCAAAGAGGACCACCCTCCACGGGTGTATCGACCAGGATACGCCGCTGTCGTCATCCAGGCGCAAATAGGCAACTACGACCTAGCCCAGGTGTTCATGGACGGTGGGAGCGGAATCAACATCATATACGCGGACACACTCCGCAAGATGAACAAGAACCTAGACGAACTCGCGGAATCGGAAACATCCTTCCACGGGATAGTACCAGGGAAAGCCGTCCGACCACTCGGAACAATCAACTTCGAGGTGATACTCGGAGACCCAAGAAACTACAGGAGAGAATTCCTCGACTTCGATGTAGTCAACTGGCCATCGTAGTACCACGCCATTCTCGGCCGAACAACGTTCGCGAGATTCATGGCAGTACCCCATTATGCCTACCTCAAGCTAAAACTTCCAGGAGAATATGGCACAATAACCATAAACGGCGACTTCCAGAAGTCAGACAAGTGCGACAACGAATTCAACGAAATCGTGAAATCCTTCGGGACGCAAGAGGAGCTGGAAGAGTTGGCAAAAACCACGGATAACTCCGTGATGCCACTCACCAAAAAGAACGCCCCAGAACTTGAGTTCAGCCCGAGCAGCGACACTCAAAAGCATCAAGTGTACCCGACAGAATCCGCGAAGACAGCGACCGTATCCACCACCCTACCATCTGCATAGGAAGGCGTGCTCGTCTAACTCCTCCGTGAGTACTAGGAAATTTTTGCCTGGCAGCCCTCAAATATGCGAGGAATACCCAGAGAGTTCGCCGAGCACTCACTTGAAGTGTTTAAAGATGCAAAGCCGGTCAAACAGACCACTCGGCGCTTTTCCGAGCCAAAACAAAAAGCACTCGGAGAAGAGGTGAACAGATTGCTAGCCGCCAAGTTAATCAGGGAAATCAAGATATCCACTTGGTTAGCAAACCCAGTGTTGGTCTTGAAGAAAAATACTAACATCCTTCGCGTGTACATCGACTACACGTCGTTGAACAAACAATACCCCCAAGGATAACTTCCCGTTACCACGGATTGACCAGATCGTGGACTCTACAGCAAGCTGTCAACATCTCTACTTCCTGCACGCCTACTCGGGCTACAACCAAATCAGGATGAAACAAGAGGATGAGGAGAAGACAGCATTCATCACACCACACGGTGTATACTGCTACACGACAATGCCCTTCAGGCTAAAAAATGCATGCGCAACATATCAGCGCTGTATGCAAAAATGCCCCGCCAAGCTCATTGGCAAGAACGTACAAGTGTACGTTGACGATATCGTCATCAAGACTCGAGTGGAGGACACACTCCTCGAGGACATCAGGGAGACATTCGACACCCTCAAGGAATACATAATCAAGCTCAACCCGACAAAATGCGTCTTCGGGGTTCCTGCTGGACAACTCCTCAGCTATCTGGTCTCTGACCGAGGAATTGAAGCCAACCCGGAGAAAATACAGGCGATCTTGACGATGAAAGAACCGAAAAATCTCCGCGGCGTGCAGCAGCTCACAGGACAACTAGCAGCCCTCAGTAGGTTCATCACAAGATTGGGCGAGCAAGCGCTCCTCTTCTACAAACTGCTGAAGAAAACTGACAAGTTCAAGTGGACACCTGAAGCAAAGCAAGCGTTCATCGACCTGAAAAAGGTACTCCAGAGCAAGAACATATTGGTCACACCTCAAGAAAAGAGAGACTCTGTACCTATATCTAGCCGCAACAAATCAGGTGGTCAGCACAGTACTAGTGGTCGAATGACCAGAGGAGGGAAAGGCACACGGCCTACAGATACCAATATACTACCTCAGCGAGTTACTCTCACCGTGCAAACAGCGATATCCCCACTACTAGAAGCTCGCGTATGGAGTAGTCTTCACAGCCCGCAAACTCAAGCATTACTTCCAGGAGCATACCGTCACGGTGCTAAACGACGCATCACTCGGTACAATCATAAACAATCCCATGGCATCCAGAAGAATTGCGAAGTGAAGATCGAGCTAGGTGCCTGGGATATCATATACACAGCGTGCAACACCCTAAAATCCCAGGTGGTCGCGGATTTCCTTTCCGAGTGGACAGAACTGCAAACCCTAGGGTCACCCGAATACACGAGCTCTTGGATCATGTACTTCGACGGGTCAAAAAGAAACGAGGGAGCCGGAGCCGGAGTAATCCTCATATCACCAAGGGCGACAAGCTCCAGTACGTTCTGCGACTCGATTTCCCCCCTGACGTCTCAGTGTCCAACAACGATGCCGAGTACAAGGCGCTCCTACACGGCATGAAGATGGCGATGGCCTGCGGAACCACTCGATTGATGATCTACGGAGACTCTAATCTTATCGTGCAACAGACGATGAAGGAGGGCGACGCGATCGCAGATAACATGGTCGCCTATCGCGACATGTACAACCTACTCGAAGGAAGTTTCAAAGGGTGCGAGCTGAAGCATATTGCACGATCAAGCAATGAAGAAGCAGACGGACTCGCGAACAAAGGGTCAATAAACACCCCTGTTCCACCAGGAATCTACTTCGAAAGAATAAGCAAAAGGTCAGTCATGGTCAAAAAGCAAGCAAAGACACCCATAGCAACAGAAACGGAGGCCAGTCAGCAAATCGCCTTCATCGAGCTCATCCATAACATCTCAAGGAAAGTCTTCCTAGTCAAGCAAACTTCGACACAGAAATATCTCGATTACTTGACAAACAAGCGGCTTCCAGAAGACATTTGCGAGGCAAGACAGATCGTTCGACGCAACAAATCCTTTTGGGTGGTAAAAGGAGAATTGTACAAGCAAGGCATATCAGGAGTGCTCTAGAGGTGTATCGCACCCGAGGATGGAAAGGAACTGCTCCATGACATACTGTCGGGGGGATTAACCTCGAGTAGGGGTAAGGCCAGTGCTAAAGGCAAGAGCAAAGAGGCTGTTTTGACTAAAGTAGGCTGGCTACCCGGTACTTGCTACCCGGTAGGCAGCTATGCGGTCGTAGCCACCAATGACCAGGAGGAAGAATCAAGGAAGTTGTATTCTTCCGAGTAGAGGAACTGGTCCGAGCAGAGGGAGTGGATTCCTACTCGGGCCAGAAGCCAATGGAGCCGTTCTGACAAAGGATCTCGCGTATCCTGCGTCCGTACGGCGTGCGGTTCAACTTACGGAGTGCGTGATTATCCGCGCTACAGCGTGGCTACAGTGCGGTAGGCGCCTGTCAAGTCCTGTCACTGACAGAGGGGACAGGACAGGGCTAGGGGCCTACCCTATCTCACTGACAAGCGTGGACAGGTCCCATCTCCGAACGGCGCAATGACTTACGGTGCAAGCGTCAGCGAGAAGCCGGAAGCGTGCTCTGTTCTGCAGTGCTCCTGTCACGTCAAGTCGTACCTTTTTAGTCTTATTCTATCCGGATGGGCACCAGTATATAAGGTGCCTTGCCTCCTCCTGTGCGAGGGTCGACACTCTGGATTGCTTCACTACTCACAGAGAGAACTAGAGCGTAGAGTGGCTACTCGGCTGAAGGCCTGAACTGTACTGTGGCTACTCGGTAAACACCATATAAAGAGATAGGCAGGAGTAGGGGTGTTACCTCCACACGAGGGCCCTGAACCTGGGTAAGATCTTGTTGTTTGCAGTCATTGTGATCTACCACACGCGGCTACTCGCCGTGTGATCTCTCCCCGAGCACCTCCAGCGTCCATCGGCCCCAACTTTAGCCATCCCATGGCATCTGCCGTGATACCACCACGACAGTTGGCGCCCACTGTGGGGCAGACAGAGGCGCTGGCTGGAGTCCATGTTCGGACGGGACTCGTTTCTGCTACTGGGGAGCGCGTGGTCTGTGGCCTTGTCCACAGATTCGGCTCCTTCGACTTCGGCACCGACAACGCCGGAGATTTTGGCGGGAGGCCCATTCCGGCAGGCGGATCGGTGCTCTCTTTCGGCTCGCACCTCGTCTACGTCGCCACCACCGTCGTCCGCGAGTTTCCAGAGGAGGTGCTGGTCGCGGAGGATCCTCCTGCCGTGCTCGCTGCCCACAGAAGGCCGACTGGCTGCTCTGCAGACAGCGTGGAGGTGATGGTGGCCGGCCCGGCTACTGATGCTGGGAAGGGCGCGGCTGCTGCCGCGGGCGTCATCGAGGATCTTGCTGGTTCGAGTGGTGCCACGAAGGTCCACAAGCCCTACGAGAAGGACTGCAACATCCCTCTCTCCACTACACCGACGATACCGGCGTTCGCTGCGCGGATGGGCATGCCGCCTCCCACCGAGCTTGAGCTCTTGACCATGAGGGCGCAGCTCGACCGGCAGCGTCAGGAGTTGCTCGCTGAGCAACTGGAGCTGGAAAAGGTTAGGCTCGAGCTTAGCCTAGACCAGAACGAGTACAACAAGGCCCATGGCTTTACTCCTGTTGTTAGGAAGCATAGCAAGGTAGGCGCTACGCGTCGCAACTTAGGCGCCGAGATGGCGACAGTTGTAGAGGCTCCTAGCCAGTCGGCCACCGCAAACACCTCTACCAGGCCCAGATACAGCACCCCCGCCAAAACCCTTAGAGCTGCAGAGGCTGTAGCAGCAGAGTTGCCAAACCTTGTCGGCGACGCGCGCGCTAGGCAGCAGGAGAGGCTCAATGAGTTAGTGCTAGAAGCCGCTAGGCAGAATGAGGAGTTCCGGAAAGCCAATCCGGGTGCTAACGCTTCTCAGATTGTGCACTCGCGTGTAGCGGGATCTCATGACCAGGCGTCATCACCGCTCCCCAGCCGGGAGAGGGACCAGAGTGTGCACTCTGGGAAGAGTAGACAGATGCAGGTGTACGACCCGGTTCTCGCCGCGAAACAGCGCGCTATGCCGCGAGAATCCGGTCAGAAACACACTACTGCAGGAGCAGGCTATCAAGCCCATAAAGCTCAGAGTAAGGGGCAAAGCGGAGACAATGCGGGGCCTTCTCGGCGTCCTGCTGCTCAGCCTACTCGGCAGAGGACGCAGCAGCCTGCTGCAGCACAGCCGCGTGCGGCTGCGCCAGCAGCCAACCCTGTGGTGCAACCCGCCATTGTGCAGGAGAACAGGTATGATGATGGCTACTCGGCGATGGGGCTAGCCGGCTATGCTGACCCAAGGAATATTGCTGATCGCCTGGGTGAGCGCATGTTGGAACCCAGTGATGCAAGGTTCAAGCTGGACCGGATCAGTCTGTCCGCGCAACTCGAGAACAAGGGGCCGCCTGGCCCAGAATGCTTTGGCGCTCGTATCATGAACGAGCCGTCCGTGAACCACTTCCAGCTGGCCAGGGGGACCAAGTGCTACAATGGCAGCACCAAGCCGGAGGACTGGTTGAGTGACTATGTCACAGCCGTGCACATCGCAGGCGGCAACTGGAGATGGGATGTGCGGTATGTTCCGCAAATGCTTGAGGGTCCAGCTCGGACGTGGCTCAACAACCTCCCCAAGGACAGTATCAATTGCTGGCTAGACTTCTCGGAGGCCTTCATCAGCAACTTCACCGGCACTTACAAGAGGCCGAATAGGCCGCAAGAGTTGTCCGCTTGCAAGCAGCGGGAAGATGAGACCGATCGCGAGTATCTTACTCGGTGGAGCACCTTGAGGAACACCTATGAGGGTGTGAATGAGGCCCAGGCCATTACTTGGTTTGCGCAGGGCTGCAGGCATGGCAGTATGTTGTGGCAGAAGCTGCAGCGCGAGATGCCGAGTACTCTCGCTGAGACCATCAAGATCGCGGACATGTATGCACTCGGCGACCCAACTCAGCCTCTGATGGACTCCCCCGAGCCGAGAAGGAACAACAACAACAACAAGCGCAATGATTTCCGCAACAAGCGCAGAGGTGACCGGATTGATACTCGGTATGATCCCGAGGAGGTGAATGCTGTGACTACGGCTGCTGGGAGTAGCCAAAGGCAAAAAACTGCTGGAGCCCAGTACGGGCAAAACCAGAATCAGGGCCAAGGCATCAAGAAGCCGTACAATGCTCCCCAGCAGGGTAGCGGCAACCCGGATCCTGCTCCAAACTTCATCTTTGGGAGCATGAGGGATGGGCCGTGCAGCTTCCATACTCGGCATCCGGCCAGGCCAGCCAACCACACTACTAGGCAGTGCAGCTGGTGGGAACAGATCAAGAATGAGGGCCTGCCTCCTCCTCCTCCTCTACCAGCTGTGAATGCCAATGTGCAGCCGGCTCAGGCACCTGCTCCCAGGCCTGCAGTCTTCCTGTGAAGAGAGAACGTGAACCAGGTGGCTTTAGGAGCCAAGTACAACTTCAACAACGACCGCTACCGCTACAACAACAACGACCGCTACCGCAACTTCTACACCCGCAACAACAACAGGAACAACAACAACAACAACAACAAAAACAACCAAGGTAACAACGACAACGGCAACAATGGCGGTGGAGACCGCAACCAGTACCAGGAACACCACGAGAGCTACATGATCTTCACCTCTGAGCCCTCCGACAAGCAGTCTCAGCACAGGCGCGCGATGGAGGTCAATGCTGTGATTCCTGCGGTGCCCCACTACCTGCACTGGTGCAACCAAGAGATCACTTTGTCCAGAGCTGATCATCCTAGGGTGATGCCCAACCCGGGTAGCTACGCTTTGGTGGTGGATCCCACCTTCTTGGGTACTCATAAGAATGTCAGGTTCAGCAGGGTCCTGATTGACAACGGCAGCAGCATCAACATCGTGTACAGAGACACACTCGAGAAGCTCGGGATGGTCGAGAACATGCTACTACCCAGCAGGACCACTTTCCATGGCATTGTGTCGTGGGTGTCTTGCTCTCCAATCGGCCGCGTCTGGATAGGCGTCCTATTCGGCACCAGGGAGAACTGCCGCACTGAGAGCTTGGCCTTTGAGGTGGTTGACCACCAGAGCCCATACCACGCCCTACTCGGTAGGCCTGCTCTCACCAAGTTCATGGCTTCAACCCATGCTGCATACTTGAAGATGAAGATCCCTGGTCCCAATGGGGTGATCACCATCTCAGGTGACTACAAGAAGTCTTTGGAGTGTGCCTCTGCTAGTTCCCAGCTGGCGGAATCCATGGTCATTGCTGCCGAGAAGAAGAAGATGTATGAGGTGGTGGCTATGGCGCAAGCAGCGCAAGGTGGTGCGCCCGGCATGCCGAGTTCCCAGTACGGGACTGCGTTCCAGGCATCCCAGGAGACAAAGAAGGTCCAGGTTGATCCTGAGTTCCCAGACCGTGTTGCCATCATTGGCGCCGGGTTGGGAGAGAAATAGGAAAGCGAGCTCATCCACTTCCTCCGTGAGAATCGGGACGTCTTTGCCTGGTCCAATGAGGATTTGCCGGGTGTCCCGAGGGAGTTGGTTGAGCACTCGCTACATGTGCGGCATGATGCCAAGCCAGTGAAGCAGGCGATGCGCCGCTTTGGCGATGAGAGAAGGAAGGCTATCGGTGATCAGATCACCAAGTTGCCGATAAGCAACTTTATCATGGAGGTTTTGCATCCGGATTGGCTAGCCAACCCGGTTATGGTTGAGAAGAAGAAGGAGGACCCCAAGGCGGATACCGCGTGGCGCATGTGCGTTGACTACACCGACTTGAACAAGGCCTGCCCCAAGGATCCCTTTTCGCTACCCCGCATAGATTAGGTGATCGATTCCACTGTTGGTTGTGAGCTTTTGTCTTTCATAGATGCCTACTCTGGTTTTCATCAGATAGCTCTCAACCCTGCTGATCAAATAAAGACTGCCTTTATTACCCCGTACGGGGCTTATTGCTATCGTGTCATGTGCTTTGGGTTGCGGAATGCTGGGGCTACCTATCAGAGATGCATGCAGAAATGCTTGCATGATCAAATTGGCAAAAATGTGCAGGTGTACGTAGATGACATTTTCATCAAAACGAATAAAACACATACTTTGCTTAGTAACATTGAGGAAACATTTGCCAACTTGCGCAAGTATAAGATGAAGCTGAATCCGACTAAATGCACCTTTGGCGTCCCGGCTGGCAAGCTACTCGGCTTCTTGGTATCCTGTCGGGGCATTGAGGTCAATCCTTCAAAGATAAAAGCTATCGAGAGCATGTCTTTGCCGAGATCCCTGAAGGATGTGCAAAAGTTCACTGGTTGCTTGGCTTCTCTGAGCCGCTTCCTGGGCAGAATGGGCGAGAAGGCCTTGCCTTTATATCATTTGATGAAGAAGCGCGACAAGTTCGTCTGGACACCGCAAGCTGATATGGTATTCAAGGAGCTGAAAGCCATGCTGGGTAGCGCGCCCATTTTGGCTAGTCCGCTACCCAAAGAGCCAATGCTGTTGTACATTGCTGCGACTAACCGAGTGGTCAGTGTGGTGATTGTGGTGGAGAGAGAAGAGGATGGCAAAACTGTGCAGCGGCCTGTATACTATCTCAGTGAGGTGCTGTCCAGTTCCAAGCAAAACTACCCGCATTACCAGAAGGTGACTTACGGCGTGTACCTGGGCACCAAGAAGCTGAAGCATTATTTCCAAGAGCATCCCATCACTGTGGTGAGCTCTGCTCCCATCTCGGACATCATGGGCAACAAGGAGGCAAGTGGCAGAGTAGCCAAGTGGGTGATTGAGCTGTCCGCGTACGCTCCTGCGTATGCGAGAAGAGAAGCCATCAAGTCAAAGATCCTAGCAGATTTTCTGGTGGATTGGGCTGAGGTGCAATATGAGCCTCCTACTCCGGTGGCCAACTACTAGAAGATGCATTTTGATGGCTCCAAGGTGAAGGAAGGCTTGGGTGCTGGCGTGGTGCTCACGTCACCCAAGCGAGATCAACTCAAGTACGTGCTGCAAATTCACTTCAAGGCATCCAACAATGTAGCAGAGTATGAGGCCATGGTACACGGCTTGAAGGTAGCCAAGGAGGTTGGCGTGCAGCGCATCGTATGCTATGGTGACTCGGATCTGGTTGTGCAACAAGTTTCAGGCACTTGGGATGCTCTGGATGCCAACATGGCTTCATATCGGTTTTTGGTGCAAACCATGACTGGGTTCTTTGAAGGATGCGAGTTCAAGCACATCCACCGAGCAGAGAATGAGGCAGCTGACGAACTGTCCAAGTTGGGGTCTTCTCGGCAGTACATCCCGGCTGGGGTTGCCTTGGAGCATTTGAGGAAGCCATCTATCAAGCCATCCCCCAACTCAGAATCCATATTCGTTCCTTCTCTGCCTAGTGAGGAAGCTGTTCCCATGGAGATTGACTGGGAGGTTACAAAAGAGAACCCGGGGACTGCCGTCTCCATCCCGGGGACTGGCACCTGCAACCCGGGGACTGTCCCTTCGAACTCGGGGACTGCCCCTCCCAACTCGGGGACTGTCGCATTCATTGAGGGGGTTCTTGCCGCGTGCACGAGGTCCCGGGGACTCGTCCCTGCCCCAGAAGAAGAAGAAGTGGTGGCTGATCCAATGGAAGTGGATAAACCAGTGTTCCCCATCCGGGGGGACACCGAGTTGGGCTCTGCCCATATTATCCTTTCTAAAAGACGGCACCTTGCCGAATGATGAGGTTACCTCGAGGCAGATTCAGAGAAGATCCAAGGGCTATACAATCTTCAGAGATGTGCTGCATAGAAGAAGTCCTACTGGCGTGTTGCAGCGCTGTGTAGAGCCAGAAGAAGGAGAAGAAATTCTGGTGGAGATACACCAAGGAGAATGCGGGCATCACGCCTCTTCTCGGGCTCTGGTTAACAAGGCTTTTCGGCATGGGTTCTTTTGGCTCACTGCCCTGAAGCAAGCTGAAGATATTGTGAGAAAGTGCAATGGCTGCCAAAGATTTGCAAGTAAGATTCATATGTCAGCTTCCGAGTTGAAGACCATTCCCATTACTTGGCCATTTGTTGTTTGGTGCTTGGATATGGTGGGTCCATTCCAGCCGGGTAGAGGCAACATGACACACATCTTGGTCATGGTTGACAAATTCACAAAATGGATTGAGGTGAAGCCTATTCGGAAGTGTGATGGGACCACTGCTATGAGCTTTCTGAAGGATGTGATCCTGAGGTATGGCTACCCGCACAGCATTAACACGGATAATGGCACAAACTTTGGCGAGGGTGTGTTTGCGAGGTTCTGCAGAGATAAGCATATTCGGCTAGATGTTGCATCTGTTGCGCATCCCGCCTCTAATGGGTAGGTGGAAAGAGCAAATGGCATGGTGCTATCAGGCATAAAGCCAAGGCTGATTGAGCCGCTGCTGAAAACACCTGGGTGTTGGCTAGACGAGTTGCCAGCGGTGTTGTGGAGTCTAAGGACTACCCCTAACCGGTCAACCGGCTACACGCCATTCTTCCTGGTTTATGGAGCTGAGGCCATGTTGCCCACTGACCTAGAGAATGACTCGCCCCGTGTAACGCTCTACACGGAGGCCGAGGCTAGAGAAGCTCGAGAAAATGACGTTGACCTGCCGGAAGAAGCAAGAGAGTTAACTCTGTCACGTTCAGCTGTTTACCAGCAAAACTTGAGGCGTTATCATAGCCGGAAAGTGAACCCAAGGGTTTTCCGAGAAGGAGACATGGTGCTTAGGCTCGTGCAGCGCACATCCGGGATGCACAAGCTCTCTCCTCCGTGGGAAGGGCCATTCATTGTGAGCAAGGCATTACACAATGATGCCTATTATCTTATCGACGCACAGCCACCCCGGAAGAACAGGCCGGATAGGGCCGGAGAGGAATCCAAGCGCCCTTGGAATGTAGCTCTACTTCGACGTTTTCACTCATGAGCAAACTATGTATGTATCTCTTTATCCGAGTTAAACTCCTATTCGGCAATCTGAAATTGAACTCGGGGACTGCCCTCGTCCAAACTGTTCCTTGTGTTTACTCTGTTTCGCTTTGTCTATTCGGTTGAACCACTTAGAATTTCAAAAGCACACAGAGTAGTGTGTTTAAACTCACCGGACACTCTGCGACTCTGCTGCTGTCCGCAACCCGGCTTCATAGCATGCCAGAGAACAAGCCAAAGAGTCAGTGAACACATGAAAAATTGCAAAGGAAAGGAAGCGTGTGGCAACCGAATAGAGTGTTTTTTACTGTTTTTTCGTCACTCTCCTAGACTTTGTCAATAAAGCCAACCCGATCCACGACCGCGGTTAGCCCTTGGGACTGGGTGTCGTCCTCACCGGCTTCGTGCGAGAAGAACTCAATGGGCTTCTTGGCTTTGAGCTTGGCGTCCGTTGCCTTGGCCTGGCCTTCCACCAAGGCGGAAAGCCGCTTCTCGCCTTTGGTTAGGGAGATGCTGTGTTGCTTGGACACAGACAGCAGGTATGATGGCCAGCTACCTTGTGCCCGAGCAGCACCTTCAGCACTTGACCCTTCGACTAGGCCAGAGGATCCACCAGCAGCGCCAGTGGTGAGTTGCGAGCTCGTTGGTGCCTTGGGTGGTGGCATCAGATCTCCGAGCTGCACAACTTTGCGCGGTGGATTCTTCCGCACAGTCGTAGCTTCAGGCTTGGCGGTCTTCTTGCCGGTATCCGCCCGAGAAGCGGACGGAGGCGCTTGGCATAAGTTCAGAAGCAGTCTTGGTCGTCTTCTGCTTCGGTGGACGGCTCGGTGCGGTTGGTGGAGTAGCCTGCTGGGTAGGCGGCACAAGGGGCCGGCTACCCTGCGCAGCGTCTGGCTGCGCTTGGCTCTGGAGCACGGGCTCCACCACAGTCTTCTCAACCCGCTGCTCGGCAGCGGGATCAGGTCTTGCGTCAACTTGTTCTTCTACCCGCGGCCTGGCCGCGGGGTCTTCTTGAGCTGCAGCTTATTCTTGCTGCTGTTCGGCGTTGTCATCTGGCCGCTCAAGGGCGGCACGGTCCTGGTTCTCGGTGTCTTTTTCAACATTCTCCCCAGCTGAGGTAGCTGGGGGAGAGGGAGGCGTCTCATCCTGAGCAGCATCCTGCGTACTCTGGTACGCGTAGGTCTGCTGCTCCATGTCCTGGGCATCTTGGTCACCAGCGCCCTGTTCTCGGCGCCGGTGTCTTCTTCTTCCAGCTTCACCGGAGAGGGCGCACGCGTCCTATCCTGCTGCACTGGCTCGTCCTCGTCCTCGGAGAGATCGACGAGTTTCTCGATGTCTATGACAGATTTCATCTTGGTACGCGTGGGGGCCGCGGCCGCATCAGCATCCAATGGATCGCTGGATGAAAAGAAAGAGTTCAGAAAAGGAGAAGGAGAAAATCATAAAAAGAAACAGAATAGCGAGAAGCAGGAGCAGAGTGGAACTCGGTGGGAACAACTTACCCTTTGTGGGTGGGGGGTTGCCTTCTGGCAGTAGTGGTCTTCTTCTTCTCGGTCTTCTTGGGCTTCTTGGCAGCAGGTGCTTGGGCACCACTGCCCGTCCTTTTCCGAGTGGTGAGAGCAGCCACAGAGAGAGGCTGGACATCGATGGGCTCCTCGTCCTCCTCGCTTAGCTCAGGATCCTCTGCAGGGTAGAAGAGAAAAAGAGGTTGAGAAGCGGAAAAAGAACTATGATTGCGCTACTCGCGGTCAGAGAGGCGAACTGGGTCACCTTCGTCGTCCTCGGACCAGTCCCGGATAGACGCATCAACTTGGTGCTTACCAGGCTGGTTGGCGTGAGGGATGCAGAGGGTGTCCTGAGTGTCGTAGGCGGTCTCGTCGTCCTCTTCTCTGTCACTGTCCCAATTGGACTCGAAGATCTCGTCATCTTCCTCTGCCTGGCGATCGATGTGCTGGAAAGGCAAACAGATGGAACGAGTAAGTTGAGTTCTACCCGGTGTAGCATGCAAACACAAAGCATTTAAGGCTAAGAGATCCTACTCGGCATGGCATGCAAATACAAAGCATATAAGCCTAAGGAGTTCTACCCGGCTTAGCATGCAAACACAAAGCATATTAGCCTAAGGTTTCTACTGGACACGGCGTGCACATACAAAGCACATGAAGCCAACAGGATGTTTGTAATGTTCTACTCGGTGCAGCATGCAAAGATTAAGCATACTAAGCTGGAAAGCCACCTACTCGGTATCAGAGTGCATGGATAAAGCACATAAGACTAACCTGTTCGATTCGCTTAAGGCGACTGTACGGCACGAAGCCGTACTGCCAGGTGTCGGAGAGGGATGTCTGCGTGATGGATCTCGCCCAGATGGCTACATCAGCAATGCTCAGCTCGAAGGTGGTGGTCCTCGTGCAGTCCCGGCTTCCTCCCATGTAGCACATCTTGTGGGAGCGACGCTGGAGCGGGAGCACTCGACGCGAGATCCAGCACGCGATGGGATCATCGCGGTGGAATCCCTCTTCCTTCAACTCGGCGAGGCGCGCCTCGATTTGAACAATATCTTCGATCTTGTTCTTCGGTTGTAACCCCAGTTCTGCTGGGTTGGCCTCGCGTTCTTCCACTTAGGGAGCCCTATCCGGTCCTGGATTGGCTTCCCTTCTTCGGTGGCGACGTTCTTGACATAGAGAAACCTGCGCTGCCACTTGCGCACGGTCTCCAATCCCTTGACGCGCGGGTGGCTACCAGTGGTGCGCTGCAGCATCATGGCGCACCCCGTCTGCGTCATCGAGCGGGCGCTCTCGGTGTGTCCTGGGTTGGGGATGCTTTGCTTCCGGAAGAAGAAGTAGCGCGCCCAACTATGGATTTTTGGGTACACGCCGAGAAAAGCCTCGCAGACCACCGCGTGGAAGGCGAGCATCACCATGGCGTTGGGAGGGAGATGGTGTGGCTGTAACCCAAAGTTCGTGAGGAACTCTTTGAAGAAGTCAGAGACGGGGAGGCCGAATCCGCGCTTGAAGTGCGCGAGGAAGATGGCGAACTCGTCCTTCTCCGGCATGGGGATGATCTCGTTATCCGGCTGCCTGCACCTCACCCCGGGAGGGACACGGTGGGTCTTGACTAGCCATTGGCAGTCCTCCGCCGTGACATCGGAACCCTCCCATCCGGCGCGGGCGGCAGCATCGTCTTCTCCGCGAGCCATGGAGGCAGAAAGGCGTGAGATTCAAGTGGCGGATTGATTGGAGGAGTTTTCTCTCGGGATCTCTCTGGCGGCACGTGGAGCAGCGGCGCGGCAAGGATTTGCGGTGGCGGCATGCTCGACGGCGGTGGAGAGACGAAGGGGCAGGGGATTGAAGTGAGCAGGAAAGAGAAGAAGAGGGCATCGAGGGGGTATTTATCTCTCCCATCGAGTTGCCGTTACCAGCGGAATAAGTGGGATCAATCGTGCACAGAGATCGTGCGGCGTGGGCTGCGTGCCGGTTAGAAACGCACACAGCGCTTATTGCGCGCGTAACGGGCGCAGTTAATCCCACGTCGAGATCGTGGGTGATTTACTGCGGTTGAAGTGACTTAACAAGCTAGTGGGCCCGAGGTGCAGTTATTGGCGCGTGTCCTGCAGTATCCCAGGCACCGAGGCGTCGGGGGTACGGGGGCGTGACACGTGCCCCGTAGCGACACGCAGAGGTGGATTCGCACCGTTGAGCGGGATTGTGTTTTGAGATTTCGCTAAGTCATTTTACTCGGCATCAGAGAAGAAAGACAGTGCTACTCGGAGAAGAAGAGATTCAAGCAAGAATTAAAGGCTACTCGGAGATGCAACTCGGTTTCTTACAGTACGAATACAAGATTTGTTCTAAAGCTGGCAGGGCCCAGTGAACAAGTTCGCAGGACTCTACCAGCTTCGGGGACTAATGTCGGGGGGTTACCCCCGAGTAGGGGTAAGGCCAGTGCTAAAGGCAAGAGCAAAGAGGCTGTTTTGACTAAAGTAGGCTGGCTACCCGGTACTTGCTACCCGGTAGGCAGCTATCCGGTCGTAGCCACCAATGACCAGGAGGAAGAATCAAGGAAGCTGTATTCTTCCGAGTAGAGGAACTGGTCCGAGCAGAGGGAGTGGATTCCTACTCGGGCCAGAAGTCAATGGAGCCGTTCTGACAAAGGATCCCGCGTATCCTGCGTCCGTACGGCGTGCGGTTCAACTTACGAAGTGCGTGATTATCCGCGCTACGGCGTGGCTACAGTGCGGTAGGCGCCTGTCAAGTCCTGTCACTGACAGAGGGGACAGGACAGGGCTAGGGGCCTACCCTATCTCACTGACAAGGGTAGACAGGTCCCATCTCCGAACGGCGCAACGACTTACGGTGCAAGCGTCAGCGAGAAGCTGGAAGCGTGCTCTGTTCTGCAGTGCTCCTGTCACGTCAAGTCGTACCTTTTTAGTCTTATTCTATCCGGCTGGGCACCAGTATATAAGGTGCCCTGCCTCCTCCTGTGCGAGGGTCGACACTCTGGATTGCATCACTACTCACAGAGAGAACTAGAGCGTAGAGTGGCTACTCGGTTGAAGGCCTGAACTGTACTGTGGCTACTCGGTAAACACCATATAAAGAGATAGGCAGGAGTAGGGGTGTTACCTCGACACGAGGGCCCTGAACCTGGGTAGATCTTGTTGTTTGCAGTGATTGTGATCTACCACACGCGGCTACTCGCCGTGTGATCCCTCCCCGAGCACCTCCAGTGTCCATCGGCCCCAACTTTAGTCATCCCATGGCATCTGCCGTGATACCACCACGACACATACACCAAGGCAACTGTGGGCACCACGCAAACTGGAGAGCAATCGTAGGGAAAACTTTTCTAGCAGGATTTTACTGGCTCACGGTAGCCAGAGACGCCAAAGACCTCGTCGAGAGGTGCAATACCTGCCAGAAGTTGGCGCCCAAGCCACACACACCGGCAACAGATCTCCACATGGTCCCCATCTCCTCGCCCTTGGCTCAATGGGGGCTAGACATGGTGGGACGGTTGCGGAAATCAACACCTGGAGGATACACCTTCCTGCTGGTAGCAGTCGATAAATTCACAAAATGGATAGAGGTCATGCCAGTCACGTCGCAACATGTTGAGTGCGCCGTAAGATTCCTCGATTCCATCGTGTGCAGGTTCGGTGTTCCACACAATATCATCATAGATAATGGGACCAACTTCACACCCAAGGAAACTCAGGCCTTCTGCAAGAAAAAAGGGATAACTCTCAGCTTCGCCTCGGTGGCTCACCCGCGAACCAACGGCCAAGTCAAACGATCCAACGGTTGGCCTGAAGAAGCGGCTGTTCACACGACTACACACAGCAGCAGGGCATGGGGCTAAAGAACTACCATCGGTGCTGTGTAGCCTGCGAACAACACCAAACCGATCGACAAACTACACGCCATTCTTCATGGTATACGGAGCTGAAGCTGTGCTACCCGAGGATGTCAAGTTCAGTGCTCCATGAGTCATCGCATACAACGAAGAAGCTTCCAACAAGCCACTCGCAGAGGATATGGGCGCACTGGACGAGATCAGGGACATCGCCCTCGCAAGATCCGCCATCTACCAGCAATCGCTGCGCAATCACCATAGTCGACGCATACGCCACAGATCCTTCGTGGTAGGCAACCTGGTGTTGCGACTCAAGCAAGAAAAGGGACACAAGCTAGAGCCACCATGGGAAGGACCCTTCATCGTACACGAAGTCATCCCAGGAGGCGCCTGCCGCTTGAAGAACCCGAAGACAGGCGGCATCTACTCCAACACGTGGAACGTGGCGCACCTACGGAAGTTCTGCCCCTAGTATTTCCTCCTTTACTCGCAAAAAATAAGGTTGTTCCAGCCAGATTGTAACCCGAGTAAAACACATGACTTCTCAGTCATTGCAATACAAAACATGGTTTCTCAACTAGAGATATAAAAGACTACTTCAGTCCTATTTCCTTTTTGTTTCATCCTTACATGCTTACACACGGTAACACCCCAACACACGGGGGCTACACCATACTAGCATAAACAATCTTCAGTGCCCGCGCACAAACATTATACAAGGTTACAAGGTACACACCTTAAAAACACCTTAAACAAAAATACAAGGTATATACACCTTAAAACTATACAGAACTACCGTTGCAAGGCAGCCTCCCGAAGCAATCGCTCCGTCTCCGCAGCAGTTAGCCGCACGATCCGCTCAGCTGCCGGTCGCACAACTTCATAATGCGGAACAAAGTCCACAGGTGCTCCTCGGGTGTCAGGTAATTGCGCCATAGAGTTAAAATTGACACCAGGATGCCATAGCCGCACAAAGGCAAGAGCCACCCGAGCGCCGCAAATGAGGTGCTGACGCACGGACTCGCGAACATCCTCCACCCGACGAAACATCCTCAGTTGGCCACTCAGCTTATCAGGAACAATATCGAAAGGATAAAATGCCTAATGAACCAAAGAAAGAGCCTCCCGACAGGACTCAACAAAGAGTTGCGCCTGGCTCACCCGATACTGCAGCATAACCAGAACAAAACCCCTGCTGCGATCAGACCAGAAGTTGCTCGCATGGAGGTTGGCGCTGCTCGACTCGCAGGCCACGCGGTTATCCACCCAGTGACCTTCGCATGCTCCATCAGGCTCAACAACTTCAAAGACAAGATGCATGTTAAGGCCGTAAGCCAGAACAACACCAAAAAACACTCGGGGGCTAGCAGGACTTACAAAGCATGCTCTTCGCAACGCTCGCCAGATCCTCCATCACAAACTGCTTGTGATCCGCTGCAAGCCTCTGCTTGGATTTGGCAACATCTGCCTTACCCTGCAGAGCCTTGAACTTGAGCTCTCCATCCACGACGCGGACACGAAGTGAACAAGCATACTTGCATCCGTAATCAATGGCTTAGTTGAAGAAGCATCTCCACTCGATGAACCTCCGCCGGAATCCCCCACCTGGAAAGAACAAAGGAGTTTCATAGACAAAGTCACACCCCACTCGATGATTTACAACAAAAATATCTTCACGTGCTCGGGGGCTACTCCCATCGGGAGAACACAAAGTAAGGCACGATAACAAAATGCTGACACTTTCAAAATATCTCGATTGAAGAGCAAAGTATGAGGCATCCCAAGGTTCATTACACATAAAACATACAGAAGCAAGAATAGCGATCATCCTAAGGAACTACAGATTTTCTAGAGGTAGCTCCACTCGCAGCAGGCTTCCCACCACGACTGCGGGAAACTACCCCGGTGAGCGTCTTCGCAAGCCTCCCTGCATGATCGCCAAAAGGTCAGAGCGCTACCTTTTTGCCCAGCGCATCCCGAGGAAGCTCCGAATACACCTTATCCAGGTCACCTGAGACGTCGTGTGCCAGGGAAAATTGGATAGTTGTCTTGGCTCCGCACTCGGTCTGCGCAAGGGAGTACTTCTGGAGGGGATCATCTTCGCCAAGGAAGACTTGCAGGAGGCCACCAACAGTTGGCGGAACCGGCCTACCCACAAGTAATCGTTGGTGCAGTTGCGTCAGCACTCGGACAGCATCACGAATGGCGAAGCAGGCTTTATTTTCGTGCTCCTGCAGCTGAGTGCACATGTCTGTCAGGGCATCGACTCAAACCCCTCCGGGTAGCTCCAGCCCAACTCCAATAGCATCTAAACAAAGATGGAGCAAATAAACATCAGAAAGAGAAAAGAACAAGTTGTAGTCGAAAGAAATCCGTGCATGACTCACCAGCCAGAGCCTGGGCCAAGGGACGGAGGACGCCGACCAAATCACTGTCGTGTGTTGCGCCCGCGTCCTCCAGCTGCTTCAAGGCCTCATGGGCTTCCGCGAGACGGTCAGCTGAATTCTTGCGCGTGGACTCTAACTCCTTTCGGGTAAACTCCAGCTCCTTCTCAAGGTCTTTAACTCGAGAAGCAGCATCCGCCTTCTCGGACCTCAGGCGGGTAACCTCATCTGCAACATGGAGTGTACTCGTTAAAAAACAGTTGCGGCCAGAAGAAGCACAGCAAGAGTAAGAAGCGTATGATTAACTCACCCGACAAGAGGCGAGCCTCTTGAACTAGCTGGTCGCGCTCTCCCCGAAGAGAAGGGCTCTCCGCCTCAGCCGTGATTAGGCGGCGACCAAAGGCAGCCAGAGATTCAAGGACAACATACAAAATTTTCCTATGGGATTGGAAAGATATTGCTTCATCTTATACACGAATGTACACAGTCAAGTATAGCCTCGGGGGCTACTCCCATCGGGAGCACTGCCGTGCACCCGATAAAGTCCAAAATCAAGAAACAGACAAGAAAGAGAAATCTCGACTTGAGTCCACAGACAACTGCAAGCAGTCGACCATAGACTCGGGGGATACTCCCATCGGGAGCACTGTCATGCACCCAATAAAAGAAAAAGAGGAAGACAAACTGCAGAAAAA
Source organism: Alopecurus myosuroides (assembly GCA_028641055.1). Taxonomy (NCBI): domain Eukaryota; kingdom Viridiplantae; phylum Streptophyta; class Magnoliopsida; order Poales; family Poaceae; genus Alopecurus; species Alopecurus myosuroides. The sequence continues at coordinate 217,405,167 of CM054063.1, read as the reverse complement.
ATGAGAACACTTTACCTTGCCCTACGCGGTGGACAAGGGATCAGCCGAGCTAGCCGAAACTTTCTTTCTCACTGACGCCACGACATCTTCAGGCCGCCCACCCGCCAAACTAGGCATCGTATACTCAAAAGCATTGACCGCCTTCATGAGAATTGGAGGTTGTCGACTGGGGATAGGAGTTGCAGCAGGACTCACGATGGCTTCCTTCAGCTTCACAGACGGAGCCGAAGATGTGAATTGATCCGCTGATGGTCACAAGACTAGGACAAAAGTTAGAATCAGAAAAGAAGAGAGCTACTCTATGACAAAGGAAAAACATACGACTCACTCATCATCATTGTCGTCAAGGCTGTCTGGGTTCCAGGCGGTGGAGATCTTCGATTGATGGATGGTGGGTGGAAGCACGTTGAGGGGAGTCGCTCGGATGGGCATGACCTCCTCGACATGATCACTACTCAAGGAATTATCCTTGGAATTTACCTCGGCCTCCTCCTCCCTGCGACGCTTGCGGTAGCGGAGTGAAGGCTCCTCCTCTTCTTCCTCCTCCTCCGGAAACTCTTCACTTGAATCCGCGTTCGCAACGCTGGTGTCGAGAGGTGTCTCGAGGTTACTCGCCAGAAGGTCCGAGACACCTTAATTCACAGAAAGTGGCGGGTAGCACGTCACCACATCCTGGTTCTACCAAGAGAAAGGAAAAAAAAGATGATGCCTCAATCGACGAAAACCCGAAAAAAAGGACACAGAAGAAGGATATGGGATTTACCTGCGCGGAGGGTGCTCGGCGTCGAAAGGGGTGAGAGGTCACGACGAGTAGCTCTCCCCTTTCTTCAAGCAGGTGATGGCGGCGATCTTCCTTTCAAATTCAGCATTCGAAAGAACATCTTAGCACGTTCGGCTCTGATCATTGACACCCGCATACTCCCACAACGGGGTCGGCCTGTCTTGGAGCGGTTGGACCCTCCGACGCAAAAAATACACTCGCCAAGTGTATCCCGTTCAGCGGGGTTCCCTGCTCCTTGTCGTGGAAGCGCGCCACTTTTGCGAGCAGAGGAGAAACCACCTTGGATTCCTCGGCTGACAGCGCGTGCGACCAAGACTTCCTCTGCTTCAAGATGGTGAACGGGTGAAATTCTGGGACGCCACCCGCGACGTAGAACCACCTCCTATGCCACCCTTGAGCTGAATTGAAAAATTCATCTCCAGGTAGGGGTAGTCCTTGTTCGCCTGGACCACGAAGTCACCGGTCGTCAGTGCCTCTCCGATCTTCTCACCTGACAGGGGCTTCTCTCGAAAGTCCGCACCTGGAAGATGGCCTTCGAGAGCCCCCAGTGCGGGCGAATGCCGAGGAAGCACTCGCAAAGCACGATAAAACACGAAATGTGTTGTATCGCGTTAGGAGGGAGGTCTTGCCGCTGTATGCCATAGATATACAGCAGCCCGACGAGGAAGGGATGGAGAGGAAAAGATAGACCTCGGGCCACATGATCCGAAAAAACGCGACGCGCTCGTTGGCGAGCGGATTCAGCATCGCCTCCTTCTTCGTCGACATCCGGACGCGCTTGGAGTCTTCGGGAGGGAGCAGTCCCTCCCTCTGCATCTCGATGATGCTCTTCGTCGTCGGGTTCGACGGGCGCCACTCGCCCGTCGTCCTCGCAGGGGCCGCCATGGAGGCGCTCGCCGCTTCCTTGACGAACGCCGCGGCTGCGCCGCGCTTCTTGGCTTCCGCCATTGGGGCTCGGTTTGCTCTCGCTGAAGGGAAGGAGTGCGCCAGAGGAGGAAGAAGGTGAATGAGGGTCGAGAAAGTTACTTTCCCCCTAAGGCCCACTATTTATACCAAGGCTAGGCCATTGTGATCCGTCGATCCACGAACGGGGCACTCATCGCCACCGCCACGTGTGAAGCAAAAACGAAGAGACGGGGGAGGTTACCCCCGCACGATCTTTATGAAAGATCGTGCGTATTTACAGAGCGGCCAGCGGATAAACCGGAGCATGACCGCTCGTTTTCGGTCAAAAAACTGGCAAGGTGGGCCCTAGGCGCTCTGCCCCACTATGTCACGTCCCATCGGGAGCAGACGAGTGTGCGGTGACGTCATTGCGCACCTCATCAACACGAAAACTCTTTCGTATGGAAGACGCTGACATGAAACTTCTTTCGTATGGACCTTAGGACACGAAAATTCTTTTGTACAAATACTCAACACGGAATCTCTTTCGTAGGGATCTCATGACACGAAATTTCATTCGTATGAATCTCTCGAAAAACAGCAGAACAACAACAGTGGCACTCGCTACTAGTCAGGACAGAAGAAAGCACCCGCTGGGCATCAGAACGGAAATCACGAGTGTGCGGCTCCCACAATATCGCATCACGGCGTACTAACACGTCATTCTAATCCCGGGTCGTTCAGACGACTAGGAACACTCGGATGCCGTATTCTTTCGAGTACGAAGGCAAGACCCAAGGATCTCTCCCGTGGGCCTGGAATCGCACTCGAGTTGTGTCCTCCAGTAAACTTTCCGTGTCAAGAACACGAAGAAAAATCCTAGCGGACGCGCCAGGTACCCCTTTAAGGTTAAGTTCGACTCGATAAGACCTCTACGGCCCAGTTGCAACGATCACCTCGCCGAGTTCGAGTCGAAGGTCTCAAATTCGCGTAGGCCAGAACTGTTTTTTTGCCGTAGATGCAATTAATTGGCCCTGATCTTTTGGGAGAGCCAAGCGACTGAGCCGTACCCTTCTGTGAAAAATCCAGTACAAGGCGAATTTACCACTCGATACTCGAGTACATCCCATACAGGGTACACGCCCTTGAAGTCAGACGACCAATCTCAAATCTCCATGGACGAACTTTTAGTGCTTAGTCAACTATTCGCAGTCGAACAAACACTCGGGGGCTACTGACGTGGGGATGACTCCAGGATCTATCGAGTGGGCCTACCCGGTCCAAGGGCCAATACAAGGCGCTACCCCGCAGCTCTAGAAGGCCCAGTAGAAGCCCACCCGCAAAACTTGCGGATCAAGAAGGAAAGTTTCCACCGACCTAGAGCTAGGGTTTGTAACCCCCCTGGTACGGTTTGAGACCCAGCCATCTATTTAAAGGCTGGGAGAACCACGGGGAGGGGGTGGAATCTAATTTCCACCACCATAGCCATAGCTCGAGATCTATCTCTCGACTTGCACACCCAACCTTTGTAATCGATCTACTCATAATACATATCAGAAGAGCAGGAGTAAGGGTTTTACCTCTACGAGGGCCCCGAACCTGGGTAAATCGTGCCCCCTGTTAGCCGACGATTGTCACCAGCGCCTACTTCGTTCTCTTAATAGAAACCCTACCGGATCATCCGAGGGACTTGCGAGATGACTAATCGACAGCAGGTGTGATGATATAAACAAACAAGAGTTCCTAATCTTATCTCTAAGATTATCTTACGTGTTATGTGTTGTGAGATGATTACGTTTTTCTAATCATGGACTTTGATAACTCCATCAAACATAAGAATTTATTGTTAGGGTAACAATAGTACTGAACCGACCCAAGTATATGATCTTGCTAAGATACTAACAATTGTAATGTATTTAGCAAAGTGAATATGGAGTTTTCCTTGACTAGAATTCCTATAGTATGAGAATATCTAGAGGCCGCACAATCGACAGTTGTGCTTTCGATATCTTCAAACGAATACCGTAATAGGAGATTATAACATTGACATCCGGGTATAATCTAAAGCATGCAGTGGAACTAAGATCGTTCAAGAATATTGCTTCACTCCTCCAAACGATGGAGAGATACATCCATTGGGTCCTCTCGGTACCACCTATGTCAGCCAATCATCTGGCCAGACACAATGTGATTTATCACAAGGACATCATGGCTATGCATGAGAAAAAGAGAACATTTTCAATATGAGTTTTATATGTGTTATGATCATAGAGTTCGATCAGATTAGAGCATATTGTCTCACTGCGTGATATCATTGGTATCATGAAGCTAAGCGAATAAGTATAATGAGTAACTTGAAGGTTCCCTCGTTCTTCGTGGACACACATGAGCCATCATGGGCGTCCACGACTCTGTTGTTGGTTATTGTTCAATAAGTTCCCGAACATTTCTGTGTGTTACCGAACATTTACGGGTCACATGATTGAGCCATGCCAACCTTTAATTGAGAGTACTAAGATGTTCTAAATGGTTTTATGAATGATTGATGTCGTTACGATGTCACAGAAACAAGTCTGGGTCAATCAGAGGTGTTTTGGAGAAGTACTTATCAGATAAATAATGTCGGGAGAGGGAAGAATTATGTCAGAGAGAATACAGAGGACATGAGATGTCCCGAGATGTTAGAAATATGTTTCTAACATTAGTGGATAAGGTCTATGATTTTATCTATAGAGTTCATGAGGTTCTGGAAGAGTTTCGGGCAAATACTAAGAAGGGGGAAGTGCGGAGGGGGGAAGGACCTAGGGCCGCGCCACCAGGCCAGCCACATGGGTCCCGGTCCCTCCCAGGTGAGGCGCATCACCACTCATGCACCTTCCTTATTTGGTTTCAAAGGGAAAATGAAAATACCAAAGGAAAAGGAAGGGGAAAAGAAAAGAGAGGGAGGACTCCTCCCAACAGGAAAGGACTCCTAGTTGGACTAGAAGTCTGGTCTGATTGGGGGAGGGGGCCCAATGCAGCCACCCCTTTGTGGTGCGGATTGGGAAGGGGATTCTGATACGTCCAAAACTTATCTATTTTTTTGTTCCATGCTTGTTTTATACCGTTTTCGTATCTTTTTACATCATTTTAGGGAATTTTTTTGGAATAACCTATTGACAAGTGCCGAGAGCCAGTTTTTGTATTCTACTGTTTTTGTACTTAAAAAAACCCTATATAAAAAATCGGCAGAAAATTCCACGAAAATTCGGGGGATGGTTTTTCACCGGAACAAAGAGGAGTCCAAAGGAGAGCCAGAGGTGGGCCCCACAGCCACCAGGCGACCTGATGGTGTGGGTGGGCCCTAGAACACGCATAGGCGTCGCCTAGTGGCCCTGGCCACCTCCCGGCATCGCATCTTTGCACATATATCTCCCCTTGACCTAAAAACATCGCAACTCCACAGGGTTTTTCCAAAAACACGTCCGAACTCCGATGTCATCCAAAAACCTAATGCGTGGGGTAGAAGTCTCTGTTCTATAACTCTTCCTCACGTAATGATGCGGGAGTAGTCCCTCCGCAGGGCTGAGGGCTCGTGCTAGTAACTATGTGGTTATCTCTCTTCCATGGTTTGATCTTGATGTGATCATTAGCAATGTTAATATAATTGAATTCATATGATGTTTTCCCTTCTTTATGTAATGGATATGATGTTGCTAAATTTGTTTTATCTAGTATAATCATCCGGAATCACCTTTTTCCCACAGTGCCACAGTGACAGTGTGGGTGCCATGTGTGACTCTATGGATCATAGGTTAGAGGGATACTTATCATGAACTTGTTCTTATTTGTTGGATTGAATTATGGAATCATGAGGTTTCTTGATGCTTGTGTTTAGTATAATCTCTATAGTGCCAAGGTAACAGTTTGGGTGCTGCGGATGTATTAGAAAGAGACTGTTCAAGAGATAGGTTATGGTGTTTGTTAATACTATCTTTGGATGCTCAAAGTGACATGGTTGGGGTGTCCATTGATGAGAACATGAATTTTAAGGTGTGCTTGTGTAGCCATACGCGATTCTCATCCTATTTTATCCACTGTGAACGATTTCAGAGTGACGTCTACCATACATATTGTTAAAGAAATTATCATGTGTTTAGTTATGTTAACATTGTTGCGAGTCGCTACTAGTGAAAGTATGATCCCTATGCCTTGTTTCCTACCATTGCTTCACCGTTTACTTTCAGTTTTGCTACATGTTACCTTGGTGCCATTTTTATTAAAGATTTACTATACCTTGTTTTACCATCCATATTACATGTATTTTATCATCTATTCGTTGAACCAGTGCATCTATACAATCACCCATTGTATTAGGTGTGTTGAGGAAACAAGAGAATCATCCCATCACTGCTCCATCCACTATTTTCTTGCACCTTTTGTTACGTGTATATTTCATTAAGTGCTTCTCGGGTGTGGCTGAATTAACAACTCAATTGCTAAGCCTTATATGTATTGTTTGGCTCCCTGATACGTCTCAAACATATCTATAATTTTTTATGCTCCATGCTTGTTTTCTACCCAATAACTTTTTTTTCACATGTTTTCTTTCGCTTTACGGATATTTTCATAGACCAACCTATTAACAAGATGCCCTAGGTTAGTTGTTGTTTTGTACCTTTTCAATTTCAAAAAAGTTCTTAAGGAAATATTCTCAGAAAGGGATGAAAATCCACGTGGATCGATGTTTATCAGGAACGACGACGGAGTACAAAGAGGGGCCAGAGTGGAGCCAGGGGGCACCAGGTGGCTTCCAGGCGTGGCCCCCCTAGGCAATGCCTGGTGGGCCCCTGGGTGCCGCGAGCATCGCCTCATGTCCCCAATCGCTTATAAATTGCTTTTAACCCTAAAACCATCGGGGACAGAGTTATTTTTCCACGAAACACACACAAAGGCGCCGTCACCTCGAAAGTCCAATATAGGGCTTCTGGATTCCTGCTCCCGCACACTGCCGGAGAGGGGGATCATCACCGGAGGCCTCTACATCGCCATGATCGCCTCCAGACATATGCGTGAGTAGTTCATCTCGGGACTACAGGTCCATAGAAGTACCTTGATGGTTGTTCTCTCCCCTATGCCTGCACGTTTACAGTCTCGTGAGCTGCCTCACATGATCGAGACCACCGTTATATAATTGTGCATGGTGTATTTTCTGGGGTCCAATGAACCATGAGATTATGATTATTTTGTTCATGTAAATCTGAGATGCTTCACTTATATTTTTAGAGAGTTTTAATATAGTCTTACAATGCTCTCCGGTGTTTATGATTACCTTGGCCATGTAGTTGTTTTCACGTCCAAGAGAGGGTTTACATGCTAGATAGTGAGTTCATGCCTCCTTGTTTCCTGCGCTCGAGTGACAGAAACATGCGGAGGGAGGATGTGGTGTTGCCACTAGGGATAAAATAGCGATGCTCTTGTCTACGGATGGGAGCCACTAGTTACATTACATATTGATCTTACTGCCTTTGTGTGATGCACACATAGCAATCACTTCGTTGTTGCAACTTAATAGCAAGGGATTTGCTTGATAGCTTTCTTGAAGTGGATTTTTAGACATGGATGCATGCTGGATAGCGGTCTATATGCCTTGACGTAATGCCTACAATGTTAGAACCCGTGAACTTTATGTCGTCATAATAGTATTGTTATACATTCATGATTTCGCAATTGCCCAGTTGTAATTTGTTCACCCAACATGTTTTTTTTGGAGAAACACAAGTAGTGAACCTATGGCCCCCGGACCTATTTTCCTCATATTGCAAACCTTCTTTTAAGCACTTTCATTATTGTTTCCTTTCTGATCCATTTTTTAATTTTATTACTCTACAAGACTATATATGTTTAATTTTCCTATTTTTAGCAAGACTAGAAGGTTGACAACCTTCCGGAAAGTTGGGGCAAGAGAGGGTTTGCGCTTGTGTACAGGTTCCACGCTTGGTCTTGCACTATTGATACAAGCAACCTTCTTCAATACTATGAAGTTGTATAGGTTCTATAAACTCTGGTTCTATACTAGGGGAAAACTTTCTCTATACTAAATCATACCTTCCGCTTTGGGTCTCCCAACGAGCGTGTGATCATGTCAACATCAAGTACTTTTTCTAGCGGCGTTGCCGGGAATTTCTAGCTTGCTTCAAGGGGTGTCTCACACTTCCACTCTCTTTCTTATGGTTTGTTCTTTCTTAGTTTACATTTGTTTAGTCTTGTTTTCTCTTTATGAAAAACCCCCCAAAAAAATTGTTCTATAGTTTCTAGTCTTTTATTTGTGTTGTTAGTTTATTTTGTTAGTATGTATAGCTCTACTCCTTTTGTATGTCTCATGAGGCTGAGGTCCTCGCCTTCAATCAAAAAGGTGGGGAGAGATTCAAACATGCTTGGGAAAGAATTTCTAGTTCACACAAAAATAATACAGCCTAAGCTTGCTTCAAATATATTATTTAGATGCTTCTATCTAGGAATTTTTGTTGGTATAAGCATGCTTTGGACAAGATGGTAGAAGGAAACTTCTTAGAATGAGGGTACATTAAATCTCTCAATCCTATAAATAGCTTGTCTAGTCTCTTTATGGAAAACAATGAAAATGCCATACATGATAAACTTGATAAAATTCTTGAGATGATTGGTAAGCTAAATGAAGTAGAAAGACCTCTACAAGAGGGGCAAGTGCTCACCGAATTGGAAATGATTGGGAACCTTATGTTAAAATTAATATTAATGATCAAAGCTTTATAGCTTATTGTGACCTTGGTTCCATGATTTCTACTATGGCTAAGATGGTTTATGACTACATGAAACTGGAGAATACGATTGATCACCCTTATTATCACCCACATGCTAATGGCACTATCTGTAAAATTAAGAGAATAGTTAAAAATGTCCAGGTTTATTTTCACCACAAAACTATGCTTGTAGATTTCATGATTATGGATAAAGAAGGGCAAGGGAACATAGTTCTAGGAAGATCTCTTCTGAGAACTGTAGGATGCTTGACAAATGTTAGGCATGGTTAGATAAATATTTATGCTCCCATTAGAGGGAAGTTCAACTTTCCTAAACGTGTTAAAGATTCTCTGTTTTAAAATTAAAATGTTCTTGGTCATGTTTTTATTGATGATACGTGATTCGTTCTTCATGCCTAGCTAAAAGGCGTTAAAGAAAAGCACTTGTGGGAGAAACCCACTTTGGTTTTCCTTTGTTGCACTTTTGTTTTCTGCTGTTTTATTTGGTTCTCTTTCTGTTTTGGAAGTTTTTACCTCCATAGAAACCACTCCTTATACTTTTTATTTTGTTTTTGTGCCAAGAGTAACCTCTAATTGAGAGGTAGTGCGATTTGGGGAAGTTGTTGTTCTGAAACAGGATTCTAGGTTGTTACCAAAAAAATCATATCTCCGAGCCAGAACGCCGGGTTGTTTTGAAAAATAGTAGAAACATGCCCCATGTTGTTATCTAACTTCCATTAGTTTCCCACGTTCATAAGATTTTTGAAAAAAATCATCTTTACCGACTGTTCTGTTTTGATAGATTTATACCAATATTTGCATTTGTGTCTTAATCTCTTTCTTTAGGTATTATTTTGAGAGGGATAGCTTTAAAATAATTTGTTATAGTAGCTAATGTTTTAACTGAATTATGAGACTTGTGTTGAAAATGAACAAAGTGGATTTATTATTTTGATTACACTAAAGTTTTAGGTGGATGAAGTTTTGAAGTGTAGGGAGAGAAGAATGATGTGATGAGATGAAGGATGGATAAAAGCTCAATCTTGGGGATTCCCATGTCACCCCAAGACATATCCAAGAAGTACAAGCGTCAAAGTTTGGGGATTCCCAAGGGGGCATCCCCTTCTTCATCAACAGAAATATGAGGTTTCTTTCAAAACACTATATTTTTATTTCTTCGCATGATATGTGTTATTCTTGGAGCGTCATTTTATTTTGCTTTCAATTTGATTTGTTTTCATTTTTTAGCTTTTTGTTGGATCCTACAACTTTTATTTTTGGAGAGATACACTCCGTTTTCATTGCCTAGAACACTCTAGTTTTCACTCTTGTTGTTCTACGAGTGTTCAGTTTTTGCTAGTACTGCATTTAGCTCTTTTTTTCACTCGAATTTTTTTCAGAGATTGTTTGTTTTGTTCAGTTATATTTGATTATATCTCTGGTCTTTGATGATTATTTCCTTTGATAGTTGTTTCGAATAAGTTGATTCGTGTTGGAGAAGAGTAAATTGTTTCGTGCTTATAGTGGTGCATTAGTAAGCTAGTTTTGACTAGGCTTAGGATTTGGCATGTCATGTTAGATGTTATTTTAATTATGTGATTAATTATTTATGATGTAGCATGACTAGTCTCAAATAGTTGAGAGTGCTTAATTTTCCATTGAATTTAATCATGTGTTGTTCTCTCATATTGAAGCATGGTTTTGTGGTATTTCTCCTTTGAATGCTTTATCTAGATTGACTTGGCGCATGCTCACACCACGTTATGAATACATACAAAGTCAATTCTAGCCTTGATTATCATTTAGTTGTTGACTTTTAATATCATTTCATGCTTTTATTAATGATGTTCTGTCACTATGCATGATTATGGCCGTTATTGCTCTTTTAGTTGGTCGCTCCCAGTCTTTTGCTAGCCTACACATGTACTGAGTATGAGCTCTACTCGTGCATCCAACTCCAAAAAAAACCCAAGTATGCCAAATGTGTCCACCATATATACCTATATGTGGTATTTAACCGCAACTCTAAGTAAATTTCTTGTGTGCTACCTTTAAACCTTCAAAATTAAAACATGTTTTGTGTTCTTGTTTTAGCTCATGAGGAGGTAGTTTAAATTTTATTATGGTTTGTTTCAAGCAAAGTTCTTCTTCCTTATTCACCCGATGAGTATGGAATATGTTCTCATTTAAATTTGCATAGAGCTGGTGCCAAATAATAACAAAAAGGCACTTCCCCCCTTGTTTGATGAAAGCTGATGGGTACCCCGTGAACATGGCTAGCCCTGTTTTGTGAAAGAAAGGTGGGGTGGAAGTGCCAAACTAATAAAACAATGGAAACCGCTCTAAAAAGTCGAAACACTTTGCTTGACATGAATTATGATAATTTTTCATTAGCATTCGTTGACATAGACATACAACCCTGTCAAAATTGTTTTCAATATCTCTGTTTTATCAAATAAAAAGCTCTAGCACATGAATAATCCCCGCTTCCCTCTGCGAAGGGTCTTGCTTTTACTTTTATGCCTATTCTTCATATTCTTACTTTATGCACCAGCTAAGAGAGGATAGTTTTCATTCTGAGTATAATGTGCATAGTCCAAAAATTTATTATTGATTGATTCATGACTATGATATTGCTTGCTCTCAAATTATTTGTATCTAGTCACCATTTAAACTTTGAAGGTGTCCTTGCATTTACGTTTTTCTACCACACGAAGGACTAGCTGGATACCACTTTATTATATTTTTCTTTATGATTAAAACAACCTTATCACTTCCAATGATTCATTATTTATTTTATTTCGTTTATGTTTCTTTTCATGTGCAACATGGATGCTATGTTTATATTAGTTGAAATAATATTTATCATGCCTTTGTTAAAGTACTTTGATCTCAGCTTTGCAATGCTTTTACATAACGTTGATCAAGATTTCTGTTGGCTTCATGTCACCTCAAAAAAAAATTACCACTTACCTACTTGAGGACGAGTAGGAGTTAAGCTCGGGGATGTTGATACGTATCAAATGTATCTGTAATTTTCTATGCTCCATGCTTGTTTTCTACCCAATATGTTTTGTTTTCCACATGTTTCTTTCGTTTTCCATCGTTTTCTAAATTTTTTCACAGACTAACCTATTAACAATATGCCCTAGGCCATTTGTTGTTTTCTGTTGTTTTTCTATTTCAGAAAAGTTCTTAAGGAAATATTCTCGGAAAGGGCGAAAATCCTTGGAGATCAATTTTTACCCGGAACGAATACGGAGTCCAAAGGGGGGAGCCATAGGGGAGCCAAGGGTCCACCAGGTGGCTGCCAGGCGCCCCCCTAGGACAAGCCTGGTGGGCCCCTGGGTGCTCCGAGCACCGTCTCACGTCCCCCCTTTGCTTATAAATTGCCTCTAACCCTAAAACCATCGGGGGCGGAGTTATTTTTTCACGAAACATATAGATAGGCGTCGTCACCTAGAAAGTCCAATCTAGGGCTTCTGAAGTCCTGCTCCGGCACCCTGCTGGATAGGGGGGTCATGACTCGAGGCCTCTACATCGCCATGATCGCCTCCAAACAAATGCCTGAGTAGTTCATATCGGGACTACGGGTCCATAGCAGTAGCTAGATGGTTGTTCTCTCCCGTATGCCTCCATGTTTAGAGTCTCGTGAGCTGCCTCACATGATCGAGACAACCGTTATGTAATTTTGCATGTTTTTTTTTCTAGGATCCGATGAACCATGAGATTATGATTATTTTGTTCATGTAAATCTGAGATGCTTCACCTAAATTTTTAGGGAGTTTTAATCTTTTCTTGCAATGCTCTCCGGTGTTTATGATTACCTTGGCCACATAGTTGTTTTCACCTCCAAGAGGGGGTTTATATGCTATTGATTGGGTTCATGCCTCCTTGTTGCCTACGCTCGAGTGATAGAAATGTGCGGGGGAGGATGTGATGTTGTGATGCATGTAAAATGCATAGATGAATTTTGCATATTTTCACATGGTTTTCTATTACATATTGCATCATATAAGGGTATAATTCAATGTTTTATAGTATTTTGGGGTTAAATTACAAAGTCCCCTAACTTTTATGGAATTAACCCTGCCTGTCAGAAACCCCGTTTTCTATATTTTTGACGTTTCAGGGGGCAAACTTCCGCGAAATCACCTGAAAATCTGCGGGGGTCATTTTCTTGGAAGGAGAAGACTTACGGGCGAAGGATCCACGAGAATTGGGCAAGGAGGCCCAAAAGAGGACCCTCCACGCGGCCAGATTCCTTGGCCGCGTGAGAGGCCCCCTTTTGGCCACTGTGGCCCCAATTCCTTCCATCTTCGACTTACTGACTCCGTCTTGACCTAAAACCGACTATAAAAAGGGTCGCCCGTACCCTTATGGAGGAGAGCGCCGCCGAAACACCGAAACACCAAACAGAGACCAGAAGTTCCAGATTGGAGGGGGAAAACTCCGGCGGGGCGCCGCCGGTGTGATCTCCTACCCCTCCAACGTCATCTCCATCGACATCTCCATGAAGAGGGAGTAGTCCACCCCAGGGCTATGGGTTTGTGGAAGTAGCACTTGTATCTCTCTCTCTATGTGCTTCACTAATTAGATCCGTATGAGCTGCCTCACATGATTACGGGCACCGTTGTACTTCCTATGTGGTGGATATTTTCTATGAGTTATTGAATCTGAGATTGCAATTGTTTCTCTTGAGTTATTTGAGTAGATGTGTCTTATGTACCCCGTTCTTATTTGCTAGCTTTGATCAATCTAGTTTTTGAGAGCGTGTGTGCGGTGATGGGTGCATTAGTTGGAGTAACGGGGGGGTGGCTAGTGTTGTGAAAGTACCAGAAGTTCAGCGATCCACTTAGGTTTTGTTAAACCTTTCTTAGTTTCCTCACTAAGGATAAAAAGGAGTACCTTGTTGCCGGGGATTTGAAGTGACACTAATCAATCTCCATGACTAGATCTAGCAAGTTCTTACTTCAACTTCATGTCACATTGCTTAAAGCTATACTCTGGTTTTTCCTTAATTATCGAGGTGTTATGATTTGTTTCGCATCTTGGTGGAGTATAAGAGGGATCAATATGACCGTATAGATCTCTATGCTAGGACGTGATGCCCATATGAAAGTACTCAATGTTAAACATGTTATTGTAATCTCACATGTAATTCTTTATGTCCACCGTCTACCACTTTATTTGAGAGAATGCAAGTGTGAAACCATGAACCCCCGTCCTATTTTAAATATAAGAAAACACTCTAGTTAATTTGCTGCAATTTACTTTACTTGCACTTTACTTTACTTGCATCTCCAATTCGAATTTACATTATCTCCATCACCACTTGCATCACAAAAAATACAAAAACAATCCATTGCATATTTATTTTCTCATTTGCATTTAGTAGTAGATTTAATTATTGCACATTTACTTTCAGTTTTGCATTGCAATTTAGAAGTCTCACACCTTGTGCTTGACAACCACTTGGTGAGGTTGAGGGCACAAAATTCTCTACTTGTTTGCAGAATCCTGGAGGAAGCTTGGAAGACAACTGCTGAAATACTGGCTCCCCAAGAGTTCGATATAAACCCTCGAGTCACCCTCGTGGGGAAGAAGGCTTGCCACTAGCTACACACTCTGCACTTGGAGTCTCAACCTAGCCATCAAGCGTTTTTCTGGCGCCGTTGCCGGGGAGCCATAGGTGAAGGAGTTGTCCAAGGGAGCTCACAAGAAGTCTTCATCACCAACAAGGTGTGCAAACACCTAAGCTTGGGGAGGTTGCACCTACGTGAGTACCGTCCTTTCTATCTCCACCTTCTTTCAAGTAGATTGTTTTGTTTCTTGTCTTGTTTTTGTTTTTGTTCTTGTTTTTGTTTTGTCTTGCATATTTTATTTTAGTTTGCATTTTAGCTTTGCATTTAGTTATCTAGTTTATTTTAGTATTTCGAATTTTCCTAATTACTTTACTTTTCAGTTTTGCATAAAAAATTAAAAACTACATAAAAACTGTTAAAATGGGTGATAGAACTAAATTAAGTGACTACACAAATACACCCAATGACCAATTCATTGCTAGGCCAATTACTACACCTGAAATACAAGCTGAAAGCTATGAAGTAAGTCCTAGTTTATTGAATTTAATTACTAGAGAGCAATTTGGTGGTAGTGCTATGGAGGATGCCTCTATGCATCTTCATGATTTCATGGAAATATGTGATATGAAAAAATTTAAAAATGTGGAAAGTAGTGTTTCAAAACTGAAACTATTTCCTTTTTCACTTAGAGGAAAGGCTAAAGAATGGTTACTTTCACTACCTACAGCTAGTATAAAGTCTTGGGATGATTTAAAAGAAGCTTTCATTAAGAAATATTATCCTCCCGTTAAAATTTTGCAAAATAGGAATAATATCCTCTCATTTAGGCAAAATGATAATGAACATGTAGCCATGGCATGGGATAGAATTAAATTAATGCTTAGAACATGCCCATCACATGGAGTAAATGAATGGACCATACTACACTCTTTTTATAATGGTCTAAACTACATGTCTAGAAATATACTTGATTCTGATGCTGGAGGTGCCTTTATGAGTAAAACTGTAGGAGAGGCTAAGAGAATATTAGAAAGCATATTGCAAAATTATAGTCAATGGAATACTGAAAGAGCACCCGATCCCACTAATAAAATAAACTCAATTGAAGAAACCAATGATTTGTCTTCTAAAATGGACACTATTCTTGCTTTTATTAATAAACAAAATATGGAGAATGTGCCTTTGCAGGAGCTAGTTGGTAGTAATTCTGAAAGTGTGGATGTTAATTTTGTTAGGAATTATGGTAGCAATGGTTTTGTTAATGCTTACAATTCATATAGTAAACCTCCTTATGTGCCAAATAAACCTTTTGTTCCATATCCTAATGCTAATGAAAATAAGTGGAAGCCTTCTAGTGAAATTTATGAATTTAATAAATTGCTTATGGAACAAGTTGCTAGTCACAATGCTATGATACATTAGTTAAATAAGTCTATTGCATCCATTAGTAGTGATATTAAAGGATTGCAACTTCAATCTTCGAATTTAGATAAAGCATTGTCAAAATTAGCTGATAATCAAGCAACTCTATTAAGCATGTCAGCAGGAAAGCCAAAAGCACAACCTAGTGTAGGAATGAATTCTATTACTATTGCTGCTCCTATTATTGAAAATATTGATCATATTTCTAAGAATACAAGTGAGCATGTCCCTACTAGCTTAGAAGAAACTTTGAATGAAATAGTGAAGTACCCTGAATATTTACTTCCATATATGTCTTATCTTGCTAGCAAAGATGAAATTAGTCCTCATGAATCAAGCATGCTAGCTAAATTAGAGAGTAAAGTAGAGGAAATTATGATGCTTACTTAAATTAAGGATCCATTGCTTGATTTATAAAAAAGTATCTTGCAAGAACTTATTGCTACTCTACAAAAATTTGCTAGTGATCCCACTATAAATGTTAATCAACCTGGCTTTGGATCTTATATTGCTAATCATGTCTTGCAAGAAAAAATTGCTAGGTACAAGAATGAGGCCATGATACCTCCTAAGCTTGGGGATGCATGGATCCCCAAGGTGCTAGTTTCAATTGGAAAAGAAAATCACCATGCTATGTTAGATCTAGGTTCTAGTGTATCGGTACTCTCTAAAGAATTATATGAATTGCTAGAACTAGAAAATTTAGAAAAGTGCTCAAGTGAATTTGTCCTTGCTGATAACTCTACTAAACATGCTTTAGGACAAGTAAAAGATGTTATGATTGAATTGCACATGACTTTTGTACCCGTTGATTTCATTATTATGGATATGGGGGATAAATCCCCTAGTCCTATTATTTTGGGTAGACCTTTTCTTCGTACTACAGGTGCAATCATAGACTCCAAGGAAGGGAATGTCAAGTTTCAGTTCCCTCACAAGAAAATCATGGAGCACTTCCCAAGGAAGAGGGGCACGCTGAAGAACAAGCTCCCTCATGAGCTTTATCCCTCTTGATTATCAAGTAAGTAAAGCCTAGCTATATGGCTATAAAGAAAGCGCTTTACGGGAGGCAACCCGGTTGTTTTTGTTTGGATTTTCCTAGTGTCCTCTTTATATCTCAAGAGATTAGTTTTTTTGTTTTAATTCTGGAGTTTTCAATAAAGAGTCAAGTCAAACCCATTTGGACTTATAAGTTGCTATCCTAGTGCATGAAATTTCTGTTTCAGCACGAGTCTGCTCACCGTATGACTTTACGTTTTTTATTGGTATGTAGGATTGAGCTAATTTTTTAGTATGTTCTGCAACTTTTCGTCCTCTGTAAGAAAAAAAATTGGCTTAATTTGTTGACGAGTCTAGATTAGGCAAAAACGTTCGTTTTTCTGCTGCTGCTTTTCTGGACAGATTCTGCCTTCTTTTGTTTTATGCACTCTTTGGGCTTGGGAATCAAATTCCATGATTCTTTCAAGCAAGAGAGTGAACATAAAACATAATGAACCTTATTGTCTATCTACTGGAGCATTTGATTTGGAATTTTGCACAGCAAGCATGTGATTTGTTTGTCCTTGCTAATCTCACCCCACAGAAAAAGAATGGGGGAAACATGTTTTGTGAAGTTTTTTCACAGGGAATAGAGGAGCTGCGCCTCAAGACATCCAAGAATGGTTAAATCCATAAGCTTGGGGATGTGATGAGCACCCCACTGGATCTACACTCTTTTGGTTGCACACTTCTACTTTCTGTTTTTCTAAGCAAAGCATTTATCGTAGAGACTTGAAGCGTCTAGTTTTTATTTTTATTTTTGTTTTGATAAGACCACCAACATTTTATATGAGATTGAGCTACTGTAGTTTGGGTTTGCAATGTATTGTATGCTAGTATTATGACTTGGAATAGGGATGCCATGGTTGATTTGAAGAGCTACATATGTTTGCATGATTTATAGGCTTTTTATGTGTAAAAATTTGCAATAATGTTGTCTTGAGCTATCTCTTATTCATGTCCTTGATGTTAATTGCTGGTTTATTTAGTTTGTCATGAAATGAGTAGTTCTATGGACATATGCATGCATAGTAGCTTGTCAACTATCTCCCTCTTGCTATCCCAAAAATTTAAAAATTCCAACAAGTAAAAACTTGTTTCCAACACTCCTTAGCCAAGTATTTCCAGTGAGTCCACCATATCTTCCCATTAGCTTCATTGCTATTCCGAGTATGTTCACCATGTTATTGTGTTATTTATGTTCTAAATTAAGATATTCACTTTATTAATTGTCATGGGTTGAACTTGGGATAGGACTCTCACGAACTTTTGAAGGCACACTTTACTTTTTATGCATCTAATAAACATGACCCAATAATGGGAGCCACAAGTTTTGCGTTTGACAAGTGTGTGGTTGGGAGCTAGCTATAAACGTGTATCACCGGAAAGCTTTCAACATTGCACAAAAAAATTTACATTTGGTTGATATCATGTACTTTTGTTTTTGGACTCCTGCCATGCCGAAATGAAATAGAGGAATAGTAAGTTTTGATGAGTAAGTATCTATATGACTAGAGAAACGCATTGGGCCGCTAACCCAAGCCATGCTTTATCATGGTGGAAATTTACTTACAGCTTGAGTGACTCTACAACACATCCTATAATAAAATAAGAAGCTATGCATAATAGTGAATGAAAATAAAAAGGATGATGAGTCTACTCTGTTTGTTCATCTTGTCATTGTAACATGGGCTTGTTTCCATGTCATGGGGCAAGAGGTACCTCTTTGCGGTTCTCTATGATGTCATTAATACTTATTATGATTGTACAAAGCTTATTAGGAATCTTAAGTTGAGTAATCATGGAGTAGGTTTTCACACTCACGGGGCATGAGGCTTTCAACCACCTTGCCATTCTCATTACTTCAATACTAACAATTTTAAGATGCTAGTGATAAAGGGGAAATGAGAGTCCTAGATCAATGGATACCACATTTCAATTAGTAATTTTAGTTGAATAGTTTAGAGGCTAAATAAGACTTGATCATGTTTTACCTCTACTCAATTTTCTCCAAAGTGTCCACCATATTTTCTGTTCTCCATTATGCTATTCTTTGACCAATATAGGATTTTATTTTTCATTTTGTGTATGCATTTGGTCCATAGTGCTTTTATTTCATTATACACTTTGTGAACTTTCATGAAGCATCTTTGCTTGCATATTTGATATTTCTTACAACATGAATTGTATATTGCTACTCATTTCTAGTATTAATCATTTGATTATATGTAGCATGAATAGTCCTCCTTGATATCCCATGATTGTTTCAATATGCAAAACCCATCTTAGTTTTATCACCTTCATACTCGAGGACGAGCATGGGTTAAGCTTGGGGATGTTGATGCATGTAAAATGCATAGATGAATTTTGCATATTTTCACATGGTTTTCTATTACATATTGCATCATATAAGGGTATAATTCAATGTTTTATAGTATTTTGGGGTTAAATTACAAAGTCCCCCAACTTTTATGGAATTAACCCTGCCTGTCAGAAACCCCGTTTTCTATATTTTTGACGTTTCAGGGGGCAAACTTCCGCGAAATCACCTAAAAATCTGCGGGGGTCATTTTCTTGGAAGGAGAAGACTTGTGGGCGAAGGATCCACGAGAATTGGGCAAGGAGGCCCAAAAGAGGACCCTCCACGCGGCCAGATTCCTTGGCCGCGTGAGAGGCCCCATTTTGGCCCCTGTGGCCCCAATTCCTTCCATCTTCGACTTACCGACTCCGTCTTGACCTAAAACCGACTATAAAAAGGGTCCCCCGTACCCTTACGGAGGAGAGCGCCGCCGAAACACAGAAACACCAAAACAGAGACCAGAAGTTCCAGATTGGAGGGGGAAAACTCCGGCGGGGCGCCGCCGGTGTGATCTCCTACCCCTCCAACGTCATCTCCATCGACATCTCCATGAAGAGGGAGTAGTCCACCCCAGGTCTATGGGTTTGTGGAAGTAGCACTTGTATCTCTCTCTCTATGTGCTTCACTAATTAGATCCGTATGAGCTGCCTCACATGATTACGGGAACCGTTGTAATTCCTATGTGGTGGATCTTTTCTATGAGTTATTGAATCTGAGATTGCAATTGTTTCTCTTGAGTTATTTGAGTAGATGTGTCTTATGTACCCCGTTCTTATTTGCTAGCTTTGATCAATCTAGTTCTTGAGAGCGTGTGTGGGGTGATGGGTGCATTAGTTGGAGTAACGGGGGGTGGCTAGTGCTGTGAAAGTGACAGAAGTTCAGCGATCCACTTAGGTTTTGTTAAACCTTTCTTAGTTACCTCACTAGGGATAAAAAGGAGTACCTTGTTACCGGGGATTTGAAGTGACACTAATCAATCTCCATGACTAGATCTAGCAAGTTCTTACTTCAACTTCATGTCACATTGCTTAAAGCTATACTCTGGTTCTTCCTTAATTATCGAGGTGTTATGATTTATTTCGCATCTTGGTGGAGTATAAGAGGGATCAATATGACCGTAGAGATCTCTATGCTAGGACGTGATGCTCATATGAAAGTACTCAATGTTAAACATGTTATTGTAATCTCACATGTAATTCTTTATGTCCACCGTCTACCACTTTATTTGAGAGAATGCAAGTGTGAAACCATGAACCCCGGTCCTGTTTTAAATATAAGAAAAAACTCTATTTACTTTGCTGCAATTTACTTTACTTGCACTTTACTTTAATTGCATCTCCAATTCGAATTTACATTATCTCCATCACCACTTGCATCACAAAAATACAAAAACAATCCATTGCATATTTATTTTCTCATTTGCATTTAGTAGTAGATTTAATTATTGCACATTTACTTTCAGTTTTGCATTGCAATTTAGAAGTCTCACACCTTGTGCTTGACAACCACTTGGTGAGGTTGAGGGCACAAAATTCTCTACTTGTTTGCAGGATCCTGGAGGAAGCTTGGAAGACAACTGCTGAAATACTGGCTCCCCAAGAGTTCGATATAAACCCTCGAGTCACCCTCGTGGGGAAGAAGGCTTGCCACTAGCTACACACTCTGCACTTGGAGTCTCAACCTAGCCATCATGTTGCCACTAGGGATAAAATAGCGGTGCTCTTGTCTACGGATGGGAACTACTACTTACATTACATATTGATCTTAATGCATTTTTCTGTTGCACACATAGCAATCACTTCATTGCCTCAACTTAATACCAAGGGATTTTCTGGATAGCTTTCTTGAGGTGGACTTTTAGATATGGATGCATGCTTTATAGTGGTCCATATGCCTTGACGTAATGCCTACAATGTTAGAACCCGTGAACTTTATCTCTTCATAATAGTATTGTATGTTCATGATTTGTCTATTACCAGCTGTAATTTGTTCACCCAGCATGTTTGCTTTCTTTGTAGAGACACCACTAGTGAACCTATGGCCCTCGGTCCGATTTTCCTCATATTGCAAACCTTCTTTTAAGCAATTTCATTATTTTTTCCTTGTTGTTCCATTTTTACTTTTATTATCTACAAGACTCTATACGTTTAATTCTCCTGTTTTCAGCAAGACCGGAAGATTGACAACCTTCCGAAAATTTGGGGAAAGAGAGAGTTTGTGCTTGTGTGCAGGTTCCACGCTTGGTCTTGCGACGTTGATACAAGCAACTTTCTTCAAGACTACAAAGTCCAACTGGTTCGATAAACTCTTGTTCTATACTAGGGGAAAACTTACTCTAGACTACATCATACCTTCCATTTGGTGTCTCCCAACGAGCGTGTGATCATGTCAGCATCACTCCCCTTTTGTCGAAACAATAAATTGTGTTACATTTACACTCAAAGACTGTTGCAATTCCTACACTTGTGGGTTATCAGATTCCTCCCCCCTAGGGGGGAAAGTCTCCCCCTCCTCCCCATATATTAAGCCACCCACCCCATGGGACCAAACACAATAATTGGCCTCGTGCCTCTATTCTCTCTCTCTCTCTCTCCCGTAGAATTTGCCCTTCTAATTGGATTTTTTGAGGTGTCCTCTCCCAATTAGAGCTAGCTCTAATCTCTAATTTTTCTCATGTGTTGAGAACTTCCAGATTCATGTATCTCTAATCAAGGTTGATTGTCTCTACCAATTAACAACACCGAAAGACTGTCTCTCTTTGTCGGTTTCGAGTCCTGGACGACGGAGTGCTGGTGGTTTGACAGGAGCATACGCGTGAACACCATAAGCGGGATTACACATTTGATCCTTGACCAGGGAAGCTTAGATACATCCTTGCAACTAGGCCTAGTTGTGAGGGTCTACGATTGTTCAGAATCTACTACGACTACATCGTTCTTCCATTGTTGGTTAGTCGTGATACAAGATCACTGCATGTATGGACATGCGTTGTTATCTCCATAGTGATCTTGGCGGTTATGTTGGACACAAAATTTTAAATTCTGTAACGCACACCAATAAAGATCTCATTGTATATCCCTTGTGACCTCATCCATCACCAAATAAAAAATATAAGGGCTCAAAGATGACCATCGATGCAGTCCTATTTTCAATTGTAAAGTCATTTGTGCCACCATCACTTATTCAAACACTTGTCACAACATTATCGTACATATCCTTAATGAGGGTAATGTACTGTATTGGGACTTTGTATTTATCCAAGGCCCACCAAATGACATTACGTGTTATCTTGTCTGAGTCCTTCTCCAAATCAATGAACACCATATGCAGGCCCTTCTTTTACTTCATGTATATCTCCATAAGTTGTCGTCGAAAAATATGGCTTCCATGGTAGACCTTCCAGGCATGAAACCAAATTGGTTTTTGGTCACGCTTGTGAATCTTCTTAAGCAGTGCTCGATGACTCTCTCTCTCTCTCTCTCTCTCTCTCTCTCTCTCTCTCTCATGGATTCATATTATGGCTTATCAGCTTGATTCCACACTAGTTTGTACAAATTTGAACATCCCCCTCGTTCTTTAAGATTGGTACTAACATACTCTGCCTCCATTCTTCGGGTATTTTGTTTGATCAAAACCTAAGGCTGAAAAGTTTAGTTAGCTATACTATCGCTATATCTCTAAGGCCTCTCCACTCCTCAATAGGGATACCATAGGGACCCATTGTGTTGCCTCCTTTCATCCTATTTAATGCCTCCCTAAACCTCAGACTCCTGGATACATCACACAAAGCACATGTTGGTATCATCAAAGGAGTCTTCTAGCTCAATGGTAGGGCTCTCATTCTCGCCATTGAATAGGTTGTCGAAGTACTCCAGCCATTTATGCTTGATCTTTACGTCCTTCACTAGAATATAAACCCCTCCTTCATTGATGCATTTGACTTGGTTGAACGCTGGTAGAGGTCCGCGTTGGGCATCTTATAGATATTCATTTTGCCTTCCTTCGTGTTTAAACGCTGGTAGAGGTCCGCGTACACCCAATCGCTTGCTTCACTCAATGCCCGTTTTGTGGCCTTCTTTGCCACCTTGTACTTATCCATATGTGTTGCCCTCATGTCCCAATACAGGAATCTGAAATAGTCCTTCTTCTCTCTAATAGCCTTCTGGACCTCATCATTACACCACCAGGTATCCTTAGATTTCCTTCTACTTCCCCTAGTTACCTGAACTTCTCTAAAGCCACCTTCCGAGAGCAGGTCGTTATCCTCGTCCACACCATGTTTGCATTGCCTCCTTCCTCGCAAGGACCCTTCTTAATAACCCTATCCTTGAAAGCATAGGCTGCCTCCCCCATGAGCTTCCACCACTTCAATCTAGTGACTTTGGCTGGCTTATCACGCGGAACATGAATCCGAAAATGGAAGTCAGCCACCATAAGCTTATGTCCAGGGACAAAACTCTCTCCATGTATCGCCTTACAATCAAGGAAAGCGTATATGTATTCTGTTCTAGATAGGACAAAATCAATCTGGCTAGAGTGTTGACCACTAATGAATGTCACTAGATGGGGTTCTATCTTTCTAAAGAGGGTGTTAGCTACAACCATGTCGTAGGATAGATCGAAGCTCATGATGTTTTCTCCTTATTGGTTCCTGATGTCATAGAAAAATCCCACATGCACCCTTTCAAAACCCGTGTTAGATGTACCCACATGGTCATTGAGGTATCCTCCTATGAAGAGCTTCTCATCAGTAGGTATCCTCCTAACCAAGTCCTCCATGCCTTCCTAAAAATCCCTCTTGGTGCTTTTATTGTGGCCTACTTTTGGGTCATACGCGATGATACCATTAGGGACTAAGTCCCCAACAACTATCTTGACAAAGATAATTTGGTCGCCTTGCCTCTTCACGTCCACAACTCCATCCTTGAGGATCTTGTTGATCAAGATGCCTACTCCATTTTGTTTGAAGTTGTCCTAGTGTAACACAACTTGAAGCTGGTATCCTTCGCCTTCTATCCCTTCCATTTGGTCTCTTGGATGCATTGGAGATCAACACGCCTCCTCACCGACGTATCAACTAACTCCCGCAACTTACCCGTTAGGGACCCTACGTTCCAGCTACCTAAGAGGATCCTTCTAGGCTTGGCTAACTTCCTTACCCTTCGCACTCGTTGAGTCAAATGTGAAAACCCTTCCTCATTTTCCACTACATCGGGGCGTCGGTGTAGCATGCCACTAAAGAAGCGGTAACCCGGTCCTTGCTCACTTGACACCGTATCCAAATCAAGATATAGCGCACTACCAAGGGGGTGAGGGCCCATCGCTTGCCCATTTTACACCACACCCGGGTTTCGATATGGTGTGTCGCTAAGAGGGTTATGCCCCCAACAAGATTATTTTAGGTTTCAAATACATAAAACTGGCCATGTTTTTTTATGTTGGCTCGCCCAGCCTTTCACAACCATCTTTCTTTATGCGGGCTTGGTAGAGGTTATGTTGAGACAACCTAAGCGGAGTTATAGATTTGATTCCACAAATTCTATAAATAAAATTGTGAAACATTTGGTGGTCAATCTAGTTTAATTAGAATGTTAATTATTAGATATATTTCGCGGGTACCAAAATTAGAGGATTGGTCTCACAAGGAGTCTAACAACAAACCATCATTGGAAAAATGAATCATATTTGCATGTTATGTAACTATGGTTCCATTTAAATTTGTGGACACCAATTATATCTATAAATGGTCTGAATTTATCGGTGCCTCGATTTAAGCTCTCCACACCTCCCCCTTAGAAGCTCTCACTCTTCACCACCAAACGCCACCATCTTGCAAGTCCCACGTGGCTGGTGGCAGCCTCTTGACCCAAGTTCTCTACACCCTCTCATCTTGTGGATCACCCTAGTCATTGCTATACAACTCTACTGGAAAAATCCACGCCATGGATGGTGATGACAAAGGTTTGGCGACGCATGGAGGCACAGAGCAGGGAGAGGCGCAATGTCCTGAGGAAAATGGAACACAAACACTGCGAGGTAGCATGGCGTGAAGGTGCACGACACTAGTATAGAGTGATACTTAGGATACATATATTAATCCGAAGCCAAAAATTCCACGAATAGAAGTGATTACGCGTGGCTTATGAGGCATGTCAAGAATGGGATTTTTCCGGGCTAGGGGCATGGGCCATAGAAATATTCAACCTCTCTTGCCGAAGTTTTTTGGCAACGGTTAGAGATATAAGGGCGTTTTCTGTGACGGTCTTATTGGAAATGGACATTTGTATTTGTTCATTGTCGAAATTGTCATCCCAAAATACCACATGTTAGGCCTATACCACCCCCCCCCCCCCCCCCCGCCCGCCACACCAAAGTATTTGGGTGTCCACTCGTTAAATCCGCATACATAGATTTCATTGTGAAAGATCTAGTCTAGTGAATTTACACACAAAAGTATCCGGCCCTTCGGTTAGTTTTACCATCATTAACCGTTGAACCACGTACAACCAACTATTCCACTTATTTATGGTTAAAGTTATTATGAATTTGATGTTTCCGCTACGACAGTTCCAACAGAAACCTGTTTATGTTTAACAATGTTATATAAAGATGGATATTGTTGCGATAAAGGAAGATCCCCTAACCAGGTGTCCTCCCAAAATCTAATGCTCACGCCATTTCCTATTTAGAAAGATCGTCTACTAAAAAAACTCATTTTTTACTCTGGTGAGACCATTCCAAAAGGGAGAGTGCATATGCTTTCCTTGCACTTGGGTTAACATTTTGTCCCTATAACATGATTATTTTAAGCAGTTATTGCCACACCCCTTCTCATTCGGGAGTCTGTATAGCCACTTTCTAATCAAACATTTGTATTAAATCTCAAACACTTAAACCCTCTTGGTCCTTGGACCGGAAGATTATGCTCTATTTTGTGAACCTATACTTCCGTTTAAGTTGGTCACTTTCCCACAAAAAATGAGATAAGTGAAAATCTAATAATTTCCATACCCCTTTAGATATTTATAAAAAAGATAACATAAACATCGTAAGAACGGATTTAATAAGTACAATTCTATCTCCGTATGCGAGTAGCTTGCCTCCACAACATCCCAATTTTCTTTCAAAGGAATTTTCTACCGGATTTGGTTCCTTATTAATAATTTGTTTGTGATCGCTAGGGATACCTGTCGTGGGATTATCACGGCAGACGTTACCGGGGGTAACTGATCTTGGGGCAAGACGACACAGGCGTTTGGGAGAGGGTTTAGCTCAGAGGAAAACATGGTGGAACTCGATCTGGTAGCCGGCAATCAAGTCGCCGAGTCTCCGATCTCAATATATTAACTCGATCTCTTGTATACACTGGATGCTCGATATCAAGCGGTACTACTAGGGTTCTTGGATCTCTCAACTAGACCTAGGGGTCGGTTTATAAAGCACACGTACCCCCCGGCTTGTCCTCCAAGGCACACCCTGGATCCTACCCGGACACGGCATACAAAACCTAACCTTCCTTTACCGTAACCCACAATCCGGGTTACTAGGCCTACAAACTTGGGCCTTCCGGAAGTTTCTTTATCCTTAGCCGGATCCTGCAGAGTCCTTTGGGCCGGATTACGCCTTGGAGTTGGCCTACCGGGTTATTATCCCTCCATCAGTAGTCCCCAGAATAGCTTGGGCTTCACGGATTCTTCCTTGAAGTGCTTGCTATTCCCTGCAAAAATACCAATCTCACAAATATATGGAGGCCGGGTTAAGATGCTTTGATAAGTAGCTAGGCCCAACTCCACGGTGGGCGCCAACTGTCGTGGGATTATCACGGCAGACGTTACCGGGGGTAACTGATCTTGGGGCAAGACGACACAGGCGTTTGGGAGAGGGTTTAGCTCAGAGGAAAACATGGTGGAACTCGATCTGGTAGCCGGCAATCAAGTCGCCGAGTCTCCGATCTCAATATATTAACTCGATCTCTTGTATACACTGGATGCTCGATATCAAGCGGTACTACTAGGGTTCTTGGATCTCTCAACTAGACCTAGGGGTCGGTTTATAAAGCACCCGTACCCCCCGGCTTGTCCTCCAAGGCACACCCTGGATCCTACCCGGACACGGCATACAAACCCTAACCTTCCTTTACCGTAACCCACAATCCGGGTTACTAGGCCTACAAACTTGGGCCTTCCGGAAGTTTCTTTATCCTTAGCCGGATCCTGCAGAGTCCTTTGGGCCGGATTACGCCTTGGAGTTGGCCTACCGGGTTATTATCCCTCCATCAATACCGATGTACCTAAAAGGAAGAGAACTAGCGTTAAATTATAAAGTTTATTTTTAGTTCGGAAAGTTGCCCAAATATACACGAAATAAGTTGCATGCTTCACCTTTATGTAAATCAATTGTAAGATGGATACCCCCCCCCTCCCCTTACAAGGTGAGTAATTAAACCACCTACTTCCAATCTTAGCTCTCTCAATCAGAATAGCCAACATATCGGCCACAATATTAAAAAGAATGGCAGGCATAGGATCATGTTGCCTAGGATCTTTTTTTGTTCAAAATAATTGCCAATGTTGCAATTAACCCTTATCCCAGCCAGCCCTCCTTGAACAAAACTATCTATCATTTCACATCATCGTTGCCTAAAACCCTTCATACCCATAGTTTATTTATGGAAAGGACATTTTATCTCATCATAAAAAAATCAAAATCAAGTCGTAATATGACACCGTCCATTTTCTTCATGTGAAGCTCGTGAATAGCCTCATGAAGCGCAACCACCTCCAATAGGATGTGTCGGACTAGCATAAAACCAGTTTGAGTAGGTCTGATGACTTTTAGGGCCACTCATGTTATTCTATTAGTCCCTACGTTTGTAAAGATTTTGAAACTTACATTAAGCAGACAAATGAGTCTTTATTGCTGAATCTAAACCATGTGCTCATTTTTAGATAACAAGGTTATAGCACCAAAGTCAAGTATAAGTAATGGTAACTCACCTACTTGAAATTACATAAACATATCCATTAAATCGTTACAATGATATCTCAAAACTTTTGGTAAAACTCGGTAGAAACCACGCCCAATCTTATCAAACTTATCTCTTCCATGTTACTATAAATCTTACGTGGCACAACTTAAGGGACGACGTGCCAGACCGTTCCTGATGACTTCCCATATATTTCTAAAATACTCCCTCCGTCTCAAATTAAGTGTCGCAAAGTTTGACAAAGATGGATATATCTAACATTAGCTACATCCACTTTTGTCAAACTTTGTGACAATTAGTTCGAGACTGAGGGAAGCTAAACGACCGAGGGCGCCTTGCCCTCGCCGCGCCTGATGGAAACATAATCTCTACAACTACGCGTGTGCTTGGTGTAGTGACATCGATATGAGGTGAATGACACAGGATACATGACCGTCTACGTAACTTCTTTTTGCCGCTAAAAAAGCGTACCTTTTTTTCTGCTTTGTGGGACAGTACGTAGCTACTTAGACTAGAGCGTTAACGAACAACTGCCCTGTACTTTTTTTTTTAATTTAACAACTGCCCTGTACTTGAAAGAGCACAAGAATAAATGCGCGGATGAGACAGAGAGAGAGATCTAACCATTCTTTCAGCTCGTTAGTGTCAAAACGGATGCAAAATATAAACGAGGTTGTTGCAGGTATGTAAGAGGCGGACTTAGTGAGTCCATTGATTAATTGTGATTTGATCCGAAAAATAATTGTGATTTGATCTCAGAAGGGCGTCCTAATTAGTTAGCGGTAGCTACGCAGGCCTGCCCGAAAATTAATGGCCTAGCCAAGTTGCTTTTGAATTTTCCTCATTTGCTGTTCATTTCGAGCCAAGCTAGAGAGAAAAAAAGGGAAAATTGACACATTAGAGTACTAAAACACCGACATGTTGTTGTTGCCTTGGGAGTGGTACGACAAATTGACACATAGGAGTACGACACATAGTAGTTCAAATACGGCGAGCGGAGATTTCTAGCTCCCAAAATGCAGTGGTTTTTGTTATTTTTAATAATTCGAAAATCATATTTATGAGCTTAGAAAACGTTGAAAACAATACTGATGTAGCTAACGGAGTACCGATAAACGTGCTAAATATCAGAAAGAAATTCGAGGGTATGCAATTGCATACCAGATTTTTATAAAAGAGAGAGTTTTAATTATAAAGACACACGACAACATTCGTTAAATGCAACATAGCTGTCGCACTCACGCCTCCCCACTCCTAGCCGACTACTCACGAAGGATGGCTTCTACTCATGCTCCTGCCGGTTTCCAGCGCTTTAGCTCATCAAAAACTCTCGTCACAAATTTGGCTTGTGTTTCCAAACGCCCTCTGTCGAATATGCATCTCAACAAGTCCCTCGGATGAACCGATAGGGTTTCGAGTAGGAGAACGAGTAAGCGCTGGTGACAATCGTCGGCTAACAGGGGGCAAGATTTACCCAGGTTCGGGGCCCTCGTAGAGGTAAAACCTTTACTCCTGCTTCTGTCGATCTGTATTAGCGTGATAGATCGGTTACAGTGGGGGTGCTCAAGTCGAGAGTAGATCTCAATCTCAAGCCTTAGGTGGTGCGGTATTGCTTGGTCCCCCTCCCGGTGGTTCTCCTGGCTTTATATAGGTAGCCAGGTCTCAAACCGTCCCCGGGGGGGGGGGGGGATACAAACCCTAACCTAAAGTCGATTACAGGTTTCCTTTCTTAACCCGCAAGGTTTTGCGGGTGGGTCTTGATTGGGCCTTCTAGAACTGTCCACAGTGTCTCCCTTGGAGCTTGGGTCTTGGGCCTTGGACCGGGTAGCCTCACCCGATAGGTCTAGGATCCATCCCTTCGTCAGTAGCCCCCGAGCGTTTACTCGGCTGAGAATCTGTCGGGTAGACGCTCAAAGTTCGTCTTGATTTCTTTTCGACTGATGGCTTCAATCGCTTGAAGAGGGCGTGTACCCTGTGTGCGATGCATTTCCTGTACTCGAGTATCGAGAAATAAAGGTGCCTGTGTGTTGGCTGTTTTCGCGGAAGGATGTGACTCAGTTGCTTGGCTCTCCCGAAAGCTCAGGGCCAATTAATTGCATCTAGGGCAAAAACAGTTTTGGCCTACGCAGACTCGAGACCTCCGACTCGAATCCGGCGAGGTGATCATTGCGACTGGGCCGTGGAGGTCTTACCGAGTCGAATTTAACCTATAGGGGTACCCGGCGTGTCCGCTAGGATTTTTCTTCGTGTTGTTGACACGGAAATTTACCGGAGGATGCAGCTTGAGTGCGATTTTAGGCCCTCAAGAGAGATCTTTTGGGTCTTACCTTCGTATCCAAGAAAATACGGCATCCGGATGTGCCTAGTCGGCTGAACGATCCAGGGTAAAGATGTGTATACATCGTGTGTTAGAGTGGTAGGGACAGCTCACTCGCGAATATTGTCTCAAAACTTTTTCGAGTAAAGAATTTTTCCTTGTTGTTTTTACACATAAGGATTTTTGCATTTGTGTTTTCCAGTCCATACGAGAGAATCTTCGTATCCAAAGGCCTTATTGTGCCTATACGAAAGAAATTTCGTGTCAAGGGCTTTTATTCGAAAGAGTTTCCGTGTCTTGATATGTCCATACGAAAGAAATTCCGTGCTATGGAGCTTATGTGAAAGAGTTTTCGCGTCTTGATATGTCCATACAAAAGAAATTTCGTGTTATGGAGTTTATGCGAAAGAGTTTTCGCGTCTTGATATGTCCATACGAAAGAAATTTCGTGTTATGGAGTTTATGTGAAAGAGTTTTCGCGTCTTGATATGTCCATATGAAAGAAATTTCGTGCCAGGGATCCTACCCGAGGGGATTTTCGAATTTGATGAGGTATGCAATGATGTCATTGCGCACTTGTTTGTTCTGGCTCCTCCCGATGGGACGTGACAGAGCGGAGCAGAGCGTGGTGGCCCACCTTGTTAGCCTTTTACCGGAAATGAGAGGTCGTTTCCGGTTTTCCCGAGAGCCACGCGTCGTAAATGCGCACGATCTGCTGTAAAGATCGTGGCAGCGGTAACTGTGTGGCGCCGCCTCGTTTCCTCTCCACGCGTGGCAGCCGCAATGGGTGCCACGTCACCAGATCTACGGCTGAGATCGATTTGGCTCGCATATAAGTATTTGCCCTTTGGTTGAAAGTAAATCTTCCTGACCATTTGCTCTCCTTCTTCCACCTCGCGCACTCTTCCTTTCTCTGCAAGCACCCACGAGCTCCCATGGCTGGAGGAAAGAAGCGCGGCGCCACTGCATCGTCACCGAAAGCTGCTGAAGATGTCCCTGCGCCACCCGCCGTGAGGACGGGTGATTGGCGCTCCGCCAGCACCACCAACAAGAGCATCAAGGAGATGCAGAGGGAGGGGTTGCTGCCTCCCGGAGGCGACAAGCGCGTTCGCCTTAGAAAGAAAGAGGAGGTACCAAATCCCCGCGCGAACGAGCGCGAGATTTTCGCGGATCACGTTTCGCGCGGCCTCTCTCTCCCTCTCCGTCCTTTCCTCCTCGGATTGATGTATGTCTATGGCATACAGCTCCATGACCTGCCCCCATTTGCGATTCAGCACATCTCGTGCTTTATCGTACTTTGCGAGTGTTTCTTAGGCATTCGCCCGCACTGGGGCCTCTGGAAGGCCCTGTTCAAAGTGCGGGTCTTCCATGCAAAGTCGCGGCTAGGCGACCAGCTGGGAGATCCACTCCGCACCGGTGGCTTTGGGATCCAGGCGAAGACAGACAGCTCCTACCTGGAGATGCACTTCGTCGACTCCGCACAAGGATGGCGGAGGAAGTGGTTCTACGTCGCCGACAACAGCGCGGGTGGAGCCCACGAATTCTACCCGTTCGCTGTTTTGAAGTGAAGGAAGTCCTGGGCGCACAGGCTCACTGTTGAGGAGAGCCGAATCGTCTCCCCGCTACTCGCGAAGGTGATGAACCTTCGCGATCATACGATGGGTGTCGCGCTAAATGGCCTGCATTTGGCGAGCGTCTTTCTTCGGCGTAGGATTCAGCCTCTACAAGTGAGGTCGTCGACTATGTGGGAGTACCAGGGCGTTGAAGACCCCAGCCGCGCCTGCCAAGATATCATCTCGAATGCCGAATTCGAGAAGAAAATCGCAGCTATCACCAAGCTGAAGGTAGGCGAGCCCTTCGCCACCTGCTCTCTTGAGCCATTCGAGGCTACAAAGCCCCCTCCATCCGAGGTAAGTTTTCTTCTTGTTTCTTCTTTATTCTTGTTGTCACTCGAGAATCTGTCGACTGAGATTTCTCTTCTTTTCTTCTTCTTCTGTAGAGTTTGAAAATAGCAACGTGCTACCCGCCAGTCTCGGCTGAGGATGCCTCGGACCTCCTAGCGAGCAATGTTGAGGCTGCTCTCGACACCAGTTTTGATGAGGCCGACTCGAGCTCCGAGCACGGCTCTTCAGATGACGTGGAAGAGTCGGGTAGCGATCTCCATCACCGTAAGCGCCGCAGGCAGGGGGACGATGAAGCTACTTCCAAAGACAGTTCTTTGGGTGGCGGATCTGGCAAGGCGTCAGAACCTCTCCTGGTGACGCCTCTGAATGTGATTCCCCCTCCAGCCCCCAAGCCGAAGGTCACTACCGCCTGGAATGTGGATATCCTGGATGACGACGATGATGACGAGTAAGTTTCCTGTTCTTTAGTCGAGAATCTTTCCCCTTTTCTTTGTATCTTTGTTTGATAGTTCCAATTCTTCCGTAACAGCCTCCAAGCCATCAGCCCTGGCCAATACTCTTCTTCTGTTCCCTCTGTGAAGAGGAAAAAGGAAGTCGCGAGCGAAACTCCAGCTGCGGAGGCCATCCAAAAGTCCCCAAGTCCCGCACAACCAGCCGCAGCTCCAGATTACGGGTAGCCTGGCTTCGCCGGTGGAGCCTCGGCGAGCAAAGAAATTTCGGGTAGCTCGGCGGACCCTCTGTCCATCGCCCAAGGCCAGGTGTAACATCCCAAGTATGAAAAACCACCCCTAGCATGTTTGTTTCTTGTTTACTTAAAGTATTGCATCATATCATCATGTTGTTGCATTTGTTTCATTTCTGTTTGCATCTGTTTTACCTTTGTTTCATAATGAAACTCAAACAATTTCAAATGTTTATTTCATACTTGTCATGTTACAACCTTTTTCAAATAAGGAAATGCAAATCAAAACCTCAATTGTTTTCATTTAGTTCCATAATGTTCAATTATTAAATTGTTGGTTTTAATCAAACAATTAATTCAATCAATTAATTCCAAATCATTTCAAATTCAAACCTTATTCAAACAATGGTTTCATACTTGCTCTGTTACAACATTTTAAATAAAAATCACAAATAAAAACAACCAATTTGTTTCATTTTATTCCATAGTGATCACTTGTTAAAATGATGGTTCTAATCAATCCTTTAAATTCCAAAAACACATTTAAAATTCAAATCAAAGCACCAAAACAGAATCACTTTGAAATTATGATGATATCAAAACAAATCAACTCAATTTGTTTATAATTACCATAGGGGTTACCCTATTTAAAAGTTGGTTCTTATTAATGATCATGTAATATCAAAATTCCCCCAAATTTGGTTTAAATTCAAACAGCAAGCAAGTTTCAAACTTTTTGAAAAATAAAACTTAGCATCTGTTTGCAAATGGCCTAAGGAACTTCCCCTAATTTTTTCAAATTTTTCACTAACCTAAAAACCATCTTTTCCTTCCAATTTCTTTTTCAGCAAAAAAAAAAAAACAGGAGAACAAAATTTAAAAATCAAATTTTTGGCGCCAACAGCGGGTGGGCTGTGCCCAGCCCACCTCCTCCTATTTCTTCCGCGCGCGGCCGGCCTTTTTCTTCCC
This sequence comes from Alopecurus myosuroides, assembly GCA_028641055.1. Lineage (NCBI taxonomy): Eukaryota > Viridiplantae > Streptophyta > Magnoliopsida > Poales > Poaceae > Alopecurus > Alopecurus myosuroides. Next base: position 217,371,478 of record CM054063.1, on the reverse strand, counting down.
CCCGCGCGCAACCCGGCCCACAGCAGCCCGGTACCGGTTCGCCACCTAACCTCCTTTTCTTCCCGCAGTACGGCGGCCGATCCGTGCTGCCGCGGCGGCACTGCCGCGAGCAGACGGCCAGCGTCGCTCCAGTGGCCCTATAAAACAAGCCCTAGGGCTCTGCGCCGAACCCTAGCCCCTAGGTCGCCATTCCCGCATCTCCGCCGCCAGTTTCCACCTCGCTGCCACCGATTCCCCTCTCTGCTGTATCTCACCGGAGAAACCTCGACTGAATCCGTCCACGCCGCCGTCGCCATGGAGGTCCACTCCCCTACCTAGACACTGAAATCGAACCTCCACCTTCTCCTCGTCCGTTTAGACACCAGAGGGAGCACGGTGACCCCCGGGATACGCGCCGCCGTCCACGACCACTCCGCCGCCGTCTGCCCCGAGCTCTACCACCTTCCAATCGACGGTGAGCCACCGTGGCACCCATCCCTCCTTCCCTCTCTGTTGTTCGCGAGCATCACCACAGCACCGTGCACGTCCACCGCACCCAACAGCAGCATCCACGCGCGCAACCACGGCTCGCCGCCGGCGATCTTCGTTATCTGTCAAAGTTCAGTCGTGGCGCGTCAGTTCGGGTTCAGTTAACTCAGATCTGAAGTATTTCCTCTCCGCGTCGTTGTTACTGTCAACGAAACGCAAGCAGCGCAGTGGCACGGTTCAGTTAGCGCGAGCGCAGCGGCCCGGGTTCGATTCCCAGGTGCCGCAACCCTTTTTTGGGGATTTATCCCCTAGACGCGACCCCACCCGTCAGCGGGCTGTTCTGCCACGCACGCGCAGCACGCCACGCTGCCCCCCAGGCCCACGCTGCAGTGGCTGGGGCTGGCTAACCGTGCGGTAATAAAAGTTTCTGCACTTTTCTGTTTTCAAAATAGAACCTTTTTAATTACAGATTAGTCCTCAATTTTAATTTGTTAATAACTTTCTAAATATAACTCTAAAAAAATAAAAGTTAAATATGTTTATTGTTCTAAATTAAATTGTCTATCCGACTATGCCATTTGTGTACTGTTTTGAATTTTCAAAATGCAATTCAAATTTGAACTCAAATAATTCAATTGTATTTTGCTAAAATTCATAACTAAATCATAATAAATCCAAATCATGCAAATAAAATATGTTTTCAATGCTATTTCAAATAACCTATTCAAAAATAAATTTTGTTTCATGGTTTGAATAATTTAAATTGCTTAAATAATTTAAATCTTATTTAAATCATTTAAAATTGCTAAAATCATAACTTGCTCAATTTAAATTATTTTTGAACATGCAAAATATGTTTTCAAACCACCAAAGTATGAACTTTTCAAATATGAGTTTGAATTTAGGTGTTGAGCAAATAAAATTCAAATAAAAATTCATGCTTGTTTTAAATTCATTTAAAACTTGTTTAATATTGCTTAAGTCATAATAAATTCATCCTAATGCCTTTCTCAATATTTGAAACATGTAATCCACCCAAAATTTCATGATCTTTTCAAATATGAATTTAGTTATTTGTTTTGAACAATTTAAATTGGTGAAAACAACAACTACTTGTGTGTGTCACCGTTAAGGATCCAAAATTCTTTAACTTAATAAATAACAATTCTAAATTGCTAAACCTCATTTCAATTGGTTATAATGTTGTTATTTTGTTGTTTTCCTCATGCATGCATCATACTAAACCACTAGCACCTGTTGATTAGTTGGAAAACAAATAATCTAACCAAAATCCATGGACTTCTCATATGCAATTCAAAATTGCATATGTGTCCATTTAAATTGTGTTATCATATCAATTAGTTTATTTTGATGCATCTATTAACTTGACATGCATCATCCCATGATTGTGCACTATGCCATGATATTGATTGTTTATTTTCCTGTATTGTTTGTTTGCTTCTTCTCGGATAGACGACGACGTTGAAACCGACGATCTTTACGACACCCCTTCTGAGGATCTAGCTCAGTACCCGGCTACTGGGTTTGCAGGCAAGTTATCACTCACATGAACCATTGTGTTCCTTTCAACATTGGTTACCGATACTTTTCGTTGTCTATTTCTGCTAGCCATATGTATCGTTGTTTCTGTTACGAACCTATCACATCATACCCTGAACCCTGATATTGCCTCACCTCCAGTCCTAAAACCCCGCTGCTTGGGCCCGTGTCTTACTAGCATGCTTAGGGTTGTTTTGCTCGAGTCTGCTATCAGTTACTTTCTGTTATCATATCTGCTTATATTCTGGGGCTCGATGTTAAACAACAACCTGTTAATTTGAGGTAATAATAATTTGCTGATAAGGCACCGGCAGGAGGCCCGGCGTGGTTTTGAGGCCTGCTAGTGTCGACCCTAATAGGAAAAGGGTCTTGTCTACTGATCCATGATGAGCGCACTATCCGCATGTGGGAAGCGTGTATGGGCGCCCCCCACAATTTGATTCGATTCGCATCTCGTCCAAATCACCACACTTAGTTTGGGCTTTCCATTTGATGCACGCATATGCAGGTACGAACCCGAGGCCAGGGTGGAACTTTTGTAGTCGGCATTTAGGGTGGCGTGGTCTTCCAGTGCTATGAGGGTCCCCTTTTCTTCGTGGGGCTCGATTAGCCGCGCACGCACAGCACGTGGTGCTTTGGGCTTGATGCGAAGAAGAGTTGAGTTGTGTTCAGTGCCCCGCTTGGTGGGAAAGGCCTTCCCATCTGGCGGGTTATTCTTACGTGTACGGCCAAATTGGTGCACCCCTGCAGGGATAAATCTTCTCGAGAAGCCGTGTTTTCCGCGGTTATGGTTAACTTGGTGAAAGTACTGGCTAACAAGTACTCAGAACAACTTACACCTAACTGATGATACTTGACTAGTAATAGGCTTATTGACACAACAACTTGATCCATCATTAATCCAACTGTGTGAGTTATCCTCGGATTGCTTCTTTGGATAAGGGGCGAGATCCAGGATGGGTTTGTTTGGTGGTTAGCTATAGTTGGTTACGATACGCTATCTTATCCCCTTTCTGATACCCGGAAGTTGTAGTTTGTTCTGTAGTTGGTTAGTGCAGCCAGTTGCAGCATCTTTTATATCCCTTTCTTTCGTTGATCCCAAAGCATCTGTGCTTGGTGTTGACGGGCTACACTTTGGTGAACTGTGAGTCTTGCTTGCCAGTACGTTTATGTACTGACCCCTTTGGGGCTGTGGTTTCCGCAGACTACGCTTACGAGGATCCAGGTGACGGCTACTACGTGGAGTTTGACAAGGCTGCTGACGAGTAGTTAGCGGACCCGGGCAGGATCCGAGACATCGTGGATGGGCTCCGTTTTCTTTTCATTCCCGGCTTCTTAAGCCTATTTGGATTTGTCTGTACTCAGACCCTTTGAATGCTTCCGCTGAGTTGTAATGATGCTATGTTGGGACATGTGTCCTCTGGATGATTGTATTTGCTATTCTCTGCCCTAGTGAGGGCCAGTTGCAACTTATTTCAATCTTTTGTGTCTTAGAGATATGTTATGTTATCATCTTGTTCAAAGCCGTTGACGTACCATGTGTGTATGGTATGAAGTACGTCAATGGGAGTGTCCTGATTTCTACGGGATAGTTTACATCGACGGTGAATAGTAAAGATTGGTTGTCACACATAAGTGTTGGCCTACTCGTACGAGATGCGGGTGCCGGTAAGCCCCGTAATCCAATCAAAATACTGTTCAGTTCGTACGGTGAGTATCCCCTAGAAGTCCGGGTGCGACAAATGGTATCAGAGCCTGTGTGCCTGTAGGATCCCTTTTTACTGGTCGCAGTTGAGTCTAGAAACTATTTTTGTAGCTCTATAGGAAAAATGAAACGTGAGAGTAGGAATTCTGCCTTTTTTCTTCTTTCCCCACCCACCCACCCTTTTCTGGTAAGGAAGTGCAACGTTGTTTTCTCTTCTTACCCAAACTTTCAAGTTAGGATTTCACGTGTTTTGGGTTCTCCGTAGTACCTCAGGAGTTTTGGTCTCGTGTTTCCCGATGTTGCGTCAATATCCTGTTCTTTTCAACATCCCTTTCGTCCGTTGAACCTTGTTGTTACTTTACACTTTAGTTCTTCTGCCGGCGTCTAATCAAAACCTCCCAAATCATCTGCAGATGGATCTCAGGTTCTTCCCGCAGGTGGTTCGGATGACTCGTTGTGAGAGCACCGCCGGTTATCCGGAGATGCTGAGAGACATGGTCACTTATCTGGGGTTCCGTTGGGCACCAGAGTACCAGGTCTATGAGCAGCAGCGAGAGTTTGACCAGACCTACTACCAGGCTATCATCTACATTCTGTCAGATGATGGCATGAGCGTTGTCCACCACTACGAGGCAGTAGGTTCCACAGTGGATATGGCCGTGCAGCAGGCAGCTTACGTGAGTCTCACCGTCCTCCGTGCTGACTACTTGGGGTTTGACGATTCTATCTATCGCCACATCCCCCGTGGTTACATCACTTCAGCGGGAGCTCACTTCACCCTCTACGACAACCTGGATGTCTACGAGCATGATAACACCAGGCTGCACACCACCGCTCAGTTTGTGAGGCACAGTGACGCTGTTGCCACCACACTTTCTCAGGAGTTGGCCTCAGTCAGGGAGCAGCTCTACCTTGCTTTGACTCGTCTGGCTACGTACACCACAGACTTTGTTGGAGATGAGCGCTTTGCACGTTTCCATCAGACAGTTGGACGTAGTTTGCCAGATGCTGGAGGTTACGAGCCGATCAGAGGTCCACTCCTCAACCTCGGAGCTGGTTACACTGGGATTCCACGCTTTGGAGCACAGGGAGACGACGCTTTCTACTTCACCACACCGAGAGTCGCTCTCAGAGCAGTCCTGATCTACGTGGATCGTCGTTCTACCTACTTCCGTGGGATTCCTCCTCACCGTATCTCTCGTCGTACTACTCACCGCCGTCCTGCGTGATGAGCATGGGAGTACCGATGTATCCATTCATAGCTATGTTTAGTTATCCTTTGGCTTTCGAACCATGTATTGGTGTGTTGGATATTCTGATGTATTTGAACATGTGATGATGTACCTGTTGGTTATCTATTCATGCGTCGGAATAATCTCTCTTTCGGTTACCAAGTCTATCCTTTTCTATTGTTGTGCTAAAATACATGTCTATTCAGGATGCCGCCAACAAGGAGCAACCCGCCTGAACCACCTACGCTCACGGAGCTGTTGACTCAGGTCGTGACTCAGATGGCCCAGATCCAGGCTAACCAGCACAACAACCAGAATGCTCCGCGAGTCAGCATCAAGGAGTTTCTGAGTCTGGGGCCGAGAGCTTTCGTGGCAACACGTGAGCCTCTGGATGCTGATGACTGGATCAGGGAGATGGCCAGGGCTCTGGACATTGCTCACGTTGCTGAGGAGGATAAAGTCAAGTATGCCACCTACCTACTGAAGGGTCAGGCAGCTACCTGGTGGGAGAACTACCAGACCATGAGAGCTGGATACCCTATCACCTGGGGTTGTTTCAAGGATGCCTTCCTGAAGCACCACATCCCAGATGGTCTCATGGAAAGGATGCGTGAAGAGTTCTGCTCTCTTAAGCAGGGCAAGCTGGACGTCATTGGCTACCAGAATGAGTTCAATCGCCTCGCTCGTTATGCTGGTGATGAGGTGTCCACTGAGGCCAAAAAGATGGCAAGATTCCGCCGAGGTTTTAACCCGGAACTGAAGTACGCTCTCACCAACATCAAGTGCAAGGACTTCGAGGAGCTCGTGAACACCGCGCTCAATGAGGAGAATGGGCGCAAGGCGTTCGAAGAGTCCCGCAAGCACTCGCGTGAGGGTGGTTCCTCCTCCAACATGACCACCCCTCCGCAGAAGTGCCGCATCTGGGTGCCAAATGGTGCACTACTAGGAAAATGGCTATAGGAGTGATGATACCCGTGACGCACATACAGTTTGGCGCGTCACGCCTATTACCCGCGGCGCACCACTATTCTGCGCGTCGCGCGTAAAGCAATAGCCGCGGCGCACCAATTGGAAGCTGCGTCGCGCGTATGTGTGGGGCCGGGGTGGCGAGCCTCCGAGGCATACCCGCGACGCACCTCCTGAGAGGTGCGTCACGGCTATGTTGCGTAGCCGCGGCGCACATGACAGACGTGCGTCACGGGTATCGTTTCCACCGATGGCATCTATTGCCGTGACGCACCACTCTTGCGTGCGCCGCGGCTATCCAGCATAGCCGTGACGCGCCGAATATCATGTGCGTCACGGCTAAACCCATAGGCGCGGCGTGCTAGCCGTGACGCGCCCCGGTGCGTCACGGATAGGCAAAAAGGTGCGTCACGGCTAAGCTTTTCCCTAGTAGTGGTGCTGTCACTAGGGCTCCATATGCCCAAGCTTCTCAAGGCTTCGCTTCCCGCCCACCCAACCCAGCTCAGATGCAGGCTCAGAGGTTCTCAATAGGGCAGCCAAGGCCAGATCCACCTCGTGTCATCACTTGCTTCAAATGCAAGCAGACTGGACACTATGCTGATAAGTGCACTCAGAGGCAGCTACCTCCACCACCTCCTCGCCCCAACACCAACCAGGCAATGGTTCGCGCTCCCCCGGCTAAAGCCTTCAACTCCAACAACAGGCCTGTCGGGAGGACCGCGAGGGTGAATCATATCAAGGCCGACAAAGCTGAGGAAGCTGCTGACGTCGTTCTCGGTACATTCCCCGTTAACTCTAACCCAGCTAAAGTGTTGTTTGATACCGGAGCATCGCATTCTTTTGTGTCAAATATCTTTGCGACAGCAATTAAACTCCCCTTTGTTGGTTTGGGTTCCCCACTAGTAGTAAACTCCCCTGGAGCAACTATGCAAACTTCCAAGATCAGTCATGAAAATCATATCTTAATTGGAGGTCATATATTCCTTGCTTCCCTCATTCTGCTTGGCAATTCTGACATTGATGTCATCCTTGGCATGGATTGGTTGAAGGCCAATAAAGCTACGATTGATTGTGCTAAGAAGTCAATAACTCTGTTCCACCCGTCTGGCCAGATAGTCTATTCTCCAAGTGAATCAAGTTCTGTTCAGCTGTACACCCTCGATGCTAAACCTCTACCTCTACTCGAAAATGTTCCGGTGGTTTGTGAATTCCCTGACGTCTTTCCAGAAGAGTTGCCAGGGATGCCTCCGGACAGAGCAGTTGAGTTCGTGATCGAGCTTGAACCAGGTACTGCTCCAATCTCTAAGCATCCATACAAGATAGCTCCTCCTGAACTGAAATTGTTGAAGGAGCAAATCGATATGTACATGGAGAAAGGTTACATTCAGCCTAGTTCCTCCGCTTGGGGTTGCCCAACTCTGTTTGTTGCCAAGAAGGATCAAACAAAAAGACTCGTGGTTGACTATCGTCCTCTCAACGAGAAAACTATCAAAAACAAGTATCCAATTCCTCGTATCGATGATCTTTTTGATCAACTTGCTGGAGCCTCAATATTCTCAAAGTTGGACTTGAGGATGGGTTACCATCAAATAAAGATCAGAAAGGAAGATATTCCAAAAACAGCTTTCACCACTCGGTACGGTCTATATGAATACACTGTAATGTCCTTTGGTCTCACCAATGCACCGGCGACATTCTCAAGACTCATGAATTCTGTCTTCCATGAATACCTCGACAAGTTCGTTGTGGTATATCTCGATGATATTCTGGTCTACTCAAAATCTGAGGAAGAGCATGGAGAACACCTTCGTCTCACTCTCATGAAACTTCGCGAGCATCGTCTATATGCCAAGTTCTCCAAATGTGAGTTCTGGATTCCAGAAGTTGCTTACCTTGGTCATGTCATCTCTGCCAAAGGCATAGCCATTGACCCAGAAAAGGTTAAGGAAATTGTTGATTGGAAACCTCCCAAGACGGTGAAGCAAGTTAGAAGTTTTCTTGGCTTGGCTAGCTATTGCCGTCGTTTCGTCCAAAACTTCTCAAAGATTGCCAAACCACTCACTGATCTCACCAAGAAGGACAAGAAGTTCGTTTGGTCTCCACAGTGTGATGAGAGTTTCAATCTTCTGAAGACTAAACTCACTTCCACCCCAGTTCTGGTTGGCCCAGATACTACCAAACCTTTCCAGATATTCTGCGATGCATCTCTCCAAGGTCTAGGTGCAGTTCTTATGCAAGAACGTCAAGTTGTGGCTTATGCTTCACGTCAGTTGAATGCACATGAGCAAAACTATCCCACACATGATCTTGAACTTGCAGCAGTTGTGTTTGCCCTCAAGAAATGGAGACAATACTTGTTGGGTAACAAAACTGAAATCTTTTCCGATCATAAGAGTCTGAAATACATCTTCACTCAACCAGATCTAAACCTCAGGCAAAGGAGATGGATTGAAAAGATCAAAGACTTTGATCTCACCGTTTCTTACACTCCAGGCAAGGCAAATGTTATGGCCGATGCTCTCAGTCGCAAGTCATATTGCAATAATCTCATGATCATGGAAAGCCAACCTCCACTTCATGAAGAATTCCAGAAGCTGAACCTTGGTCTTGTTCCTCAAGGCTACCTTGCTAGCTTGACAGCCAGTCCAACTCTCGAGGACAAGATTCGTTCTGAACAACTTCGTGATACTGAAATCAAGAAGATGGTTGAGCACATCAAGGAAGGCAAGGAGAAATTCAAGTCCTTCTCAGTTGATGATAAAGGAACTGTGTTCTTTGAAGGACGTATTGCAGTTCCTCAAGTTCAAAGTCTCAAAGATATCATTCTCAAGGAGGCTCATGAAACTCCTCTTTCCATCCACCCTGGAAGTACAAAGATGTACCAGGATCTTAAGACACTGTATTGGTGGCCTGGCATGTAACGTGAAATTGCTCAATACGTTTCTGAATGCGACGTTTGTCAACGTGTTAAGGCAGTCCATCAGAAAACAGCAGGTCTACTCCAACCTCTGAAAATTCCTGAGTGGAAGTGGGACATGATTGAAATGGACTTCGTTACTGGGTTTCCAAAGTCCAAAAAGGGCAACGATGCAATCTTCGTTGTTATTGATCGTCTCACTAAAGTAGCTCACTTCTTTGCTGTCAAAGAAACAATCTCAGCTAGCCAGTTAGCAGAACTCTACACAGCAAAGATTGTTCCTCTACATGGTGTTCCATTGGAAATAAGCTCAGACCGTGGAAGTATCTTCACTTCTCATTTCTGGAAGAGTTTTCAAGAAGCATTGGGAACCAAACTTCTGTTCAGCACAGCTTATCACCCTCAGTCTCAGGGGCAAGTCGAAAGAGTCAATCAGATTCTCTAGGATATGCTCAGAGCATGTGGTATCTCCTTTGGCATGAAATGGGAGGATTGCCTTCCATATGCTGAATTCTCCTACAACAACAGCTACCAGGCAAGCCTAGGTATGGCACCATTTGAAGCACTGTATGGCCGCAGATGCAGGAGTCCAATCAATTGGTCTGGAGCTGGTGAACGTTCACTCTTAGGCCCTGACATTGTTAAGGAAGCCGAGGAGAAAGTTCGTATCATTCGTGACAATCTCAAGATTGCTCAGTCTCGTCAGAAGAGCTACTATGACAGCAAGCACAGGAATATGATCTATGCACCTGGTGACAAGGCATATCTCCGTGTAACTCCCCTTAGAGGCACTCATCGTTTTGGTGTGAAAGGAAAGATTGCACCAAGATACATTGGTCCTTTCAACATTCTCTCAAGGCGTGCAGAAAATGCTTATCGTCTTGAACTTCCAGAAAAGCTATCCAAGGTGCACGATGTGTTCCACGTGTCACAGCTCAAGAGGTGTTTCAAAGATCCAGATCGTGCAGTTGATCATGATTCCATTGAACTGCAAGATGATCTATCTTATGAGGAGCACCATGTTCGTATTCTCGATGAGACCGAGCGTAAGACTCGCAACAAGAGCACCAAGTTCTTGAAAGTGCAGTGGTCGCATCATTCCGATAAAGAGGCAACGTGGGAGACCGAAGAGGATCTTCGCAAGAAGTATCCGGACCTTTTCCTTTCTCAGTAGGAATCTCGGGGCGCGATTCCTTCAAGGGGGGGGGGGGGGGCGTTTTGTAACATCCCAAGTATGAAAAACCACCCCTAGCATGTTTGTTTCTTGTTTACTTAAAGTATTGCATCATATCATCATGTTGTTGCATTTGTTTCATTTCTGTTTGCATCTGTTTTACCTTTGTTTCATAATGAAACTCAAACAATTTCAAATGTTTATTTCATACTTGTCATGTTACAACCTTTTTCAAATAAGGAAATGCAAATCAAAACCTCAATTGTTTTCATTTAGTTCCATAATGTTCAATTATTAAATTGTTGGTTTTAATCAAACAATTAATTCAATCAATTAATTCCAAATCATTTCAAATTCAAACCTTATTCAAACAATGGTTTCATACTTGCTCTGTTACAACATTTGAAATAAAAATCACAAATAAAAACAACCAATTTGTTTCATTTTATTCCATAGTGATCACTTGTTAAAATGATGGTTCTAATCAATCCTTTAAATTCCAAAAACACATTTAAAATTCAAATCAAAGCACCAAAACAGAATCACTTTGAAATTATGATGATATCAAAACAAATCAACTCAATTTGTTTATAATTACCATAGGGGTTACCCTATTTAAAAGTTGGTTCTTATTAATGATCATGTAATATCAAAATTCCCCCAAATTTGGTTTAAATTCAAACAGCAAGCAAGTTTCAAACTTTTTGAAAAATAAAACTTAGCATCTGTTTGCAAATGGCCTAAGGAACTTCCCCTAATTTTTCCAAATTTTTCACTAACCTAAAAACCATCTTTTCCTTCCAATTTCTTTTTCAGCAAAAAAAAAACAGGAGAAAAAAATTTAAAAATCAAATTTTTGGCGCCAACAGCGGGTGGGCTGCGCCCAGCCCACCTCCTCCTATTTCTTCCGCGCGCGGCCGGCCTTTTTCTTCCCCCCGCGCGCAACCCGGCCCACAGCAGCCCGGTACCGGTTTGCCACCTAACCTCCTTTTCTTCCCGCAGTACGGCGGCCGATCCGTGCTGCCACGGCGGCACTGCCGCGAGCAGACGGCCAGCGTCGCTCCAGTGGCCCTATAGAACAAGCCCTAGGGCTCTGCGCCGAACCCTAGCCCCTAGGTCGCCATTCCCGCATCTCCGCCGCCAGTTTCCACCTCGCTGCCACCGATTCCCCTCTCTGCTGTATCTCACCGGAGAAACCTCGACTGAATCTGTCCACGCCGCCGTCGCCATGGAGGTCCACTCCCCTACCTAGACACTGAAATCGAACATCCACCTTCTCCTCGTCCGTTTAGACACCAGAGGGAGCATGGTGGCCCCCGGGATACGCGCCGCCGTCCATGACCACTCCGCCGCCGTCTGCCCCGAGCTCTGCCACCTTCCAATCGACGGTGAGCCACCGTGGCACCCATCCCTCCTTCCCTCTCTGTTGTTCGCGAGCATCACCACAGCACCGTGCACGTCCACCGCACCCAACAGCAGCATCCACGCGCGCAACCACGGCTCGCCACCGGCGATCTTCGTTATCTGTCAAAGTTCAGTCGTGGCGCGTCAGTTTGGGTTCAGTTAACTCAGATCTGAAGTATTTCCTCTCCGCATCGCTGTTACTATCAACGAAACGCAAGCACTGCAGTGGCACGGTTCAGTTAGCGCGAGCGCAGCGGCCCGGGTTCGATTCCCAGGTGCCGCAACCCTTTTTTGGGGATTTATCCCCTAGACGCGACCCCACCCGTCAGCGGGCTGTTCTGCCACGCACGCGCAGCACGCCACGCTGGCCCCCCAGGCCCACGCTGCAGTGGCTGGGGCTGGCTAACCGTGTTTCTGCACTTTTCTGTTTTCAAAATAGAACCTTTTTAATTACAGATTAGTCCTCAATTTTAATTTGTTAATAACTTTCAAAATATAACTCTAAAAAAATAAAAGTTATATATGTTTATTGTTCTAAATTAAATTGTCTATCCGACTATGCCATTTGTGTACTGTTTTGAATTTTCAAAATGCAATTCAAATTTGAATTCAAATAATTCAATTGTATTTTGCTAAAATTCATAACTAAATCATAATAAATCCAAATCATGCAAATAAAATATGTTTTCAATGCTATTTCAAATAACCTATTCAAAAATAAATTTTGTTTCATGGTTTGAATAATTTAAATTGCTTAAATAATTTAAATCTTATTTAAATCATTTAAAATTGCTAAAATCATAACTTGCTCAATTTAAATTATTTTTGAACATGCAAAATATGTTTTCAAACCACCAAAGTATGAACTTTTCAAATATGAGTTTGAATTTAGGTGTTGAGCAAATAAAATTCAAATAAAAATTCATGATTGTTTTAAATTCATTTAAAACTTGTTTAATATTGCTTAAGTCATAATAAATTCATCCTAATGCCTTTCTCAATATTTGAAACATGTAATCCACCCAAAATTTCATGATCTTTTCAAATATGAATTTAGTTATTTGTTTTGAACAATTTAAATTGGTGAAAACAACAACTACTTGTGTGTGTCATCTTTAAGGATCCAAAATTCTTTAACTTAATAAATAACAATTCTAAATTGCTAAACCTCATTTCAATTGGTTCTAATGTTGTTATTTTGTTGTTTTCCTCATGCATGCATCATACTAAACCACTAGCACCTGTTGATTAGTTGGAAAACAAATAATCTAACCAAAATCCATGGACTTCTCATATGCAATTCAAAATTGCATATGTGTCCATTTAAATTGTGTTATCATATCAATTAGTTTATTTTGATGCATCTATTAACTTGACATGCATCATCCCATGATTGTGCACTATGCCATGATATTGATTGTTTATTTTCCTGTATTGTTTGTTTGCTTCTTCTCGGATAGACGACGACGTTGAAACCGACGATCTTTACGACACCCCTTCTGAGGATCTAGCTCGGTACCCGGCTACTGGGTTTGCAGGCAAGTTATCACTCACATGAACCATTGTATTCCTTTCAACATTGGTTACCGATACTTTCCGTTGTCTATTTCTGCTAGCCATATGTATCGTTGTTTCTGTTACGAACCTATCACATCATACCCTGAACCCTGATATTGCCTCACCTCCAGTCCTAAAACCCCGCTGCTTGGGCCCGTGTCTTACTAGCATGCTTAGGGTTGTTTTGCTCGAGTCTGCTATCAGTTACTTTCTGTTATCATATCTGCTTATATTCTGGGGCTCGATGTTAAACAACAACCTGTTAATTTGAGGTAATAATAATTTGCTGATAAGGCACCGGCAGGAGGCCCGGCGTGGTTTTGAGGCCTGCTAGTGTCGACCCTAATAGGAAAAGGGTCTTGTCTACTGATCCATGATGAGCGCACTATCCGCATGTGGGAAGCGTGTATGGGTGCCCCCCACAATTTGATTCGATTCGCATCTCGTCCAAATCACCACACTTAGTTCGGGCTTTCCATTTGATGCACGCATATGCAGGTACGAACCCGAGGCCAGGGTGGAACTTTTGTAGTCGGCATTTAGGGCGGCGTGGTCTTCCAGTGCTATGAGGGTCCCCTTTTCTTCGTGGGGCTCGATTAGCCGCGCACGCACAGCACGTGGTGCTTTGGGCTTGATGCGAAGAAGAGTTGAGTTGTGTTGAGTGCCCCGCTTGGTGGGAAAGGCCTTCCCATCTGGCGGGTTATTCTTACGTGTACGGCCAAATTGGTGCACCCCTGCAGGGATAAATCTTCTCGAGAAGCCGTGTTTTCCGCGGTTATGGTTAACTTGGTGAAAGTACTGGCTAACAAGTACTCAGAACAACTTACACCTAACTGATGATACTTGACTAGTAATAGGCTTGTTGACACAACAACTTGATCCATCATTAATCCAACTGTGTGAGTTATCCTCGGATTGCTTCTTTGGATAAGGGGCGAGATCCAGGATGGGTTTGTTTGGTGGTTAGCTATAGTTGGTTACGATACGCTATCTTATCCCCTTTCTGATACCCGGAAGTTGTAGTTTGTTCTGTAGTTGGTTAGTGCAGCCAGTTGCAGCATCTTTTATATCCCTTTCTTTCGTTGATCCCAAAGCATCTGTGCTTGGTGTTGACGGGCTACACTTTGGTGAACTGTGAGTCTTGCTTGCCAGTACGTTTATGTACTGACCCCTTTGGGGCTGTGGTTTCCGCAGACTACGCTTACGAGGATCCAGGTGACGGCTACTACGTGGAGTTTGACGAGGCTGCTGACGAGTAGTTAGCGGACCCGGGCAGGATCCGAGACATCGTGGATGGGCTCCGTTTTCTTTTCATTCCCGGCTTCTTAAGCCTATTTGGATTTGTCTGTACTCAGACACTTTGAATGCTTCCGCTGAGTTGTAATGATGCTATGTTGGGACATGTGTCCTCTGGATGATTGTATTTGCTATTCTCTGCCCTAGTGAGGGCCAGTTGCAACTTATTTCAATCTTTTGTGTCTTAGAGATATGTTATGTTATCATCTTGTTCAAAGCCGTTGACGTACCATGTGTGTATGGTATGAAGTACGTCAATGGGAGTGTCCTGATTTCTACGGGATAGTTTACATCGACGGTGAATAGTAAAGATTGGTTGTCACACATAAGTGTTGGCCTACTCGTAAGAGATGCGGGTGCCGGTAAGCCCCGTAATCCAATCAAAATATTGTTCAGTTCGTACGGTGAGTATCCCCTAGAAGTCCGGGTGCGACACCAGGTAATTTTCTTGGCGTTCTCCGTATTTTCTGCTTTGCTTGATTATGATTTCTATCGGGTGCACGTCAGTGCTCCCGATGGGAGTAGCCCCCGAGATCGTGGGTAATCGCTTGCGGTTGGCCAAGGACTCAAGTATAGGTTTTTTCCTTTCTTGCTTTTCTTGATTTTATCGGGTGCACCCTAGTACTCCCGATTGGAGTAGCCCCCGAGGCTATACTCGACTGTGTACAGTCGTGAATAGGCTCAAGAGAATTTTACCCCCTAACTCGAACTTTGTCTTGTGCTTTTGCAGTCTCTTCTCGACTCCCTTGTTGCGATTGGTCGTCGAGAGCTCTCGGCTGAGGCGGATTGCGCTTCCCTTCGGGTGGATCGTGATTGAATCGTCCAGGATGGCCAATCTCTTCAAGTAGGTTAACTCACTCCTTTTGTTCTTTCTGTTGATCGCGAAAATTGCTTATGTTGTATCCGTTGCTTTGTAGCCCAAGTTACCCGCTTGAAGACCGAGAAATCTGAAACTGTCGCTCGGGTGAAAACCCTTGAGGCTGAGCTAGAGTCCGCCTGAAAGGAGCTGGAATCCACTCGCAAGCATTCAGCCGACTCTGAGGGTAACCTTGTCAAGGCTCAAGAGGCACTGAAGCAGCTGGAGGAGGCAGGTGCCAAACACGACAGTGATCTTGTTGGCATCATCCGCCCATTGGCGCAGAAGTTCGCGGGTAAGTCATTCTTTGACTATCTCTTTGCCGCAATGTGCTTTAATTGGATCTTTTGGGAACTGATGATATCCCCCTCTTTTTTGTAGATGTCCTTGGGGTTGCATTGGAGCTGCCCGGGAGCTAGCGAGTAGATGCCGTGATGGATTCCTGCACCCAGCTCCAGGAGCATGCAAGTGGGATCTGCTCCCTCGTTGGCGAAGCCACCCGAGTGTTGACGCAGTTCCACGAGCGCCTTCTGGTGAATGCTGTGGTTCCTCCTACGCTGGGCGGTCTTCTGAAAGTTTTCCTGGAGGATGAAAATCTCCTCCAGACTTATTCAGCCGCCCAGTCTGAATGCGGGGCTAGGACTGCCATCCAGTTTGCGTTGGCGCACGGAGTCGAGGACCTGGAGAAGGCGTACTCGAGCCTTCCCTACGACGCTGTCACGGGCAGAAACGTAGCGCTTCGTCCTTTTGGCGCTCAGGCTGAAGCCCTTGCCAAGAAGCTTTCTGAAGTGCTCGCTCGCGCTGGTCGCAAGGGGCAGCCTGCTGCGAGTGGCAGTACTTCTGCGGCTCCGTAGGATAGTTTATTTTTACTTTGTCCGTCGATGTAATGAACCATGGGATCTATTCCCGTATTTTTCTTTAATCGAAGTGTTCCTTGATATCTTGAATGCCTGATTGTTGCGATTAATTGTTACGAGCTCCCGATGGGAGTAGCCCCCGAGCACCTGTAAAATAGGTGGTGTATTTCTCGTGTGGGGTCTTGTGTTGTTTCTGAACTTGCTCCATTTATTTCCAGGTAGTGGGTTCTAGCGCAGAGTCTTCGAGTGTGCTGCGCGAGTGGATCCCTTTGTTGCTGCTGCTAGTACCTTTGCCTCGCTCCGCGATCGCGTTGTGGATGGCGAGTCCAAACTGAAAGCGCTGCGGGGCGTGGCCGATGTCGCCAAGTCAAAGGAGAGACTTGCGGCTGAGCATGAAAAGTTTGTGATGGAGGAGCTGGCGGCCGTTGCGAAGGATATGCTGTGTAAGCCCGCAAGCCCATGAGTGTTTTGACTGCTTACTTCCTTCGTTTGTTTTGACGTGTTTGCTAAATTTTGCAGTTGTTGAACCCGACGGTCCCTGCGAGACTCACTGGGTGGATAACCACATTTCTTACGAGGCGGGTAGCTCCAAACCACATGCAGCCAATTTTTGGTCACACCGCAGTCGAGGATTTGTCTTGGCCACTTTGAAGTATCAAGCAAGCCAGGCGAAGATTCTTCTGGAGTCATGTCGCGAAGCTCTTTCTGCTGTGCATCGGACGTTTTATCCATTAGGCACCGTTCCAGAAGGATGGAGCGGTTTGATAAGGGTCTTTAGTTGAGTAGGAGAGGTTCAGGAGTGCGTTCGCCAACAGATTTTCTGTGGAGCGCAGGTAGCACTCGCCTTTGTTCGGGTGTGGCATCCTCAGATCAACTTTAACTTGGTGTCGCAGCTTCTCGATTCTTCGATTGAATTTTCTCCTCACTATGCAGTCGTCCAGCCCGCAGCGGAGCGGATTATCCGACTGACTTCGGAGGAGATAGACCAAGTGCTGGTGGAGAGGACTGCTCACCGTCAGGTGTAATCATAGGATGTAGAGATCCTGTATTCTTGTATAGCTCACTCGAGATTTTGTAAGGTGTTTTATAAGGTGTGAACCTTGTTGTACCTTGTGTTTGAAATTTTTCATCTAATGATTAATTAGGCCTAGCCCCCGTGTGTTTGGGGTGTATGCCTGTTTTTTAGCATGTAAAATGAAAAACGTGAATAGCTAGGTTGAAGAACCATGTGTTTGTATTGATATGGCTGAGAAGCCATGTATGTCCTCGAGCTGCAGGATAGCTAGTATACCCTTATTTTTGGCGAATAGAATAATCCTAAGGATAGAACTTGCGGAGATGCGCAATGTTCCATGGATTGGAGTAAATGCCACCGGTCTCTGGGTTCTTCAGTCGATACGCGCCGCCTGGGATAACTTCGTGTATTATGAAGGGTCCTTCCCATGGTGGCTCGAGCTTGTGTCCTTCATTTTGCTTGAGCCGCAACACTAGGTCTCCTACCACGAAAGATCTGTGGCGTATACGACGACTGTGGTAATTGCACAGTGATTGCTGGTATACCGCCGATCATGCGAGCGCGATGTCGCGGATTTCATCGAGTGTGTCCACGTCTTCTGCGAGCGCCTTGTTCGAGGTTTCTTCGCTGTACGCGACGACTCGGGGAGCGCTGAATTTGACATCTTCGGGTAGGACGGCCTCGGCTCCGTAGACCATGAAGAATGGCGTATAGTTTGTTAACTGGTTTGGCGTTTTGCGGAGGCTCCATAGTACTGATGGTAACTCCTCGACCCAGTGCCCGGCTGCTGGGTTCAGGCGATCGAGTAGGCGCTTTTTTAGGCCAGCTGAGACTAATCTGTTGGATCGCTCGACTTGACCGTTAGTTTGCGGGTGAGCCACCGAGGCGAAGCTGAGGGTGATTCCTTTTTTCTCGCAGAATTCCTGCGTTTCGTTTGCTGTGAAGTTGATGCCGTTGTCGGTGATGATGTTGTGCGGTATGCCAAATCGGCACACAATGGAGTCGAGGAATTTCACGGCACACTGGGCGCTGGCGGAGGTGACTGGCATAGCCTCGATCCATTTCGTGAATTTTTCAACTGCTACGAGCAGGTGTGTATATCCTCCGGGTGTCGACTTGCGTAGCGGCCCTACCATGTCTAGCCCCCATTGTGCAAAGGGCCGGACGATTGGGATCATGTGTACTTCTGTGGCAGGGGCGTGTGGCTTGGGCGTGAATCTTTGGCAAGCATTGCATTTGTCGACTAGGTCCTTTGCATCTCTGGCCGCCGTGAGCCAGTAGAATCATGCCCGAAAAGCTTTGCCCATGATTGCCTTCCAGCTGGCGTGGTGTCCGCAATCTCCTTGGTGTATGTCTCGCAGCAGTTCCTTGCCATCCTCGGGCGCTATGCATTTCTGCAATATTCCTGACATACTCTGTTTATATAACTCTCCGTTGAGCACCTGAAAAGTTTTGCTGCGTCTTACTATTTGTCGGGTCTCGCAAATGTCTTCTGGGAGCTTTTTGTTGGACAAGTAGTCGAGGTATTTCTGCGTCCAGATTGGATCGACAAGAAAAACTTGTCTTTAAATGTTGTGGCTGAGCTCGATAACGGCGGTTTGCGGGCTGACCTCCGTCTCCAATGTTGCGGGTGCTCCCGCTGGCTTTTTGACCTTGACTGAACGCTTGATCATCCGCTCGAAGTATATTCCAGGTGGTATGGGCGTGTTGGTAGACCCCATGTTTACCAGTTTATCTGCTTCCTCGTTGCTGGATCATGCAATGTGCTTTAGTTTGCACCCTTTGAAACTCTTTCAATAGCGTCGCACTCTTTCATCATCTGCTGTACGATGAGGTTTGAATCTCCATAGATCATCAGTCGGGTGGCTGTGCAGGCGATCGCTATTTTCATGCCGTGAAGGAGGGCCTCGTATTCTGCGTCGTTGTTGGATGCCGGGTCGTCGGGTGGGAAATCCAGTCGCAGGACGTACTGCAGTTTGTCTCCTCTGGGGGATATCAGGACAACCCCGGCTCCAGCTCCTTTGTTTCTCTTCGACCAGTCGAAGTACATTATCCAGTTGCTCGTGTATCCTGGTGTTCCTGGTGTTTGCAGTTATGTCCACTCGCTCAAGAATTCCACGAGTACTTGTGATTTCACAGATTTGCGCCATGCATATATGATGTCCCAGGCGCCGAGCTCGATACTCCACTTTGCAATTCTTCCGGATGCCATGGAATTGTTCATGATAGTACCGAGTGATGCGTTGTTTAGCACCGTGACGGTATGTTCTTGGAAGTAGTGCTTGAGTTTTCGAGTTGTGAGTACCACGCCATACGTGAGTTTCTGGTAATGAGGGTATCGCTGTTTGCATGGTGAAAGCACCTCGCTGATGTAATATATTGGTCTTTGGACGCCATACGCCTTGCCATCCTCCGACCGCTCGACCACGATCGTTGTGCTGATGACTTGATTTATTGCGGCTAGGTATAAGTACAGGTGGCTCCTGTTCTTGTGGTGTTGCCAGAATACGCCTACTCTGCAGTGCTCGCTTGAGGTCTGCGAATGCTTTTTGTGCTTCGGGTGTCCATTCGAACTTATCCGTTTTCTTCAGTAGCTTGTAGAAGGGCAATGCTTGCTCGCCCAGCCTCGCAATGAATCTGCTCATGGCCGCTAGTCGTCCTGCGAGCTGCTGTACACTGCGGAGATTGGTTGGCTCCTTCATTGTCAGGATCGCTTGGATTTTCTCCGGGTTGGCTTTGATTCCTCGAGTAGACACCAGATACCCGAGAAGTTGTCCTGCAGGGACGCCAAAGACGCACTTGGGTCGGGTTGAGCTTGATCCTGTATGCGTTCAGAGCGTCGAATGTTTCTCTGATGTCGTCGAGGAGTGTGTCCTCCACCCGAGTCTTGATGATGATGTCGTCAACGTACATTTGTACATTCTTGCCAATGAGCTTGGCGAGACATTTTTTCATGCAACGCTGATATGTTGCGCCTGCGTTCTCTAGCCCGAAGGGCATTGTTATGTAGCAGTAGACACCATGAGGTGTGATAAACGCTGTCTTCTCCTCGTCCTCCTTTTTCATCATGATCTGATTATAGCCCGAGTAGGCGTCTAGGAAGGAGAGGCGCTGGCAGCCTGCTGTGGAGTCCACGATCTGGTCGGTCCGTGGTAAGGGGAAGTTATCCTTGGGGCAGTGCTTATTCAACGACGTGTAGTCGATGCACACGCGAAGGATGTCAGTATTTTTCTTCGGGACCAGCACCAGGTTTGCTAGCCAGGTGGATATTTTGATCTCGCGGATGAACTTCGCAGCGAGTAATCTGTTCACTTCTTCTCCAAGTGCTTTTTTCTTTGGCTCTGAAAACCGTCTGGTTGTCTGTTTGATAGGCTTGGCGTCTTTGTAGACTTCAAGTGAGTGCTCGGCGAACTCCCTGGGTATCCCTGGCATATCTAAGGGCTGCCAGGCGAAAATTTCCCAGTACTCACGGCGGAGTTCGACAAGCGCCTTCCTATGCTGGCGAGAGGGTGGTGGACACCATCGCCGTCTTCGTAGGTCGGGTGCACTTGATGTTTTCGGGTGTCGCTGTTCGCGCTGAACTCGAGCTCTGGGGCATTCTTTTTGGTGAGAGGCATCACGGAGTGATCCGTGGTTTTTGCTATCTCTTCTAGCTCCTGCTGCATTCCGAAGGATTTGGCGATCTCATTGAACTCGATGTCGCACTTATTGGATTTTTGGAAATCGCCGTCGATGGTGATGGTGCCATGTTCCCCAGGTAGCTTGAGCTTTAGGTAGGCGTAGTGTGGTACTGCCATGAATCTGGCAAACGCTGTTCGACCAAGAATAGCGTGGTACTGTGAGGGCCAGTCGACTACTTCAAATTCAAGGAATTCTCGTCTAGAATTGCTGCGGTTGCCGAGCACCACCTCCAAGTTGATTGTTCCGAGTGGGCGGACGGCCTTCCTTGGTACTATCCCGTGAAAAGATGTTTCTGATTCCGCGAGTCCGTCCAGGTTCCTGTTCATCCTGCAGAGTGTGTCTGCGTAAACGATATTGATCCCGCTGCCTCCGTCCATGAACACTCAGGCAAGTTCATATTGCCTATCTGCGCCTGGATGACGAGCGCGGCGTGTCCTGGTCTATAGACTCGGGGGGACGTTCCTCCTTGGAGAAAGTTATCGGCTGATCGGCCATCTTCAGATACTCGGGTTTGGATGGTGGGGCTTGGACAGCCATGAATACTTGTCGAGTGTTTGTTTTCTGAGCCCTGCAGGATGGGCAGACTTTCTGTATCATTCCTAGGAGTCCTGTTGGGTTCGAGTAGCCATTGCCTCCCTGGTTTGCGGCGGGCGGCGCTGGTAGCGCGGCTAACACCGTGTTTTGGTTTCCTGGTGGAGGTAGGGCTTGCGGCGGGTGAAATCCTTGGGTTCCTCCTCCCGGGAGCTGCGGGTAGCTCTGATTGATCACCGCCCTGTTTTTCTTCGAGAAGGCCTCCTGTATGTCGAGGAACTTGCGGCAGTCCTTGAGAAGGTGTGTTGCCTTGGTTTTTCCAGTGCGGTTATCTGTAAATAGATGTAGCATGCAGTAACCATCGAGGTCCTCCTCGGGGGTTTTATCCTCTGGCTTCGGCTTCCATTCGCGATTTCCACGATGTCCGTTGTCGCGGTTTCTTGTGAATTCTGCTGCCACCAGTTCCTCCCGATCGTCGTGATCACAATGTTTTCTCCTCTTCTTTCGACCATGGCGGTCGTCTTCAGGTGTTGGTGAAGATGCTTTCTCATTGCGCACCAAGTCTTCTCCGTTGGCCCATCTGTCGGCTATAGCCATCAGTTCTCCAATGGTTTTGGGTGCGGCCCGTCCCAGTTCTTCTCTGAAGGCGGTTCGCCGAGCTCCTTTGGCAAAAGCTTCGACTGCAACTTCTTCCGATATATTTCCCGCCGTATTCCTTAGTGTGGTCCATCGATGGATGTATTCGCGAGTAGACTCGCCGCTTTTCTGCTTGCAGGCTCGCAGCTCCTCGATGGTCGTGGGCCTTTTGTATGTCGCCTGGAAGTTCTTGCGGAAATCGAAGGTTACATCGTCCCATGATCCGTAGCACGCCTTTGGTCTTCCTTCGAGCCAGCTGCGCGCAGCGCCTACAAGATGCAAGTTGAGGTACTGCATAGCTGTGGTCTTGTTCCCATGCTGGCATTTTACTGCCGTGAGGTAATCCGACAGCCAGGACTTAGTCTCCAGCGAACCGTCGTATTTTGGCACTTCCGTAGTGAGTTTAAACCTTTTGGGCATTGGTGCCTCGCGGATGTCACGAGTGAAGCATAGTGCATCGCAGGCTTCTACGTCAGAAGAGGTGGATGGGGAGCGTGCGCGGTTTCTGGCTGCTCGGGCCTTGTCGACTATGTTTTGCGTGATGTCAGATCGCGCGTTGTATCCAGGCTGGTCGCGATCGACCTTCTTCCGCGGCTCCCTGCTGCGGTGTCGCGAGCGGTTGTTGTGGTGCCGCAGGCTGCGGTCTCGATCCCTCGGGCTGTCATCGCTGCTACTCGGGTTGTCGCCGCGTCGTCAAGCTTCTTTTCCTCGGGCGCGCCGAGTTGACTTTTCTCTTCTAGGCGATGTACTCCCGCGTCCGTGTTGCGTTTTTCTGTCTTTCCGAGGGGTTTTCTCGGCTTCCTTCTCAGTCGTGTTCCTGCGGTTTTGAGCTGCGAGCCTTGCGGTTGCCATGCCCAACCCCTTGTGGACTTGCCTGTATTGCTCTGCGTGGGGGTCGTTCTCCCCTGGTTGGTTTGCCTGCAGGTAAGTGGTTGTGGCTAGAACCGCGGCGGCGGGAGTTGTCGGGTGCACGTTGTCGTCATCGTCGACGCGCATGAGGGAGGTTTCGAGTGTCTTGCTGATCCCGCTCAGAGATTCGCCATCCATTGCTGCGGTCTTCGAGACGTGTCGTTTCCTTCCGGGATGGTTCCCTACAGAATAGGTTTTGGAGAGTGCCGCATGGCACTGACTTGATTCATCCGCTAGTTTTTTTCGCTCGGCCAGATCCTTGTGAGCTTCTTTGATCAATGTTGTTGCTTTCACTAGGTGGTAGTGGTATGCGATTATATCCTCCTGAGGGGATCCTTCTTCAATCGGTATGGCTGAGTGTAAGGCCGCTTTCGCCTTGAGCCAGGCTGCTCGCGATACTTTGATGTGCTTGCATTCCTTCGCGCTTTCTTCCGTCTCTTGGGTGGGTCAGTTGATCCTGCCATGCAGACTTGAGCCAGATATGGCCCGTGAGTCCTAGGCGTAGATTGGAGAGCTTTCCCAACCCGACAGGGTTCTTCTGTAGAGATGGTGTGGAAGTTGCGAGTGTCGAGGCGGATGGATTCGCCGCTTTTTGCTAGGTCGTGACTCGCGTAGTGGGGTAGCGAGTCGCCAGCTTCAGGCTTCGAGACCGACTCAGAGTCTGATCCTTCGAGATCGGTTTTCTCGGGGAAGTGCAGGATCCCCGCTTTGACGCTTTTCTCCAGATCGCTGAACGTCGGGCGCGATTCCGGCGAGTGAGGCGCGATGATGACTGACCCGATTCGGATCGGATCGGTTGGAGTTGAAGTTCCGGGGCTCCAGCTGAATTTTGGTGATGATGAGGCCGAAGATGTCGTAGATCCATCGCCCGCCATTCCCACAGACGACGCCAATTGTCGAATATGCATCTCAACAAGTCCCTCGGGTGAACCGATAGGGTTTCGAGTAGGAGAATGAGTAAGCGCTGGTGACAATCGTCGGCTAATAGGGGCAAGATTTACCCAGGTTCGGGGCCCTCGTAGAGGTAAAACCCTTACTCCTGCTTCTGTCGATCTGTATTAGCGTGATAGATCGGTTACAGTGGGGGTGCTCAAGTCGAGAGTAAATCTCAATCAAAAGGCTTAGGTGGTGCGGTATTGCTCGGTCCCCCTCTCGGTGGTTCTCCTGGCTTTATATAGGTAGCCAGGTCTCAAACCGTCCCCGGGGGGGATACAAACCCTAACCTAAAGTCGGTCACAGGTTTCCTTTCTTAACCCGCAAGGCTTTGCGGGTGGGCCTTGATTGGGCCTTCTAGAACTATCCACGGCGTCTCCCTTGGAGCTTGGGTCTTGGGCCTTGGACCGGGTAGGCTCACCCGATAGGTCTAGAATCCATCCCTTCGTCACCCTCCCATTACGTTGCTTCCAAATCATGTAGTAAATTAGGATGACCAGAGAGTCAACCACTTTCCTTTGATTATCTCTAAGCCTCTCTAGGACAGCCAGCCACCACTTTTCGAGATCATTTGTCCCTGTAGGTGTGGGAATCTGGACTCTCAACCGACTGGCGCATCTCCACACTTGTCTGGTAAACACACAATGTACCAGGATATGATCAGTTGTCTCGAACTGTTGCAGGCACATCTTGCAAACCTCCGGGTGGTCCTACAGCTCATGTCTCACTCTCGTATCTGATGTACAAATTATGTGCCGAAGTGCTAGTCACACGAAGATTTTGCACATTGCCGACGCTCAACACTTACAGACTCCCTTGGCAAGAGCAAATCTGACTTGACCTTGCATAATTGCTTTGTACATGGAACCTGCAAAGTATCTCCCCGATGGCGACACTGGCCAAACAAACTCATCCTGTCTTGACACATCCCTTGGAACCTCCTGGATTGCCACCCAAAGGACAATGCAGTGTGATGCCATATCAGTTGACCAAGACCCCTTAATGTCATTTATCCAACGATTGTCCATCAGTGCTTCCTCCACCGTTCTTTTATTTGTGGTTATCGAGTTTACCGCAGCCCGCGGAAGGGGGGCTAACTCATGGATTGCCATCCCTTTGATCCACATGTTCTTCCAGAACAGCGTTCTCTTGCCATCCCAAACAAGAATGCGGACAAGGATGTTAAAACTTCCCCTGTCATTGTGTTTTCATAATGGGCAACCCATTCCAAGGTCTCGAAGCATCCGTCATCCTCCTTGATTCCCAGAGCAATATGGCTTGCAGACATTCTCCCATGCCACCATACATTGTCCTCATCATGCCTGCTCAGCCCTGCCCACAGAAGCCCTCTCATCCATTAATTGATCTCTTCCAGAAGCTAGCATGGTGCCTCCGCCACTAGCAACTGGTGCACCGGTCTCGCTGATACCACTGATTTGATTAGGATTAGTCTAGCCACTCTCACAATCATCCCGCTTTGCCAAGCCGGGACACACCTATTCACCTGGCCCAACAGAGGTTGCCACTCACATTTGGTCAAGGGACACAAAGCCAGCAGCAATCCCAAGTATTTTAAGGAAACCTCGAGATATTACAGCCCAGTACTTGTGAGACTACCATCTCATCCTCCTCCTCTCCCCGAATGAGTGTTGCATAGGTTTTTGCATAATTCACTTTTAAACCTGAAGCCTCACCAGAGATATGCAGGATTCGTTGCACCACAGCCAGATCCCCCTCCGTTGGTTTAGTGAAAAGCACCACGTCATCCGCATACACCTACAATCGTTGCATTGCCGTATATCCCACAAGAGGTGCAAACAGACCTTCCTCCACTGCCTTTGCAACTGGGAGGATGATTACCTCCATCGCCAGAAAAAAAGCATAGGGGATATCGGATCCCTCCGACGCAGCCCCAAGCATTATGGATCCTTTTTTCAGGGACCCCATTGGCCAACACCTACGTACTTGTTGTGTTCAATATGATAGCAATTATTTTTCACCACCACTCGTTGAACCCTCTCTGTCTAAGTACTTCCATCGGAAAAGCTCAAGAGAGTGAAACATACGCCCTCGAGATGTCCAACTTGATCAGAACTCACTTCTCCCTCCTGGTATTAATTTTCCTGGCCATTTGCCTTACCAAGATGAAGTTGTCATGAGGATCCTCCCCTTCATGAAGGAGGATTGGCTTACACTCACCAATTCTCCAAGCTTAGTTCTGGCCAGCAGTTTAGAAAACAAATTGGAGAAGCTATGCACTAGACTGATAGGCCTGAAATCCCCTATCTCCAAAGCATCTTGTTTCTTAGGGATTAGCGCGATCAAATCCCTATTAATCTTATTAAACCCCCTTCCATCTCCCACAGCTAATTTTTTAAGAGTGGCCATTACATATGGCTTTGTTATGTGCCAAGCTTTCTGGTAAAAAGCCCCAATAAACCCATCCGCCCCAGGGGCCCTGTCCGGAGGTAACTCCTTGATGGTAGCCCACACCTCCTCCTTAGTGAATAAACCATCCAAATCATCCAACTCATGGGCTTGAAGCCCAATGTATCCTAGGTCCATAGTATGTTCCCTGGTTTGCAGCTTTCCCAGCAAGTCCCGGTAGGCCTGATAAAAAGAATCCTCTTTATAGGATTGGTCTATGGTAAGTGTGCCTCCCACTCTCACCATCGGAATAAAACTCTTAGCTCTTCTGCCATTTGCTACTGCATGGAACAACCTAGTGTTGGCATCTCCCTCCTTCAGCCATCTCATCCTTGATCTTTGCCTGGCCATGGCGCGCTCAAGAGAAGAGAGTCCTAAAATCACCAATTTGAGCATGCGCTTTAACCAAATTTCTCCCGAGAACAACTGCCTCCTATCCTGAGCAGCCTCCAATCTGAAAATGATTGTATTTGCAATAGCCCACGGGATTTTAATGTTCTCCACCTTGCCCCCCAAGATTGGAGAAAGGAAGACAGGTTTCTATAAACGGCATCCAAGCGTTTGAATGGGTCTGCAATCGCTGCATCACAAACCCAACCTTCCTTAACCTCCTCTTCAAATCCCTCTAGCTTCAACTAGAACATCTCGAACATGAATCTCCGTTTAGGCCTAACAGCTGCACTCAGAGAGAGGTGCAGAGGGATGTGGTCCAAGATGTTGCTTGACAATGCTTGCAGGATGAAATATGGGTATAGAATATCCCAATCCACCGATGCAAGAGCTCTGTCAATACGTGTCATGGTTGGAGTTGCTCTTTCATTGATCAAAGTGAACATCCTGGGTGCAAATAGATGTCACGTAGCTCATGCAGGCTTACAAAGTTCCCAAAGCAACATGTCATGTTTCTGTTCAGGTTTGCATTGCTTTTCTCAGAGGCCGAGAGGATCATGTTGAAATATCCTACAATAATCCATAGCCCGGGGCAAAGCATGCGTCTCTCAGCAAGAACTGGATTTTGTGTGCATCAAATTGTGGCCCATATACTACAGACAGCCACCAATTTTTATTCTCTTTTGTATTGATTTATCTTGTCAACGTGTGCGATTCCTTGCTGACATGAGAGAAAGAGAGAACCGTCAAGTCCTAAGCTACGAGCAATCCTCCTCGTGTTTCAATGGCTGGCAAGTATTAGAATCCATCAAAGGCCAGGCCAAGGCACTCAAGGATCGGATATAGGTCAACAACATTTAACTTTGTTTCCTGCAGACATACCAAATTTACATGTAGTGACTCCACAAACTCTCTCACAGCATTCTTCTTAGTTGGATCATTCAAACCTCTCGGTTTCCAACTCAAAATGTCTAAGTTTAAATCCATTAAACATCAGAAAACTCCACTCCTAAACCAGCCCCCTACATCATCAGTGTGCATAGACCACTAGGATACTCATCTCCTGCAGCACACCTAGGGGTGGCATCTCCTTGCCAAAGATAGAAGCTACAACACGCAGATACTCATCCTTCATAGTCGATTTCTTCAAAATGTTCGCACAGAAGGACTTCAGTCTGCTAAACTGTAGGTTCTCTGTGCGAGCATATCAATTTTAAATACTTTGTATCCTAAGTTCTAAAAAAAATCGAGTATGCATATTTTCAAATCTCTAAATTTATTATATTTTACCATCTTTAGGTAGACCATAATAAGAATAACTTTACACTACAATTTTCCATTCTTGTTGGATATATCATTGGCTATGTTCAAGTTTATATATTTTTTAAATGTTTTATAATGCAGGTAGCATTGGAACTGGGGAGTCAAACACACTTTCTGATATATAGCACACCATTCTTCTTTATAGACAAACATAGTTTTCTTGTTTTTTCAACATTCTTTTGGAGGAAAAAATACAAGGGTACTGCCAATCCATTTCAGAGGAGAAGAGTATAGGTTACAATGGTAAGTCTAGAGAAAAAACCAGCTCCATGGGACAAGCCAAGGTTTTTGAGAGCATGTTCCGTTACCTGCATGGGTTTTGGACCCTTTGTATCTATGGCTCGCTAGGGCCAGGCCTAGCAAAAATGTGGCCTAGGCCATATTTTGCACCATATTTGGTTGCCCACAAAGTGTTGGTCAGACCCGTATGGCCGTATACGAAATTCGAGTGGAGATGAAAGTGTTAGTGTTTAGTTGCTCGGGTTTATAGTTTAGGCATAAACCATGTTGTTTGGTTGCATTGTTTGTGATCGTTATGGTTACCTCGCATGCTCTAGTGGTGACCTTACCAGCCGACTGATGTTCACTTACGATCATACACATATGATCACGGAATTACGAGAAGCACAAATAGACAATGACGATGATCATGGCGACGATCACGAAGTCTTTTATGTCATCACATCTGATCAGTCATGCACCTTTTCCCGCACCATTTTTTCTTTCTCTAGTTATGGTGTTCTCGGGCAGGAGAAGGGTCTCTTCTTGTAAAGACATGGAGTAAGCCTCCTCTGGCTCATCTAGACTGGAACCTTTTACAACAGTTGTTGGGAAAAATTTCGACCTAAGCTAAACAAGAGATTCAGGAGGTGTAGATTTCTAGAACCCTCCCTCCGAAGACCACATACCACTACAACACAGAAGAACATGATTAGAACATTCAACACTAGCAACATATGCTCACAAGGTAGAAATGCAACATAAGAAAAGCATACATTAATGATCATAAACCTAATGCACTACAATCAACACAAGTGTTTGCTGCCTACTATGATGTCAACCTAGCACCATATCAAAAGAGATTGTAATACTACCACTGCAAGTCCATTGTGTCACTTCAAGTACCCAAAATATACATGCCATATGAAGTTTTGATGTCCTAGATACACGGAATATAAATCACATATCATCATTACCAAGCATGCTTGCACCGCCGCCTCACCTAGATGGCCGAGCACTACACGTAGTAGTGCTTGGTCAGGACGGTTCTGAGACGGAGCTTATGGAGGTCCTCGGTCATCTCCATGAAGCCAGGGCCTTGTTCCTTGTTGTCCAAGAGGTGCCTAAGAGCGACCATCATGGCCTCGGAAATGAAGCCAGTCGTCTCCATGATGGCGGCGTAGAGGCCAGGGTGCACGTTGACATGCGTGTTGTCTCTGATGGCTACTGCCACCTCCCTAAGGGCCTCCATCATGCTGGTGAACACGGGGACCTCTTCGTCCACTAGTGCACCACTCTTCATCTCCTTCTCGGGTGGCTTGAGGCCAGTATTGTCATCACTTTTGTCACTGGGATCGATGTGATTGGACTCCTAGGAATCAAGATCAAAAAAATCCGCTGGTGCAGGTGTACCAAGAGGCTCACTAGATCCCATGGAAAACTTGCCAGTGACCATACCAAAGGAGAAGATGGTCTGCATCTGGTAGTAGTTTGCGATGGGCTTGTTCAGAAATTCGGCTAATTTGGGGTGATCCTAGGGATGAAAATTTAGAGTGTCAGGCTTGTGATAGTGAACATTGTTAGACAATTTACAATGTTATACAATGTTAGCTAACGAGAATGTGGACTCTTAAGTGTGTATCCTCTAGCACAATGCACTGAGTGGCCTCCTCCCAGAGTGTGTTTCTTGGGTCTTTGAGCTTTAGAACTTGTATCCGCCTGACTCTCCACTTCCTGAGGTGGTTTTATACCTGAGTGGAGGTAACCTCATGGCCAAAGAACTCGAACACCTGCTAGGAAACGGTGTTGAGGTGCACCTCCTTGAACCCTTTGTCAGTCCTCACCCCAAATTTGATGATATTACACATCCTATTCAACGCGAAGGCGGATAGGAATGAAGGCCAGTCGTCCCCATCTTTCTCTTCTTGCTCTTTCCTTTGCCAGAATTGATAGACAGTTGTGTATATGTTCCCGTGTCAGCATCAGGTACCTTGACCAACTAAGAATCAAGACTACACATCATCGAGGCATCTCCATCTTTGGTTTTTGATACCTCGATCAGCTAAGTGTTCGGCATGAATGAAATATGACTGTCCATTGAATGAGGGCTAGGCTAAACTTTTCCTCCGTCATCTCCTACGAACAGTACAATATCACAGCATCAACATCTACGCCACTATCTATCACGGTATCATCAAGACCACCAAAAGATTATCGATGTACGTTGCACAATTTAAAAAAAATTGCGTCCAACATAACCGCCAAGATCTGCTATGAAGATAACAAAGCATGCCCATACATGCGTTGACCTAGTACTTACGAATACAGTCAGCAAAAGAACGGTGTAGTCGTAGTAGATTCTAAACAATCGTAGATCCTCATAGCTAGGCCTAGCTGCAAGGATGCGCTAGCTCCTTCGTCAAGGATCACATGTGTAATCCCTCTTGTAGTGTCCATGCATCCACTTGCGTCAACCCGCTAGCGCTCCGACGTCCAGGACATGTCGCTAATGAAGAGAGAACAGCCTTTCAGCATATATTTAGTGGTAGATCTAATCAACTAGATTAGATCTATATGAGGCGTCTGTTCTCAAAACATGAGAGAGAATTAGAGATTAGAGCTATCTCTAATTGGGATAATACACCTCAAAAACCCAATTAGATGAAGCTATAATTCTACTAGAGAGAGAGAGAGAATAGGAAAGAAGGTCAATTAGTGTGTTTGCTCCCATGAGGATGGGAGTATATATAGTGGGAGGCAGCGGAGACCTACCAAAGGGGCTAGGTAGGTTTTGGGGAAGCCCAAGATGGCCGCACCCCTTCCCCTACCTCAATTCGTATTGGGGAGTCCCTTCCCACTTTTTTCTTTTTCTCAATTTTGGCATTTGTTTCTTTTACCAAAATTCAAACATGGAATTTCCTGCGGGAGGTGATGCGGCATGTTTTGTGGCCTTTGGGCTCACACTTGGAAGACACCCAATATTTGGGTGCTTCCCTGGGGCATTTCTTCCCCCATCCGGCACTCCCCCCCCCCCCCACCTCTCTAGGGTTTTGTCTGAAACTCTTCTAGAACCCTATGGCCCCTGTAGATAGAATCATCGATCTTATCCACTGATGTCAGAAACATATTTTTCACGTCACGGGACATCTCATGTCCTCCCATTTGTGACGCCCCAAGATCGGGCACTATGCAGATTTCAGCATTTCCGCCAAAATCTACATAATAACTGATTTCAGGTTGCCACTTGTGATAACATTACAACAGTTCACAAATGGTATCAGAGCATGGTTTCCGATTCCCGATATTGTTCGATACGAATGGTTATCGAAGCAACGGGTCCGCAAAGCCTGTAGGATAACCTCGCTAACGGTCGTTGTTTCTAGAGTGTCAAAAACTATTTGTGCAAAACCTGTTTTGAAAACTCTCGATAGGATTCTTGTTTATTCCTTTCCTCTATTCTACTTCTCCTCCTACCTTATTTGTTTTGGAGTCTCCTCTCTTATCTATATTTCAAAGTTCTAGGATTCTACGTGGGTGGACGTTTTCTGAGCCTTTAACCTAATAGGTTCGATCTTCGGATGGTTCTCACCGGAAGAGCATCATCATCAACAACGAGCAAGAATCTCTTGTTAGTGGTGTCGAGAAGCTTGTTAGTGGTGTCGAGAAGATCAGCATGGAGCACGACTACTCGATAGTATAACCATCTCTTCTCTCTTGCCGGTTTGGAGCGGATTGCGAGGGCGCAATCCCTTGTTAGTGGTGTCGGCTGTAACACCCGGGGTTTTCCCCCAAAATAGTATTGTTTGGTTTCTTTTTTTTCGCATCATGGCATCCTGCATCATCATGCATTTAAAACTTGCAAAACAATTGAAAATTACTCAAATCTTGTTGCTAAAATTTACTGAACTTTATTTGATGTCTAAATCTTTTTCTTATTGCCTAAATAATTTCTGCAAAAAAAAGGGGTTTTAAAAAGGGAGAGAGAGCAGCCCAGCTGCTCAACCCTCTCCCTTGCAGCAGCCCACCAAGCCCAGGCCCAACAAACCAGCCCACCCCAGCCTTTCTCCTTCCTCCATCCGTACAGGCACGAGGAGGACGTGATCCCCTCCTATCGCTGTCCACCATGGTCCCCTCCTCCACCTGCTCCCTTCCCTCCTCTTAAGCAGCCCCCTCCCCTCCAAACCCTAACCCTAGCCTCTCCTCCCTCCTTCCTCTCCAGCCGCCGCCATTTTCCCCTCCCTTTATCTCCTTTCTCTGTACCTTTTTCTGAATCTGAACCGAGAGAGGGAGAGCACCACCATGGCCGAAACTTGGAGCACCAAGGGCCGCAGCTGTGGTCGCCGCCTCGACCTCCGGAGACTGGGAATGGAAACGGGGCATATCCCTCGCCGTCCTCGTCGAAGAATTGGGGTAGGGGACGCTCGGGAGGGACGACGCCAACGCCATCCTCTTCCTCCGACCACGGGCACGTCTACCTCACCTCTCGCCTGTACCCATAGCTGCCGTCGACTCCGAGCAGGAACGCCTACGCCAACGACCCCCGGTGAGCTCTCCGCCCTCGGGCTACCCTCTCTCCCTCCCCCTTGCTTTGGGCAACCCCGCCGTCGAGCGGCACGGCAGTCACCAGCGTGTCCCCGGCGTCCTCTGTCCGTCACCGACGAGTACAGCAGCGCTCCATCTTCAGTTCCTCAGAGAAACTCGCGCAACGTCGACTCAAAAGGGGTCGAAGCCCATATCCTTCACCAACCGCACACCAGCCCAGTGGCGCAGGCCTCTCGCACGCACACAACAGGGCGCGGGTTCGAGTCCTCCCCCCCCCCCCCCCCCCCCGCGTTTTTCTTTTTGGTTTTATTTTCATGCAGCCCAGCCCAAAGCAGATCAGATCTTAATTTGTAAATTCCACCAAATATTCATAAATGCTCTAATTTCAATGATTCAAATTTCTATGGATTCAGCATCTTGTGCTCCTTCTGTTAGTAACAAAGTTGCAACATGTTTCTGTAATAAATTTTGCACTAAATAATTAAATACAGAAATGGCTATTAAAATTTGAAACTTTGGAAATTCATAACTTGAGTTATGTTCACCCAAATTGAGCAAACTTGGGCTCTAAAATTTTGTCTTAACAAACTCTACACAGTGGTATTTTATTTGCTCACAATTGAATTAAATTTGAACATGTTTCCTTCTGTTTACTAAAAGGGGCAGAATAAAAATGCTTATGGAAAAATGCATAGTAAATTCAATAATGATCCAAAAATTATGTTTAATAGCTCAAAATGTTCAGTGAAACATTTGCTACATGTTTTCAACCTTTTCAATACAATTTGTTTACTATTTTTCCCAATTAAAATTGGTGCAATAATTCAATACTTTAAATACATCTTTTAAATTGCCAAATTCATAACTTGCTCATTTTAAATCCAAATTCAACAAATGAAATATGTATTCCATCTAAAATTTTTTGTTCTTTCCAAATATAATTTTTTTTTATCTGTTTTGAACATTTAAAATTGGTGAAAACAACAAATGTTTGTTTAAATCATTTAAAATGCCAAAGTTCATAACTTAATAAATAAAATTCCAAACTTGGTAAACAACATATCAAACTGAAGCTATTGTTGTTTTCTTATTGTTTTCATCATCCATGCATAATTCTAATCAACTTTCACATGATGGTTATTTGTAGATCATTTAATTCAATATTAATTCATGGGCTTTTCCATATGCAATCCAAATTGCATATGGGACCATTTAAATATGTTTACCATGTCAACTGGTTTACTTTGATGCACCAATTAATTGTCATGCATATAAAATAGGATCATGTTGGATCTTTTGCCGTAGTAGTAATTGTTGCATCCGGTGTTTGTTCTAGTTCGTTGCTTCTTCGCGGATAGGACGTTGAGATGATGTGAGCAACGACAAGTTCTTCGGATGTACCTCTACTTGCTGGATCTCAGGCAAGTATACTCACTTGCTACCTATGGCTGCCTTTCATCACTTGTTACCGATTCTTCCCGTTGCCTTTATTCTAGCCTTATGATTCGATGCTTGTGCTCGATCCTATCATATGTTTGCCTTGCAACCATGATATAGCCTACCTTCCACTTCCTATTAACTGTTGTTTGTTTACCTTGTTGGCCCCCGTGTCGTAGTTGCATGCTTAGTGTTGTTTGCGCTCAAGTCTTGTTGTCCTTTTTCATATCACCTGTTTAGTTTGATAGCTGGGTTTCAATTTAATCAACAACATGTTAATGTTTGGGGTAATAATAATAATTTGATGATAAGGCACCGGCAGGAGGCCCGGCGTGGTTTTGAGGCCTGCTAGTGTCGACCCTAATTAGGAAAAGGGTCTTGTCCTCCGATCCATGATGAGCGCACTAACCGCATGTGGGAAGCGAGTATGGGCGCCC
The DNA here is from genome assembly GCA_028641055.1 of Alopecurus myosuroides. Classification (NCBI taxonomy): domain Eukaryota; kingdom Viridiplantae; phylum Streptophyta; class Magnoliopsida; order Poales; family Poaceae; genus Alopecurus; species Alopecurus myosuroides. Next base: position 217,337,006 of record CM054063.1, on the reverse strand, counting down.
CCCGCAATTCTGATTCGATTCGCATCTCGTCCAAATCGCCACACTTAGTTCGGGCTTTCCATTTGATGCATGCATATGCAGGTGCGAGCCCTTGGCACCAGGGTGGAACTTTTGTAGTCGGCATTTAGGGCGGCGTGGTCTTCCAGTGCTATGAGGGTCCCCCTTTTCTTCGTGGGGGCTCGATTAGCCGCGCACGCAGAGAACGTGGTTCTTTGGGCTTGATGCGAAGAAGAGTTGGGTTGTGTTGAGTGGCCTGCTTGGTGGGTTTGCTCCCCGCCTGGCGGGTCATTCTTACGTGTACGGCCAAATTGGTGCATCCCTGCAGGGTTAAATCTTCTCGAGAAGCCGTGTTGTCTGCGGTTATGGATGACTTGGTGAAAGTGCTGGCTAACAAGTACTCAGACAACTTACACCTAACGATGATAACTTGACTAGTAATATAGATTACCTCCACCATTAGAATGAATGTCACCTTAATCAACCGTGTGAGTTTCCTTGGGTTGCTTCCTTAGTAGGGGGTAACACTAGATGGGTATTGTTTGGTGAGTAGTTGTAGTTGGTTCTGATTCGCTATCTTATCCCTTTCTTTTAGCCGGATGTTGTAGCGCGTCTCTGTAGTTAGTTAGTGCAGCCCGCTGCCGCTTCTTTGCAACAATCCCTTCCTTTCCGTTGTACCCAAAGTATTTGTATCTTGTGATGATTGGTCACGCTGATATCTTGTGAGTATGGTTTATCCACTTGCCAGTACTTAATAGTACTGACCCACGAATCCCTTTTCGTGGCTGCATATTCCACATTGCAGTCAACAGGTTTGAAGTATGACGACGTTAGCTTGGGAATCCCTCCGGCTTGGCCTGGGCAGGGATTGGACGCCATCGGTTATCTTCAGGACTCTTAGTCCAATTTGTATCTTATCCGTAGTCGGACACTATGTTGTTTCTTCCGCTATTATTTGGATCTTTGTATTGTATCAGTTTATCCTTGACTCGTTTGAGTCGTCTTGTATAAACCTCCTCTGTTGTTGTTGTTGTGGATTATTCGTGAACTGTTGTAATGTTATCACAAGTGGCAACCTGAAATCGGTTATTATGTAGATTTTGGCGGAAATGCTGAAATCTGCATAGTGCCCGATCTTGGGGCGTCACACCATTTCTGTCTGAAACAATTGTTTCCTCTCCCAACAATATTTCTCTCTCATGGTAACTTCACCGGAACACCTCCGAATGACTCCGGAATTTTTTCCTTTGACAACAGAATGACTCCAATCTTTCTCAAAACAACTTATACTACCAGAAAACTCTCAATCAAAGGTTTACACAACTTAATCATGTGACCTGTAAAGGTTCGATAACACCGCGACATGTTCGGGAACTTACCGAACAATAACCAACAACAAAACCATGGACGCCCATGATGGCTTCTATGTGTTCGTGAAGGACACGTGGTGAGACAATGTGCTCTAGTCTGATCAATCTCTATAATCATAACACATATAATACTTGTACCGTCATCGTTATATTTTCTCATACATATCCCCGAAGTCCTTGTGATAAATCACATTGTGTCTTGCCAAACGATTGGTTGACATTGGTGATACTGAGAGGGTCCAAAGGATCTATCTCTCCATCGGTTGGAGGATTTATGTACTATTCTTGAGTGATCTCAGTAACATTACACACTGTAGGTCATACCCAAATGTCAACATTATAATCTCCTGTTATGGTAGACGGTTAAAGACATTCAAATCATAACTGTCGAACGTGAGGCCATTAGATATTCTCATAGTATAAGAATCTTAGAAAATGAAAAATTCATATTAACTTTACTAAATAATTACAATTGTTTGCCTCTTAGCAAGATCATATACTTGGGTCGGTTCGGTACTAGTGTTACTCTAACAATAAACCATTATGGTTATAGACTTACCAAATTCCATGATCAAGAAAACACGATCATCTCATAACACACAAGTTAATCTTAGAGAAAAGATTAGAAACACTTGTTTATTCATATCTTCACCCCCGCACATAGGTTTTCCTTTGAATACTCACTATTTAAGTACCATAGCAGTTAGAGAACGATGATGTAAACTTAATAATGAACTTGAAGATAGAATAGTAACTTAATATTATTGTCTCTACGGCATATCTCTAACAAACATCGGTACAGAAAATCTACTGAAACTACCTCATTTTTGTTGTGATCAGTGAAGCACTACATGTTCAACCTACATCACGACCTAGAGATCTACTCCATGCTCACAGATCTAAGCTACATGACCTAGGGTTTGAGATAACTCACGGGCATGGTACTTCGGAGGCCAAAGCTGTGAGATCAAAGAAGTGGATGACAAGCATTCCACCACTCGTCGTCGACCGCCACCATCGACTGAAGTATATCCCTCTGCTTAGCTTCTTGTCGTGGGGATGCTTCGTGGTGGATATCTCTTAGTAATGGGGGTGTGGTGGCAGAGAGATGGAGGTTAGTGCAAGTGGATTATATAGGAGGGAGAAAAGGCTAGGCAGTAAGCAAGATTTCTCCAACCGCAATTCTGCCCACATGCAAGCGTGTGCCATCTCCAAGGTCGCAGGCGCAGATACAAGCTCGGATAAATATTTCCCCTTTTTCACGCAAAGACGATGGCTCTAAAACCGGCTAAATCGTCCATTCCTAGCGGGCCTATATGATGCATGCTTTAAGGTTCTTGCGGGCCAAAAATGAGGATCAGGCCACGCAACCAAACAAGCCTTTTTTGCATGCCCACGCCCTAGCTGGAGGCCTCAGAGGCAACCAAACACGCCCCGGGTGACTAGCCCGGACCCGTATTATCCTCATCCATTAGAATGTCCATAAGGTAACTGAATCGTGTAAGCTATATGTTGGATTTTATCATGCTGAATAAATAGGTTTTTGGGATGGATCCGTCAACCTAGTGGCAGGGTTCCTTCCATATGGCGTCTTCGGTTGGTTGTGTGGTTATCACGCCTACCCTGACGGCCAAGGGGAGCTTGTCTCCTCTCATACACTCTCCGTGCACCTCAGGAGGAGGGGTTGGATTGAGTGTTTCATGTGGCTCTCCTAGTCACTCGCCTTTTACCCCAGGAGGGAGTGCTGGCTCGAACAAGCTAGGAGCTGCACTGGCTATTTCGGCATCTATGACTGGGACAATGGTAGAGCTTGCAGTTGTTGAAGATATGCACTAGAGACAATAATATTCAGTTATTATTCTATCTCTTCGGAATTAAGTTTATGTCATCATGCTACAACCGCTATAGCACTTGAAAAGTGAGTTTTCAAAGGAAAATCTTTGTGCGGGTGTGAATACATAAACAAAATAGAGTTCCTAATCTTGTCTAATATTAGCTTCTGCTTTGTGAGATGATCATGTTTTCTTGATCATGGACTTAGTTAAAGTCTAGCAAAATATAAGATATTATTTTTAAGGTAACAATAGTACTGGACCGACCCAATTATATGATCTTGCTAAAAGGGACTAAACATTTTTAATGTATTTAGCAAAGTACATATGAAGTTGTCATTGACTATAATTCCTATACTATGAGAATATCTAATGAACGCATGCTCGAAAGTTATACTTTGGATATCATAAACCGTCTTGCCGTAACTAGGGGTTATAAAGTTGATGTATAGGTATAATCTAGAAAGTGTAATGGAACTAAGATCATTCAAGACTATTACTTAACTCCTCTAGATGATAGATACATACAAGCTCTGGGACCTCTCAGTATCACCAATGTCAACGAGTTGTCTGCCCAGACATAGTGTGATTTATCACAAGGACATAGGGGATATGGATGAGAAAAGAGAACGATATCGGTAACGAGTTTTATATGTGTTATGATCAAAGAGTTTGATCATACTAGATCACATAGTATCACCTCGTCATATCGTGGGTATCATGAAGTTAAGGGAATAAGTGCAATGAGTAACTTGTAAGGTTCCCTCGATCTTCGTGAACACATAGGAGCCATCACAGGCGTCCACGGTCCCACTGTTGGTTATTGTTCGGTAAGTTCCTGAACATGTATGTGTGTTGTTGAGCCTTTATGGATCACACGCTTAAGCCGTGCCAACCTTTAATTGAGAGAATAAAGATGTTGTTATTGGTTTTATGAATGTTCTATGTTGATACGATGTCACAGAAACAAGTTTGGTGTCAAACGGAGAGGTTTAGGGGAAGTTACTATAAGGGAGAAATGATGCTGGTATTAGGAAGATATTATATGAGATATAACAGAGGATGAGATATCCTAGTATGTTATAAATATGTTTCTAGTATCATTAGATAAGGTCGGTGATTTTATCTATATGGTTCATAAGGTTCTGGAAGAGTTTCGGGCAAAAACCTAGAAGTGGGAGTACCGGGGGGGTAGAATTTCCCCCATGGACACACCACTTGGTGGGGCTGAAAGGTGGGCCCAGGGTCTCCAAACATGGAGCATGGAACCCTTTGGAGGTTTTCCTAATTTTATTTGAAGGGAAAAAGGAAAACAAAAGGGAAAAGGGGGAGAGGTGGAGTTGGACTCCCCAAAGGGGATCCCAATCCAATTCCATCTAGGAGAGGGGGGCGGCCACCTCCTTGGTGCGGCCAAGCCCCCTCCTAGCTTGAGTAGAACTTCTCCCCCCAAGGCAGGTTCCCCCTCCCCTCCAACTATAAAAAGGACCCCAATGCTTGAGGAAAATCACAACATTGAGAACAATTGTCTCTGAAGCCTCTCTCTCTCTCTCTCTCTAGTAGAATTAGAGGAACTAATTAGAGCTTATTCTAATTGGGTTTTGAGGTGTCCTGCCCCGATTAGACCTAGCTCTAATTACTATTCTCTTCCATGTGTTGAGAAAGAAGCATATAGCTCTAACCGCAGTCAATTAGTGTTACCAATTAGCAACGCCGAAAGGTTGTCTCTCTTCGTCGGTACCGGGTACTAGATGGCGGAGCGCTAACGGGTTGACACGAGGGTACGCGTGCACACCATAAGAGGGATTACACGTGTGAACCTTGACGAGGGAAGCTTAGCGACATCCTTGCAACTAGGCCTAGTTGTGAGGATCTACGATTTTTCAGAACTCTTCTATGACTATATCAAATTCGATGCCCGGTGAGTCGTGATCTTGATCAATGCATGTATGGCAATAATATTTGTACATTTGTTTCATAATTATGATTCATATTACTATGCTATAACTGACGTGGCTCCTGAATATGAGATTCGGAGAAAAACTCACGCTCACGTGTAGTAACATGAACATAGTATCAAACCCTAGTCTTCCCTTTTATGACTAATTTATTGGATTCTTGATGATAGTGTTTTCCTGGTCATGGACATTTGTTTATGGCAGAATCAATGAATATCATATTGTTGGAAGGAAACAATGTGGCTAGGTATACCCTAGTACTTGATATGCTAAGATATTCCATTTAGATATCTTTGTCCTTACCGTCATATCACAACACAGTTATATTAGTATGTATCCTTTGACCATGAAGTTATCAGGGTGATATATTTTGTAGGTTTTACTTTGGTAATATCTAGAGCCACACCGTAACTAGGTGAACATAACGGTAGCCACTAGGTAATTCTAAAGGAGTATATTGCCTTGATGTTCTGAGATGGGAATTACTCCTCCGTAAAAAGAGAGATACATGCATGGGACCACTCGGTATTCTTGATATCCATAAGTTCTGCAGACAATGCATGATGATGATACATCATGTAGGATATCACAATACAGTAACAAGTAAAAGGAAACTTACCGGTTAACAAGACAAGACAAAGGTATATGAACGAGAGATCGTTTCACAGCAATACCGGAATCCATAGTCTCTTGTAAGTTCGATATCGTGAGTAATGGAAAAATTGTATAATAGCCAACAAGTTTAGCAGTTTATTCGTATAGTATATGGGAGTCAATATGGGCATCCATGTCCCCACTATTTATTACTGGAAAGGAAAGATTTTCCACTTTCATGTCCACACACTATCGAAGCTGTAGGGGAAACAAACTTACATTCGGGCGGTACTATGTGTATATCGGTAGGTCCGGATCAAAAAGGAGTATCATCGAAACAGTGTTTTTGTGTGATAGATATATTCTATATATCGGAGATAATTTATATTGAGGGCATTGGATTTCCTAGGATAATAAAAACAGTTTCTATTAATACCGGAATTTATTCCGGAGTTGTTCTGAGAGAGAAACTGATGCTACACGCTTTACAGAGCAAGTGTGGGGGCATGAGATGCCCTGGGGTGTCTGATATATATTTATGACATCGTTAGATAAGGTCGGTGATTTTATCTAAAGGGGTCATAGGGTTCCAGAAGAGTTTCGGGCAAAAACCGAGAAGGGGCAAGTGCCGGAGGGAGGAAGGAATGCCCCTCATGGCCGCACCTATTTTAGGGGTTTGCCAGGTGGGCCCCAGGGCACCATGCATTTGTACTTGACATACCAGTATTTTTCTCGGATTTAATTGGAGAGAAAATTGATAAAATACAAAGGTAAAAAGGAAAAAGGGAGGTGGAGTTGAACTCCACTTGGGGAGTCCAATCCGAGTTGAGCAAGGAAAGGAGGTGGGGCTAGCCCCCCTCCTAGCTCAACAAGGACTCCTCCTCCCCTATGGTATGTCTCCCCTCTCCTCCAACTATAAAAGGACCCCCAAGGCTTGAGCTAAACCATAATTTATGAGCAATTGTCTCTCAAGTCTCTCTCTCTCTCTAGTAGAATTAGAGGATCTAATTAGAGGCCCTCTAATTGAATTAGAGCTTCTTATAATTGTATTTTTGAGGTGTCCTCTCCCAATTAGATATAGCTTCTAATTACTCTCTCTCTCTCATGTGTTGAGAACTCCTCCTTCATATACACCTGTGGTGTCAAGTCCTGGACGGTGAAGCGCTGCAGAATTGGCCCCGGCGTATGTGTGCATACTCTCAAAGGGGTAACACGTGAGACACTCACTCTGCTGGATCAAGATGGTGGATACGAGGAGTCGGTAACATCCTCACTCATAGGCTTGTGCGTGATGATCTTCTACATGCTTCATCGACATGATCATCAACACCTCTTCCGCTTCTATAGTGATTGGTACATGATCTCGAGCACTAGATCTTGGAATTTTTATTCACTTGTATCTTCAAAGATGGATCTTGGTGGTTGCGTAGCATGCATGGAGAAAATTTTAAATTCTCGTACACGCAACCCAGTACCTCTCTAGGCTATAAATAGAACATCCCCTTCCCCATCTCGGGTTAGCATAGAGTTGAGATTGATTTGTGAACCATGCTCCTTCCACCCCTCTTGAATTGAGGATCTAATCCAGATATTTGTGCCTTGGATCGTATCAAGAGACCTTTAGTGGTTTCCACACTTTCTCTTTGAGATTCTAGTGGTGCTTCTCCAATATTTCTACTTTAATAAATCCTATTGGCTCCGGTGGACCGGCCATGAAAGGAAAGCGGTTCAATCAAGAGTGAGGTTGACTTGATACGTGAGATCCCGGGGCTGCCTTAGGGTTTTTTTATGGGTAATAACGTCGAATAGGATTTTCTAGTTATCCCTTGTGTTCTTGTGTTCGATTTGGCTTCCACACCGCCTCATGTTCTTCATTCTTTGGTCGATTCATGAAGATCGGACATCCCTCGGGTATGCAACCGCATCAGATGCTCGGTGGTAGTGTTGTCATCAGTGGCTGGCGTGTGCTCGAAGGACTGGCATGCCTGCATGGATAACACTCCACCGTATGTAGAGAGGGGGCAGGGTGCCTTCTCCGGTGGTGGTCATGTTTGGACAGTGCGACACAGTCCGACGTGTTGTCATTTCCACGAGCATTCTTCGCCTTTGTTTTTTTTTTGTTGCTCTGAGGTCTCGTTCCTCATTGCATGTGCTTCTCGGTCGACTATCGAGCTATCTTCTTGGAGTTGAAAACCTACTTCCAATCAAATAAGGTGCATCCGGTGAGCACAAATGTTCATGGCCTCATGTTGTTCTCGGCGATGGATGCTTCAGATGAGCTCACTTCTGATGTGAGAGTCTCCCAGTGAGTTGTTGTTGTCAATGGTGTTGGACCCCGGGAGATGTTGTGCTCAATTAGTGTAGACGTGTTTTTTTTTTTAAATCTAATTTGTAAGAGGGTCTGCTTAACACTTTGTATTGGTCGGACAACTTGGTTTTATCGATTTAAAGTCGGGTTGTAAAGCCTTGTGTAAAAAATTGTTGTTTTAAGACATATAGAGTGAAGGCAAGACAATAATCTTTGTTCGGTTAGCTTAGCGGTGTAATCTGAACGAGCAATTGTTTAAAAGACAATTTTCTCTTAATCCTCCGCGCCAAATCTCAATTGTTCTCCCTAAGGTATACGCGTGCACTCGAAAAAATCGGTACTTGACAGAAAATGTTGCGTAGCTAGAATAACCAAAATGGAAATGATATCATTCACATATCAAAATAAATGATTACCAAAAGACCTCTTCGAAACAATTTGCTAATTCTAGCAGCTTTGTGTGGTCAGCATTCATGCGCTCAAGAAGTGGAGTGCGTCAAAACCTAACAACTTTACACAATTAATGGGCCTAGTAAAGGCCCATTGGCCCACTTGGACACGTGGTAAGAAACTGTATGCGGTGGGGCTCCTCATTTATCGCCTGATTTTGCTATAAAAAAAAAAGTATCGCCTGGTGGCTGATGGAGGCCGGCGTCACCGCGTCATGATCACTTGATCATGTGCAGTTATCATTTTCATCCGGGAGTTGATCTCTCAGACTCAAATGGACTGCCCCTGAATATCCGAGATGGAATCAATGTAAGAAAATAATACCGGATAATCCTATTTAGCTGAGTGCAGTCTACTTACCATGCAAAATGGACCGGGACAAGAACATTGAGGGGCACGGCGACAATGGTGTGGTGTGATCGCCTGTCAGCATAGAAGAAACTTTGGCAGCGTACGTTCATACTACATGATAAACGACACTCGTGCATGTAGCCCTACATAATACATATATACATGCGTACAAACGTATAGATCGTCATCTATCTCCGGCCTTCCATTGCATGGATTCTTAGTAGACTTTTGCGGCACTCCAGAGAGGGATATGCTAACAGAGTGGGATATGCTAGCGGAGAGGGATCCAGCCTGCAGCTAGCACCGCCGCCAGCCAAACGAAATCAATGGTTGCATACGCCACTAGAAGTTTGTACAGCTAAAGTGCACAGTACGTGGTGGCCGTTAAGAGGCTCAGAAGGCGCCACGCCGCTACAGATGTATAGTACTAGGCAGAACCCATAAATCTTGTGGGATTAATTTATAATATCTTTTAACACATTATAGTCAGGAAAAAACGGTCACCTTGTTTGGAATAAAAAGTAACCAAAAGAGCTCCAAACCCCATTGCAAAGATCCATCGCGGGCGTACGTCCTTAACTGCGTAACAAGAAAAAAATGCACGACGACTCAACCGTCCCAGGACAAAAGGTGGTAAAACTTTGTCAACAGGTTTTCAATGGGAAAAGCACCAGGCGATGCACGGAGGATAACGGAAAGAAAAGGACCCGTGGATCAGCTGTCGGCTCGCGAAAGGCTCGGCACGGGATGTGTGAAACGAGCCGTAGCGTGGCCGCAGCTGGACGTGTGTCGTCGCCGGTCCATCGATGCAGGGGCGCCCCGAGCTTTTCACTGAAAGCCGAGAGCGACCGTTCGCTCCTGATCGCGCGCTAACGGATCCGCGCGGTGACTTCTCCCAGGTTCCGTACGTGTAACAGCAACACTTCTTACCGGTGTCAACGTCCTACGGTTCATCTGCATCAAACCTCTATTCGGAGCGTGCCTTTCTTACTCCCTCCGTTCAACAATAGATGACTTCTATATATCTAGATATAGATGTATCTAGACATATTTTAGTGTCTAGATACATCCATATATAGATATGTGGAAGTCATCTATTGTTGAACGGATGGAGTACTTGACAACTTCGATGCTACTCTCTCCCTCCAAAATACATGATTTCTACTTGTCCAAACATGCATGCATGTACACTAAAACATGTCTATATATATTTATATTGAACAGATGGAATTTATTTATTTTCGAACGGATGGAGTACCCGTTGCCAATTCGAGGTTGTTATGGTGAATGTGTGTCTGTGTTTTGTGGATGATGTGCCAAATCTAGTGTGATTAGGAGAAATCCTTCCTGATTGGACTTCCATTTCTTTTACTCCTCCGACCCATATTAATAGGTGCTGAAGTGGATGTATTTAGACATGTTTTATTGCTAGATACATCCACTTCAGCACCTATTAATATGGATCGGAGGGAGTATCATATTGGAGACGGAAAAAGGGGTACCCTCGAAACATTCGGCTTCTGACCCGTGTCTCGGGAACCTACAAGGAAACGAAGACAACAGAGAAAATGATTAGGATAACTTCTTTACCCGTGGAAAATCCTCCGTTATATCTATGTAGCTCTAGAAAACGAGTAAATTGCACAAAAGCATCACTTCTGGGCTATGTTTACAACAAAGCACCATTTTCATAATTTTTTGAGCAGAACCACCACTTTTAGTGCTTTGTATTGCGGATACCCTAAATATTGTGGTCCGGTGATTCTGCAACCTAAAACCCAAAATCGATAGTTTTGTGGAAACAAAAACTCCAAAGGTGGTGGCTCCTTGCATCTATAGTCCCCAAAAAGCTGAGTTTCTCGATTTACTCCTAAAAATATATCTCAAATGAATGTAACAAACTTTGTGAATTGTGACATTGGATTCGGCCAAGGGTTTGAGGTTTTTTTTGTGTGTTCATATTTGGTGTTCTGTTCTTCAGTGGTGTTAGCGTCCTAGAGTCTCTATTTATCACCATTGATTCGAACAACAGCATCGTATCTGCAAAAAAAAAAATTGTCAGGCATCGGTCAGTGTTAGTTGGGTTCTGTTACCTTCCACCTTCATGTAGTTTATTAGGATAATGGTTTCACTAATATAGCTCCTGAAAAAGTATATTCAATTAAATTTTGTATCTATGGGGCCCTTGGTTGATGATCGACTAAAGGTTCACGGCATTTGTCCGTCATGAGTAAATGACAAGTGTTCGACTTCTTGATGGTGTTAACATCCTATAGTACCTAGCATCTCCTCTTGTTCAGACTATTGTTCTCATGTGTCCATTTTGACATTGCTTGGTGTCCATTGTCGCGTTTTCTATATTTTGTTGAGAAAGTAGTTAGTTAGGAGAATGTGTTGCCATATGCAGAAAGTTTCTTATTGGTTTTGTTCAGTAGTTGGTTTACAACCAACGAAGTTAAGATTTTTTTTTGCTTTCGTGAGTAAATGACGAATGGTACACGTAAGGTCTTGGTAATGTCTTCGGAGTACTTATCAATCCACTCTCCTTCTATCCATCCAACTTTACATTACACGGAATCGATTCGTGCTTGTCGTATTGTGTGTACCTATTTTAATTATAAAATGTTAGTTAGTTAGAAGCATGGTTTACCATACATAGGAAAGTTTTGCAAATAAAAAATGGTGTCATGCACCGAACTGTTTTCGCTAGGTTGTATTACCTTCCACCTTCATCATGTAGTTAATTAGGATAATGTTATGCACTAATATATCTCTAGAAAAAGTGCATTCAAGTAAATTTGTATCTATGGGGCCTTAGGTTGATGGTCGACCAACGGTTCACGGCATTTGTGCGGCATGAGTAAATGACAAGTGTTCGACTTCCTAATGGTTTTAACATTCTATAGTACCTAGCATCTCCTCTTGTTCAGACTATTGTTCTCAACTGTCTATTTTGACTTGCTTGGCATCGGTTGTTATGTTGTGTATATTTTGTTGAGAGTGTAGTTAGTTAGGAGAATGGGTTGCCATATGTAGAAAATTTCTGATTGCTTTTGTCCATGCAGTAGTTGGTTTACAACCAATAAATTTAAGATGTTTTTGCTTTCATGAGTAAATGACGAATGGTACAGTTAAGCTCTTGGTAATATCTTGGGAGTACTTATCAATCCTATCTCCTTCTATCCATCCAATTTGACATTACTCGGAGTTGATTCATGCTTATCGTATTGTGTGTACGTATTTTCACTATGAAATGTTAGTTAGTTAGGAGATAACATGGCAAAGTGATAATAATGCACTTGAAAGCTATACGTTTGTTTCAAGCATAGAGATAACATGGCAAAGTGATATTTCGCTTGTCCTTAGGAGTGGGGCAAAACATAAATGCCAGGACACCTTCAAAGTTCAACAGGAAGACTAGAACAAATAATAACACATCATGAATCAATTAATAATATTTATGGGACAAATGCACATTAAACTCAGAATAGAAACCATGCTCTCTCAATTGTGCATAAAGTTAGAAGATGGAGACTCAACATAAAAGTAAAAGTAAAGCCCTTCGCAGAGGGAAGCAGTGATCACTCGTGTGCTCGAGCTTTTATTTTGTTAAACAGAGGTATAAATTGGTTGACACTCCTCTCAACCTTTCTTACACAAACCATGGCTAACCGAATCCTCTGGTGCCTGCCAACAATCACATACCATGGAGGAGTGTCTATTTTTTAGAGAAGTGTATGCTTATGTCAACGAATGGTAAACAGAAAATACAGTACGTCACAAGCCAACTAGACTTCACAAGAGCTGCTCCCATAGAAGGATGCATCTGGGGAGAAGGTCATCCATCTTTCATGTAGTTTATTAGGATACTGGTTTCACTAATATAGCTCCAGAAAAAGTATATTCAAGTAAATTTTGTATCTATGGGTCCCTTGGTTGATGATCGACTAAAGGTTCACGGCATTTGTCTGTCATGAGTAAATGACAAGTGTTCGACTTCTTAATGGTGTTAACATCCTATAGTACCTAGCATCTCATGTTGTTCAGATTATTGCTCTCATGTGTCCATTTTGACATTGCTTGGTGTCCATTGCCGCGTTGTGTATATTTTGTTGAGAAAGTAGTTAGTTAGGAGAATGTGTTGCCATATGCAGAAAGTTTCTTATTGGTTTTGTCATGCAGTAGTTGGTTTGCAACCAACAAAGTTAAGTTTTTTTTTGCTTTCGTGAGTAAATGACGAATGGTACACGTAAGGTCTTGGTAATGTCTTCGGAGTACTTATCAATCCACTCTCCTTCTATCCGTCCAATTTTACATTACACGGAGTCGATTCGTGCTTGTCGTATTGTGTGCACCTATTTTAATTATGAAATGTTAGTTAGTTTCAAAACCAACTCCAACTTTCATTAGAAACTTCACTTGGCACAACTAAAACATGAAAATAAAGATACAAAAGAGTTTCTATAGAATTATACAACACCTTGACTCAAAGAAAACAGAGAAAAACAAAGAAAAAAATAAAACCATGGGTTATCTCCCAAGAAGTGATTTTCTTTAAAGCATTTTAGCTAGGCATGATAATTTAAGAAGATGCTCACATGAAAAATATGAATTGAAGCAAAAGAGAGCATCAAGAAGAAAATGTAAAACAAATTTAAGTCTAACCCACTTCCTATGAAAAAGAATCTTGTATAAGAACAAGTAAATAAAGCAAAAAGTGGCAAGCATAGGAAAGCAAAACAAGTGCAACTTCAAAATTTTCAACATAAAGAGGGTAAACTTGATATTGTTGAGATGCATAAGACTATGTTTCCCTCTCTCATAATAACTTTCAGTAGCATCATGGATGATATTAACAATATAACTATCACATAAAACATTCTTATCATGAGCCACATGCATAAAAGAATTAATACTCTCCACATAAGCATAGTCATTCTTATTAATAGCAGTGGGAGCAAATTCAACAAAATAGCTATCATTATTATTCTCATCAAATATAGGAGGAATATTGTAATCATAACTAATTTTTTCCTTAATAGTAGGTGGTCTGAAAATAACATATTCATCATTGTAATCATCATATATTGGAGGCAAAGTATCATCAAAGAAAATTTCCTCCTCAAAACTTGGGGGACTAAAAATATCATATTCATCAAAACCAGCTTCTCCAAGCTTAGAATTTTCCATAGCATTATCAATAATGGTGCTCAAAGAATTTATACTAATAACATTGCTTCTAGCATGCAAATAAAGTTCCATAGGTTTTTTAATTTTCTCTTCAAACACTCCATGTCCTAACTCAAGATAAAGATTATAAAGCTCTCTCATATTTTTGTTTTTTTCCATTAAGCTTAAATAGTAAAATAAAAACAAGGAACAAGTGAAAATAAGCCTAACTAGTGAAAATAAAAACAAGAAACAAAAAGATATAATTGCATAATCTAAAGGAAATAACTTCGAGCTCTCACACAGGATGTGAGTACCTTTTACCTTACCTCCCCGGCAACGGAGCCAGAAAAGAGCTTGATGTCTACGCACGCTTCTTTTCTTGTAGACAGTGTTGGGCCTCCGAGTGCAGAGGTTTGTAGAACAGCAGCAAATTTCCGTTAAGTGGATCACCCAAGGTTTATCGAACTCAGGGAGGAAGAGGTCAAATGTATCCCTATCAAGCAACCTTTCAATTACGATACAAGAAGTATCTTGTGTCCCCAACACACCTAGTACAATTGTCAGTTGTATAGGTGCACTAGTTCAGCGAAGAGATAGGGAAATACAAGTAATATGGATAATTATAAGTGACAATAGCAATCTGAAATAAAAATGGCGGCAAGCAAACATGTAGCAGAACTGATTGTAAACGGTGTTTCAATGCTTAGAAACAAGTCCTGGGGATCATACTTTCACTAGTGTACACTCTCAGCAATGATAACATAATTGAATGCATAACTATCATATGTTCACTTTTCTACTCCGAACCACTCTTTGGTCGGATAACAAACACCAATCCATTGCGTAGGGCTACAAAGCACGCCTTAAAGTCGCATTCCCATGTCTAATTAACCCCACACTGTCAACTTGAGCGTCCTAGAAGGTACTAGACAAACACCACAATTTCATAGGGTCATCCAACACAAGATATAAATATCATGCTAAACCACACGGTGCACACTATCACCATTACACCGTGATCAAAGTGTCTACGGAGATCTCATAACAAAACCACTTGAGTAGCATAACAGATGAAGAGAAACATCCACTTATTCAACTAGATTACAAAGCTCATGATCAAATAAAGATCACACCATGGGAGAGAGAGATGAAACACATAGCTACCAGTAGAGCCCTCAGCCCCGGGGAGAACTACTCCCTCCTCGTCATGGGAGACAGCAACGGCGATGAAGATGGTGGTGGAATCGATGGAGATGGCTCTGGGGGCACTTATCCGTCCCGGCAGTGTGTCGAAACAGAGATTTCTGTCCCCCGAAACTTGTCGGTGGCGACGGCGGAGCTACGAAACTATTCGTGGAAGGGGGGCGATATATTTAGAGTTTATGCATTGGAGGGCATATATAGGCGAAAGGGCGATGGCGGTGGGCGCCCGAGGGGGCCACACCGCAAGCCGGCATGGTGTGGGGGCTCCAGGGCCCCCCTCCGGGTCTCTTCGGGACTCCGTGGAACCTTCGGGAATACTAATACTTTTGGCTTTCGAATCGTCCACTTCCGAGAATATTTCTAGAATAACTTTTCTGAAACTAAAAACAGCAGAAAATAGGAACTGGCTCTGTGGCATCTTGTCAATAGATTAGCCTCAGAAAACCGATAAAAAGGGCATAAAGTGTAAGGAAAACATGTAGCATATGTGTTGAGTATCATGACTCTGTTAGCAAATAGAGATATCGTAAGATTTATTCTACCTTGCCTTGTACTCCAAGTAGACCATGAACTAAATATATATGCCCATGAGGCTCAAGCAATACAACAACGATTCCACCAATCCCTCTCTATACTTCTACATGGTATCAGAGCCTAAACACGATCTAACCCTACCGCCGCCCCTGCTTCCGCCTCGCGCCACCCCCGGGACGGATCTCTATGATCGTTGCCGGGGGCTGCGCCGCCCGTACCTAGGGTTCGTCCGCCGGTCCCGTGGATCGGCTGCCCTAGAGAGTCTTTCTCTCCGCCAGTCGCTTGGCCAGCATTTTCTTCTTTGGTTTTCCGGTCTAAGATTGGTTTGAGTCGCCCACAGCCGTCGTCGTTCTGACGTGCCTCTACTCCAACTCCGGTGCGACTATTGGCCTCTTCATCAACACGGCGACCCACCCGCGCGCCGGCCCGCAACGGTCGTTGTCCGCGCGGCCTCTTCGCCGCCTCGGCGCTCGTGCGATGTGGCGGCCCTCTGTGCCGCCTTCCGCGCGTCTGTCGCCTGTCGCTGTACGACGGGCGTCATCGCCCCGCTTTGATCTGGATCCCTCTGCCACTCCGCCTCCAACCAGGACGCCCTCACGCATGGCGTCCGCATAGGCGACATCCGCGTTCCCGTCGGCCATCGCCCGTGATGGCCGCTCGGACTCTCCGCCACTCCTCCTCTCGTCATCCTCGTCACGCCGAGCGGCGCCTCCTCCACCTCGCGGGAAATCGGATTTATCACCCGTCCGCCCGCGGTCGGCCCCATCCACGCCACACAGCCAACCCGCGCAGTCGTCCACGTGCGCCTCCATGGGATCCCGTGAAGAGCATCCCCGCCTATAAGTGCATATCCACCGATCGAGCAACGGGCTGCCGCAGCGTCCCCTCGTCGGGACGCCGCGCCGGCTGCATCAACCCGCGCGTCGCCACTGCGTCGCCCCTTCGGGTCGTAGCCCGCAGCACGCGGTCCACGCCGCCGCCCCGATGCCTTCCCCGCCGTCTCCCCGACACGCGTGTCGCCGCTGCGTCGCTTCTTCGAGCCGTAGCTCCACTGCACGCAGTCCACTCCGCCGCCCCCACGCGTTGACTTCTACGTGGTATGCGCCGCATCGCCTCCCTAGGTGCGGGAACGCCATCGTCCACGCCCGGTCTTCGTCGAGCTGTTGGGTTCTTTGCCTACTTCGAGCACTGCCGCCGTGCCAGCCGTGTCGTTGCTGCTCATTCGAGCCGCACCGCCTCTGCTGGCGACCGACATGGCCCTCCATGGGCTACCTATGGTTTCGCCGACTACATCGTCGTACATCTCTTCATCTTCGTCCAGCACCAGCTCATCGCCAGCGTCGCCGTCATCTTCCCCGGCCACTTCATCTACTCCGACAACCGCGAGCGACATCGGCGCTACGACGATCGGCGCCGCAACCGTCGTTGAGTCCTTCTTTGCTAGCCCCCTCGACATGGCGTACAGCTCGTACTGGACTCCGTCTACGCATGTCCGGTGCTGGCAACACCGATGCATGCCTTCATCTATGACGTGTCCCCGGGCCTGGCAAGGTCGGTGCAACGCTTCGTCAACATCGTCTTCGTCAGTCTACGCATGCTCAGTGTTGGCACCACTGACGCGTGCCTTCATCCACGATGTGTTCCCGGGCTTGGCACCGCCGGCGCAACGCCTCGTCAACATCATCTTCTTCCCGACGTCACCACCGTCTTCGTCCTTACGTCTCGCACTTCGAATGACGACCGCCCGCCAGTGCCGCTCTATCCGAGCTGCACTGCGCCCCAGACTACCCAGCGCCCCTCGCGCTCCTTGCCCCATGCGGCTACTCGGCTCCTCGACACCGGCTACCCCGACTCGACATTGACCACGACATCTCTCGCATGGCTACCTCGGTTACGGCTTCACCACCCTGCACTCTCGGCTACCTCGACATTGGCACAAAGGGCTACCGCCTTGCTTGAGCAACCTCGTCGGCTTCCACTCCAGTCACAACATCCGCGATGCGTCGACCGTTACGACTGTGGTGGGGATGTCCATCGGCTCCGCCTTCGTATTCTTCTCCAGTCTCATCGTCTGCGTCGCTACGTTGTGACTGCGGGGGGATGTTGAGTATCATGACTCTGTTAGGAAATAGAGATATCGTAGGATTTATTCTACCTTGCCTTGTACTCCAAGTAGACCATGTACTCCATATATATGCCCATGAGGCTCAAGCAATACAACAACGATTCCACCAATCCCTACAAATGGCATGAAAACAACATGGAACATCAGAAATTAAGGATACATTTATGATGTATCAGTACTTATCAATCCCCATTGGTTATTACTATGCTTCTACCCATCAATTTTGAAATTACTTGGCAGTGATTCATGCTTGTTGTATTGTTTATGCGTTTTTCCACTATGAAATGGAGTTAGGAAAAAAGGTTACCATACATAGAAAAGTTTAACTATTATAGCTCTAGGAAAAGGTACCCTCAAGTAACTATTTTAAGAACGACTTCCAAGTTTTACCCTCTCGTATGTATATTTGTGACACCAGTTGCCCCAACTGATGAACATTTGTCCAGATTATCTCGTCTAATAAATTTTGAACTCGATTTTACACTATTATAATATTTTGCTCACTCTGTTAGATATGGCCGGAATGTTAGGGCGATGTGGGAGTCATCCGCGATCATGTCTAGCTTTCTCTTCTCCATATGTTCTATTCCTCATCGTCCTTCTCTTGATATCCTCGAAAGTTCATCATCTCACATCTATCCCAGCGGACAAACGTTGGAGGAGAAATCGGGTCCAAATATTCTTAAATGAGGTAATCTGGACGAATTTTCACTAGACTGAGTAATTTGTGTCACGAATATATAGGAGGTAAATAGTTGGATTCACTCCTTTTTTTTCTATATATAGTTGTTGGCTGACAACCAATACTTCAAGATTTTTGTGCTTCATGGACTAAATGACAGATGATCCATCAACTTCTCAATGGTGTCATGGTCTTTAGGGAACTCGTCCATATCATTTTATATAGGAATAGTCTCCTATATGTCCATTTTGACATTACTTGGCTATCGGTCGACGTTTGTCGATCATGTTGTCTACATTGTTCTCATCATGAAACATTTAAACGAAAAGTTTTGCCATTCACTACAGCTGGCTTACCGATTATAGAAAAGTTTTGCCATTCACTACAAAAGTATCTTTCAAGAGAAAATAACGTTTAAACGAAAACGGTTAAAACATTGTGTGTGCTCCAAGCTCCATGAGTAATAATGTCATTATAGGCCGAAGACGAATAGAGTACAGGCCAAACTGAGGTCACATGAACCGAACAAGCCAAGTAGGAACAGGAGGAAATGGCCGCCTCGCGCGGAAACGACTCCGGGACAATGGGAACAACCCCAAAAAGAGTTACGGAGATCGCGAAGCAAGCTTGAGCTTGTTAGGAGTCGGTGGGTCTTGGCATGATGAGCAATGCGGTTGCTTACGTTTACGTGGCCCCTAACAGCTCACGCTTGTCTCCATGCAGACGAAAGCTAGGACAGGGCCCTCTTTTAAAACTCGTCTGCCGCTATATGCGTTTGCGGACGTACGTGGGGCAGGCTACAGCGTCGCCGATCGACGCTCTGCCCTGGCCCCGCTCGTAGTGGAGACTCTCCAGGGACGCATCTGGTACCAAACGAGTAACGCTTTCTTGTCACGGCCGGCTATACCCCATACGTGCGATGAACGGTGACGTGCCGGCATTTCGCTCTCTCGTTCGATTCAACTCATTCAAGGGGAATGAATGAGAACCGAAAACAGTGACTGCTGGTCCTTCCAGGTTACCTGAATTCCCCTTGATGTGGCGATGGGATGCCGATCTCTCTTTTGGCCAAACTCTTGACCTCTCACCAGAAACTACACAGTGCTAATCATCATCCGCGCTGGGGACTGCCTCCAGCTCGAGCACGCCACGCAATCTTAAACAGCCACAATGGGAGAAACGCGCCGGCACACGCTATGCAGGCTTGTGCGTCCTACAATTGTCCAATGCATCCAGGCATACATACATATCGAAATCGGAGAGACGAAGACCCTAGCAGTCCCGCGGCATTAAAACCCCGGCCCGGACGATGGACGCCGCTACTCCACCACTGTGACACTATCTGTCTGTCAATTAAGCGCCCACTCTACAGTGTGGAGTCACGCACAGAAAGTCCACCTCCGAACCGGGACACCTCACTTGCCACTCCGGCTACGCTTTCCGCCGCTTAAATGCCTCTCCCTCTCGAGCCTCCCTGGGCCGCGCCACGTAGGCGGCCTCCCGACGGCGACGTCGCGGACCGATCGTGCCGACACCGCCGCGCGGCAGCTTTCAGCGTTTCACGGTGGCCGGTCCCGGCGCCGAGGCTGGCGAGGTTGCGTGCCAGGGGTCGCAGCTGGCCGTTTGCGGGGGCTTCACTAATTGCCGCATTCATGGCTAGCCGCGGCACGGCCAGCCGCTGGGATCATGCCCCAATTATTGTTCAGAATCTGCCCGTACGACCACCTCTGCAATGCGCGTACCAGGTCCAGCTTTTCCAGTTCCAGGAGCACAGGCAGTGTCTAGCTTCAAGCATTGATTCGACGGTGAAATGGCAATGAAGCCGCCGCCTCGGTGAAATCTGAAATGTACTTTGCCAGGTCTGGAACGAGGTGTTTACCTGTGGAGATCAGCCAGTGTCTAGCTTGTAGTAACTGTAAGGCCTGTACTTTGCCATCAACGCGAAGAAATCAGGGGGCCTTGGATGAACTGCTAACACCATGTGCAATGAATGAATGCCACCGGATGATGCTGCAGGGTTGGGCTTGCTTGGTGCGATCAGACTGGAACCACGATCGATGATGCGCCTAACAGTGAACTGCGATTATTGTTCAGGGTGGTATGCCTTTTTACATAAACCGGAGCTGTATGGTGTCCATCTGCTCTGTCAAAAACACAACTGGTGATATGTCCTGCTACTGACACAGGAAGTGGCAATGCTGCTTTTCTGGATATGTGGTAGAACTATACAGGGAGTGGTGATGCTGCTTTACTGTTATTATTAAAAGCTGATTTACTGGTGATATGCGCAGTTTATCTTCTTGCCGAGAATGATTCCTGTAGAAAGTCATAGAGTTCCTCTGAAACTGCCAGGGGGTATTCTTCCTGCGGCAGAAGCGCGCCTGGAACCTCCACAAACTTGGTCACCCCTTTGGCGCCCTTGAGAGCCTCCATCTCGGCCTTCGACCTCCTGGGAGAGTTCAGTGTCGACATTACCAAAACCGGGACATCTCCATCCAGCTTAGCAAACAGCTCCACGAATTCCTCCCTTGATTGGACAGGGTCAAGGAGTCCCGTCAGGAACGCGGCTGGCACAAATCGCGCGCCTTTTCTTTTGGTCAACTCGTAGCGGCTTTCGATGATATCCGGCGTCACGTTCTCAGGGTTGGCGTAGACGTGGGACTTGTACTGGGACTGGATGGACTTCTCGTTGCTCACCAGAACATTGTACATCATCCACCCGATGGCTGGGGCCCTGAGGGTTCCTCGTAGAAGCCCGTACCTATTATGAACAGTTGAAAAATATTTTCAGAGCCGTCAGTTTGAATCTTATTCCCTGTCAGGCTACATATATCTGTAAAAAAATGGCTAACAGGAGTGGCATTATCGCGTATTTATCTACATCAGTATTCATTCTGTGTGATTCAACGGATACTTCTTTATTCTGAGTTGAACACATCCAACGCTCCACCACATGTTTTACTAAAGTACTTGGGAACAGAATTGATAATCGACATACTCATTAAGCCATATAACCAATTTGGAAAATGAAGTGCCTGCAGAATTATGCTATTGTACATTTGTACTTTCTCTCTGCAATGACATAGACAACTCCAGAATCACAGTCAAGGCCAAACATTTCTAATAGAATGACTGCATAAGGCACACTCGTTTGTACACAAACATTTTCTGGCCTACGCATCACCGTGTTAGAAACTACGTACGAGTGAAAAGATTTGAACACAAAATACTGCTGCATTACTTTGTGCTAAAGCACCTAGCAGATTAGGCCCCGCTTGGAAGGCTGGAAATTCCCACCTGGGTATTTATCCACGGAGCTATGCCTGTAAATTATACGGACCAGATGAGGTCCGGGTTTTTTGGTTTTTTCCAGAGGGATTCTGTCGTTTTGGCCTAAAAGACGACATTCCAAGTGCGGCCTTACTGTTCGTTGAATGAGATACTCCAACTTCACTAAATGCATGTAACATAACTACTGATAGATACAAACTCGACGAATAAATGGCAGGACAAGGCACGCAAAGCATGCTTCCTTACATTCAAAAGGGGGTATTTTCTCTTATAGTCCTATTGTATCTAAATACTATCCGGATCATCTTACTGTTTCGACAACTTAACAACCCCACGATTCTGGGTTTGTTTCATGTCTATCACATCTTTGTATATTCATCACGAAAAACAAATATTGTGAATGTTAAAAAAAAATGTGAACAATGGTGGAGATATGTTGGGCCCAGGGTTTAGTACCTTGTTTCCATATCAGAACCTCGGCCAAATACAATGGGAAGGGGTCCAGCCCATGTAGGTGCAACAGCAGCAACAGCAGATGGTTTGATAAGGCCCTTCCCAGCCGCACGGACTGCTATAGTTGCTGCATGACCACCTCCAACTACTACCAATTCGCCATCTGAACATAGCATAGACAGTACAGACACATTGTTAAGTTACTACGGGCATACAAACAAAAGGATAATTTCAAAATTCTTGGGAATTACCGAAAAATTGAAAACAATAACATCAACCAACTGAAATTGTTTTCTACCTTCTGGGTTTGGGCATATATCTGCTTGTCAAGATTGATAAGAAAACACTTCCATTGTAGACTTAAATGTTCTGCTGAACTATGTAAGCTCCCTTTAAACTACAAGATATTCTACCTACTAGTAAGTATAAACATACGGCAATCATGTCCAGCAGCACCAGTAGACGCCAGTATAAGCTGCCAGCCAGCAAGCCTCCACATACCAGACAGGAAGAACGTTCCAGGAAACATGTTTTCTAGAGTATTTTAGTCACCTCTGAATGACAAGATTGGCCAGGCATTTTTTGTACATAGCACAAACATACTCTGGACTCTGGTTAAACCATTGAGCAGTCTCAACCCCACATCTTTGTTTTTCAAAACAATGGGTACAATAAGTATACGCAGGTAAAGTAGGAAGCTACCAGCATACCACCGAAGGCTAAAAGAATGAATTGTAATGTTCATCAAACCAAATAAGCATAACCAATGTATAGAATCAGGTACAAATTCCAGTGGAAGTGCTTGCAATGACAGACTATTGAAAGAGAAAATCTGGTTACCTGCATCTGCCACAGGACTATTTGGTGAATTGATTAGCTGAACCAGAAAATTCTCCATCACATCAGCATTGTAGTTCAGTGATGGCCTGTCTGAATATCCCAGACCAGGCCAATCGACAATAGTAGCACGGTAGCTGAGTTCTCCTTCCCGTGTCACAATATCCTTGGCGACCACTCTCCACTCTTCCACTGTGCTAACATCAGATATGGTAGGGATCATAAGGATGTTTTTCACATTCTCAGCAGTCCCTTGAGCATGTTCCTCATAGTAAACGCTTATTGGCTTATCCTCAAATGTCCATTGCCACTTTCCAGTCTAGAAGAACATACCAATAATGTTACATCACAGACAATACCACAGAGAGGCAAAATAAAGTTGCTCATGTGAACAAAGTTAGAAGTCTAATGCTAAGATATTCGCCAGTAAGGTAGTCTATATTCACTAAGGACACTGATGTTAATATATGGATGGAGAAACAATATACTAGCAGAATCGTTTTTTTTTATAACTGAGCAGAATCTATTGGAGTGAACAACTAAACATGACATCACAAACTTCAATAATACTTTGTGCATATTAGTACTAAGTTCAGCATGACATGGTCAATGGTTCAAGGTTTCGAGATCTAAGTTGTCCCATTTATCCAGAAGATCTAGTTTTAGGTAACAATCACATTGGACCATGTTGACCATCCTTGTACATGGCCTCCACGATTTCTGGCTGAGTAAGCATATACAAAAGGGTTTCAGGATAATCATAGACTTCTGGAAAAAATATTTAGGTTAATAATCAGGTCGACAAGGAAATGTTTTCAGCAATTCTGTTTTATTTGCCTCACAATTGAGTAAATCTGGTTTTATAAGAATGATCAAATCCTATGAATGGGCAAGGTGAAGCACTCGGAAATCCTGCTTACACAAAGGAAATCAAACAGATCATGGGTGGCAGGCGATGTGTTACCAAGGCAGGGTGCAGTATCCAGTAAGCAAATGACAGAAGAGAGGAAGGAAACAAAAAGAGAGCAAGATGGCACACTTGCTTGCCCTCCTATTTCTCTTTTTCTTTTCCTTTTAAAGTCAATTCCTTACATCTCAACTCTTCATCATTGTGATTGTAGGAACAACAGGACATCAACTTCACTCTTTCTTAGAGATCATGCAAATATAATACATAAACTCAGCCATACAGACCAAGTAATAACATCAATATTGCAAGAACACTCCACCAGCAATGTAGTAGGTACAAAGAAAGATAGGGCAAAGATAGAACCAAACATGGCAAAAACACTGCACATTGCAAAAAGTCTCCTGTTATTTGTTGTGCTTTCTGCCTTTTTTGGCATTCTTCTTCTAATTTAGTGGAACGAGAGAAGGAAAACATAAAAAGCTCTATGACATGAGCTCGAAAGGTTGAAGAATAAACCATGGGCCACAAAACCTTCTTGTGTTGTACTAATTACACATAAAGAAAAAACCACGACACTGTTTCTATGAGATCCAATAAAGTTGAATTGTTCTCTAGGGCTAAGCTTCTCGCACACAAGATTAAACTGGTCATACTATCCAAGTATTAATGTTTGTGTTAAGTTTTTGAAATAACGGTTAGAGGAAGTAAAATATCCAAGTATTATACATCCATATTTAGACAAACATGAGTCAAATAATTCCGAACGGAGGGGGTAGGTTTTTACGGGGGACGAATGATATTGTGTTGCACGATGCAGAAATGTACTGATTTATTCTCTTAAATAACAAACAAGCATTTGATGAATGATCAGACGCTTAGCAATGTGTAGCGCCAAACCTGTGATAGTTTAGTTGCCAGACGTTCTGTTGTTGAAGCAAAGTTTTTGCCAGGCTTTCAAATATTTTAACCAATATGACAATTTCTTACAGAACTGAAGGCCTGCCAAACAATCTGAGATCTAAATCCGTCTGGAATGGTTCGAGGAGGTCAATCGCGCTAGGACTAGCAGCTTATTCAACGGATTCCTCGGACACCCAAACCCAATACAACGGTTCTTCACTAGCTCAAATCCGGCAGACAGTCAGACCAATTAATAATGCTGATACTTGTATTCGGCTAGTAATTGTTCGGCGGTCTCACCTTGGAGGGCGAGGACACGGGCTTGGACGCGGGAGGGGAGGCGACGGCGCACACAGCGAAGCGCCTCGCCCGCCGGAGCGGAACCAGGCGGTTGGTGACCGCGACGGCGGGAGCGAGGAAGGCGGCGGCCGCCGCCGTGGAGAGGTGCATGGGGTAGTGGGAGGCAGAGGCAGCGGCGCGGCGCTACGGAGGTGTGGAGAGGAAGCGGACGACGTGGTCTGCAGTGGACTCGGGAATACGGCGACTAGGAGGAAGACTCGCCGTCGTTTTGTTGCCTCCATGTCTCTATTTGCCTTTTTTTTTTCAGCTTCTCCCCAATTGCGTTTGATTTCCCCCTGCACACCACATAATTTGTGACTTAAATTCCTCATTTGACCAAATAATTTAAGTTCCTTCGATCACTAATAGTTCAAGTGGCAGTTTGTATTCCAATGGATTTTTGGTTGAGATCATTTTCCTATAAGTAGTTGTACATTTTAAACCGTGACGTGGAATGTTACTGCAAGATTAGCAACGTGTAGAGTGACGGATCTACACGCTCCGTTCCATATTAGATAACTCACATATAGATGTATCTAGTACTAATATGGAACGGAGAGAGTAGAAATGTATTGGATTAAGATACATAATTTGGCCAAATTAACCACTTTGCTTCTTTCCAACTTCCAAGAATATTTGTGCCACTCGTGCAACCACGTTTTCCCTAGATAAACAACTTACGCAACACAGGTTTTCTCAGTGGAAGCCATGCATTCACGTGGACACTTCACATCTCCACACGTTTTTTTCAGCGCTGGCGAGTGGCGAACCGAAACAAACAAAAATATAAGCGTCGGAGCCACCTTTTTTTCCTGAGTGAAAGCGTCGGGGCCACCTTTGGGCCTGGCTAGCAACAAAATTGCTCCGCAGCCTCTGATGGGCCATAACCTACGAGAGGTATAGAAAACAGAAGCATATAGAAGTGCCTTAAGCGTCAAATAGAGGGATATAGCCGTTAGCCTTTTCCACATGGGCTGCATCAACCGTGGCCCAGTAACGTTCTCTGTTTTATTTTTTATAAATCTCAAAAATATTTTCACGAAATATATTGTTATAGAGTAGAGAAAAAATATATTTTTAGTACAAAATATTTTTTCTCCAGTTCTAAAACTATTCATATTGTTTTTTTAAAAAATTGTTCGGTTATAAATATTTTTTCCTACTTAAAAAAAAGTTCATATGAGTAAAATAAGTTCGAATAGTTCAACCAAATTATCACAATAATTTAATAATATTCGCCTATTGCGCAGTAAAAATATTTGTATGATTGTTTACAAATATATATAGGGAAAATAAAAAACAAATTATAAAGAAATAAATTAAAAGAGGGAACCCCACGAGCGCTTAAGACAATGAGAAATGCCTCCTCAGATTTACTGTGCCTGTTGACTAAAGGAGCTCGTAAAAGGAGCCACATTTGTTTAGAAATATTTAATTCTATAAATTAATTTTATACTGAAAAAGCATGTATTGTAAAAGAATGTGCAGAAACATGTTCATACGAGTATGAAACATGCTCATATGTGTTTGTATAAATGTTGATAGTACTGCAGCTACAGTGCTACCACGTCGTAGATCATAGCCCATCATGTATGGGGCCTAGTTACACCCCTAAATGTTATTACACATCTATAAATGTTCTGACTTCTGACTTAGAAGGTTGCTTCTATATATGATAAAAATGTTCGTAACATGTGTAATGTCCATGTGTATCTATATCATTGAAAAAAACACGTTATTTCGGCGCTAATAGCACAATATAGCTCTAAAATTTAACACTTTTACTCGATATGGTGCTATTTACGAAATAGCACGATATGTCGCGCTAAAAGTTCATAGCGTTATAGCACGCCATTTTTTTCAGCCAAAAGGCCCAAGTTTTCCATATAATTAAGGAGAAGAAGTTGCTTCCTGTTAGTCATGGCTATGAACTACTGTAGTTGGTTCCTATCGTGGTGTTCTCACGGCAAGTGTCCTCATGCGAGAACTAGTTTGTGAGACCATAACTTCTAAGCGAATTATCGAAAGGGTTATGGTAGGAACGAGAAAAGCGAGTTTAACCAGGTTCGGCCCCTCTATTAAGGGTAAAACCTATTCCTGCTTCTTTACTATTGATGATTCGATATCTCGATTGGCTTCCGATGTCTCTAGAGCTATTGCTTTGAACTAGAACTTGTTCCTCTACGTCCTAGGAACTCGCTTTATATGATAGATGAGTTCCTGAGGTTACGGGAGAATCCGGGTTACGCCCGCCTTCAGAGTCCTAGTTGGATCCGGCCTTCAAGTCCTCTATCGGTTCACCACCGGTTCTGGGTTAGCATAGTCAGATCCGGACCGCTCTTTCGGTTCTGGGCCGTGACAAATGCTGAGATGACTCTCCCTCCATCTGAACACAATTTTCCAGGTCTGTGATCGTGGTCGGGCGCTTGCAAGTTCCTTGTAAGTTTTTGATAAACTGATCCTTCAACTCCTGCAAGCTTTTGATCGAGTTTGCAGGCAAGTTTTTTAAGGAAGCTCACAAGATCTAAACATGAGGTACAAAGTGGAAGAACCACCATCTGGCTACTGCTATGAACCCGTAGTCCAGGGATGAACTACTCATGCATCACTTTGGAGGAGGGCATGGTGGTGTAGACCCCTCCGGTGATGATTTCCCCCTCCGGCAGGGTGCCGGGGAGAGCTCTAGAACCCTCCCGATCTCGGGATGACGGTGACGGCGGCCTCGGGTGTTTATAGGATAAAAGTGCGATCCTTTTAGGGTTTACGCCTCGGGGGAATAAATAGGCGAAAGGGCAGAGGCGGTGGAGGCTCAGTGGCCCCATACCACCCCCTAGCGTGGCCAAGGGGGGACCGCGTCACCCTATGGTGTGGGCCCCCTGAGGCCCCCCTCCGGGTCTCGTCGGGACTCCGTGGAACCTCCGGGATTTCTAAGACTTCCGGGCTTCGGATTTTCCAATTCCGCGAATATTTCCAGAACAACTTTTCTGAAACTAAAAACAGCAGAAAACAGGGAACTCTCTCTGTGGCATCTTGTCAATAGATTAGTCCGGAAAATCGATAAAAATGACGTAAATTGTATAGCAAACATATGGAAAACAATAAGAAAACAATATGGAACATCAGAAATTAAGGATAGGTTTATGACGTATCAACATCCCCAAGCTTAGTTCCTACTCGTCCTCGAGTAGGTAAACGATAAAAACACAATAATTTCTGAGGTGACATGCTACCAACATAAACTTGATCATCAATAATGTAAATGCATAAGTAAGCTGAGATCATAGAACTTCAACACAAGCATGAAAAATAAAACTTTAATAATAAAGCATAGCAATCACTTTGCATCATGAGAAGTAACTCGAATAAAAGATCATGATTAACAATGCAAAGAAAGATATATGTTTGTTTCAAGTATAGAGAAAGCATGTCAAAGTGATATTTCGGTAGTCCTTAAGAGTGGGCAAAACATAAATGTCAGGACACCTACAAAGTTCATGAGGAAGACTAGAACGAATAATTAGAGAACTAGCAATAACACATCATGAATCAAATAATAATGTTTCTGGGACAAATGCACATAAAACTCAGAATGGCAAAAATGCTCTCTCAACTGTGCATAAAGTTAGAAGATGGAGACTCAACATAAAAGTAAAAGAACGGAACTTCGTAGAGGGAAGCATGGATCACTCATGTGCTAGAGATTTTATTTTATTAAACAGTGGTATTGAAAACTTGACACTCCTCCCAACCATCTTTCACAAACCATGGCTAACTGAATCCTCGGGTGCCTGCCAATAATCACATACCGTGGAGGAGTGTCTATTTTTTAGAGAGGTGTATGCTTATGTCAAAGAATGGTAAACATAAAATACAGTACGTCACAAGCCAACTAGACTTCACAAGAGCGGATCCCATAGAAGGGCGCATCTGGGTAGAAGTTCATCCCCCTTTCTCTTTTGTTTACACCATTATGGACTAATAAATCAGGGGGAAAATAGTGAAGAGAATTTGTGTTATTAATTTGGGGTTGGGCACCCCACTGCTAGCTCTTCTATCATTGGACAAGCGGATGAAGCCACTAGTCCAGGGTGTGAAAGTCCAATCAACAAGTGAGATAAAGATTCTCTATTTACGTCCTCATGAGCTAAAACAGGAGAACAAAACAGGAGTAATTTTGAAAGTTTTAAAGGTACCACATGAGCAATTTACTTTGGAGTGGCGGTTAAATACCACATGTAGGTAGGTATGGTGGACACAATGGGAAAACTTTGGTTTTAGGGAGTTGGATGCACGAGTAGAGCTCATACTCAGTACAAGTGGAGGGTAGCAAAAGACTGGGAGCGACAAATTGATACGTCCATTTTGCATCACTATTTTATATCATAATTTTCTGTTATTCATTGATATATTTCATGTTATGATGCATCCCTTATGTTATTTTATCTTATTTTGCGTGTTTTATAATTTTTGGAGAATAAACACCGGGACCAGAAATCTGATGGGAAAAAGCACCGCCGAGATACCATATTTCAGAAGATCGGAAGAAGAAGGGGGACATCCGGGGGTTCCTAAAAGTTCAGAGGAGGAACCCAGCAGGAAGGAAAGCCGGAGGGGGGGCCACCAGGGGCCCACACCTACGGGTGGCGCCCCCTGGCCGCGCCACCTAGGGGTGTGGCCACCCTGGCCCACCTCTGGGGGTATTTTTTCGCGTGATTGGCCCCCAGGGAACCCTAAGCCACATTCAATCGTCGAAGAATTCTTCCGCCGCCTCCATGGGGCAGAAAACACCCGAGAGAGAAAAGCTCTCTGGCAGGGAGAAATCTGCCGGAGAAATTCCTCTTCGGAGAGGGGAAATCACCGACATCGTCACCGTCATCGCTCTGGGCATCATCAAGATCGTCATCATCATCGTCATCACCACCAGAACCATCACCCTCATCATCCACCATCATCCCTCTGTAACAATTAGGGGCCTCTATCGTTGTTTTGCATTAGATCTCTCTCCCGGTGTGGATTGCTTGTTAGTAGTTGATGCTAGTGAGATTTATCGGTGTTTGCACTTTATGACCAGATTGTTATCATCCATTATATCACCTCTGATTATGATCCATATGATGTCTTGTGAGTATTTCGTGTTGTTCTTGAGGACATGGGAGAAGTCAAGTTGTTAGTAGTGAATTAATGTTGAATAATATTTAATGTTTGATATTTAAGTTGTGGTGTTATTCTCCTAGTGGTGTCATGTGAACGTCGGCTACATGATACTTCACCATTTACGGGCCTAGGGGGATGCATCGTGTATTTGGCTACTAATTGTGGGGTTGCCGGAGTGACAGAAACCTAAACCCCCGTTAGGAAACCATTACATGAGGGAGCGTAGGATCCCAGAGTTTAAAGCTGTGGTTAGGTTTATTTCTTAATTACTTTCTTGCAGTTGCGGATGCTTGCAAGGGGTATAATCACAAGTATGTATTAGTCTTGGATGGGACGGTACATTAGCATAGGTTCACCCACACAACGCTTATTAAAACACCTAACATTATTCAGCTGCATGGAACAAAAGCACTTGACAGAAACCTCCCGTGTGTCCTCGAGAACGTTTGTTAATCATAAGTAAACCCACCAGCTTGTCCTTTGTTGAAGAAAGGATTGGGCCACTTGCTGCAATTATTACTACTGCATTTTATTTACTCGCACTTTATTTATGTGCAATATCAAAAACCCCTACAAATCTATTTTCCAGTATTTACAGTTATTTCTTCATCGAAACTGCTTGTCAACACCTACTGCTCCTCGTTGGGTTCGATACTCTTATTTATCGAAAGTACTGCGATACACCCCCTATACTTGTGGGTCATCAAGACTATTTTCTGGCGCCGTTGCCGGGGAGTGAAGCACTATTGGTGAAAGTGCATTTGCATCTTTGATCTCTCTTAGGTTTTGGAGTTGACAACAACACAACTAAGCTTCTAACAGGTGTGTTAAGTATTTCAGGAAAAATCAAATAGACGCCAAAAAAGGTGAAGAGATTTCCAAGACTTTGCCACCAAAATTTATTTGGTACAGCGGTAGTACCGGGCTCGGCAGCGGTAGTACCGCTCCTCACAGGCCGCGGTAGTACCGCGCCTAGTACCGCCAGAAGTACCGCCACGAGAAAAATGCTCTCTGTATTGCACGGTACTGAGGCGGTAGTGGCTTGGTAGTACTGCTGCACACTTATCAGTTTTGAGCAAAACCTTGCTCAGCAGTAGTATCGCTACTGGCTGGTGGTAGTACCGCTCCCTACAGGAAGCGGTAGTACCGCCCTCAGTACCGGCCCTTCTACCGCTGGACTAGGATTTGCTCTCTGTATCGCACGGTACTAGAGCAGTAGTGACCTAGTACTACCGCCAGCCACTTCGAATTAATTCGAGGTGAGTGGCCAACGGTAGTACCGCGTGCGCCCTGCGACTGGGGCTCTCTAGTACCGCGCTGATACCCAGGTAGCGGTAGTACCGCCAGGCACGAAAAGGGTCAACACGGCTAGTTTTGGGAGGGGGCTATAAATACCCGCTCCCCTTCTTCCCCAAGTGGTAGCTCACTCCAGCATTTAAGACAAGCATTTATTGAGCCTCCAAAAGCTAGATCTCTCCCAATCTCTCCACCCAAACTCGTTGATTCTTGGAGGATTGGAGGAGAAGACCCGGATCTACATCTTCACCGACTCGTTCTTCATTTCCCCCTCTCTATCTAGAGGAATCTAGCCTAGAGTTTCCTCTTGTGGAGAACCTAGGCATATTGCTACTTGTTGGTGATTCAAGGATTGTTGGGAGCCCCCAATTTGGTTGTGGGTGTGTGCCCCAAATTGTTTGTAAAGGACTCAATTCCCGCCTCAAAGGGGATCAATAGTGGAAGGTGAACTAGGCCTTTGTGGCGGGGTTCATCGGAGAATAGGGTGAGGCCTTTGTGGTGTTGCGTAGGCCTTTGTGGCGAGCTCACACCCCTCCAACGAGAAGTACTACCTTAACAAGGAGGAACTCGAGATTACATCGTGTCTCCGTGTGCTTCACTTTGGTTACCTCGTTCCCTTACTCCCTTTACTTACTTGTTTTGTGTTTATTGCATCCTTGTCATATAGGTAAATTCACCTTAGTTGCATTATCTAGAGAATTTACCTTTGTATCAAGCCTAATTGTTAAAGAAAAATTAAAATTGGTCGTAGCACCTATTCGCCCCCCCTCTAGGTGCCCTTACTTTACTTTCAATTGGTATCAGAGGCTCGGCTCTTCTATCGGGCTTAACCGCCTAAGAGTTTTAGTATGGGTGAAGATTCGGAACCCGAAGGTTCCGTGGCAAAGGTGACCATGGATGATCTCAATGCGTTGAAAAATTCATTGACCTCATCCATAGACACCAAATTTGATGCGTTGCGCCAAGCCTTGGCGGAACTCCTCAAAGCCAAAGGACTGGAGGTCGCCGAATCTACACCTCCAGAAATTAATCCGGAGGGCGCCAAGAAAAGGGTAGATGGTGAACCATCTAAAAATGCTTCCTCCGAAAACTCCACCGAGAAGGGCACGGATAGAGATGGAGAATTCCACTCCGTCAAAGGACATTATTCTCCCGATCCACCCGTCCCTCATCCTCATATAATCCCTAGGGGAGATCCACCTAAAATTGATGCTTTTTCTTTTCGTGAATGGCAATATTACATGGAGACTCACTTGAACTCTTCTTGTATAGAGCTTTGGAGGGTCACTCGTGATGGATACAAACCTCATGACCCCAAGAACCTCACAAGAAGGGAAGCCGTAGATTGTCAACTCAACTACACCGCCTTGTACATTCTTCAACAAGCCGTCGGTCCTAACCACGTGCCGCATCCTCAACAATATTCCACCGCCAAGGAAACATGGGACGCTCTTGTCGTCATGTTTGTGGGCAATGAGAGTATGCAAAGGAATAGATATGATGCCTGGACCAATGAGGCCGAAGGGTTCTATATGCATGATGGAGAGGATCATGTAGACATGTACCATAGACTCAAGACTCTAGCCACCGCCTTCTCAAATGTCGGTGCCAAGTACATTGATGATGCTTGGATCAAGAGGAAGTACATGATTGCCCTAATGCCATTTGAGGGCGCAGACTTGAAGAGCATTCAGGGAAGACATGATTTCTCTTCCATCACCTCAACACAAGTGATGCAAGAAGTGTGCTCTTATCAAGTGCAAACCAAGAATGCTCTTGACAACCGTGCTAGGGACATTGGAATGCATAAAGGGGCATCGGTTGCTTTGAAGGCCAAGGTTGTGTCAAGAGAGGTTGAGTTTGAGGAAGAAGAAGAAGAAGAAGAATAGGCATTGCCTCCCTTGAAGGAACAAGACTATGATCCCGTTCTAAAGGATCTCATTTCCCTCACCGTGCAAAAATTTTGGAGGAATCCTCCCAAGGGCAAGAAGTTTGTTGAGGAGAAGACCAAGTCTCGCTATGGCAATGATGGGACTAAAAAAGTGAGGTCTTGCTTCAATTACCAAGACAAGCACCACTTCATCGCGGAGTGGCCCTATGAAAATAGAGAACTCCATAGTGGCAACCTCATTCACAAGGACAAGTCCAAGGTTGAGTACAAGAAACCTCATTTCAAGAAGAAACCATTCAACAAGAAGTCTCCCACCAAGTTTGTGCTTTTGACTCAAGAGGAGTATGAGTCCGGGAGTGATGAAGAAGAAGAAACCCCAAATGAAGTCGACTCTCTTGCTATTGCTTCTACTCCATCATTTTCATCTCTCTTTGAATCCCCCAATGACAATCATACTCAACGAAATGCCAAGTGCTTCATGGCTAAGGCCGCGGAGGCATCACCTTCCTCCAACTCTATGACCCCTAGTGAACTAGAACATCTTGCTAGTCTTAGAGTAGAAGATGAAATGCTCTCCTTGGAACATTTTATGTCTAACATGCAAGGGGAGACCAAGAAGTACTTTGAGCATCTCATGAGCCAATTGGGAGAGGCCCAAGAATCTCTTGAGAAGAAAGGTGAGGTTGAAAGAAGGGATGCGGATGAAATTGCATCCCACTCTATGACTCTTGAGGAAGAGCATGATGGTAGAGTTTCTCTTGAGGAGGAACTTGAATCTATTGAAGAAACTCATAATGAACTTGTGTCTAAAATCACTAAGGAACGTGACCTTGCTATTGATAAATATAAAAAGGCTAAAAAGGATAAGGTCGAGTTTGGGGTTAGTCATGGTAAACTAACCGAGGAGTTTGAACAACTAAACAAGGCTCACAAAGCCTTGGAGAGTCAACATTCTTCCCTCAAAGAGTTGCATGAACAACTTCAAACTCAACTTAATCAACTTAACAACCCTAGCACCTCTACTTCTTCTTGTGATCATGCAAATATTATTGAGGAAAATGCTAGGTTGAAGGTTGAGCTAGCAATGCTCAAGGGCAAATGCCCTCAAGTTGAGAAGGTTGTGGTGTCTACCCCACAAGTGGTGGCCCCTAGCTCAAATGTGGTCATTGCTAGACCACAATTGAGTGCTCCAAGGCCACAAGTGGGCAAGCAAGGTCTTGGCTATGTTGCCAAGAAGAAGAACAAGAAGAAGACCAACAATGGTGCTTCGAGTGGTATTGTCATTAGGTAAAACACTACTCATAGCACACCCGCACAAGCAAGCAATGTTGCCTCGAGTAGTAGTGTCATGAGGGACAACACTACTCGTAGCACCTCCGCGGGAACTAACAATCCACACCATTTCTTATATGTTGATTATTATGGTGTTGTGCAATCTAAATATGTTGGTCCTATTGAGGGTTTCATTGACTATGCTATTTGGGTTCCAAAGACCCTTGTTACTAACATGAAGGGACCCTCCTCGGGTCCTAACACTAGTCAATGATCTCTTGCAGGACTATGCTTCCGGTGGAACTAAATGGATAATTGATAGTGGATGCACTAGCCATATGACCAGAAGCAAAGAACTTGTGACGGAGTTGCGCCCAAATGACATACAAGCAACCGTCACTTATGGAGACTCGTCCTCGTCTAAGGTATCCGGGTTCGGCAAGGTTGTGGTCGCTCCCGATATCATTATCGTGAACGTCATGCTTGTCGAATCCCTTGGTTAAAATTTACTTTTTGTCTGCTCTCTTGGAAAGATGGGTTTCTCCATCTTTTTTTATGTTGATATTGTGGTCCTTTTGAGGAGTAAGACTCTTGACGTCGCTTACGTGGGACATGTTGAAAATGAGTTGTTCGTGGTAGACTTTTCGAAGTCTACCAACTCTCAAACAATGTGCCTTTTCGGAAAGGCGTACATGGTATGGTTGTGGCATCGCCGCTTATCCCATGTCAACATGAGAACTTTGCAAAGTCTTCACAAAGGTGGCCTTATTGTCGGACTAGAAGAAAATGTTTCCTTTTCAAAGGATCGCGTTTGTAGGTCGTGTGTTGAATGAAAGATGCATGATAAGGCACACAAGGCCAAGACTATTATTTCATCAAAGAGGATCTTGGAGCTTCTCCATGTTGATCTCTTTGGTGTCGTGCCCGAGGCAAGTCTTGGTGGCAAGAAGTATTGCTTGGTGATTGTCGATGATTATTCAAGATACACTTGGGTTTATTTCTTCAAGTGCAAGAGTGAAACTCAACAAACCATCGACTTCTCCAACGAAGTGCAACGTCAACACAATGTGCAAATCATGGCTATTAGGAGTGATAATGGTTCGGAGTTCAAGAACTACACTTTGAATGAGTTCCTTAGTGAAGAAGGCATTCGTCAGCAATACTCCGCCACTTACACTCCTCAACAAAATGGTGTTGCCGAAAGGAAGAATCGCACTCTCTTGGATATGGCAAGGACCATGTTGGCGGAGTACACTTCTTGTCGTGGGATAATCACGGCAGACGTTACCTGGGGTAACTTACTTTGGGGCAAATCAACTCTGGTGTTTGGGAGAGGGTTTAGCTCAGGGGAAATCATGATATCTGGCGATCTGGTAGCTCGGACTGCAATGTCGCCGAGTCTCAGATCTAGGGTTACAACTATCAGCTCTCGTACTACAAGGATACTCGAATATCTGGCAAAACTCTTGTCTTTCCTGACCTAGGGACCGGTTTATATATTACCCTCCCCCTGGCTTCCTATGCAAGGCATACCCGGAATCCTACCCGGAAACCGCACACAACCCTAATTATCCTAATCTTGACTCCCAAGGTACGGGCTACAAGGCCTACGTTTCCTCTTGGGCCTTCTAGAAACTCCTCCACCTTGAGCCGGGTCTTGTGCGAATCCCTTCGGGCCGGGTTTCACCTAGGCAGGAGCCTACCGGGTTATCATCCCCCATCAGTAGTCTCCAGAATAGCTTGGGCTTCTCGGAGCCAACCATGAAGCGCACGCTATTCCCTGCAAAACAATAAACATCCAAATACATGAAATACCGGGTTAGAGTGCTTTGATAATAGCTAGGCCTGCTCTTTGGGCGGTCCATATAATAACCCGGTTTTTCCCGAGCCAAAGCACTATTTCCCGAGTTAACACTCCGAGAGAAAGTGATAAGACCCGGCCTCCATACCGTTACCAATCAGTCCGAATATCACAGCCACAACCTATCCTGATCTCACTCCGGATATCTCGCAACGGGTATCTTGATGATTATCCCCAAATATTCGGATCGGATCTTTTTTCCTCCGAATTTTTTTCGCTTACCGCCCCAATCCAGGGGTTCTTCCCCCCGCGCCTATAAATAGTGCTCAGGGGCTAACCCTAAATATCGTAGGCCATTTCCCATCTCTCTCTCTTTCTTTCATTCCGCCTCCGCGCCCGCGAGCCCCACCCGAGCTTGCATCGCCGGAGCCACGCCACAACCCACAAGGATACCACCGGAGTTGCGTCGCCGCCGCTAGGTCGCCATCGACCGCGCCTGCAATGCCGCCACCAGTCGCCGCCATAACGCCCGCGAGCAAGCCTCCAATCAGGCCTCCGGAGATCTTGAGGCGCCGCCACCGCCGAGCTAATCTCCGCTACCGCGCATCTCTCCCTCGATCCATCCGGTAAATCCCTCTATCTCTTGGATCTAGATCCTCTTTTCTTTGATTTCGCGTGTATACTTTAGGATCCAATTTCATCCACTAGGTATTCACTATTCCCTCAATAGCTTGGCATGCCCTTGTAATTCCTAATATCATACCTTTTCATGGCTCGCGCTTAACTAATTCCACGTCTATGCCTCTTAGCACATTTTCACAATTTGCAATCTCATATTGTCCCCATGTATTCTCAACTAGATCCATTTGCCAAATTTTGCAAGTTTTCTTAGTCGTTTTGCCCTTTCTTCTTCTCATTATATCGAATAGCTGCACTCTTCGGGTTTCTTGATATTCACACACTTGCATTTTACTCCTTTTAGATCTACACTCCATGGCTCCTAAGGCCAGCACCAAGGAAAAGGGCAAAAACCCGGCCGGCAAGCAAAAGCCGGGTCAGTCGTTTTTGGCCAACTGGGCAAAATCGACTGTCACGAAGGCCAAGATGGACGAGCTGGCCGAGTCGGGTGTCCTTCCCTCCCGGTCTGAGATCCACTGGAGGATACCCGGCGAGGAGACCCGGCCTTCACCAGGCCTAGATGAAGTGGTGGTTTTCGTCGAGCACGTGATCCGGGGTTTCCGGCCCCCGGGTCATCCTTTCTTCCGGGAACTCCTGGACCACTACAAACTCCGGGTATTCGACATCGGCCCCAATTCCATGCTTAACATCTGCCACTTTTATAGTCCTTTGTGAATCCTATTTATGCATTCCTCCCAACCTAGATTTATTCCTCGAACTCTTTCAATGTAAACCATGCCGAGAGAGTGGCGACGGGGCCCTCCTAGTTTGTGGGGGAGTCTCAATTCAGAGACGTAAAAACTCTCTGATGCCAACTCTTAGCCTCCATACACACGTTAAACACTGGCAAAAAACTTATTTTTACTGCCAAGATACCTCTTTACCCGGCGAGAAGCCATTGCCGGGTTTCTCTGATAACACCCTCACCTTGTCCGACAATTTAAACTCCTTTGCATCTGAGGCCGACAGGCAATCTATCCAGCCCTTTCTTCATAAGCTTGCTGTACTTTCTGCCCAAGGTCTCCGTGGGCTTAATCTGGTGAAGACCTGAGTAAGTTGCCGGATCCAGCCTAACAGCACTCGATCCAAACTCATGTGCGAATATTCTGGGCATGTGACCGATTCTCTCCGATATTTGGAGAAGAACTACCCGGCTGGTGATATGAATAAGGTTATGAAGACCTTCTTGGCCGAAAAACTTGACGTTATCAAGAACATAGCCGGGCTCAACCCCTTCACTCGATCTAACCCAGCTCCTCCAGTAAGAACCGGCTTAATTTCTTTATCCGACTGATATCTCTTATGCTCATATACTAACCTTTGTCTCTGCATTCCTTACACAGGAAGACGATGCATTCTGGAAGATAGTCACCCCTCCCCCTTCAGAAAACTCGGAGGAGGACAAGGAGCCGGTTGATAGTGATGAAGGTACAGCCGAGTCTTGTATTTACATTTACCTCGTTAATTTATTAGACCAAATATTTCCCTTTTTCAACGATACTCCTTATTTACCAGAGCTAGAGGACAAGGAAAACACCCAGTCGGAAGAAAGTGAGGCTGAGCCGGAGGAGGAGATTGGGGCAAAAAGAAAGACCCGGAGTGTCGTTTTCAAGGTGCCCTATTCCTCCATGACCTCCAAGCCATACTCATATGCCAATATGTGCTAACTTAACCAACGTCTAACCAGTTCATCATACTTGAAGGAACCTGCCCCGACCAAACGGAGGGTAACCCGGAATTCCCCGGGTGATGATCCTCTCCACCCGGGTATCCCTTCATCACCCGCTCGTCGAGCCGGTACTCCCCAAACTCATACATCCCATATTCCTCGAAGATATCCTTCTCCGAGTCACCCATTAGCCGGACAACTTAGGGTCTCACTTTCCGATTCTTTGTCAGCATCTTCCGGGTCCAGCAACGATCTCCCCCCAGATTTCTTCGTGAATACCGGGTAAGTCACTTTCCTTGCTAATGAATGCACTACTATTATCCATGTCTTTCGTTTATTATCTGCTAACTGCTTCTTTTTCTTTCTCAGAGCCAAGGTCACAATTAGTGACCCTGAAGATATGAACATCGACAATCCGGCTATGGAAGACCCGGAGGTTGTTGTGCAGCCCACAGCTGGCGGCGCAGAAGAAGAAGAAGAACAACTGAAAGACCCGGTTGAGCAGGAAGCCGAATTTCCCCTGCCAACACACCAACCAGGAGATAAGGATGTCGATTTCCTGGGATCACGGAGGGGTGACCCCACTCCTAACACCCAGGCCACCCGGATCAACTCTCCAAAGCAGGAAAGGACCCCGCCTCCGGGTAACCAGAACCCAAGCTCCTCCAGGCCAAAGTTGAGTGGCCTTGACTTTGAAGGGATGTTAGACGAGCTTTTCTCCCTGAAAACCACTGAGAGAGACATCCTCGAATCCCTAGCTGCTGAACATCAGGTAAATCTACTGATATTATTTCCATACTCATCTAGTCCCCAAGTTCCGGGTGAACTTATACATAGTTTACTCGGTACTTCCATAGCTATATGTCCATCTATACTCAGTTGTTACACTATGACCGACTAACATATCCTTGTCTTATTTTTCAGGCTTATGTGACCCGGTCAGAGGATATCTTGGCAAAAACCAATGAACTCCTCCGGGTCGAGACCAAACTGCGAGAGGAACTAGAGGTCAAGGGAAAGGATCTTGCCAAAGATTGCAAGAAATATAAGAAAAGGCTCCACCAAGCTGAGGAATTTCTGAAGAAACAGTCAGCCTCTGTTGCCGACACTTACCGCTCCTTACTTGGTAAAGATCTTAACTTTTTGACTAAGACTCGGATTCCTCATTTAATATGATCTAAGACCCGGATCTTACCCCTTTGCCTTTCATTTTACTCTGCAGCTCCGGGTGATAAAGGTGATGATGAAGACGACATAGAGAAATTGAAGACCCTTAAGGCCGTGATCCGGCAATTTTCTGCGGGCACCAAGTGGACCCTTGATGCCATAAAGTGGCCTGGTGGTTATGGCGGCGTTTCCCACATGCTTGAAGCATATTCCATGGTCCCTGCTTGGATCGATCACTGGAAGCGCTCAGCATGCCGGGTTGGGATAACCCGCGTCCTTGCCTTGGCCAAATCCTATTTTCCTAAGCTTGAGCCGGCAACGCTCGTGAATGGGTTCCCCGAGTTTAACAATGACGGCTCAAGGTTCTCGGCTAAGGACTACAAGTCTATCCACACTCAGGTACGTCACTCGGCAAGCCTGATAGCCGATAAGCTGGATGTGAACAGGCTCACCCCGCCGTACAATGCCGAAGACAAGCCGGTCCCGTCTGATCTCCCCAAGCCCTTCGACATGCTGGCCCGGTGGTTGGAGGAGGCTGCCAAGAGGAAGGCCGAGGCCGATAATGCGCCATCCACATCTACTCCGGCTGTTCCTCCTCCAGCTCGCGCTGCTGCCGCAACTGACCCGGACATGGAGGCTGGGAAGAACACAGAAGAACATGCTGAAGACCCGACCGCTAAGGACACTGCTGATGACTCGGCTATGGATGCCGAGTGAAGTTTTACTGTTTCTCGCCCCAAAACACTTATTCGGCCAATAGGCATTATGTAATATGCCTGATACAATTATTCTTTTAATAGTGCGTTGATGACTCCCAAGTGCAGGAGATCAATTGTAGTACCTTTCGATAAGTATTTGAGTGTCGAACCCACGAGGAGCTGAAGGTAAGATATCTATTCTCTAAACCCCTATAACCCTCTTATATGACTGTTTATGCAAAGCAATAAGTTTTACTAAAAGGAACTAACTAATTAAAAGCAAATAACGTGGAGTGTGGTTTGTCTAGTAACTAGTGAAGCAAGTTTAAAATGCAAGTTTTTAACCAAGTTTCACAAGTAGCAAGCAGCAAATATCTCAAGTATCTCAAGGGAGCAAGTGTTCTAACAATAGGTGTTTCGTTCGTGTGGTTGTCACAATTAGTGAAGCACATGTTTTAGACTTAGTTGTTTCTTCTAGGAAGGAGCCATGAATAGGTATAGTCAAGTAAATGATCTACAACCCCTTATGATGGATCATGTGGCCAAGTAAATGACTGGACAAGATTGATTAAGACATAAAGTCCCACCATAGCCTTACGTTCTAAGGTCC
This sequence comes from Alopecurus myosuroides, assembly GCA_028641055.1. Classification (NCBI taxonomy): domain Eukaryota; kingdom Viridiplantae; phylum Streptophyta; class Magnoliopsida; order Poales; family Poaceae; genus Alopecurus; species Alopecurus myosuroides. The sequence goes on along the minus strand of CM054063.1, from coordinate 217,295,467 downwards.
CCTATATATATCCCCCAATAACTTAACTTTGTGGCTCGGTCTCAGGTTACTGTCACTCCCAAGTCACCACCACTCCATTATGCTACCGGTGATCACCTTACATGCATTCCCCAACATATGCGTGCACTCATATATTGTACATAAAGACAATCATAGAAGATAACAAACTTGTATGCAACCAATCAACGAACTATTTCACCATTGCCAAGAACAATTCACTACTCAAACATAGACGGGGAGACACAATACATCAAGGGAATATAGTATTGCATCATACATCGTGTTTGCCAAGAGATTACAGTGGAGAGATGGAGCTGATCTTGCTGTATATGTTGATGATGAACACGCCGGAGGGGGGTGGAGCCCTCCGGGGGTGATCCCGGCGGCGTTTCCCCCCTCCGATCTTCTCCGGCGGCAGCCTTCTGTCTCTCTGTTTCGTGGTTTCGTCTCTCGGCGCTGCCTCCTCCTCGAAAAGGCCAGGGGACCCTTTATATAGTCGTTTTTAGGTCACGAGACACTCGGGAGAAGAAAGATCGACGGCATCGGAGCCACGGGGGCAAAAAGGGGGCCTCTCACGCGGCCAAGGAATCTGGCCACATGGAGGGTCCTCTTTGCCACCTGGTTGGCCTTTTGGCCCTCTACTTTGGCCCATGGTCTTCGTCTTGAAAATTCTGAACCGTGCTCTTTGGCCTTGCCCTTTTTGGAGTCCCGAAGCTCCCGGAAAGTCTGAAACACTAAAAAGTACGTTTTCTGGAAAAACAGGGTTAGAACCAAAAGAAGGGGGATTGTTTAGAAAATCCCCCAAATCATTATAAAACATGAATATAAGTTGCTAATATGTAGGAAAAACAAGTAATAACATGCAAAGTTCATGTATGCATTTTACATGCATCAACATCCCCAAGCTTAACCCATGCTCGTCCTCGAGTATGAAGGTGATAAAACTAACATGGACTTTGCATATTGAAACAATCATGGGATATCAAGGAGGATTATTCATGCTACATATAATCAAATGATTAATACTAGAAATGAGTAGCAATATACAATTCATGTTGTAAGAAATATCAAATATGCAAGCAAAGATGCTTCATGAAAGTTCACAAAGTGTATAATGAAATAAAAGCACTATGGACCAGATGCATACACAAAATGAAAAATAAAATCCTATATTGATCAAATAATAGCATAATGGAAAATAGAAAATATGGTGGACACTTTGGAGAAAATTGAGTAGAGGTAAAACATTATCAAGTCTTATTTATCCTCTAAATTATTCAACTAAAATTACTAATTGAAATGTGGTATCCATTGATCTAGGGCTCTCATTGCCCCTTTATCACTAGCATCTTAAATGGTGAATGTTGAAGTAATGTGAATGACAAGGTGGTTGAAAGCCTCATGCCCGTGAGTGTGAAAACCTACTCCATGATTACTCAACTGAAGATTCCTAATAAGCTTTGTACAATCATAATAAGTATTAATGACATCATAGAGAACCGCAAAGAGATACCTCTTGCCCCATGACATGGAAACAAGCCCATGTCACAATGACAAGACAAACAACGGAGTAGACTCATCATCCTTTTTATTTTCATTCACTATTATGCATAGCTTCTTATTTTATTGTAGGATGTGTTGTAGAGTCACTCAAGCTGTAAGTAAATTTCCACCATGATAAAGCATGGCTTGGGTTAGCGTCCCAATGCGTTTCTCTAGTCATATAGATACTTACTCATCAAAACTTACTATTCCTCTATTTCATTTCGGCATGGCAGGAGTCCAAAAACAAAAGTACATGATATCAACCAAATGTAAATTTTTGTGCAATGTTGAAAGCTTTCCGGTGATACACGTTGATAGCTAGCTCCCAACCACACACTTGTCAAACGCAAAACTTGTGGCTCCCATTATTGGGTCATGTTTATTAGATGCATAAAAAGTAAAGTGTGCCTTCAAAAGTTCGTGAGAGTCCTATCCCAAGTTCAACCCATGGCAATTAATAAAGTGAATATCTTAATTTAGAACATAAATAACACAATAACATGGTGAACATACTCGGAATAGCAATGAAGCTAATGGGAAGATATGGTGGACTCACTGGAAATACTTGGCTAAGGAGTGTTGGAAACAAGTTTTTACTTGTTGGAATTTTTAAATTTTTGGCTAGCAAGAGGGAGATAGTTGACCAGCTACTATGAATGCATATGTCCATAGAACTACTCATTTCATGACAAACTAAATAAACCAGCAATTAACATCAAGGACATGAATAAGAGATAGCTCAAGTCAACATTATTGCAAATTTCTACACATAAAAAGGCTATAAATCATGCAAACATATGTAGCTCTTCAAATCAACCATGGAATCCCTATTCCAAGTCATAATACTAGCATCAATACATTCCAACCCCAAACTCCAGTAGCTCAATCTCATATAAAATGATGGGTGTGGTCTTATCAAAACAAAAATAAAAAATAAAACTAGACGCTTCAAGTCTCTACGATAAATGCTTTGCTTAGAAAAACAGAAAGTAGACGTGTGCTAACCAAAAGAGCGTAGCTCCAGTGGGGTGTTCATCACATCCCCAAGATTATGGCTTTCACCATTCTTGGATGTCTTGAGGCGCAGCTCCTCTATTCCCTGTGAAAAAAACTTCACAAAACATGTTTCTCCCATTCTTTTTCTGTGGGGTGAGATTAGCAAGGACAAACAAATCACATGCTTGCTGTGCAAAATTCCAAATAAAATGCTCCAGTAGATAGACAATAAGGTTAATTATGTTGTATGTTCACTCTCTTGCTTGAAAGAATCATGGAAATTCGATTACCAAGCCCAAAGAGTGCATAAAATAAAAGAAGGCAGAATCTGTCCAGAAAAGAAACAGCAGCAAAACGAACTTTTTTCCCTAAGCTAGACTTGTCAAAAAATTAAGCCAATTATTTTGCTTACAAAGGACGAAAAGTTGCAGAACATACTAAAAAATTAGCTCAATCAGACTTACAGATACAAAATGAAAAATCATACGGTGAGAAGACTCGTGCTGAAACAGAAATTTCATGCACTAGGATAGCAACTTATAAGTCCAAATGGGTTTGACTTGACTCTTTATTGAAAACTCCAGAATTAAAACAAAAAAAACTAATCTCTTGAGACAGCAAGAGGACACTAGGAAAATCCAAACAAAAACAACCGGGTTGCCTCCCGTAAAGCGCTTTATTGATAGCCGTATAGCTAGGCTTTTCTTACTTAACATCATGATGGTTTGAGTGAGGTGGCTCGGCATCCCCAATCTTGGATTCTTGTACTTATTTGATACATGTAGGGTGAGCCCAGGGGTACATCCCCAAGCTTGATTGGTTTTCCCTCTTGATCTTTGTTCATCTCACTCAACTCTTCCTCCTGAAAAATTCTTCTTACACAAATCTCAACATAAAACTTGATTAGAGGGGTTAGTGCCTCCATAAATAAAATCCACATAGGTACAGCAAAGACACATCATGAGTTGATTCTAAATATTAACTACTGTTATTACAGTTGTGCATTGCTCCTTGATCAAAAGAACCACACAAAACACAAGTAATGAGAGCAATGCAAAATAAAGACATAATCTACCAAAAACTGAACAGCCTGTAAAGAGTGAATTTTTAGAGGCACTTAAGTTGCTCAAATCAGAAAACTTAAAACTAATGAAATATGTAGTGATAACTAAATATTGCTGTCGTAAATTACCAGGTCAAAATTCCACTTCTGTGATTTTAAACATTTTTCGCAGTGAAGTTCAGGAATCTGTTTTCTTGACAGCTAATTACTATTGTTTAATCCTATCTCTCATATAAGATTATTCTTGCCATTTAAGATGAGAAATAAGAAAGAAATGTGATGTTACAGTATTGAACTAATATTTTTATTGTTTTTAGCTTTGGATTTTTTTTTAATGATAAGAGACTTTGCAATGGTTTCATTGGCATGAACAACACATGTTCAAGGTCGACCCCAACTTCTCCATTACTCATCCTTCTCATTTACTTTCCCAATTTTTTTTATAAAATGAAAATCTTAAACTAAATGATACATAACAGTAGGTAAAGGCATTTTACATGTTGTAAAGACATAAATGTGTGCTCAAACCGCATAGGAAATTAAAGCATAAGAAACACACCAAAAAAATATTAAACAATTTATTTTTAAGTCTAACCCATTTCCTATGCATTGGCATTTTGTAATGAAACAAATAAAAGAAGCACATAATAGCAAGCATAGAAAGGTTGATCAAGTGCAACTTCAATACTTTCAGCATAAAGAGGGGAAACTTAATATTGTTGAAATATGTGTAACCGTGTTTCCCTCTCTCATAATAATTTTCAGTAGCATCATGAATAGATTCAACAATATGAATATCACATAAAACATTCTTATCATGAGCCACATGCATAAAAGAATCACTACTCTCCACATAAGTAAAATCCTCATTAGTGATAGTGGGAGTTAAACATTCATAATTTTCATTGCAATCATCATATATAGGAGGCATAGCATCATCAAAGTGAATTTTCTCCTCCAAGATTGGGGAACTAGAAATATAATGCTCATCAAAACCAACTTCCCCAAGCTTAAAACTTTCCATAGAATCAACAAGTATATCATTTTTATCCTCAATAGTAGGGGGACTAAAAATATCATATTCATCAAGACAAACTTCCCCAAGCTCAAGGTTTTCCTTAGCAATAAAGGTGTTCAAAGAATTAGTACTACCACAAATATGATTGTTGTGCAGATAATTTTTCAATTTCTCCTCAAACACTTCATGTCCTAATTCAAGGTACATATTATACAGTTCTAAAATTGTTTGGTTGTTTTCCATTTTATAATTTTTTTTTGTGTTTTAGGTTTATATGTTAGTATGCAATGCAAACAAGAATAAAAGCTTAGCACAACGCTCCCCGGCAACGGCGCCAGAAAAGTGCTTGATGACTCCCAAGTGCAGGAGATCAATTGTAGTACCTTTCGATAAGTATTTGAGTGTCGAACCCACGAGGAGCTGAAGGTAAGCTATCTATTCTCTAAAGCCCTATAACCCTCTTATATGGTTGTTTATGCAAAACAATAAGTTTGACTAAAAGGAACTAACTAATTAAAAGCAAGTGACGTGGAGTGTGGTTTGTCTAGTAACTAGTGAAGCAAGTTTAAAATGCAAGTTTCTAAGCAAGTTTCACAAGTAGCAAGCAGAAAATATATCAAGTATCTCAAGGGAGCAAGTGTTCTAGCAATAGGTGTTTCGTTCGTGTGGTTGTCACAATTAGTGAAGCACATGTTTTAGTCTTAGTTGTTTCTTCTAGGAAGGAGCCATGAATAGGTATAGTCAAGTAAATGATCTACAACCCCTTATGATGGATCATGTTGCCAAGTAAATGACTGCACAAGATTGATTAAGACATAAAGTCCCACCGTAGCCTTACGTTCTAAGGTCCCCTATATATATCCCCCAATAACTTAACTTTGTGGCTCGGTCTCAGATTACTGTCACTCCCAAGTCACCACCACTCCATTATGCACCGGTGATCACCTTACATGCATTCCCCAACATATGCATGCACTCATATATTGTACATAAAGACAATCATAGAAGATAACAAACTTGTGTGCAACCAATCAACGAACTATTTCACCATTGCCAAGAACAATTCACTACTCAAACATAGACGGGGAGACACAATACATCAAGGTAATATAGTATTGCATCATACATCGTGTTTGCCAAGAGATTACAGTGGAGAGATGGAGCTGATCTTGCTGTAGATGTTGATGATGTACACGCCGGAGGGGGGTGGAGCCCTCCGGGGGTGATCCCGGCGGCGTTTCCCCCCTCCGATCTTCTCCGGCGACAGCCTTCTGTCTCTCTGTTTCGTGCGTCTCTCGGCGCCGCCTCCTCCTCGAAAAGGCCAGGGGACCCTTTATATAGTCGTTTTAGGTCACGAGACACTCGGGAGAAGAATGATCGACGGCATCGGAGCCACGGGGGCAAAAAGGGGGCCTCTCACGCGGCCAGGGTCCTCTTTGCCACCTGGTTGGCCTTTTGGCCCTCTACTTTGGCCCATGGTCTTCGTCTCAAAAATTATGAACCGTGCTCTTTGGCCTTGCCCTTTTTGGAGTCCCGAAGCTCCCGGAAAGTCTGAAACACTAAAAAGTACGTTTTCTCGAAAAACAGGGTTAGAACCAAAAGAAGGGGGATTGTTTAGAAAATCCCCCAAATCATTATAAAACATGAATATAAGTTGCTAATATGTAGGAAAAACAAGTAATAACATGCAAAGTTCATGTATGCATTTTACATTTAAACTTTACTTCCTTGGTTTGTAATACGTTTAAACTTTACTAGCTTTTGGTGGCATTTTTGGCCATCCACCTTGATATGTTTTTTTCCAGTCTTATACTTTTTTGCCGCTTTTCTGATATTTTCTCTTTTTCCCCATCCATGAGACTCGGTTTCCGGGTCTCAGGATCTTTGACTGGTTGAACTTTTTGCTTTTCAAGTCCCCAAGCCCCCAAATCACTAAGAGTCGGGTTTTTGGGTTTCAAGCTTGATGGCTAACAACTTATTGCTTTTTTCAAATTCCCAAGTCCCCAAGTCCCCAAGACTCGGTTTTTTGGGTTTCGAGCTCAATAGCTAAACAGTTTGTTGTTTTTCTCAAATTCCCAAGTCCCCAAGACCCAAATTTCCGAGTCTAGGGATTAGTGGTGTTGAAGAAAAACTACCTATTTTTACCAGGGCCAAAAATATGTAGCTGCCCATATAAATTTTGAAGCTATGCTTAATACATCGTGAGTTTCCGGCAATAGCCTTTTACTCCGCATAACTTGTGGTTTGGATGACCCTTTTGATCCTCTTTATTGTAAGCCGGCTTTCGCATGGATATTCAGTGCTGCTATAACTGTATAAAAACAGGGTCAGGCAAGTCCCAATGGGCATCATGACTGATTGTGATTACACGTTAGCAAGTCACGCCACATCATTGCGAGTCACATCAAGCTTAAACAAGAGAAATCAAGAAAGTTTGGCTCTATTGTCCAGTTATAAGATTGTAACCGTACTTATTACCAGTAATCGGTCCTCATAACTTAATGGCATCGTGGCTGGATCTTGAGATTATAGCTGGCTATTCAAGCAATCAGCCCCCAAGGCCTATGTATGCGATTTATAAAAAATTTAAGCCTAGTGCATCATGGCTAACCAATAAATACTTACGTGATATGAAACAAAGTAGAACATAAACATTAAGATCAAACTAACAGAAAATAAATAAGAAACAATATCGTAGTTTAACCATCTCTTTATTGATATAAGAAAGGTTAGGTCAGCAAGCCGCCTCATTAAAAACCCTCCGGTCCCCTTAGGTACCCTGGATAGGAAAAGAGTGCGTCTGAAACCTGCTTCCTGTTACATCGTGTAATTCAACTTGTAAACCTAGCCTATGCTAAGTGTAGTAGGGACGTAGCTGAGCCACGTTCCATGGTCTTTCCCGCTCTTGCATAGATGAAGTGGTACGTGCGGTATCATTAACCGTATCCGACTCTTCCCTTGCATCTATCAAGTAGTATGATCCATTGTGCAAATTCCGGCTGATGACGAAAGGACCTTCCCATGGCGGAGATAATTTGTGCTTTCCTTCTTTTGACTGCACGAGGCGTAATACCATGTCTCCTTCCTGGAAGACCCGGTTTTGACTCGTCGACTATGATATCTCCTCAGATCCTGTTGATATATGGCTGATCTTTCCAAGGCTTGCTCCCTGTGCTCCTCTAACATGTCCACGGCATCCTGCCGGGTCTTCTCATTCTCCACCTCAACATAAGCCGCCACCCGGAGCGAGTCATCAATAATATCACTCGGCAGGACTGCCTCTGCACCATAAACCATGAAAAACGGAGTCATCTGGGTAGATCTGTTGGGTGTAGTATTAATCCCCCAAACCACTGATGGTAATTCCTCAACCCACGCTCCCGCAGCTCTGAGGCACGGGACTCGTAGTCGTGGTTTCAATCCACGAAACAACTCCTGATTTGCCCTCTCCACCTGTCCATTAGCTTGTGGATGGGCCACAGAGGCTACGTCAAGGCGGATGCCATTGTTTCCAAAAAAATTCTCCATCTCACCTAGGGACATGTTGGTTCTGTTGTCTGTTATTATGCTATGAGGGTATCCAAACTGATAGATGATCCTTTTCAGGAACTTGACTGCTGTGACTGCCTCACAATTGGTGACTGGCATAACTTCAACCCACTTGGTAAACTTGTCAATGGCCACCAAAAGATGAGTCTTTTTGCAAGGCGACATGTGAAAGGGGCCAACCATATCCATACCCCAAACTGCGAACGGCCAGGTTAGCGGGATTGTTCGCAGCTCCATAGCCGGCACATGGGTTTGGCGAGCATACCTTTGACATCCATCACACCGTGCTACCAAGCGCTCCGCGTCTGCCAAAGCCGTGAGCCAGAAGAGACCGTGTCGATATGCTTTAGCCACAAGGGACCTTGTGGAGGCATGATGCCCACAATCACCTTCATGGATCTCCCTTAAAATCGGCCGGCCCTCCTCTGGTGTTACACAACGCAAAAAGACTCCTGCGACACTTCTCTTATACAACTCACCATTGATGATAGAATAACCTTTTGCTCGTCTCAGAATTTGCCTGGCTAAAACTTCCTGTGGTGGTAACTCGCCCCGTGACAGGTAGGCCAGAAACGGCTCTGTCCACTCTGGGATAGCGTGCACGGCGGCTACGATCTCCAAATCCGGGTCTTAGTTGGCCACCTCTTCCTCAGACTCGGTTTTGACGGAAGGCCGCCATAACTCGTCCTGAAAAATGTTAGGCGGAACCGGCTCTCGGCGCGAACCAAGTCTTGCGAGTGCATCCGCTGCCTCGTTCTTTCGCCTGTCAATGTGTTCCACCTCATACCCAGAAAAAGACCCGACCACCTTGTCCACTTCTCTGCGATATGCTGCCATTGTTGCATCCTTCCTATCCCAAGTTCCAGAGACCTGCTGTACCACAAGATCCGAGTCTCCATAGCACCTTATTCGCCTGATATTCATCTCCTTTGCTACTCGCAGTCCGTGTAATAGGGCCTCATACTCGGCCACATTATTGGAGCAATCAAAGTGAATTTGCAACACGTAATTTAACTTATCTCCTTTAGGCGATGTAAGCACTACCCCAGCTCCTGATCCCTCGTATTGCTTTGAACCATCAAAGTGCATCACCCAAGACTCGGAACTTGGCATCATTGTGGGAATGCTTGTGTGAGTCCAATCATTGATAAAATCAGCTAACGCCTGGGACTTAATTGCAGACCGAGGCTCGTAGTTGATGTGATAATCTCCCATCTCAATGGCCCACTTGGCTATTCTGCCTGTCGCATCTGAATTTCTGATAATATCTGCCATGGGTATAGAGCTAACCACCGTTATGGGGTGTTCCTGAAAATACGGCTTCAATTTCCGGCTGGCCATGAAGACTCCGAAAACTAGCTTTTGCCAATGCGGGTAACGCTGCTTTGCTTCCGATAAGACCTCACTCGCGTAGTAATCCGACATTTGCACCGGGTGATCTTTTCCATCCTCCTTGCGCTCAACCACAACCACTGCGCTAACCGCCCGAGGCCCGGCCGCGATGTATAATAACATGGGCTCTTTGGGACCCGGTGTTGCCAGGATTGGTGGCTCAGATAACAGCTTTTTCAGAGCTTCAAATGCCTCGTCCGCCTCTTGGTCCCATACAAATTTGTCGGTTTTCCTCAAGAGTCGGTATAGGGGTATTGCTTTTTCCCCAAGACTAGATATAAACCGGCTCAATGCTGCCACACACCCTGTGAGTTTCTGAACGTGCTTCAGGCCTTCCGGCTTTTTCAGGATTTGGATGGCCTTGATTTTGTCCGGGTTTGCCTCAATTCCTCTCTCAGAAACGATAAAGCCGAGTAACTTTCCTGCAGGCACCCCGAATACGCACTTAGTCGGGTTGAGCTTCATCTGGTATCTCCTCAAGTTCTTGAAGGTCTCCTTTAGATCATCTATGAAGGTTTTAGCTTTCCTTGTTTTAATCACCACATCGTCCACATAGGCGTGAACATTGCGCCCGATTTGATCCTCAAAACACTTCTGGATGCACCGCTGATACGTTGCGCCTGCATTTTTCAGCCCGAAAGTCATAGTTTTATAGCAAAGCACCAAAGGGGGTTATAAACGAAGTTTTCTCCCAATCCTCTTTTTTGAGCTTGATTTGATGATACCCGGAATAAGCGTCCAGGAAACATAATAAATCACAACCTGGCACTGCATCAATGATCTGGTCTATTCTTGGAAGAGCAAATGGATCCTTTGGGCATTGTTTGTTGAGACTTGTGTAGTCCATGCACATCCTCCACTCATTGTTCTTTTTCAGCACTAGAACCGGATTTGCCAACCATTCCGGGTGAAAAACTTCCATGATAAAGCCGGCTGCAAGGATCCGAGCTATCTCCGCTCCTATAGACTTTCTCCATTCTTCATTCATTTTTCTCAGGCCTTGCTTCACAGGCCGAGACTTGGGATCAACATGCAAACTATGCTCAGCTAACTCGGTCGGGATACCCGGCATATCGCTGGGCGTCCAAGCAAAAACGTCCTGATTCTCACGAATGAACTCGATAAGGGCTTCTTCCTGCTTGTTGTCTAGGTTAGAACCAATGGCAAATTGTTTGGAGGGATCACCCTCGACAAAGGCCACCATCTTGGTATCCTGGGCCACCTTAAACTTTGCTCTCTCATCCTCCGTATTTGGCCTTTTCAAAGCAGTTCTATCTTCCGGGTCTACTTGAGACCAGTAATACTTGAGCTCTTCCTTCCTGCAAGCCTGTTCTGCCATTGCCGCATCTCCTTCATCACACTCCGCTGCCACGGCCCGGTTCCCATGTATGGTGATGGTCTGCTTGGGACCCGGGATCTTTAGTTGTAAATACACGTAACATGGCCTGGCCATGAACTTAGCATAAGCCGGCCTTCCGAACAGCGCGTGATAAGGACTGCACAATTTTACCACCTCGAATGTGAGCCATTCCACTCGGAAATTGTCCTTGGATTCTCCAAAAGCGACTTCTAGTGTTATTTTTCCCTCAGGGCACGCCGAGTGACCCGGCACAATTCCATGAAAAACTGTGGAACTTTTTTGTAGCTGAGACTCCTTGAGCCCCATGCGTAGGAAGGTTTCCCAATACAAGATATTAATGCTGCTTCCACCATCCATCAAAACCTTTTTCAGCTCGTAACCATTGACCTGTGTTGCGACCACCAAAGCTAACACACCCGTATGTTCTATTGTTTCTGGGTGATCCCTTCTGCTCCATGTTACTTCTTGATCTGACCATCTCAAATATATCGGAACACCTGAGGAAACCGAGTTTACGACCCTTTTAAGTATATTTCTATCTCTATTGGAAGTCCCGGTAGTGTGAACGTGGTACTGTCCTAACTGCTTTGGGTTGGCCTGGAAACCCCCAGCACCTCCTTGATTATTACCCGGATTGCCACCTCCTGCGTTGCCAGCGGGGGGTGGCCCGTTGCCCGGGTTTCCACCCGGACCCGGTCCACCTCCCCGGCCTGCTCCTCGCAGGGCTTTATGTATTTCCTCGTTCTTCCATCTCTGCAAGTCCACGCACTGCTCTAATGAATGATTAGCCGGCCTGCCATTCCTGCTATGACGCGGACAGGGCATCCTGAATGCCTCTATATGGTTAGCCGGTCTCGGTGGTCCTTGGTAGTTTCCTCCATTAAAGTTTCCTCCGTTAAAATTTTCCTCTGCCCTGGGTCTTGCGAACCCGACTTCTGTATTAGCAACAAACTCGGAATTTCCTTCGTATGGGCGCTTGTGCTGGTTATTTCCATTATTTCCTCCATTGTTACCCGGTGCAGTTCCATTGCCGGGTCTTCCATTGTTGGGTTTTGCTTTTTTGTTATCAACATCCTCCTCTGTTGTGTTCGTAGCGGCGTGCTTATTGCAAGCGTCCATCAGTTCTCCCATTGTAACCTCCGAGGCGTGCCGACTAGATTTCATGTGTGTCAACTTTTGCACCAGGGGTAAGTATATGCACGTTTTTGCCATAGCCTGCAATGCATCTTTTGGCTGGATATCAGTGGAAGAGTGGAGAATTTCCATAACCCGGCGCACCCAGCTGCGCGCCGACTCTCCCTTCTTCTGGACGCAGCGCTCTAAATCGTCAATCGTGAATAACTTTCGGCACGTCCCATGAAAATGTTTGATAAAGGCGTCTTTCAGCTCACTCCGCGAATTGATGGATCTTTCAGGCAGGTTATTGAACCATAACTTCGCTGCTCCTTCGGACATCATAAGATACATAAACTTAGCTTGGAGATTCTCGGATGCGTTGCGAATTGACATAGCCATCTCGTAACTGCTCAGCCAGGTTTCTGGGTCCATGGTCGGCTCATAGTTAACCACCTTACCCGGCTCTTTGAATTTATCCAGGTAGGCCTCAGCTCTGATGACATCCGATAAACACTTAGGCCCGGCGAGGTTCGCCAGTACCGGCCTTACTCGGGAAACGTGCGATCCTACGGCTAGTGCGGCGGGGGGTGCAACCGCTATCGGCCCTCTTACCGCAGACCCGGCTGCTGCGCGCCTGGCTCGAGAACTGTCCACAATGGCATGTGCTGCTGATACTGCAGGTGTTGCCGGTCTATGGGGAGGAGGCGGCATTTGTTGCTGCTCTGCCCTCCGTCTTGCCGAACTTGACTGAATATACCCGGTATTCCCAAGCTGCCGGCTGACATACGGTATCCCGTGCAAACCACTTCTATGATCCGGGTAATTTGCTTGGTGGGCCACTGCGGTGCGTAGCATCTCTATGGCCTGCCGAGTTTCAATTTCTCGAGGCGTCTCTCCCAGTGGGATACGGTTGAGCGCTAGGGTAGCGGCGTACACGTTATCCACGGGATTGTTGAAGTGACCTGGTGGAGTATGAAATCGCGGTGGTGGTGGTGGTGCGGTATTGCCAACAGCGATCCCAGTTTGCAGCGTGGGTAACCCGGCTTGCACGTTCGCCGACTGTCCTCCCAGGGTCGCACCTCGATATCCGGTTTCTTGATTTACTGCCGGGATTGGTTGGTCCTGAGGGGTAACAAACAATGTGGCTGGCTGTAACTTTCCTCCGGTTGCCGGTAATCTCGTCTGGTGTCTCTGATTGTAAATCCTGGTTGACTGAGTTTGAAGGCGATTCTCCAGCTCTTCCAACTCGCGCTGGCGCGCGTCCATCCCTTGTTTCTCGGCTTCGATATCTCTCCTTTGTTGATCCAATGCGCGGCGAGCCACATCCAGATCTCGAGCACGTGCCGCTGCGTTTTCTGGGGTTATCACCGTCGCTAGCACTATGGGATCCAAGATTAGGTTGTTACTGAACAGAGCCGGATTTCGCGGAGCCGAGGTTCCCGCACCCGGCGTTCTGTTTGTTGTAAATCCGAACATATTCCTTTGCCGTTCACTTTCTCCAGTATGACTGGTGACAGAAGCCGATTCTCCGTCGACCCGGGCTATAACCAGGTTTCCGTCAATCGGTGCCTGCTGTTGGGCCAGTGCTCACGCCGCTCCTGCCGCGGTCTTCGTCACATTCCCCTGATTAAGATTGATTGCAGGGGCTGTATAGACCGCGACCCGGCGCGCGGTGCCTGGTGATGATTCGTATTCCTCTTCGTCACAGCTATGTTCCTCGTACCAGTCTTCAAGCAGGTGCAGGATAGACTCGGTGTCATCTTCCCTTATGACCCGGCCACGCGGGGTCCATGCCGGCTCCTCCGGCTGTTCCCTCTTCGTGGTGGGCTCTTCTTCCGGATCGGCTGTCCCAACCGATTCTTCTCCATCCGACTGAACGCAAGTTGCTTCTCCTGACACAGAATCATATCCAATATTATCAGGAATAGAACCGGACGTACGTACCATGCCGACGGATACGTTGACCCGGCCGATCGTAACGGTAGACCCGGTTTCCAGCAGATCCGACTCTGGCCCCCAGCCAAAGTCGTCCACCATCTTCTCTCCTCCAGGGTTGGTGATGATCTCGCCGATGACGAGGTTCTTCATGCTTTCCTGAGCTTCTCACGTGATGTAAACACCCTTGGACGTATGCCCCACGGTGGGCGCCAACTGTCGTGGGATAATCACGGCAGACGTTACCTGGGGTAACTTACTTTGGGGCAAATCGACTCTGGTGTTTGGGAGAGGGTTTAGCTCAGGGGAAATCATGATATCTGGCGATCTGGTAGCTCGAGCGGCAATGTCGCCGAGTCTCAGATCTAGGGTTACAACTATCAGCTCTCGTACTACAAGGATAATCGAATATCTGGCAAAAATCTTGTCTTTCCTGACCTAGGGACCGGTTTATATATTACCCGCCCCGCTGGCTTCCTATACAAGGCATACCCGGAATCCTACCCGGAAACCGCACACAACTCTAAGTATCCTAATCTTGACTCCGAAGGTACGGGCTACAAGGCCTACGTTTCCTCTTGGGCCTTCTAGAAACTCCTCCACCTTGAGTCGGGTCTTGTGCGAATCCCTTCGGGCCGGGTTTCACCTAGGCAGGAGCCTACCGGGTTATCATCCCCCCATCACTTCTCCCCAATATTTATTGGCCGAGGCCATATCCACCGCATGACACTCCTCCAACCGCCTCTACATCCGCAAAGGCTTGGACAAGACTCCATATGAGATCCTCACTGGCAACAAGCCCAACGTCTCCTACTTACGTGTATTCGGTTGTAAGTGCTTTTATTTGATCAAGGGTGTTAGGTTGTCTAAATTTCAATCCAAAACTATTGAGGGTATATTTGTTGGTTACGGTGCCGAATCCCACACTTATAGAGTCTTTGACAAAGCCTCACGGATTGTCATAGAATCTTGTAGTGTGGCTTTCGAGGAAAATGATGGATCCCAAGTGGCGCAATTTCATGTTTCTAATGTAGATGTTGAAATACCTCAAGAATCCATAGGAAGGATGGGTGTGGGATTTTTCCGCCCCATTGAGGGACACCTTATGGCGACTCGAGAAGGACTATGCTCTACTCAAGTGGAGCCCTTCTCTACAATAGAAGAACAATCCAAGGAGCCAAGTGCTACACCGAACTAAGAACATGTTGAAGACCCTCCTCTTATTGACCAAGTTACTACGCAAGATGCAACCACTCCTATCATTCATGCTAGTCAAGGTCAAGGCCAAGATCAACCATCCTCTTCATCCTCTCCTCAAGTTGAAGCTAGTGTTGAAGATATTGTTGATGATGATGATGTTGATGATGATGATCAAGGCCAAGTTTGTCAAGATGGGGACCCAAATGATCAAGATGATCAAGTGATCCCTCCGTGCAACAATGTGGAGATCTAAGCCCGTCGTGCTAAAAGGATAAGAAGAGCTTTGAAGCAAATTGATGCCCAAGACAACAAGGTCTTGGAAGATATTCAAGCTAGAAGATCCACAAGAAGGCAATTGGCACATTTTAATGAGCATCAAGCTCATATCTCTATGGTGGAACCTAAGAAAGTGTTTGAAGCTCTTGAGGACTCCGATTGGGTTGAAGCAATGCATGATGAGCTCAATAATTTTGAGCGCAACAAAGTTTGGAGATTGGTTGAGAAGCCCAAAGATTGCCACAATGTTATTTGCACTAAGTGGATTTTCAAGAACAAGCAAGATGAGCATGACATTATCATAAGGAACAAGGCAAGATTGGTTGCTCAAGGTTACACTCAAGTTGAAGGCGTTGACTTTGATGAAACCTATGCACCCGTGGCTCGCCTTGAGTCCATCCATATCCTCCTTGCTTATGCATCTTCGCATAATTTCAAATTGCAACAAATGGATGTTAAAAGTGCTTTCTTAAATGGTCCACTAAAAGAGGAGGTATATGTTAAGCAACCTCCGGGGTTCGAGAATCTCAACTTTTCTAACCATATCTACAAACTTGACAAGGCTCTCTATGGTCTCAAACAAGCACCTCGTGCTTGGTATGAGCACCTTAGGGAGTTGTTAGATGACCGTGGTTTCGAAGTTGGGAAGATTGACCCCACTCTCTTCACTAAGAGAGTAAAGGGAGAGCTTTTCATATGCCAACTATATGTGGACGATATCATCTTTGGCTCAACTAACCAAGCTTTCAATAATGAGGTTTCTAAGCTTATGACTGACAGGTTCGAGATGTCTATGATGGGAGAGCTTAAATTCTTTCTTGGCTTTGAGATCAAGCAATTGGCTCGTGGAACTTTCATTTCTCAAGCCAAGTATACCCAAGACATGATCAAGAGGTTTAGCTTCCAAAATGCAAAGATCAAGTCTTCTCCCATGCAAGTCAAGTGTCACCTATCACGTAACCCGAAGGGTAAATATGTGGACCAAAAGTTGTATAGTTCTATGATTGGTTCTTTGCTCTATCTTTGTGCATCTAGGCCCGATATCGTTTTGAGTGTAGGTGTGTGTGCAAGATATCAAGCGGCTCCTAAGGAAAGCCATTTGATGGCGGTCCATAGGATCTTTCGTTATTTGGTTCATACCCCAAAATTTGGTTTGTGGTACACAAAGGGGGCACAATTTTCTCTCAAGGGATACACGGATTCCGATTGGACGGGTGATCAAGATGATAGGAAGTCTACTTCCGGGGCTTGCCAATTTCTTGGTAGGTCTTTAGTGAGTTGGTCTTCCAAGAAGCAAAATTGCATATCTCTCTCCACCGCTGAAGCCGAGTATGTAGCCGCCGCAAGTGCTTGCACTCAATTGCTATGGATGAGGCAAACTCTCAAGGAATATGACGTTCATTTGGATAAGGTGCCTCTTTTGTGTGATAATGAAAGTGCCATCAAGATCGCCTACAACCCCGTGCAACATACAAGAACGAAGCACTTTGAGATTCTCCTCATTTCATCCGAGATCATGTGGCAAGAGGTGATATTGCTCTATCTTATGTGCCAACCAAGGATAATCTTGCGGATATTTTCACGAAGCCACTCAACGATCTTGAGGAATGAACTAAATGTCATTGATTCTAGGAGTTTGACTTGAAGATCTTGCACACACCCCTATAGATGAAACGTGTTTGAGCTTAGGTGTAGGCATGGACATAGGGGGAGTATTATACTAACACATTGGGTTATCCCTCCCCCCATTATGCCCAAAGCAAATACTCATTATTATCTCTCTTTTTCTAATGTTGAATTGTGAGCTTCAATGTCGAGAATTGGCCATGTACCCAAGATATATCTTCGCGGTAACATACCATGATCTCTTACATGGTGGCTTAGGCCACCAACCTCTTCTCTTGAAGAGTTGGTTCTTGTGTTGGTCTCTTTGTGGTGTTTTCCGTCGTGTTGGTTTGTGTTTTGTTGTGTCGGTGTTGGTTTGGGAATCACACTCCCTCTTTTCCTTATTTGATTTTTGAGTTTGTTTGCAAAAGTTGGAGTGTGTAGTACCATCTCAGCTGGTGTTCTTATCACAAGCCCAAACAATTCCCCCTAAGACATTTCTCTCTCTGAAATTTTCAATCTTCTTGATCCCTTGGTGAAATGAAGTTTTGGCTACCGTTGGCCCCTAGCTGTACTACCGCTGCAGGAGTTCGTGCCCACCAGAGACTCAGCGGCGGTACTACCTCTTGGCCCAGGTAGTACCAGGTGGGCGGTACTACCGCTGAGCGTAGCGGTACTACTGCTGCGGTAAAAATCCGGGGGATAAAAAGAGATCTGGGAACGAGGGTTACCCTCATAACCCCCCACTCTCCCTCATCTCCTCCCCACTTCAGATCTCGCCGCCGCCAAGACTTCCGGTCACTAGGGAGGGCTCTCTTCGGCCCTTGAACGCTCCTCCTCCTCGACGATGAGCTCTGGTACCCTTCCTATCTCTCTCCCTTGAGCAATCTTGAGAGATGACGATTCCTAGGGTCTAGAGATCTCCTAGTCTAGGGGTAGTTTGTTGTGTTCCCTACGTAGAGGAAATCATACTAGCATTGCTCGTTGTTTTAGTTATTGTATTGGATTCGGTAGTCTTGTTTGGGTACCATGGTTGAATCCACCAGCAGCGGTACTACCGCTGTCACCAGCGGTTCTACCGCTGTGGCTGGAACGGCTGGCAACAGCGGTACTACCGTGGCTCCCAAGCGGTACTACCGCTTCCTGTAGACTGAAACAGTTTGGAGTTCTAGTTTGATTCCCTCTCGTAGATAATTTTGATTGATGTTTCGCTTATCTTGTGCTATCCCCATGTTGCTTTCTTAGGAGCAGGTGCTAGTGGTTTCAAGGGTGGAGGTCGCAAGCGTGCCGCCAAGCGAGTCCGGAAGAACCCCGAGGAAGATGAAAACCCCGAGGTTATGCCGCAGGGAAACCTGACAAGGAGGCAGAGGCCCATCAACATGAAATCAAAGGCAGCTCGTGATAAGTCCATTGCCAATATGCCAGATGAGCAGTTTCGTAGGGAAAGGAGGACCAATCCCTATAATCATCCTAGGGAAGCTCGAGCCAATGAGTGTTTCTGGACTCGGTTTCAGGAGAGGATCTTCTATGAGGAGTATCCACTTAACAAAGATAAGGTGGTTACTCAATTCTCAATCAATGTTGCTTACATGAGATCCAAGATGGACTACTTTGGTGAAGCCCCAGAGATGTGTGAAGAATTTGGGCTTCTAGATTTCATTGAGCTCAATGAGGACTATGATGAGCATCTTGTGGGCCAGTTTTATGCCACACTGTACTTCCACACCGACGAGAGGAAGATCACTTGGATGACAAAGGATCAGAAGTTCTCAGCGTCTTGGAGTCAGTTTGCCACTATTCTGGGCTTGCATGACTTTGGAGAGACCCCTGATGCTGACTTTCACACCACCTACTTCAGAGTTCCTTATCCTGAGAAGTCCATGTCACTCACTGTGATGTATTACCTCTATATTCCTGGACGTGCTGTGGTTGGACAGTCCAAGAATCTGCTGCCAGTCTATGATATTCTCCACGGGATTTTCAGGAACACTTTGACTCCTCGAGTGGGAAACTTTGATCAGATCCATGGTTCTCTTGTTGACTTGATGGTATACTCTCACAGGCGTCGTGGTGATGTCCTGAGGCTTGATATTATGGACATTATGTACAATGAGATGTACAACTGCATCATGAGGAGGAGAGTGCCTGTCTTTGCTGCGTTGGTCTATAAGCTTATCTCCACCACTTGGCGCAATGCCAAGTTTGCTGAGGCTCTATTGGACAATGATCAGGAACTGAAAACTCATGCTATCAAGGATCTCCGTGTCAAGAAGCATGCCACTCCTCTACTTGGTCTGGATGATCTTGGTCCGAACACCGATGTCTCGAGTGACTCAGATTTTGAGATGGAGGGGAGAGCTCAGAAGGAAAGCTTTCGCAAGTGGATGACTTCTACCTTGAAGAAGATCTTCTATCGCCATGTTGATATGGAGGACAAGGCATATCGTGCCCATGTCCGTAGCAAGGAGGAGCGACAGCTAACACGTGACAGGTTTGCCCATCTGGGGGTGCTTGTTCGTGCTAGGTATGAGGATAGGATCACAACTTCTGGGGAGTGGGAAATCCAAGCAAGGAAATGTGTGGGTTGATCCCGAGCTTCTAGATGATGCCACTACTTCTTGTGAGCCTTGGACTCGTGGTGAGACAGACGAGGAAGTTGAAGATGTGAACTCGGAGGATGAGCGTCAACTTGGCAGCCCGGCTGGTGCTTCTAGCTCCGACGACGCGTGACCTCCAGGGACGCTAGCATCGCCTCTTCCCTTTTTGGTGCCTTGATGCCAAAGGGGGAGAGAGTTCTATTAGGATCGAATCATTTGCTTGGGTTTGTGTTCGTTTGTCAAACTTTATGTCGTGTGCTTGTGTGTTGAACAATATTTGGTGTTTTGTTTGTGTGGTTGAACCGGTTGATGTTATAGATTTGGTTTTATGGCTATTATCGTTTATCTACTAAGCAAGAATTCTTATTATCATATCTTGTGTACCCTTGCTAGGTTTCAAAGAGTTAGGGGGAGCACACTTTCAAAAAGAGAACAAAGTTTGCCTCATAAGCAAATTATTCCTTATGTATCACTCTCTAGAAGTGCTCGTCCAAATTCTTTGTACCTCCCTTAGTGTGTTGTCATCAATCTCCAAGAAGAGGGAGATTGAAAGTGCATTTGCATCTTTGATATCTCTTACGTTTTGGAGTTGACAACAACACAACTAAGCTTCTAACAAGTGCGTTAAGTATTTCAGGAAATATCAAATAGACGCAAAAAAGGTGAAGAGATTTCCAAGACTTTGCCACCAAAATTGATTTGGTACATCGGTAGTACCGGGCTCGGCAGCGATAGTACCGCTCCTCACAGGAAGTGGTTGTACCGCGCCCAGTACCGCTAGAAGTAACGCCAGGAGCAAAATGCTCTCTGTATCACACGGTACTGAGGCGGTAGTGGTTCGGTAATACTGCTGCACACTTATCAGTTTTGAGCAAAACCTTGCTCAGCAGTAGTACCGATACTGGCTGGTGGTAGTACCGGCCCTTCTACCGCTGGACTAGGATTTGCTCTCTGTATCGTATGGTACTAGAGCGGTAGTGACCTAGTACTACCGCCAGCCACTTCGAATTAATTCGAGGTGAGTGGCCAACGGTAGTACCGTGGTGCACTCGCGGTAGTACCGCTGCTGGAGTACCACGGTACTTCAGCAGCAGTACCACGTGCGCCCTGCGACTGGGGCTCTCTAGTACCGCGCTGATACCCAGGTAGCGGTAGTACCGCTGGGTCCAGCGGTAGTACCGCCAGGCACGAAAAGGGTCAAAACGGCTTGTTTTGGGAGGGGGCTATAAATACCCCCTCCCCTTCTTCCCCAAGTGGTAGCTCACTCCAGCATTTAAGACAAGCATTTATTGAGCCTCCAAAAGCTAGATCTCTCCCAATCCCTCCACCCAAACTCGTTGATTCTTGGAGGATTGGAGGAGAAGACCCGGATCTACATCTTCACCGATTCGTTCTTCATTTCCCCCTCTCTAGCTAGAGGGATCTAGCCTAGGGTTTCCTCTTGTGGAGAACCTAGGCATATTGCTACTTGTTGGTGATTCAAGGATTGTTGGGAGCCCCCAATTTGGTTGTGGGTGTGTGCCCCAAATTGTTTGTAAAGGACTCGATTGCCGCCTCAAAGGGGATCAATAGTGGAAGGTGAACTAGGCCTTTGTGGCGGGGTTCATCGGAGAATAGGGTGAGGCCTTTGTGGCGTTGAGTAGGCCTTCGTGGCAAGCTCACACCCCTCCAACGAGACGTACTCCCTTAACAAGGAGGAACTCGGGATTACATCATGTCTCCGTGTGCTTCACTTTGGTTACCTTGTTCCCTTACTCCCTTTACTTACTTGTTTTGT
The DNA here is from genome assembly GCA_028641055.1 of Alopecurus myosuroides. NCBI lineage: Eukaryota > Viridiplantae > Streptophyta > Magnoliopsida > Poales > Poaceae > Alopecurus > Alopecurus myosuroides. Next base: position 217,274,038 of record CM054063.1, on the reverse strand, counting down.
TTTTATTGCATCCTTGTCATATAGGTAAATTCACCTTAGTTGCATTATCTAGAGAATTTACCTTTGTGTCAAGCCTAACTGTTAAAGAAAATTAAAATTGGTCGTAGCACCTATTCACCCCCCCTCTAGGTGCCCATAGTTTACTTTCAATTGGGAAGTGGAATTGATAAAGGAAGCTTCTGCTGTAAGTGTTGATTTTATTACTGTCTACTGCTTATTACACTATGTTTGGGTCTCCTTTTGAGTCCTTATTTGTGGGCACGGCTACCACTGCTAGGGTAGTAAGTGACCCACCGCCTCATGATTTGGATCCTTATAAAATACCTATAAAGATTGTTAAACATGTTAGGGATAACTCCTATTCAGGTGATGAACTGTTCATCCTGGTGATCATTTGCTCTTTTTACATGAATTATGCGAGTTGTTCAAGTGTGCAGGTATTACAACAAGCCAAGTGAAGAGGAAATTATTCGCTATATCATTGAAAGGCCGAGCCACTGAATGGTTCAAACTGCTGAAAAATAGCCAGACTATTGGATGGGAGGAAATTGTGCCTCTCTTTTATTCTAAATTCTATCCTCCCAGTGAAATTCATAGAGATCGGAATTATATATATAATTTTTGGCCTCGTTACAGAGAGAGTATTGCCCAAGCATGGGGGAGATTGAAGTTATTAATGCTCAAATGCCCCGTTCATGAGATCCCCAGTAATATTGTTATTAATAATTTCTATGCAAGGCTTTCTCTTCGTGCTAAGGATTTATTGGATGCTTCTTGTTTGGGATCATTTACACGTATGAAAGATGAAGCTAACTGGGATCTTCTTGATCGTATTCAAGAGAACACTAAAAGATGGGAGAATGACAATGGTAGAAAGTCAGGTATAAATTATGATTATGAATGCATTAAAACTTTTATGTCATCCAATGATTTTCATAATGTTAGTATTGTTTATGGTCTTGATTCTCAAGTTGTTGCAAACTCATATAAGGATTTTTCTTCCTATTTTGATATTCCTAAAAAGGAATGGGACAAGTACCATGCACCTTATAAAGATACTCTTAATTGTGTTCCTGCTAGAAATATAGAAGTTCATAGTGTTGATTCTATTGTGCCTGAACCTTATATTGATAAAATGCCTTTCCCTGCTAAGGTAAAAGAACATTCTATGTTAGCTAGTGTGGTTAATAAAAGTGCAAGGAAACCCGTAGAACCTGAGAAACAAATAACTGTAGAACCTACAGTAGCAATAGTAAAAGACCTTGTTTCTGAAAATGTAGAAGAGGGACACATTATATTTTGTGAAGATGCTTCTAATATTGTCTCTCGTCCTAGTAAATCTAGGAAACCTAGTGTTCATGTGCTATCTGTTAGGATAGGTGATCATTGCTATTATGATTTGTGTGATATTGGTGCTAGTTCTAGTGTTATTCCTTATGAGCTCTATAAAGAAATCATGCATGAAATTGGTTCTTGTGAACTTGAAGACATTGATGTGATTATTCAACTTGCTAATAGGGTAACTATTTCTCCAATTGGTATTGTTAGATATGTGGAGGTCTTATGTGGTAAAACTAAGTATCCTGCTGATTTTCTAGTACTAGGCACTTCTGCTAGTGATACTTGTCCTATTATATTTGGTAGATCTTTCTTAAACACTTGTGGTGCTGTTATTGATTGTAAAAAGGAGAAAATTCTTAGAAATTTTGATAGAGAGTCTTATGAATTTAATTTCTCCAAATTTGCTAGAGCACCTTATGAAGTTGAATTGCCTAATGAGAATTATAGAGTTGGTCAATTGGCTGCTATTGCTCTTGCTCCTAACAATCCTTTGCAACAATACATGGAAGACCACGAAAGTGATGTCTTTATGGAAGAAAGGAATGAAATTGACGAGACTTTCCTACATCAGCCAGCAATGCTGAAACATAATTTACCGGTGGAAGACTTGGGTACCACATTACCACCCAAGGAGGATCTCATTTTTAATTTAAAGCCTTTGCCTGACAATCTTAAATATGCTCATGTTGATGATAAGAAATTATATCATGTTATTATTAGTTCTAAACTTTCTGATAAAGAAGAGGAGAGATTATTGGGAATATCGAAGAAACACAGAGGTGATATTGGTTATACTCTTGATGATTTGAAGGGAATTTCTCCTACTTTATGTCAGCATGCTATTAATATTAAACCTGATGCAAAGCCAGTTGTTGAACATCAACGTTGTTTAAATCCTAAGATGAAGGATGTGGTAAGAAACGAGGTATTAAAACTCCTTGATGTTGGTATTATTTATCCTTTTGCTGATATTAGATGGGTTAGTCATGTGCATTGTGTCCCTAAGAAAGGAGGGATGACTGTTGTGCCAAATGAAAATAATGAACTTATCCTTCAAAGAGTAGTTGTTGGTTATAGGATGTGCATTGATTTTAGGAAGGTTAACAAAGTTACTAAGAAAGATCATTATCCTTTGCCTTTTATTGATCAAATGTTAGAAAGGTTGTCTAAGAAAACTCATTTATGCTTTCTTGATGGTTATTCTGGGTTCTCTCAAATTGCTGTTAGAAAGCCTGATCAAGAGAAAACAACTTTCACTTGTACTTTTGGAACCTATGCTTATAGATGTATGCCTTTTGGTTTATGTAATGCTCCTGCTACTTTTCAAAGATGTATCTCTGCTATCTTTCATGGTTTTTGTGAAGAAATTGTGGAAGTCTTCATGGATGATTTCTCCGTCTATGGAACTTCTTTTGATAATTGTTTGCAGAATCTTGATAAAGTTTTGCAGAGATGTGAGGAGACTAATCTTGTTCTTAATTGGGAGAAATGCTATTTTATGGTTAATGAAGGAATTGTTCTTGGACATAAAATTTCTGAAAGAGGTATTGAAGTTGATAGAGCTAAAGTTGAAGCTATTGAGAAAATGCCATGTCCCAGGGATGTTAAAGGTATTCGTAATATTCTTGGTCATGTTGGTTTCTATAAAAGGTTTATTAAATATTTCTCTAAAATATCAAAACCTCTTACTAATGTTCTTCAAAAATATGTACCTTTTGTTTTTGATGAAGATTGTAAAGAAGCTTTTGAAATTTTAAAGAAGGCTTTAATATCTGCCCCTATTGTTCAACCACCTGATTGGAATTTACCGTTTGAAATTATGTGTGATGCTAGTGATTGTGATGTAGGTGTTGTTCTTGGACAATGAATAGATAAGAAGTTAAATGTTATTCGTTATACTAGTAAAACTCTTGATGCTTCTCAAAAGAATTATGCTACTACTGAGAAAGAATTCCTAGCTGTAGTTTTTGCTTGTGATAAATTTTGGCAGTATATTGTTGATTCTAAAGTTACTATTCATACTGATCATGCTACTATTAAGTACCTTATGGAAAAGAAAGATGCTAAGCCTAGGCTTATTAGATGGGTGCTTCTCTTACAAGAGTTTGATTTACATATTGTGGATAGGAAGGGTGCTGAAAATCCTGTTGCTGATAATTTGTCTAGATTAGAAAATATCTCTCATACCCTATTCCTATTAATGATAGTTTTCCTAATGAACAGTTAGCTGCAATAAAAGTGAGCTCACAAGAGAGTCCATGGTATGCTGATTATGCTAACTTTATTGTTTCGAAGTATTTGCCTCCTACCTTTATCGCTCAACAAAGGAGAAAATTCTTCTATGATTTGAGGCATTATTTCTGGGATGACCCACACCTATATAAAGAAGGTGTTGATGGTATTATGCGAAGATGTGTTCCTGAAAATGAACAAGAGATATTGAGAAAATGTCATAGTAGTGCCTATGGAGGACATCACGCTGGCGATAGAACTGCACATAAACTTCTACAATCAGGTTTTTATTGGCCTACTCTTTTTAAAGATGCTAGAAAGTTTGTTTTATCTTGTAATCAATGTCAAAGGGTTGGAAATATTTCTAGACGTAATGAAATGTCTATGAATTATTCTCTTGTTATTGAACTGTTTGATTGTTGGGGATTTTACTTTATGGGTCCTTTCCCTCCTTCAAAAGGCTACACTCATATTCTTGTTGATGTTGATTATGTTACTAAATGGGTAGAATCTATACCTACTAAAAGTGCTGATGGTGAAACCTCATTAAAAATGCTTAAAGATATTATTTTCCCTAGGTTTGGTGTACCTAGATATCTTATGACTGATGGGGGTTCTCATTTTATTCATGGTGGTTTTAGAAAAACTCTTGCTAAATATGATGTTAATCATAGAATTGCCTCACCCTATCATCCTAAAACTAGTGGGCAAGTAGAATTATCAAATAGAGAGATCAAATCTATCTTGCAAAAGACTGTTAACAAATCTATAAAAATTGGGCTAAGAAATTAAATGGTGCTTTGTGGGCTTATAGAACTGCTTATAAAAATCCCATGGGCATGTCTCCTTATAAGATGGTTTATGGAAAAGCTTGTCACTTGCCCCTAGAATTAGAACACAAAGATTATTGGGTTGTGAAAGACCTAAATAGAGATTTTAAACTTGCTAGTAAGAAAAGGTTGCTTGACTTAAGTTCTTTAGATGAATGGAGGAGTGAAGAATATGAAAATGCTAAGCTCTTTAAAGAGAAATTTAAAAGGTGGCATGATAAGAGAATTATTAAAAGAGAATTTCATGTTGGTGAGAAAGTGCTATTGTATAGGTCTCGTCTCAGATTTTTTGCAGGAAAATTACTCTCGAGATGGGAAGGACCTTTTGTTATCGAAGAGGTATGGGGTAATTAAAATTGTTTCCCTTGAAGACAACTCCTCACAAGTGGTGAATGGCCAAAGACTCAAGCACTATATTTCTGGAGATCCTTATAATGAAAATGTTGATTGTATTCGAGCCATGACCCCGGAGAAATTCATTAAGAAGCATATTTCAGAAACTGCAGAGTCAGTTTTCGAATAGGTAGCAGTTTTGGTAAGAAAATGTTCGCGAAACATCTTTCAACTTATATTTTTACTGTTTTTAGAAAATATAAAAAATATATGAGCCGGAAACGAGAGGGGGATGGAGCCCGGAGGCTCCACACCATAGGGTGGCGCGGGCCCACCTCTGGCCGCACCAACCCATGGTGTGGGCGCCCCAGAGCCCCTCTCCGACCTGTTTTCGACCTGGACTTTCCTTTCGTTATGAAACTTTTTGCTATATAATCCCCCGGATCCCCCGAGGTCCGTATATCTATTTCTCATCGTGTTTCTGTTTCGAGCTGTTTTCCTGGAAGGAGTTCGGAGTTTTTAGGTCAAGATGTCCTCTTTCAACTCTAGCATTGAGGATACACCGCACGTCATCTTCGACAAATCCAGCAAGACATCCACGAGGGTGCTTTCGCGGGACGGGCGATGGAGGAAGAGATAGATGCAAGGAGGGAAGACATGGTTAACAGTTTGAGGGAAGAGATCCGGAGGGCTGCACCAGCACCAACAAGGAACCCCACCTTTGTGGGATCCATTAACCCTCAGCATCTCTACTCTCATAATGTGCAGGGGACCGTGCCTCAGGATCAAGACCCCAATGTGTTCCCTGTGATAGCTGAAGCACGCCTGGTTGCTGATCAATTCTGCGAACAATATCGTATTCTCAAGGCCGAGGTAGCAACTCTGGAAGCGGAAAACATTGAGCTTCGTCGTATCATCAAAGGCTTCTGACTCCTCTCCGAGTGATTCCACATTCACCACCACCGAAGAATTTATTCGTCATTGGTATTGGCATCCCCTCGGCTTGTTCGAAGCTTGGGGAGTGTCGCGGTATCACATCACTATCTTTCATCTTTTTACTTTTTCAGTAGAGTCATATAATGAGTAGAGAGGTTATCATATAGGATGGTTTGCAGTATGAAAGTGTCTCTCCCTAGTTGGTTATCGTTGTATCCGTTGGTGTGAGTTGCCGGTTTGAAATATTAATGAGACGTTTCATCATTTACTTTCTATGCACATTATTTCAGTTTTCAACTTCTTTCATATGGTTAAGCTTGTTATTAGTACTTGGTATCACTCTAGAGATCATCAAGTTAATCTAGTTGGTTTTGGAAAACTTAGCTTGGGTCAGTAGAAATAATAATTTGAGTTGCTAGTATAAGAAAGAGAAATTTGCCTATTAGCTCATAAACTTAGTATTCACAAGTTAAGATCGCTTGGGCTTTCAATGAAGATTGCATGATTGGTTTCATCATATGTATATTTGTTTTTTTCCCCTCAACTCTTATGCTTGCTACCCAGCCTTGCTAGCCAAAAACCCTGTACTGAGAGGGAATGCTTCTCGTGCATCCAAACCTTAAACCCCAAAACCTTGCCATTTGTGTCCACCATACCTTCCTACATGTGGTATTTCACCGCCACTCCAAGTAAATTTCTCATGTGCTACCTTTAAAACTTTCAAATTACTCCTGTTTTGTGTTCCTGTTTTAGCTCATGAGGACGCAAATAGAGAATCTTTATCTCACTTGTTGATTGTTCTCAGACACCTGGACTAGTGGCTTCATCCGCTTATCCAAATGCTAGAAGAGCTGGAAGCGGGGTTCCCAGCCCCAAATAATAATACAAATTCTCTTCACCCTTTTTGCCCCTGATTTATCAGTCAAAGCATAATTGTGTAAACAAAAGAGAAAGAGGGATGACCTTCTATACCAGTTGCGTCCTTCTATGGGAGCCGCTCTTGTGAGTCTAGTTGGCTTGTGACGTACTGTATTTTCTGTTTGCCATTCGTTGACATAAATATACACCTCTCAAAATTTAGACACTCCTCCACGGTTTCTGATTGTTGGCAGGCACCCGAGGATTCAGTTAGCCAGGGTTTGTGTAAGATGGTTGGGAGGAGTTTCATGCATTTTATACCTCTGTTTATTAAAATATAAGCTCTAGCACATGAGTGGTCAATGCTTCCCTCTGCGAAGGGCCTTTGTTTTACTTTTATGTTGAGTCAGTAAACCCATTTCCTTCTATCTCAAGCAAGCATTTGAGTTGTTGTGATCTCATCATCTATATGTTGATTTATTCAACCATGTTTTTTACCCTTATTTGTTTAGCACATGCTTCATTATCTGAATGAATATTACTTTGAAAGCTATGAATCACTGTAAAAGAGTTGTTATAATTAAACATGTTAAGCTCTACAATAACCTTGGTATAAAGACTTCACCTGTGATAAGTGTGATTTCATTAAATGTGCTCTGACCAAGAACGAAGTTTGCCATTACCAATTTTGATCCTCTCTTTTGCTTCTTTGTTTGTGACTCCCTTTACTTGTTTCAAGTTAAGTTATATGAGAGGAAGTTGTTGTCTATAATGATTGGTGCATAGGTAAATGTGATGCTTCTTGTTCGTATTTTATTTATCGACTATTCACTCCATAAACTTGTGGTCATGTTTTCTGAGTTCAGTTTCGCTTGGGGACAAGCGAGGTCTAAGCTTGGGGGGAGTTGATACATCCATTTTGCATCACTATTTTATATCATAATTTTCTATTATTCATCGATATATTTCATGTTATCATGCATCCCTTATGTTATTTTATCTTATTTTGCATGTTTTATAATTTTTGGAGAATAAACACCGGGACCAGAAATCTGATGGAAAAAAGCACCGCCGAGATACCATATTTCAGAAGATCAGAAGAAGAAGGGGGACATCCGGGGGTTCCTAAAAGTTCATAGCAGGAACCCAGCCAGAAGGAGAGCCGGAGGGGGGCCAGCAGGGGCCCACACCTAGGGGTGGAGCCCCCTGGCCGCGCCACCTAGGGGTGTGGCCACCCTGGCCCACCTCTAGGGGGTATTTTTCGCGTGCTTGGCCCCCAGGGAACCCTAAGACACACTCAATCATCAAAGAATTATTCCGCCGCCACCACGGGGCGGAAAACACCCGAGAGAGAAAAGCTCTCTGGCAGGGAGAAATCTGCCGGGGAAATTCCTCTCCGGAGAAGGGAAATCACCGCCATCGGCACCGTCACCGCTCCGGGCATCAACAAGATCGTCATCACCACCATCACCATCACCCTCATCATCCACCGTCATCCCGCTGTAACAATTAGGGTCCTCTATCGTTGTTTTGCATTAGATCTCTCTCCCGGTGTGGATTACTTGTTAGTAGTTGATGCTAGTGAGATTTATCGGTGTTTGCACTTTATGACCAGATTGTTATCATCCATTATATCACCTCTGATTATGATCCATATGATGTCTTGTGAGTAGTTCGTGTTGTTCTTGAGGACATGGGAGAAGTCAAGTTGTTAGTAGTGAAGTAATGTTGAATAATATTTAATGTTTGATATTTAAGTTGTGGTGTTATTCTCCAAGTGGTTTCATGTGAACGTCGGCTACAGGATACTTCACCATTTATGGTCCTAGGGGGATGCATCATTTATTTGGCTACTAATTGTGGGGTTGCCGGAGTGACATAAACCTAAACCCCCGTTAGGAAATCATTACACGAGGGAGCGTAGGATCCCGGAGTTTAAAGCTATGGTTAGATTTATTTCTTAATTACTTTCTTGTAGTTGCGGATGCTTGCAAGGGGTATAATCACAAGTATGTATTAGTCTTGGATGGGATGGTACATTAGCATAGGTTCACCCACACAACACTTATCAAAACACCTAACATTATTCAGCTGCATGGAACAAAAGCACTTGACAGAAACCTCTCGTGTGTCCTCGAGAACGTTTGTTAATCATAAGTAAACCCACCGGCTTGTCCTTTGTTGAAGAAAGGATTGGGCCAATTGCTGCAATTATTACTACTGCATTTTATTTACTCGCACTTTATTTATCTGCAATATCAAAACCCCCTACAAATCTATTTTCCAGTATTTACAGTTATTCCTTCATCAAAACTGCTTGTCAACACCTTATGCTCCTCGTTGGGTTCGACACTCTTGTTTATTGAAAGTACTACGATACACCCCCTAGACTTGTGGGTCATCACAAATCAAGAGAGCATAAGAGCCATAATCATGCATAGCGACATAAACATCATTAATTAAAGCATAAGTAGTACCACAAGTTCAAAAACTAAATGATCATAGAGGCTATTCGTGACTGGTTCATAGTCATAAACATGGTGTGAGCATGCGCCAGGTCAACCAAATAAAACATCCAAAGGAGAACGCCACAAATTTATGCTTCAATATGACAAGAACAACTCATGATTCTTTCAATGACACATTAAACACTCTCAGCTATTTGAGGATAATCATTATACTCAATAACCACAAGGATTTAAAACTAAAAATAACATCTAGCATGATATGAAAAAGTTCTAGCCACAGTCTATACAAGCTCCTACTTGCACCGTTAAAAATTCTACCTCAAGCAGCACTTTCTTTTCCCAACAAGCACCATACAAATCATGCTTTAACAAAAACTCTCTTCATGATAATGCAAGCAAACACGAGAGTACTCACATAACACTATTAAAACTAACAGCTCTGAATAAGAGATGCAAACAAAACGAGAGCTAAACGGGAAATATTGCAGCAGCTAGAAGAAAAACTAAGAATACTAGCATAGCAAGTATTCAAACGAAAAAGCAGAGCGTGTCTCTCCCAAACAAGGATGCTAGGTACAATGATATTATTGCAGCAAGGAAAACAAAAGAAAACAAAGGAAAAAAAAAGAAAAACAAACAAACGCTGCAGGTAAAGTTCATATGATGTGACCGAATAAAAATATAGTTTCACGAGAAGTGACCTAATAGATAGTTGATGAAGAAGGGGATGCCTTGGTCATCCCCAAGCTTAGATGCTTGAGTCTTATAAAAATATGCTTGGATGAACCACGGGGTCATCCCCAAGATTTGACCTTGCACTCTTCTTGATCACATATATCACCTCTTCTCTTGACCCTTGAAAACTTCCTTCACACCACACTCAAACAGTAATTCACATTAGAGGGTTAGTGCAACAAATAAAAATCCATTGGTTCTGTATGGCACAAGTGCTATTGATTATTTTAAACATTAGCTATATCCACTGATGTTCCGTGAAGCAAAGAAACCCACTTGACATCCCAAAAGAGAAAATGCAAGAAAAATGGCAGAATCTGTTAAAACCATAACTGTCTGTAAAGACGAATTTTTTCGAGGCACTTACGTTGCTCAAATCAAAAAACTTAAAGAACGAAAAGTTTGCGGAAATAGCTGTGGAATAATCACAAAACATATCATATCATTCTGAGCTTCCAGGACTTTATACGATTTTTTACGATGGACAGCAGAAATGTGTTTCCTGCGCAGAAATCCGAAAACCAACTCTATCTCTCGTCAGAAACCTTACTTGGCACTACTAAAACATGAAAATAAAGATACAAAGGAGTTGCTACAGAATTATACCATCCCTTGACTCAAAGAAAACAGAGAAAAACAAAGAAAAAAATAAAACCATGGGTTATCTCCCAAGAAGTGGTTTTCTTTAACGCATTTTAGCAAGGCCGAGAAAAGTAAAATCAAGTGTTTTCAAATGAAGAAGCATCCAAATTGTAACTTGTTCGAATAACGGAATCAAAATTAAACTTCATTCTCTTTCTAGGAAAGTGTTCCATACCTTTCTTGAGTGGGAACTCAAATTTAATATTCCCTTCTTTCATATCAATAACAGAACCAACAGTTCTAAGAAAAGGTCTTCCCAAAACAATTGGACAAGAAGCAATGCATTCAATATTAAAGACAAAAAAAATCAAAGGGGACAAGAGTATTATTAACCATGATAAGAACATCACCAACTCTCCCCAAAGGTTTCTTTCTAACATTATCAATAAGACGAATATCCAAATAACAAGGTTCCAATGGTGGTAAATCAAGAATATCATAGAGTTTCTTGGGCATAACAGAGATACTAGCACCAAGATCACATAGAGCATTGCAATCAAAATCATTAAATTTCATTTTAATAATAGGTTCCCAACCATAATCTAGCTTCCTAGGGATAGAGGCTTCACATCTTAATTCATCCTCTCTAATTTGCATGAGAGCATTTGTAATATGTTTTGTGAAAGCCATATTCATAGAACTAGCATTAGGACAACTAGCAAGATTTTGTAAGAACTTAATCACTTAAGTTATGTTTAAAACATCAAAGTCAAGATCATTTTTATCAAATATAATGGGACCATTGTCTCCCATATTTCTTAAAAAAATTAGCACTTTTATCAGGAGCATTTTTTAGCAGTTTTAGACAGTTTTGCTTTTTTACTAGCAGAAGTGGGAGTGTTTCCAACACCAATTACTTTACCATTGATAGTATAAGGTTTTCTATCATGATAAGCTTCAGTTTTACTAGTGGTGGTAACGGTGCAAACATTAGCTATATTATTCTTTCTAGCTATTTCATCTTCTATTTCCCATCTAGCATGCAATTCAGCTAACATTCTAACATTGTCATCAATTCAAATTTGGATAGCATTTGTATCAGAAAAAGGATTCTCATCTATGGTTTCAGTTTTAGCAGTCATTCTACTAATCAAAGAAGACTGAGCTTCAGACATGGAAGAAATTGAAGTTTCAGCATGAGCAATTTGAACTTGCAACCCAGATATTTCTCTATTTAAACTCTCAAGTTGATAGCTGATATTTCTTAGCATATCAGATTGTTCCTCCATGGTTTTAGTAAATAGTTTATTTTTCTCAAATTGTTTTTGCATAAAGTCTTTAGTGGCTCTTTCAACTTCTGAAATTCTTTCATTAGACATTCCAGTTATATCATTATTACTACTAATAAAAGGATATGGCCTATAATTGTTGCTACCAAAATTATTCCTATAAGCATTGGTGTCGAAATTATTATTTTTAATGAAGTTCACATCAACATGCTCTTCTTGAGAAACCAAAGAGGCTAAAGGAACATTATTTGAATCAATAGGAGCATGACCATTCACAAGCATAGACATAATAGCATCAAGTCTCTCATTCAAAGAGGAGGTTTCTTCAACAAAATTTACCTTCTTACCAGTTGTAGCTCTCTAGTGTGCCACTCAGAATAATTTACCATCATATCATCAAGAAGCTTTGTTCCTAACTGTGGTGACCCAGTACACCACTTCATGTGTAGTGCGCAAGTCGATGACATAATACACACAGAAGGACTTATCTGTGAATATTACATCTCTCAGAGTGGTACAACAGAAACACAGCGGGTCCAAGCAAAGCTATAGAATACAAACTTCATTACAAAACCTGGAGAATCTCTTTGAGGAATCAAAGAAGATCCCATACCAAATGAAACATCATAAGAAGCAATTCGAAGCTCCAAGCCGGAGAAGAACTCTAGCTCAGAACTAATCCACTACGGCTGATGTCAGCCCTAATCTATGGCTTAAGAGAATCTAATTCGATGAATGTACTCTACCTACACCTTGATAGCTTCTCCTCCACCATCCTTGTTGATGACGATGCTTTACCGACTAAGTAATAGATCACTCCACCTAGCTTCATGAGGTAGCGATGGCTTCACGATGACGGCTTCCGTATGGCTTCAACTCTAAGCAGGGGGTCAAACGGGAACGAATGAGTAACGAGCGTTACTCAGCAAGCTCATGATATATAGTGGGTAGTTTGATGCACTAACTACAACTTAAGACTCAAAAGCGTCATAATCTAATGCAAGGTTTTTGTAAATCTTTCTTCAAGAGGTTGCTTTTAATTCTGAAAACTATGCCCGTCAGACCATCACAGGACTAGAACTTCATGGAGTTGCCTTTCCTGTAGCGTTCGCAGTTCCTTCCCGGAACAGGGGGTAACATGCCACATCCTTTTACACTCTGCAGAGGTGCGTTACTTTACCCATGGGCAACCAAGACCATGTTGCACAACCAGGTGTATATTCCTGTCCACTCCCACTCAGGTGTAGGGCCCGGTTGTTGGTCCAAGCCAAACCGTGCTTCTCCGCACAACGCATGCCCACCCATTTCCACCAGCAGGTTGAACCCCTGATTCCACCCCTCATGATGGAGACCTAGGCGCCCCTGGCAGACACTCATAGACCCCAGAGTCCGTGGGACGTAAGGGCTCCCACCCAAGTGTATGTAGTCCCGCAAGACCTACAGCGTACGTCTCTAGCAGCCCGTTGACATGCGAACGAGAGAAGATCACAGCTGACTTACTCCCCCATAGAAGACCCATGGTCAACGCGGTATTTACGGCGCACCGAGTTCTGACGGCATTGGTGATTAATTCCTAGGTAATACTTTCCCATGCAGATGGAACCTTCCTTTGACCTATTCATCTTACCATGGTTCCATCCGCCCACCAAATAGAACACTACCACTCGGGTAGTCATTCAATTAGTCATATTATTATAAAAATAGGATCATGCATTCTTTTGAGACTAGGTGTTAATACGATAGAGTTTTTGCAATTAGTTTGTTCTGAAGTACTGCAAATGATATGATCAAGTGATGAACTTGCCTGAAATTGAAATAAGGACAATGATAATCCATGTCTTCGGTTCAAGGGGTCGCGTAGAAAATTCCGACATCTGAAAGATAGCAAAGTAGTCCCAGTAAGGACTACAGAAAACATTGGCAAGATGATACATGCATAGTAATGAGATGCATCGTGGAATACAAGTGTAAGCCACGTTTGACACGATAACTTACTCACACAGGTTTTAGGTGAAATGTTTCATTACTTGGGGTGATGTGGTTATTACTTCTTTTAGACTTACATATGTTTCACTTTTACTTAACAAATAACTTGTTATCATGTTTAAATAGAAGTGTTATAACATGGTTAGGGAATAAGACATTAGTACATGGAAACCAACTATTGACAAGGTAACAAACACATTTTATTTTATTTTCACGCGTGTAGAGTTAATGACAAAGTGTTTAATTGAAAACGATGAACTAATTCCACTACTCTATCATCACAAAACTTGCTAATTACTTGTGATTATAGGCTTAGTATGTGTGAAAACATGAGGGTTTTATTAGTAAAGAAAATAATGATGTGGTAGTTGTTTCTGGTTATAATGGAATATTATAGAATTCCATTATACCTTTATAAACAGGTTTATAAGTTAATCAAAATGTTTTATGTGTGACATATTTGAATTGGAAATGCTTTTCTCTTTAATTTGATATAACATTTTATGTTTTCTAAAAATATCTGAATAAGTTATTGATTTATTAATTTTAAATAAATTAAATGACTAGGCAAAATATTGCACACATGAAAACTTGGTCAAATGATTTTGAAAACATCATATATTAGTTGTATTTGTCATTTGGAGCAATTTGGCATATAACTTGTATTTTTCTGATTTTATGAATTATTTATTATTTTTCTCAATTTTAAATGATTTAATATAATTAAAGAAAATATTTAATTTTAAATTTTATCAAACATTTTTGAAAAGTTGATAAACATTTAGATTATAATTTTCTAAACATTTATATATTTTTTTCATATTTTTCTGATAAATGGAATAAAAGATATTGATTAAACAAATTTCAATTATTATCTGTTTTTTTTTAAATGACAGGTGGGGTCCACGTGACAGTTTTAATTTAACTAAATGGAAAATCAATTTATGACGTCATGCTGATGTCACGATTGGGTCATCACTCGGAGGGGATTTTCACTGTGGATTTCAAATCGAATGTTCAGGTTCAAATTGATGCAATTCATGTGCTCTACTAGCTAGAGTGTGACCTAGGGAGTCTATGGGTGGTGGCGCTCGACCAAACGGTCGCCGGAGACGACCGGCGGCGAGCACGGCGCGGCGGCGGTGACAACGGCTCAGTGCCAGTGCGGTACAAGGCATGGGAAAGAAAACCGAGGAAACGATGATGCTCACCGGAGCGAGGGGAGGACGATAGAGTGGTCAAGGAGGCTCGGTGAGGTCCAATTCGACGACGGCGTTGATATCCGGCCTGCGGCCGAAGATGAAGGTGATGATGTGATTCGGCAGTTCCCGGTCTTCCCAGCAAGCGGGGCTCGACTAGGATCACCAGGAGGACATGGCGCATCTATTGGTGGGCTTAATTCGTTCCGACGTAGCCGGAAGCGACGGCGATGGACGGAGGCCGTACGGGCTAGGGTTAGGGTTTGTTTCGGTTCAGGGACACGCACAGAGAGACTGAGGAAGATAGAAGCGATGCGGACGTCTCCTTTCGCCTTATCCTCACTATGCATCGAGCCAGAGGTGGCAAGGAGGCATCCATGATGTTGACACGGTGACAGCACGAGATCCTTCTCCTTGGCCTTCTGTCACGAGGTTGAAGAAGAAATGAAATGAAATGCCAGTTTTCGATAACCCCCTGGAGTTTTGGGAATTTACAACATGGTCCTTCTATCTTTAAAATTGAGAATAAAACACTGTTTTCAAGGCTTATTTGTAAACATAAAATTATTAAAAATCATATTTGGATTCCTTATCAAATTTGACATCTCACCATGTTTTATTTTGGTGAATTTGAAGAATATTTGTATTTTTTATTTAGGGTGCTAGGTTAAGTGTTTTTGTTTTTTTCTCTTCATTTTATTTATTAAATGGCTTCAAAAATTATCATAGACAATATTATAAGGAACACACAACAAACATGTGGTTTAACAAGGTGGTATAACTTAATTAGACAATTTTAGATACAATTTCTTATAGAAAGTAATTTGGTGAAACTACTTGGTAATGTTCTATGCACTGTTATGAAAATCATTTAATATGGAATTTTATACCATGTCACACCAAATGATTTTAATGAGTGAAGGAACTTGTTTTCTTTTTTTATAATACTATGTTATTTTCATAGTTAATTTTTTTAGCAATTTTGGTTGACATTTTACTTAGGTGTGTGTGTAAGAAAGGGTTGTTGTTTTTAGTGGCTTTGAAATCTTATTTGTTTGTTTTCCACCAGGTTCCAAGTATGAATATTATCCCATGCTTGTTTTAGAAACAAGTGATCATTTGTATGGTTATGTGTAGATGAATTTTTGTTATCATCTGTTAGTCTTATCTATGAAAAGAATTTGGAAAACAAGGTATTAAGCCTGTTACCATTAACCTCCACATATCAAAGACATGTGGATGCAATGGCTTGTTATTATTTTATACTTGATAATTATTTCCATTAAAGATATTATTATGAGCTCCTCATCTCTGATGAGTTTGATAGAGGTTAGCGATTCTCTAATATATCCTAATGATTCATTGGATAATTTCTTATGATCCCTTACTGAGGCAGTGTTGCTTCTTGTGGTCTTCTGTTGCTTGATGTTCTTCTCTCTATTTGCCACTAGTCTTCAGATACTCCTTTTGTTACTTACAAAAAATATCTACTCTGGGATTCCATATTCAGCTATCTCACCCTTGTGGTGAAATCAACCAGTTGTTCCAAGCAAAGATTTTACTTAGATGATTATAAAAGTATGTGAGTTTGTTTTATGACATCAATTAGCCCTAAACATATAAGAAGAATTTGTTGACAAGTTTGCAAGGCTTGTCCCCAAATTACTTTTCATATACAAGAGGCTGAGATGTACTAGGTTATTCAACCTTCTGTTTGTTTGTGTATGACACTCAATTGTTTGAGTATACAAAAGTGATCTGTTAACAAGGTAGCTAGTCTTGTTATCAAACTACTTCTATATAACACTAACATTGGAATATCACACTATTTCAAGAGAGTTAATAAGATCAGATCAAGATATAAGAGTTTCCAAGTACTCTTATGGAATAGCACTTCTAGAACATTCTCGAGAATCCTCCTGAAGATCTTCTGGTGATAGTTCCTCTTTTCTTGTGGGTGCTTCTCTTGTTGAATGGCTTTGATAAAATTGGGAACAAGATAGAATGGCCTAGCCAAAATAACAAGATCTAGATTAAGAGTTAGTTCATGCTTTTATTATCCTTCCATATACTTCTTATTTTATTTCCCAAAAGATATATACTTGTTCATACATGATTGGTTTTACTTAGCTATCAATTCAATTTCCCTAATAGAGGTTATAACTTGTTGTTATTCATTACTTGTCTCCAGAGATACTTTAGTTGTTGAATGTTGATGTGGATAAAGATGTGGAATTCTTATGGAATGATGACTTAATAGTAAGTTGATCAAATGGCTCATTGATGTGTTGAGATTTCATATGCTCACTTGTATAAGATGATTAAAACAATGAGCATGTGAAGGTTATTGGGGTTTAATGACTTATGTCATAGTTGTTAATTGTTTTCTCTCGTGTCATGATTTTACTTTATATTTTTCCCTTGTAATCTTTGTCAGGCAGAATGTAGACATAGAGATTTCGAAAGATCATGTGTAATGGTCAAGGTTTAACAGTAATTGAAGAAGATTTATTTCTTCCTTTAGGTTCTTCCTTTATGGTTGATGAGATATGTACATATTCGATAAATATGTTAATACAATTATTATATCATTTCCCACTTGTGGAGTTTGAGTTAATACTTGTTTCCATCATTTGTGTTATATTGATCCTTTTTTATTTGCTTGTGAAGTTTCACTTAATAGTTAGTAGATAATTTAGAAGGATGTTGTGTGAATGGTTGATAACTTAAAGAGTTCATGATTAGAGAATACATTATCTCTACTGATGTGTTGGTTGAATTGTGTATTACTATCTTGTGGAAGTGTGATTATCACTTATGTGATTTGGATACTCACCCCTCTTTGGTTGTAGTTACCTAGTGAATTATCCCAAGTCACTTATAGGCTTGTGGTTAAGGTTGTTGAGAGTTTTTGTTTGATCATAACCAATTATGGTTTGTGTATCCAGATGATTTGGTTTCTTAAGATACTTGTTATAAAGATCATTCCAAATGTACTCTTGACTAGATGAACTAGACCTATTTCATCATGTCAAGTGAAACTTTGGTCACTTTGATTCGTTTAAACTTCCGCGCCAAAATTTCCCGTACTTTTAGATGCATGCTTTGCAAATCCACATATTATATTTAGATCCTTATAACTTTCCAAACACTGGGATGTTACACTAACCCCAAGGTCATGGACATAAAGGTTCCTCCAGCAGCTGAATCCAGAAGGTTTCTCAAAGAAAAATTCAGACCTGCATAAAAAGTTTGGATGATCATCCAAGTAGTCAGTCCATGAGTGGGACAATTCTTTACTAAAGATTTTATTCTTTCCCAAGCTTTATCAACATGCTCATTATCAAGTTGCTTAAAATTCATGATGCTACCTCTTAAAGAAATAATCTTAGCAGGAGGATAATATTTTCCAATGAAAGCATCTTTACACTTAGTCCAAGAATCAATACTATTTCTAGGCAAAGATGGCAACCATTCTTTAGCTCTTCCTCTCAAAGATAAAGGAAACAATTTCAGTTTAATAATATCCCCATCAACATCTTTATATTTTTGCATCTCACATAGTTCAACAAAATTATTAAGATGAGCAGCAACATCATCAGTACTGGCACCAGAAAATTGCTCTCTCATAACAAGGTTTAACAAGGCAGGTTTTATCTCATAAAAATCAGCAGTAGGAGCAGGTGGAGCAATAGGTGTGCTAATGAAATCATCGTTGTTGGTGCTAGTAAAGTCACAACTTAGTGTTCTCATGAGTAGTCATTTTAACAAGACTAAAAACAGGAGTAAAACTACAACTAGTATAAGAACTAATTTTTTTGTGTTTTTGATAAAGAGAAGCAAACAAGACAAAATAAAATAAACTAAGAAAAACAAAAACAAAGTAAAGAGATTGGAAGTGAGAGACTCCCCTTGCAGAAATTCTCTTTCTCCCCGGCAACGGCGCCAGAAAACTTGATGCGGCGTGTAGTTGACGCCCTCGTTGGTAAACCCCAAGAGAAAGGTTGTGAAGAGTGTAGCAGCAAGTTTTCCCTA
Organism: Alopecurus myosuroides; assembly: GCA_028641055.1. Classification (NCBI taxonomy): domain Eukaryota; kingdom Viridiplantae; phylum Streptophyta; class Magnoliopsida; order Poales; family Poaceae; genus Alopecurus; species Alopecurus myosuroides. The sequence continues at coordinate 217,255,214 of CM054063.1, read as the reverse complement.
AGAAAAGAAACCAAGGTTGAATCGACTAGTAGGAGGACAAGCAATCTCTAAAGGTTGATGCAGCTGAGGTGAGAGGGCGCACTACCGGTTCAGCAGCAACGTGGAACCTACACAACACAATCAAATCACTCTGTCTTAACGAAACAGTGAGGTTGTCAATCTCACCGGTTTTGCTGAATACAAAGAGGTTAAATGTATGGTGTGGAAAACAGTAGAAAAATAGTATAAAAGCAGTACGAGAGCAGTATGAAAGCAGTAGGTGTTTTACCAGTATGAGGAAAAAGGACCGGGGTCCACAATTTACTAGTGGTGTCTCTCCGAGAAAGATAAATAACATGTGTGGTGAACATATTACAGCTGGGCAATTGAAAGAATTGGTTCAGGTAGCTCGGTCTCCATCTGGGATGACAACTGGTTGCCTGGAACCCACCATATGCGACCTTTAGGCAGAAAAGAGGAAGGCATGGCTGAGAGGGTGAGTGAGTTGATCGATCACAACACACACACCTGGGATTTGGAGGAGTTGGAGAAGAATCTCTTTCCGATAGATATAGAATTAGTTCGGCAGATCCCTCTTAGAAATACTGAGGGTGATGACTGGCTGGCATGGGCACTTGAAAAATCCGGAGTTTATTCGGTAAAATCTGCTTACCGTGCCATGATGGCCCAGAGCATGATCGGAGACGAGGCGTCGTCGTCCGAGGATAGAAGACCAGTATGGAAGAAGTTATGGAGGCTTGCAGTGGTACCTAAGGTTCGCACATTTTGGTGGAGAGTTCTACAAGGCATAGTGCCATCTTACTCGGCTCTCACTCGGCGGCATGTCAAAGAAGAAGCGACCTGTGGCATATGCAAAGCAGCTCCGGAAACATTGCTTCATGCATTGTTTGAATGTGCTCATGCTAGACAATTTTTGCTAGCAGCGAAAGAAGTTTTTTCTCTTCAATTACCCAGGCTTCACCCAGAGTCTTGGGCAGCGGATATCTTATGTGAAGATTGGTTCTCGTCGACTGAACAGGCACAACTCATTTCAGTTTTGGCGGCAATATGGGATTCTAGAAACAAGCTAGTACATGGGAAGGTGGGATATGATCCGGGCAAATGTGTGGAAGGTATTAAACAGGATCTCCTTGAGATTGTGGTCCCAAAAGTGGTGGCGAGGAAGGGAGCACCAAAAGCAGTCTGCAAGTGGATTGCGCCAGTGGGAGAGGTGGTTAAACTGAACTCTGATGGTGCCATTTGTGAGACAGAAAGGAGAGGTGGAAGTGGAGGTGTGGCAAGGGACGCTCTGGGTTTCAGAGGTGCGTGGGCAAAGGTTTATGATGGTTTCCATGATCCTTTCGTGGTAGAGGCACTAGCTCTGCGGGACGCCGTCACCTTTGCGCAAGGAAGAGGCTTCCAGAGAGTTGCTTTTGAAACAGATTGCCAGGAGCTGGTCCGGTGTTGGAGGGCTCGCAGCACGGAGAGGTTGCTAGTGGCCACTATCCTTGACGAAATAAATACTGCTAAAGATAGGTTTATTAGTTTCTCGTTGGCTTTCCAGGGTCGAGAGGGCAATAAAGTTGCTCATGCCTGTGCAAGGCTGGCTTGTGCCAGCAATTTCACGCAAGAGTGGATGGGAGTGTGCCTAGAATTCCTACTAGACAGAATTCTTGCTGATTGTAATTCTATGATGTTGAGTTAATAAAGTTGGTTGTTCTCCAAAAAAAAATAGACAGAAATGAAGGCTGCACCCTAGTGCATATGCAAGGCATAAAAATACTATGTGATTCATGCGGGCATTACAACAAGATACATAGACCGTTATCCAACTGCATCTATGACTAAAAATCCACCCTTCGAATATCATCCGAACAAACGTTGGGTATTAAGTTGCAAGCAACAGATAATCGCAGTAAGAAAAGTGTGTAATGTAAACAATAACATCATCCTTAGACAAAGCATTGTTGTTTTCTCTCTAATGGCAACAACACATCCTCCATCCATCACGTTTCTGTCACTCGAGCACAGATGAAAAGGAGGCATGAACCCACTACCGAACATAAATACTCACTCTTGGAGTTACTAGCATCTACTTGGCCAGAGCATTTCCTAAGAACGGAGAGCATGCAAGATCATAAATAACATATGCATGAAGATAACATGATAGATTGATAATCAGACGACATGGCATTCAACATTCATCAGATCCCAGCAAACACAACATGTAGCATTATATAAAGATGATCTTGATGATGATAGGCAGCTCACAAGATCTAAACATGAGGTACAAAGTGGAGAGAACAACCATCTATCTACTGCTATGGACCCGTAGTCCACGGATGAACTACTCACGCATCACTTCGGAGGAGGGCATGGTGGTGTAGACCCCTCCGGTGATGATTTGCCCCTCCGGCAGGGTGCCGGGGAGAGCTCCAGAACCTTCTCGATCTCGGGATAACGGTGACGGCGGCCTCGGGTGTTTCTCGGGTAAAAGTGGGATCCTTTTAGGGTTTACGCGTCGGGGGGGGGATAAATAGGCGAAAGGACGGAGGCGGTGGAGGCTCAGGGGCCCCACACCACCCCTTGTTGCGGCCAAGGGGGGGACCGCGCCACCCTATGGTGTGGGCCCCCTGAGGCCCCCCTCCGGGTCTCTTCGGGACTCCGTGGAACCTCCGGGATTTCTAAGACTTCCGGGCTTCGAATTTTTCTATTCCGCGAATATTTCCAGAACAACTTTTCTGAAACTAAAAACAACAGAAAATAAGGAACTAGCTCTGTAGCATCTTGTCAATAGGTTAGTCCGGAAAATCGATAAAAATGACATAAAGTGTATAGAAAACATGTGGGAAACAATAAGAAAACAACATGGAACATCAGAAATTAAGGATACGTTTATGACGTATAACCATCTCGTAATTTTCTATCCAATCTGCATGCTCCATGTCCGCAATATAGTTGAGGACTTTGCGAGGTCCTTTAAAATCTTATAGGATCCTCTCGTTTCTAATCGCTGGTCCAAGACACTGAATTCCAATCCTTCGTGACCCAGTGGCTGTAGGGGGAAACATTAACTGGGTTTGAAACTGGACTTGAACTGGTGCCTGTACATAATCCAGATTCTTGATTTCACTTCCTGCTGTCATGTGCCCTGTGTTGATGACCTGATGGGTGGGCAGAGCTGCAGGCCTTGGCTGAACTGGCTGTTGCCTATTTGCGTTGCTGGATCCTTCTGGAACTGGAGAATTTCCATGATGCCTCCTTGGCAACGAGTTCCTGCTATTGTATAGTGTTGACTGGAATTTTTCCTAGTTACTTTAATTCATCCGTTGAACAACTGTGGTCTGCAACATCTCAATGGCCTTCCGAGCTTCTACTCCCAATATATTATTGTGATCAACTGGTATTTGAGCCAGAATATTCGTTGCCACCCAAATGTTATCAATTGGATTGTTGAAGTGACCCTGAGGGGTGTGAAAACGTTCAGGCTGTTGCAGGATAGGTTGCTGATAAACTAGATTCAGCATCGGGTTCACATGCTGATTCAGCATAGGCTAGAAATGCACGAGCTGAACTGGTGGATTTGGGTTGAACTCTCGGCGAGGTGGGTTCATGATAGGTCTTGTTATCGGCTGTGGTCCTATAGGGCCTGGCGTTCCTGTTGGGGACTGGAAACGATTCGGAAGGTTAGTTGGTCCCAGTCTTACCCCAAAACCGGAATTTAGCCGGGTCTGGTGACGCCGGTGCTAAACTGAAGCTAACTCTCTCTACATGAAACCCATATGGATCCCTTCTGCATCCAAACAAGCCATTTCCTGTATCACATTTGTTCGCGCCTCGTTTATATAGGTTGCTTCCGTCTGAATCTCCTCTCGAGTGCGAGTTAATTCTTGTCGAAGTCTCGCTATCTCCGTGTTACGTTATTCCAGTTTCTCAGGTGTAATTGGAGTCGCAAGCAGTTCATTTAATGAGTCCATAGTCGTCATTAATTCGGGCATTGGCACGAACGGAGTTGGTACTGCCGGTTGCACTGTCCCTGATCCTGACGCTCCTAGTGCTCCCTGAACTGTATTTCTGCCGGCCCCTGGAACTGTATTTGCCGACACTTGAATAATATTTCTATTAGCATCATACCTTGGCTTCGTGGACATGTTTTGCGCTGCCATATAGACGGTTGTATGTTGAACTTGTTACGGGGGCTTTCCAGTTCATGCTCGAAGCTTCCTCCTAACCTGTCTCCAAAGAGCTGGTGGATAGAACATGTTTCATCCTGGTCATTGTTCCCGAGCGAGGATTATCCATCTGAATATACAATCGTAGCCTCTCTGGAAACCGAGTCTGACTCTTGATCTGGCTCCATGCCGGTTCTTCTGACGAACCCGACGAAAACGTGAATCCCACCGAAGGGAACCTGGAAACCGGATTCGACGAAATTTTCCGCGCCGGCTCCTCCTAAACCGGCCGATTGCAAGTTTCTCGATTCCTGGTAGGGATCCTTCCTAAAAAATGACGCTTCCGCGAGCTGGCCCTATGGTGGGCGCCAACAGTCGTGGTGTTGTTACGGCAAGTGTCCTCATGCAAGAACTAGATTGTGGGCTATTGCTTCTAAGCGAAGTATCGAAACGGTTATAGTTGGAACGAGAAAAGCGAGTTTACCCAGGTTCGGCCCCTCTATTGAGGGTAAAACCTACTTCTGCTTCTTTATTATTGATGATTTGAGGTCTCGATTACAAGGAGCGGTTACGGCTTCCGATGTCTCGAGAGGTATTACTATGAACTAGAATTTGTTCCTCTACGTCCTAGGAACTCGCTTTATATAATAGATGAGTTCCCGAGGTTACAGGAGAATCCGGGTTATGCCCGCTTTCGGAGTCCTAGTTGGATCCGACCTTCAAGTACTATGTCGGCTCACCACCGGTTTCGGGTTAGCACAGTCGGATCTAGACTGCTCTTCCAGTTTTGGGTCGTCCTTCCAAGTCCTGGTTCTTCCGTTCAGGCCACCGTGTTGTCGGGCCTTTATTGAGCTTAGGTCGGGTTACCTTCAGCGGAACCCCTCCATTGGGCCGCCGGGTTACCAAGTCTTCAATTTGGTTCTCCTTCCTTGTTGGGATGAACCAGAACTTCATCTATGAACCGGACACAGTCAAATCCGGTTCATGGGGGGGGGGGGGGACTCTGATGCACCCCCTTATCCATTCCCCCTACAGTTCCCATTCTGAACCAGAAGATGACATCACTAATGTCTGAATAAATAATTTATACTATGTTGTTGCCCCTTAAATGTTGATGTTAGGCTTCCAAACAATTGGAGAACAATTTTGTATGTGGTTATGCATATATTACTATGATATTTTTAGACTATATTATTTATTATTTATTATTTATTATTTATTATTTATTATTTTAGCACGTTATAGCATGAATAGCATTTATTTACGTTAACACGGTATTTTTTTAGCTTGATCTATGTACGGTTCATGTGGTAGAAAGGTTGTTTCCATATATGATAAACCAATGTGTATACAAAAATGTAAAAAAAATATACAAAACAGAGAAAATGTTCGATGGTATATAAAAGTGGCCAAAAGAAAAGAAGAAGAAAGAAATAAAAAAATGAAAAAATAAGAAAAATGCGAAACAGAAAAGGCAGGGGGGAAAACAGAGCACATATCCTGGGCCTCCACTGCGGTTAGCAATTTCCTAGTAGTATGGATTATTCGTAAGCTCAGGCACGTTTTTGCACCAAGGCTAGTATAGCGGATCCTGGGCCTCCACCTAGGGCAAAACACGGTCCAAATTTCCTATATGATGTTTGGCCAAAATGAAGTTTAAAAAAAAAACGATTTCGTACCCAAAACACGGGAATGAATGAAACAAACTAATGGACAAACAAAACGCCGCCTGCGTTTCGCCCTCAACGGCCGGCCGACCCGGACGTCGCTGACGGCCGCGCCGCCCATACGAGATCACCCACACACGATGACACAATCAGCGGCGCGACATCCCTCCCACTTCCTATCGACCGCCGACGGCCGTGCGTGCGAGCGCGGCCGTCTCGATCGGCGCCTGACGGCCAAGTGAAAACAAGATGCGCCGGCCTATCGGTTTCACCTTTTCCAGCTCCCTGGTCTCATCGCGATCGTATATTCTCTTCCGCGCTCGCTTTCTCCGACGGGGCTCGGACGTCGGCGCGTCGCCCACTTGCCCGTCGAGTTCACGTCATGGACGGATCCTTTAACCCTTTCGGTACGCCAAGCCAGTGTGTTTCACGCCTGCAGTTTAGACCTTCAGAGTATCAACCGATGATGATTAGCATCTAAGTAATGGTCTAATGGAGAGTCTTTCTAAAACCACCTAAGTTGGGGAGCCAAAAAGGTGTGGCGCGACACAACATTCCGCCTACCTGTCGCCCTCTGTGTTTTCAGACCCCGGCGCACACGACGGGCGGGACAGGGCAGGTCAGGTCAGGCCGTGCCTTTCCCGGCCGCTACACTCTGCCGCTCGCTCCCAAATCTTAATCGGAGGCGGAGGAGGAACTGCTTTTGTTGCTCAGTGCTAGATGCCCGCGTAATTTTCAGAACTTTCTGGTGCTCTGATGCTTTGCGCTCACCATCCAACTCTGATGCTACTATCCGGAGCCAACGACAAGAGCGGCCACTGAAATCTAGGCTCCAGTTTGTGCTCACTCTGCTGCTGCTTCCATCACTGGAGCTATGATCAGATGACCGTAGTTGAGCATTAGGTACGTACGTGGGGTGGGGGCAGGCAGACGCTGTGCTGAAACCGGCACGCGCGACAAACGGCGACCGCGGGGCAGGAGGTCATGAAGCGGAATATTTTAGTGCTCCCTAGGGAGAGATCACAATCGGAGGTGTTCAAATCGTTATGCGAATCATGGCCGAATTAAGTGTGGCCCGGAATCAATGTCTGGGGACGGCCTGAATGGACGTCTCTCTGAAATCTGCTTGCTATCGTATAATAATATGCGTATGAATGATGCAGGGGCAGGGTGATCAATATGGCTCCTAAAATCTTCTTCTTCGTCACGCTGGTGTCGATGCAACCTTTTTTTAGCAGACAGGGTTAGTAGTAAGGTACTTATATTAGTCGTGTTGACGCGAGTCGATCGTGCATGGGGCAAATCCTTTTATTAATTGACAGAAAAAAAATTGGATGAAGGATGGCAATTGGTCTCTTTGATGTATGTCATTTTATTGGGGGGGCAAATATAGAGTGGACGGTGTTGACCCCGCACGCATGCATGAAGCTTAGGGTGTGTTTGGTTGAGTGGTTATCCACTGGTTGGCAAGGGATAACCAATTTTTTGATGGCTGCCGTGTGTTTGGTTTGGAGCGTGAACTGGGTAGGGATAACCAACTTGAGGGAATATTCCTTTGAAAAAATGGTTGAGCGCATCCGGCAAAATCTGGCGGACGACGGCAACCACTTTGCCTTCTCTTGAGCTAGCCTCACCCGAAACGTTTTTCCCCTCCTTACCTCCCCAAAACGAAACAGATCCACATTAGAAGCTCAATTTCTTCGTGGCGGTGGCGACAGATCGCAGGTCGGCGACGGCCCGAGCAAGGGCAGCTGAGCCTGAGAAGGCAGCTCGTAGGTCGGTGGCGACCGGAGCAAGGGCCGGCGACGGCAGATTTCAGGCGGCAGCAGCCGAAGCAAGCTCGACATAGCCGCGATGCCAGATCTTGGTGGGGGCGGTTGGGCAGAGTGGATTCCCTTCCGGTGGCTTCAACACAGGGGCGGAACTGGCCTGATTCTTGAGGCTGTGCCCATCTTTTTGGGGAAAATTTTATTTTCTTCAAATGATTCCTGTCGTCCGATTGCAGAAGATGCAGATGCGATTTTTTTTACAGGGAGAGGAGCGGCCAGGATCTAGTACTGCACACTGTTTGCTGTACTTTGTTTACAGTGAGTACTATCAACTTTATCACCTATATGCCTCGGATCAGCTTGAATGAAACGATAAAAGGAACACCGTATATAAATTGACTTTATTTCATATCTATAAGGTAATCTCACTGTCCCTAATTCAACAGGTCATCGCAACGTTCCATCCAAACAAAACAATGGCTACCCCTAACCACATCTCACCTAACTAACCAAACAAAAAATATGGCTACCCCTAACCAGGTGGTTGGGGATACCCTCATCCCCAAATCCTATCCCATGAACCAAACACACCCTTAGTTCGGCACGGAAGGACCAAGGTTTAGTTGAATTATATGGAACATGCCAAAAGTGTAAACTGCTGAGAAACTATTGACTTGGACAGAAGCTGGAATATTTCAGCGGTTTGCAGCTAACTTTCTCTCTGGAACAGCAATGCTATTTTCTAGTGGACTCCCCTTCCGCGTGATTTTTTTCAACAATATTTCCTTTGTTTACTGGTTGGTTCTTTATTGATGTTTAATTACTGTATTCTGCATGTCCAATCAAAATTTCCTGGTCGCCTTCAGCTGTCCCTTTCTAATCCCAAATGGCGAGAATGCGAGATTTGTCCCTGTTCACCTCATGACAGCAGACCCCATATCTTTATTTTCTCGCACTGAAAGCGATTTTCTACCGCTGCTCTTGCCAACATTTGAAGGGAAGGGATCAAAGATCTGTCGCCAAGCCAAGAACAAAGGTAAAACTTGGTTCATGAGCGACGCGTAGCATGGCAACTTTCTACTCTACACCCGTATATATTCCTCCAAAGAAAGAATACTGACAAAGGCCGGTCCAGGTCAGGAGCCACTAGCCAAAAACAGAGTGCAACGCACACAAAGGCTTTGGATCGATTCTTCACCCGAAATGCATGGCTCCACTCCATTGGAGCGCGATGATCCCCGGAGCAAGTAAAGCGTACTACGTGGTGCTACTGGTGAAACCGTCAAATCAACCTTCCTGTGTGTCACCAATCCCTCTAGAACTCGACGTTCCAAACCACCGATCAGCGACACGTTTTCACGCGGGCAAAGGCGGAATTCGAAGGTGACTCGGTGGCAACCTCCACTATACGTTTCCTCCGGTCGCCGTCGATCGGAGACACTCGTCACTGTATGCTTTGGGTTTAACCCAAGCAACCTCTCCTGAGAGGTGATGGTATATATCGCTCGGGTGAGGTTTTCCTTTCGTCGCCCACGGATGCGCCAAGTGCGTCGCTCTCTCAACAGGGGCAAGTTGGTGCGGGTTGATTAATCGATCGGCGCGGCCGGGAAACGTATTGCTTCTTGGAACATTAGGCGTTGGAAGGGATCAACGGAAAACGAGAGTCTCTTTCGTTGTCATGCGCTCATGGCCTGGTTCTCGAAGACCCCAAGAGCCACGTAGGAGTATACTACGATTCTCGGAGCATAAGTTTCTCCTGCGTGACTAGGACTTAGTAGTAGAATACTAACCCAATGGCGGCGTCACCCCGAACCGGAGTCCCGCGACGTATACCGCATCGCATTCACAATACGTGGATGTATGTGTATTATTGAAGCGTTCAGGATTATCTATGTATATTAATTTCATGATTTGATTCATGTAGGGCAAATGGCAAGTCGTCGCTCGCTCGCTCGCTTCTCCTAATTTTTATTCGTGTACGTACGTACGGGGTAGGCAAGCAAATCTCGGGAAAGCGTCGCCGTTCGCGCGATCACGGCGACGTGTCCATCCATTCGCGTGTGATAGGCCGCCGGCCGGCGTGCTGATTCCGGGGAAATGGACAGGCCAAGACTTTTGGGCGCGCGCGGCGCTGTAGTACGTGCGATCGACTGTGCGAGCATCTGCCACCAGCCGGACCAGCACTGCTGCTGACGCGTGGGCGAACCGTCCTCGGACCCCGCAGCCCCAGTTCGTCTCGTGGCCTCGCCGTACGTCCTCCATTGGACCATGGCTCCTCCATGATTAGTCGATCCATTACTCTTGGCGTCGACCGCAGCAAGGAGCCAGGAGCCACGCTCGCTGACGGGGGCGGGACGAGCGGCCAGCCGAGAACGGGCCATGGCTCGCACGTACGCCGTCCCCCACGGTTTGTTTGGCATTTAACCACCGGCCGGTCGTGTGGGCTCTCACTCGCCCAAGGCACTGTCACAGGGAGGCCCCCGGCTGGCTACACTGCACTAAGTTTTGGGTTCTTTGACATCATGTGATCATTTGCCTTTGTCTTGTGCGATGAGAAGATTGGTGGTTTGAGCTGTCGCGTCGCTTTCGTATGCGTGGCTGGTGGAACTAAGATGTGGTTATCATCCGGTCTCAAGGATTGATTTGTGTGGCTGCGCTGCGGGCTGTACTTGGTTTAAGACAGTTTAGCTGTTGTGTAATTATCGTCTGACGAAGAAGTGCTAGCTACATTTCACCAGCATTTCGGTCTTTGGGTTACTCCCTCCGTTCACAAAGATGTCTTCCATTTGTCCAAATATAAATGTATTTGGACATAAACATGTTTACATATATTCATATTTGGACAAATGTAAGTCATCTATTTATGAACAGAGGAAGTATAAAATAACGCAGCGAAAGTAGATCAAACAAATAACAAGAATATAGATTTTTTGACATGGAAAACCTTTACGGAGAAAAACTACGAAAAATAAGAGAAGTATTACAATACGCGAGAGGAAAAACACTAGACGTCTTATCAATCTAGTGAATCTCCCTCTATTCTATTCTATGACTATCTAGTATTATCTATAGAGGCAAATAATTCTCTTTCTTGACGGATACGAAACATAGTTGTAGATGTGTTACGACTAGCATGGATGGCACGTCGTACTCTGCTATGACTCCTTATGTGGTATATGGGATTCGGAGCACAATAAAATAACAATCCACCTTGAGGCAAAATCCCTTACAATAGTCATAGATAGTATCTACTCCTGAATTAAAACCGTCGTAAGTAAACCTTGTACCTTGAAACGTCCATAGGACTAATTAACTTCTCGTGAAGTCATATGGAGCAAATCAATTGGTAGGTCGTCCAGAAAAGAACACTACTGTCAACAAATCCGACAAGCGAAACTTAGGTCTGAGTCTGTGTCACTAAACTCAAAACTGAAACTACTCAATCATCAAATGACATAAGTCATCATATCTCACGTGGTGCCTGAAAGAGCGCAAAGCTCATAGTGCAACATCTTGATGCACATAACATTGTGAAGAACTCATATCATCAATCTAAACGTGCTATAAAACACAAAGCACAAATCTCGACAAAACAATACTCATGCAAGAGCATCTGATATAGATGACATCAAGTATAATGGTTAATGAAAAATCCATGACATAGTTCAAAACTGCCCACATATAACAATTGTTGGATTAAAGAACCTTCCACTACTAGGGAAAACAATACCCCAGGCGAATAATGTTTGCTTACCGCAGGCGAATACCTGTTCGCCTGCGACCTAAACGCCAACGGTAATATCCTACCACAGGTGAATTACCAGATACGTCTGCGGTAAATGGAAATTGCGCCGGCGAATAAGCAGTATGCGCATGCGGTAAATATAAGTAGCGCTGGCGAATAAGCAATATGCGCCTGCGGTAAATAAAATAGCTCTGGCTTTTTAATATTTATGTTCCTGTGGTATATATTTTCCTGTGGTATAAACCTTATGCGCTTGAGGTATTTTGTACCTGGGGCAAAATTAGCATGCTTTTGGTAGATACAATCATCTATATAGGAACAAACGCGTATTTAACAGGAATATACAGGAAATAACAGATTCTAAAAATGGTTTTCATTAGATAGCATCGTCAACTCATCAACACATAATACACAAGTTTATATTACATAGTCTTGATTCGAGATGGTTCAACAATACACTCAAAGTTTAGCTACACAAGCACTAGAATAAGTATCATCAACACAAGGAGTATCAGCATGACAATGGCGAAGGTGGTCATCCGGGCTCTCGTTGTCTCCGTCTTCTCCCTCGCTAGATAAGTGGCGTATCGAGCTTCCGCCTCCATCGTGGTGTTGTACCCCTTGAAGCTGTTGCAGCTGAAACCGTGCACCTGTTTCTGGCATTGTTCCCAGTCGTCGTAGACTCTAGAAACCCTACCCTTCTACACGACATACCACGTCATCTATGCACAAGACAAAAATATGCGGTCAACATGGAAATTGATAGAGATAGCAAATATCAATGCAAAGAGTAAAAACATCAAGGCTTATATAAAAACACGACAAGTAAAGAACTAACATTGATATGATGCAAGTTTATATGGATTCTATGCATTGGAAAGTAAAGCATCAAGTTTATACTAACATTTTATCCATCCTATGGTCTCGGCGAGAACGAACGAACGCCCTCGAGCGTGTTGAATTTCAGGATGTCACGTTGTTGTCGTAGGTGTGCTCTATGTCACGATTGCTCGGTGGTGTGTGGCCGTGGAAGAAGAAGCTCTAATTAGTTCTTCTAATTATTAGAGAAGTCTTTAATTCAATCAGAAGTGAACTATAACTTCTAATTAGTCCTCTGATTCTTCTAGAGGAAAGTACCCCCTCGTCCCCACTAAGGCCCCGTTTGTTTCTAGTGTATTATTGGAAAATAGTGGGGATTATCCCGGTCAAACCCTAAATCCCCACATATATCTAAAATTTTGTTTGTTTCTAGTGTGTTTGAGAGGGTTAATCCCCACCTTTCTGAAAGTGCAAACGCGTTTAAATCATCTTGTTTTGGTGTTTGTTAACAACACATGTATCCTTAAGTGTGTTGACGCTTTTCAGGGCCTAAACAACATATTTGATATGGTGGTAGTAATTTACAAAAAGGTGCAAAGTTCCAGGAATTGATTATGCTGGAATTTATTCCAGGCCGGAGTCTCCGGTCTACCAGAAATTCATGGGACATTGCTCTCTGGATTTCTTGTGTCGCCCGCTGTACCCAGACCGGAGACTTACCGGAGATGCACTTGAGTCTCCGGTGTGGGCATTCCTTTGAAGAATCTGGCTGGGGTTCATCTGGTGTCTCCCGCTGCATCGACACCGGAGACTTACCGGAGATTGTCAGGAGTCTCCGGACTGGCTATTATCGAAAACTCCAGACGTACTCTGGGCACAGGCGACAAGGCACATGCTGGACAAGACCGAAGTCTCCGGTCCCTCAGACCGGAGTCTCCGGACTGATGATTTCCTGAAGAAAATAGAGGTGGAGAAAGTGGTGTCCCTCGCTGCATCGACACCGGAGACTTACCGGAGAGTCTCCGGAATCTCCGGACTGGTGTTCTGTGAAAAACCTCAGACCGGAGTCTCCGACCTTTACACCGGAGTCTCCGGTGTGAGTTTGGCAGAAATGCCTCCAACGGCTCCAAACTTTATGAGGGGTATAAATACCCCTTCCCGTCCACCTACCTCCAGCTAGCTCGTCCAGAATAGATCTCACCATTGCTAGAGCTCACCCACCTTGCTAGATCTCCAAATCCGTCCACCCAAAAGCTTTAATCTTTGGAGGATTGAAGGAGAAGGCCCTGATCTACGTCTTCACCAACCGGATTTCATTTCCCCCCTCATTAGTTTGAGGGATCTTTTCCTAGGGTTTCCTCTTGTGGAGAACCTATGCTTCTTGCTACTCTTGGTGATTTTTTATTGTTGGGAGCCCGCAATTTGGTTGTGGGTGTGTGCCCCAAACTTGTTTGTAAACGATTAGATTCTCGCCTCAAAGGGGATCAATAGTGGAAGGTGGACTAGGCCTTTGTGGCGGGGTTCATCGGATAATAGGGTGAGGCCTTTGTGACGTTGAGTAGGCCTTTGTGGCAAGCTCACAACCCTCCAACGAGACATACTCCCTTAACAAGGAGGAACTCGAGAATACATCGTGTCTCCGCGTGCTTCCTATCAGTTATCTCGTTCCCTTATCATTTACTCACTTGTGTTGCATTTATTGTTGTACGTGTTGCATTTATTGTTGTACTAATTGCATTAATTGTTATCCTTGTCATATAGGTAAATTCACCTTAGTTGCACTATCTAGAGAATTTACCTTTGTGTCAAGCCTAATCTTAAAGAAAAATTAAAATTGGTCGTAGCACCTATTCACCCCCCTCTAGGTGCCCATACTATACTTTCAATTGGTATCAGAGCCTCGGCTCTTCTATCGGGTTTAACCGCCTAGGATTTTTAGTATGGTCGATGATACGGGAGACACCGGTTCCGCGGTGCATGTCTTTATGGATGATCTCAATGAGTTGAAAAAAATCATTGTCCTCATCTATGGAGAACAAAATTGATGAATTGCGTCAACTCTTGATGCAATTCATGAAAACCAAGGAACCGGAGGCTTCCAATTCATCTCCTTCGGACGAAGTTCCGGAGGGCGCCAAGAAAGGGGATAATGGTGACCCATGTAAAAATGCTTCCGCTAAAGACCCCACCGATAATGGTATGGAAGGAGATGGAGAATTTCACTCCGTCAAAGGACATTATTCTCCCGATCCTCCCGTCCCACATCCTCATATAATCTCTAGGGGAGATCTACCTAAAATTGATGCACACTCTTTTCGTGAATGGCAATATTACATGGAAACTCACTTGAACTCTTCTTGTATAGAACTTTGGAGGGTCACTCGTGATGGATACAATCCTCATGACCCCAAGAACTTGACAAGAAGAGAAGCCGTAGATTGTCAACTCAACTACATCGCCTTGTCGATTCTTCAACAAGTCGTGGGTCCAAACCACATGCCTCATCTTCAACATATTCCACCACCAAGGTTCGTGTCATGAGCTCCTTGCCACTCGGCATCTTCTGGCCCTCCGCAACACTATCGCTTGGCACTAAACCAAACGACATTGTCGAGACATCGTGGTAGATTTCATAGACGGGGGTGCCATGAGACTACCGATATAGACGTGGGGGGACGTGATTGTACGATGATCAAGGACACATGGTTTTTACCCAGGTCCGGTACGACGCGGTAACGCGACGTTCCTACTCCTGCAATCTCACTATTCAGAACTAAAGCCTGGGAATACAGAGTACAACGTGAGGTTTTATTAGCTACTCGTCAAGGATCAACCTCTCGGCGAGTTAGCCTTTAGCTTCTTGTCTATCTATCTTATCTCCTGTCCGGCTTTATATAATAGCCGGATTAGGCCATACAGAGAAAGAAACCTAGAAGACTACGGTAACTATTAACTTGGAAAGTAAGAAATCCGGCTTCTACTCCAAGCCAGATCACGTGGGTCGTGATCCGGGTTCTTCTAGAATCCGGCTTCTGTGCGTCAGCTTACTGGGCCGCCCAATGGACCGTAGCCCACTACCATTTAGGCCACCCTGGTAATCCGGCACTTTAGACTACCATCTGATGTACCCCTAGTTGGTATATATCCGACAGACACCCCTGCACGACCAGTCGAACAAAAAAAAGCAAAATTATACTCTGCTGCACGTGCATGCAACACTTATGTCTCATTCTATTCCTGCCTGATACTGACCTGACACCGAGTTGATCTTTTTCAGAAAATTTTCTTCAAACATTTCTAGGAACATCCACGTCATGCAGAGCAAGCGACAAAGCATCCATGCAGTGCTGATATCATTGTCCTGCAGGTGGTGAACCACGGCGTCAGCAACTCCGTCATGACCGGCGCCCTCGAAGCCGCCTCCGAGTTCTTCGACATGTCCGCCGACCGCAAGGAGGTCTTCGCGTCCGACGACATCCGGAGCCCAATCCGGTACGACACCAGCGGCAGGGACAGGATCAGCAAGTCCAGGGCGTTCCTCAAGCACTATGCCAATCCCACAAAATATTCATGGTAGGAGAGAGATGGTGATAGCAACGGAAGAGTCATGGAGGACCAAAAGATAGCAGTCAATAGTGGAGAAGAGGGTGGAATATCGAGAGCAAATATGCAAATTAACATTAATATTAGCTTATAATATAATGCATTTCTCTTAAAAATTTTGCTATACAACGAGTCAACCGCTAATATATACTCAATAATAAGCTTTGACTCTCAGCGAAATATCTCATTTTTGCTACCCTCTCTCATTTCTTGATTCCACTCAACACTAATTAGTTTCTACATTAGGAGTCAAACTCTAATGAAAAATGGTAATGTGCAAAAATTAATTATTGATGTTTTTTGTTGCATCTCTCATTTTTCGCTTCTGGGTTTGCAATAGTCATATGGGACGACATAAAGTCCACAAGCAAGCGTGAATGAAGAAGTCAACCAACCACCTAGTATTGTTTTCTTTTCCGCCGCCTCGAGAAGATCCAAGCCTTAGCCACCTCCTCCATAGGTCGGTTCCCCACTTCTTGTCGGCCTCGTCGGCGTAGAGAGGGGTGAGGAACCTGATTATTGAGTGGTGCTTCTAGTAAAATTAGTGTTTCAATAGATTGGCTTTTGTTAACAGTTCGTGTTTTGGCATTTGCGTCAGTGGAGATGGCATCATTCACATTAGTGATCTTTGATCCCTCGTTCGACGACGAGATCTCCATCCCCACGTCAATGGTGGCGTTGGAAGATTAAATTTGTCTAGGTATGGTACTTTAGATCATGCTTCGTCGGATCAGTTTCAAATCTTTTCCCATGGTTGCGGCAAGAACGATTTTTCCTTGCAATATTTGTCCTGACTGCTATGTTTTCTAAACGTCGTCAACCAGTGTTTGGTAGGTTTTTGTCTATAATACTAGTGGTGGTACTCTTACCGATGCCGATTGATTATTGTAATGGCCGCTTGCATGATCGCTGCCTTGGCACCGCGGGCTCAAAATTAAAATTATGAGAAAATCCTAGTTGGTATTTACGGGTTTTTGGTTTGTTATATATGTCATTGTTCTGCGACTGCTTCCGGAGAAATACTATAATGTGTCGTGAAAGAAAAAAGAGTTTGAAGATTTAGAAAGTTTGCTCTTTCTTTTAGACTTTTTTAATCAATTTATTCGGTTCATATATATCTCTACATGTGCTACAATAAATATAATGATATTGAATGTCAAAGAAAAAAAAGTCTACAAGCAAGCGTCACACATGTGTACTGTACATGACAGATGCACAGACAAAGGATCTAGGCATTTAGCACCTGATCTCTACCGGTGACACATATTTCTTCGCAAGAAAGTCTAGACGTTCCGTTTCATAGGACAGGTGTCATGGTGGTTAGTTTCTCAATACTAAGCTTTGACTCTCAGTGAAGTATCTCATTTTTGCTACCCTCTCTCATTTCTTGATTCCACTCAACACTAATTAGTTTCTACATTAGGAGTCAAACTCTAATGAAAAATGGTAATGTGCAAAAATTAATTATTGATGTTTTCTGTTGCATCTCTCATTTTTGGCTTCCGGGTTTGCAATAGTCATATGGGACGACATAAAGTCCACAAGCAAGCGTGAACGAAGAAGTCAACCAACCACCTAGTATCGTTTTCTTTTCCGCCGCCTCGAGAAGGCCCAAGCCTTAGCAGCCTCCTCCAGAAGATCCAAGCCTTAGCCGCCTCCTCCATAGGTCGGTCCCCACTTATGGCCGGCCTCGTCGGCGTAGAGAGGGGCGAGGAACCCGATTTTTGAGTGGTGCTTTTAGTAAAATTAGCGTTTCAATAGATCAGGCTTTTGGTAACAGTTTGTGTTTTGGCATTTGCGTCCGTGGAGATGGCATCATTTACACTAGTGATCCTTGATCCCTCGTTCGACGGCGAGATCTCCACCCCCGACATCAAAGGTGGCGTTGGAAGATTAAATTTGTCTAGGTAGGGTACTTTAGATCTTGCTTCGTCGGATCAGTTTTGAATCTTTTTCCATGGTTGCGGTAAAAACGATTTTCCTTGCAATATTTGTCCTGACTACTATGTTCTCGACAACGGTGATTTATACCCTTATTAGTTCCAAACGTCGTCGACTAGTGTTCGGTAGCTTTTTTCTACAATACTAGTGGTGGTACTCTTACCGATGCCTATTGATTATTTTAATGGCCGCTTGCATGATCGCAACCTTGGCATTGCGGACTCAAAATTAAAATTATGAGAAAATCCTAGCTGGTATTTACGGGTTTTTGGTTTGTTATATATGTCATTGTTCTGCGACTGCTTCCGGAGAAATACAATAATGTGTCGTGAAAGAAAAAAAAGAGTTTGAAGATTTAGAAAATTTGCTCTTTCTTTTCGACTTTTTTTAATCAATGTACTCGGTTCATAAAATGCTAGCGACAAATGCACAGCCAAAGGATCTAGGCATTTAGCACCTGGTCTCACCGGGGACACATATTTCTTCGCAAGCAAGTCTAGCAGTTCCGTTTCATAGGACAGGTGTCATGATGACCAAAGGAAGGAGGATCGGGATCACGCAATTCGTGGCGCAAGGCGACGAGGGAAATGCGATCTGCGTGCTCCCGGCAGCCCCGCGCATTGACTCGCTCTCGTCGGATCGCCGGCGGCTTTATGCGAGAGCACACTTCTTCGCCCGGGTGCAATTCCTCCGTACCACCCTAGCCTTTTCCACACCCGCACGTACGGGATGCGGGCGCATGGAATGGATAGGAGCGGATCGCGTAGCCGGACACGCAACGGAGGGCCGGGCGCGCGCCATTATGACCAGACATACAAGAATCTCGGCCGCGAGGGAAATGAAATCGAATCAGGCATATATTAAGACGTTCGTAAAGGACGGTGTCTAATGCTGCTCGCTCGGATCGGCCAGAAATAGCAAAGTCAGAAGATAAAGGTTTGGAGTTAGCCTCAACCTTTGTGGAGTACCAAAAATCAATCATGAAAGTTGGACTCCATTAAGACGCACCAAAGAAGGATTGGGTATCTATCTAATCAACGCCTGCCGAATTTACAGCCAGCCAGCACACACATGTTGTCGACAGCATGTATGTAGTCCGGTTCTTTCGCAAATCGCAGTCCCCCGTGGAAAGAAATCTTATTTGGTGCGGGAGCGCCGTCGATCGACCGGCCGACCGACCGAGCGAGTCGGTTTCTCCTCCCTGTGAAGCTAGCAAACGCTGCCACCCGAGGAAAGAAATAACGCGGCCAAAGGAAAGGATCTCTCGGAAGGAAAGTGTAAAATTACAGGCAAGGAAAGAAAACGATGGAAGGTAACGAAATTAAGGAGGGAACGACGCGGCCGTCTGCTGCTGTTCTGGCCGCGTCAGCCAGCCTCCGCATTGACCGACCTAACCCCTACTGGTACCCCTGGCGACGCGCCACGCGAAACGGACGCCCCACCCGCCCGTCCAGCGATAAAACCCAGCGCCGGCCGGGGCTCCTCGCCGCCCGATCGGAGTGCGCGCGTTTGGGTCTCCGTCACGTCGAGTTCGGGCGTACGTACCTAGCCACGCGCGCGGCCGGGTCTGTCTTCCTTTTCCTTTCCTTTTGAAAGGCAGCGTCGCGTCGCGTCGCGGTCGCACCGCAGCTGCCGCGTCGGAATCGCTCGCCCGCCCGCCCTCCCACTTCCTTCCTTCCTCGTCTCGTCCCTCTCCCCCCCGATCGGTACGGTGCCGCGTTGTTTTCTTCGCCTCCTCACCATGGCGTACAAAGGACGACAGGATCAGTAGCTACCGATACCTACCTAGGCGACGAGGTGCCGCTCCGCTCTGCTCTGCTATGTTGGCTTCGACGCCGAGTTGACAGCAACCACGTCGTCGTCGTCATCCATGGATGTCGTCGGGGAAGGAGCACGCGCCGGCGCGGCGGCGGGCGCCGGTGGGTTCATCCAGTCCGTGGTGGGGTTCTCCGCCGCCTCCACGCCCCTCCTCTTCTGGCTCCTCACCGTCGCGCTCGTCGCCGCCATCCATGTCGCCTCCGGGTACATGTCCTCCTCCGCCTCCCCAAGGTAACCAACCAATCCGCGTGGGTTTTGGGTTCTCAATTTCCCGATCGCCCGGCGTGGCTGTGGTGGCACGACTGACTTTTTACCTTTTTTTTTTCTTTTTTCTTGGTCAGCAGCGAGGAGGAAAAGGAAACGGAGAAGAGGCCGCGCCGCGGCGGCTTCCCGGGCGACGAGAGGGAGAGCGAGGAACACAGGCACGAGGACAGGGTTCTCCAGATGATGCGCAGCTTCAGCTTCGTGCATGCCAGCGAGGAGGATTTCGTGGAGGGCATGGCCATGTACCAGCGCGCTTTCGACGGCACGCGCCCCGACCCGGTGGAGCCGGCCTCGCCGCCGCCGGCTCCGGACTCTCCGCCCAGCCTCAGCTTCAGCTTCCAGCATCAGATGCCGGGAATTCCGCGAGAGACCGCGGCGGTTTCGAGAACACTTCCAGTCCAAGAGCAAGAGTCGCCAATTCCGTTTGTTCCGGTGGCCAAGCACGCGCACCAGGAAGCAGAGGAAACAGAGGCTGTAATGGAAGAAGAAGAGGAGGAGGAGGAGGAGGACATCGGAGAGGCTGTGGAGGCCGAGCCCAAGATCGTTCCGGTCACGCACAACTACAGGTTCCTCACGGAGCGAGACTTCCGCGGCTTCGTCAGGGAGCCCGAGACCATGACGGTGCGCGTCCAGGAGGCCTTCGTCCCGCCGCCGCCGCCGCCGCAACTCCCGGCAGCGGCGCAGCCCGAGGAGCGGATAGTGGTCGACGTGGCCTCCCGTCGCGGCGGCTTCGTCACGGCGAACGACTTCCAGCCGGCAATCAAGCCAGTCGCGCGCGATACGGTGGCGTCGCCGAGGAAGAGGACGCCGCCTCGGAGGCGGAAACCGGCGACCTCCCCGTCCGTCGCGTCCAAGGGCAGCGGCGGGAGGAGGAGCTTCGCGTCCGAGTTCTCCGGCTTCGGCGACTCAGACTCGGAGTCGAGCGCCAGCGACGGGTACTCGGTGAAGGAGCTCGTCGTCGACTCCGACAGCGACTGGTTCCTCTCGGAGAAGGACTTCCCGGCGTCGGCGCACGACGCCGCCAGCCTCCGGGGCTACAAGGCGAAGCTGCTCAAGGCCATGGAATCCGTGCAGGAGGCGGACACGCCGGGGCGCTCATTCCGGGACTCGGCGCCCGCGGTGTCGCCGGCCTCGCCGGATAGCATCAAGTACCCTGCGGACATGTGGTCTCGCAGCCCTTCGCCGGATGCCGAGTACAAAGTGGACGAAGATAATGGAACCGGCGAAGCCGAGGAGGACATGGACGGGGAGGAGAGCAGCGTCGACGTGAGCGACGACGACGGAAACGAGCGCTCCTGGAGCGGCAAGAAGATGGTCGCAGCGCCTGTATATGACGCCGATTCCGCTGCAGAGGACAGCTTGGAGCATTCAGAGAAGGAAACCATCACCATTAATGATCATTCATACGAAGCTGTTTCTGATGCTAAGAGCACTCCAGAGGCAGCCACTGACAGAGAATTGGCTGTTTCGTCTCATCAAGCAGTTCATGATACTATGAGGATCCCAGAGCCATCAAAGAGGGAACTTGCCTGTTCGAGTGATCATTCGTCAGAGCTTCTTCCTGTCGATAGGGAAGGATCGGACAGTAAACATGATCAGTCAGCGGCTTCGGTTTCTGACCGCAAGAGAAGCCCACAGCATTCGGAGCATGAATTTGAAGATACAGAGGGCCAGTCACATGGACTAATTATATCTGATGTCTGGAAAGAAATTGCCAGTACAGAAGAAGCAGGTGAAGTTCAATATGATTTTAAGCGAAGCCCTGAACCTTCAAAGAAAGAATCCGTTAGCACATATGCTCATTCAAGTGAACTTAATTCCGATGATCTGAAAGCAATTGTCCCCACAAATGAGCAGTTATATGCAGCAGGTTCTGACGATCATGGCATCCCTGAGCATTCAGAGCAAGAGTTCAGTACAAATGATCAGCAATATGGAATGATAACTGACGGCAAGAGCATTTCAGACCCAGTAGAAGATAAACATGCTAGCGCAGATGATCATGAAGGCAAAGCCCTTCAGCATGTCCACTTTTCAGTTACCGAGAAGGCGAAGTCGTTGGACGAGGAGGATAATCAGGAAGGCAAGTGGAAGGATTTGACACAGGCAGAAGAGGACGAATTAGAATCACTGTGGGAGCACCAAGACCTGATAGAGCAGCTGAAGCTGGAGATAAAGAAGGTGCGGTCAGTCGGACTGCCAACAATCCTGGAGGAATCGGAGTCACCAAAGGCGCCCGTGGAGGACCTCAAGCCATGGAGGATCGACGCCAAGTTCTTGCGCGAGGATCCAATGGATGAGCTGAACAAGTTCTTCAAGAGTTACAGGGAGAGGATGAGGAAGTTTGACATACTATGCTACCAGAAGATGTATGCTATAGGTATGAATAATTTCACTCTCCAATTTATTTTGAGCCATCTTTGATTCCAGTATTTTACTCTAGTACAATTTCACAGCTGTTCTAAAAGGAAAATTAGGTTAGTATTCAATTGGTTCACCAGAATTGCAGTTAGTTTTCATCAACATAAATTCTGCCGTAAGAAAAATATCACACACAACTAATACTTACTAATGGGTACACTATTAATAGAATTAACCTATTATTAGTACTAAAGTACACAAGTATTCCACGGTTGAGTTGAGGGCAACATAATGATGAATACTATGTTCCCAAAAATGTTCTTTTTGATGAAACATTTAAACTAATCTTAACAAATTTCGAATTTCTATTTGGAAGAAACAAAATTATAACTGAAATTGTTGAGAAAAATGGATATTTTAGAACTTTTAGTTTCAAAATTAAGCGTAACGTAAAAACATGGATATCGGAGTTTGGTACGAAATATTCAGTTTTTATTTCAAACTGTTCTTTACTAGGGTATTTCTTCTCTTGAAAGCTATTGAAACCGTTACTTGCAGGTCAAATCCTTGAGTATCATTTAGACAAAAAGTAATCTCCAACATTAAATGTCCCAGATTTAATATTATCTTTTACTTTAGAGAGGTAAGATGGTGCAATGTAGAGGGGTTAGCAAGATGTGCTTGAATTGGGTGTTTAACTCTGGGAAGAACAATGGCATGTCTTTAGGATAGTTAAAGGACTGCCCAAATGCTATTCATAGTGCCTGCAACTTTTGTATCAATCAAGCCTTCATCTAGCTTTATAAAGCTGTTTAACGGCTGACGCAGCTCTGTCTTACTTTAACTGGCATATTTGGTCCAGCTAAACAAGCTTTAACGTACTGAATTTCACTGCAGATTTTCTCCAGCTCAGAGGTCCCCAACAATCAACAAACTCTGCAAAGACCATGTCACCGACAGTGGCATCCATCCTAACACACAATTTCCGATCATCTCGCCGGAGGCCGGAGGACCCATCAGAGCGGTTCCTCAAGGAGCTCCGGTACGACTTGGAGACGGTCTATGTCGGTCAGATGTGCCTGTCATGGGAGTTCCTCAGGTGGCAGTACGAGCAGGCCCGAGACCTGCCAGAATCCGACTCTTACCACAGCCACCAGTACAACCAGGTAGCAGGGGAGTTCCAACAGTTTCAGGTCGTGGTGCAGAGATTCGTGGAGGACGAGTCGTTCAAGGGCCCTAGGCTGCCGAACTACATCAACAACCGATGCGTCCTTCGCAACCTCTTGCAAGTGCCTGTGATAAAAGGTTAGCCGTCAGGATTCAGAAACTTCACAGCCAACTAGGCCATGCTTATATTTTTTATTTAGTGCTGCCTCTGAAATGGTTCGTTCTAATGTTTAACTTTGGGTTGCAGAGGACAGCCTGAAGGATAGGATGGAGGACCAGAGGAAGGGGAACTACGTGATAACAAGCGAGGCCCTGGAGGATGTCATGGAGGAGTCGATGCACATCTTGTGGGAGTTCATCAAGGCCGACAGGGCCGAGACGCCGACGACGTCGGTCCTGAAGGGCTTAACGAGCGCCCACGTGGAGCTCCAGGACCCCTTGGACCATGATCTGATGATGCACATCCATGCCACGCTACAGAAGGTAAGGCTACTTTCTTTACACAGTACCACCCGGCAAGGAGATGAATTGCTACAGTACCTTCAAGTTACTACTAGTAATAGTTGCATGAGCTGTGGCACTAAGATGGTGTTGGAACTTGTGATGTTGCAGAAAGACAAGAGGCTGAAGGATCTGCTGAGGACGGGGAACTGCCTGGTGAAGAAGTTCAAGAAGCCCAAGGAGGACCGGTCGAACCAGAACCTCTTCTTCTCGCAGGTGGACATGCGGCTGGTGGCGCGGGTGCTGAGGATGCCGAGGATCACGAGCGAGCAGCTGCAGTGGTGCAAGGCAAAGCTGGACAAGATCGTGCTGGTAGAGAATAGGAGGATCCACAGGGAGGCTGCGTTTTTGTTGTTCCCCTGCTGAGATAGCACATAACATATACTAGTATCTCTGCTCTTTTTCTCTTCTCTCCATACATAAAAGCAATCTTCACCATGTAATCCACGGCTTGTAGGTAATTTTTTCAGCCTCCTGGTGGTAGTAATCTATCTAGTTCTCTTCGGTATACAACTATACATACACAGGTCGGTAGTAGTAACTCATAATTGTAACTCGATGAACATGGCATAAACCACAGAGCACAT
Source organism: Alopecurus myosuroides (assembly GCA_028641055.1). Taxonomy (NCBI): domain Eukaryota; kingdom Viridiplantae; phylum Streptophyta; class Magnoliopsida; order Poales; family Poaceae; genus Alopecurus; species Alopecurus myosuroides. Next base: position 217,230,821 of record CM054063.1, on the reverse strand, counting down.
GTATATAATTCTACTTACAGGTTACAGCCCCCTAGGTAGCTCGAAAACAGTACAGTGTAATGAAGGCATCCACCAGAATGTACAGATTGCCACTTCTGAAGCCAACTGTTGCTGCTTCCGTCGCCACGTGCGTGGTACAAGGCATGCTTGCCACTTCGATGCACGGCTTAGCTACTGCAGTTGCGGTAACAGTTGTGTGCTGAAAGAAGCAGCAGAAGTGAGGTGTGCTCTGGGTGAACAGTTCCTTGTGTTGTTCTGCTTGCCACATGAGGCATGTAATGGCGGCCTTGCTCGTCCTAACAACCCAAGTACTAAGCTGTGATCACTGCATGCATGCAGCTACCAGAGACAGAGCACTATCATTACTCTGAAACTGGCTCGATGCAACTACTGCTGAGTAGATCACACTGGTGCCACTAGTGCCAGGGGTGGGTCATACGGGCGTAACATCCTGCACTTGCTTTTTTACTTTCTGTTCTGTTTTGTGATGTACTGGACAGTGGACATGCTGTGGCGGTTTCCTTGCCAGAAATTGGTGGGGCGGGGTGGGGGAGCCCCATCATCATAAAATTAAGAATGTGCGCGCTCGTAATGTCTTCAAAGTTTCTACTGCTTTTCCGCGGAAATTTAACTGTACCGTGTGAGGCTCAAGCCCAAGGAGCAGCCAAAAACAGGTAGGCACCATGCATTCAGTATCGTGACAACGATGGATCTGAGCAAGGAGGAGGCCACCAACAAGGGGCAAGAGTCCCCCCCAATGGCAGCAGCAGCGCGAGCTTGTGGGCCAATCCTCCATTATCTGTTATTTTATGGTGATCCAAATTCATATGAAGATAAAGGAAAGTTCGGCCTTCGCTACGCGGAGGCCCGTCGCCGGAGTTGATACCGAGTCGGAGTTGGATTCACAGTTACCGACCTAGTTAGGTCAGGACCGCCTTTATATACCTCTTGTAAGCCGCCGCACGGGATAAGCCATACATTGTAAATCCCGGCGCGATTGTAACCTCACCCGAAATAGTGAAGTATTGCTGGCTGGCGCCCGTGGTTTTTTCTCTTCCTCATTGGAAGGGTTTTCCACGTTAAAATCTCGTGTCCCCGTTGGTTCGATCTTGCTTAATTTCATCGTTGTTTTGCTATTGCATGTAACAAGTGGTATCAGAGCCCTGTTTCAGATTAGGGATTCGCGATGGCATCGATGAAGTTTGATCTACCGTTGCTGGACTACAAGACGAGGTTTTCTCTGTGGCAAGTAAAGATGCGTGCGGTTCTGTCGCAAGCATCGGATCTTGATGAGGCGCTGGATTCTTTCGGGAATAAGGAAGCCAAGGCGTGGACTGCCGATGAGAAACGCAAAGATCGTAAGGCTTTGTCGTTGATTCAGCTTCATCTGTCTAATGATATATTGCAAGAGGTGCTGTTGGAGAAATCCGCGGCTGAGTTGTGGGTCAAACTGGAATCGATCTGCATGTCAAAAGATCTCACCAGCAAGATGCACGTAAAGATGAAGCTGTTCTCGCTCAAGATGCAAGATGGTGGTTCTGTCATGAGCCACTTGTCGATCTTTAAGGAGATCGTGTCCGACCTAGTGTCGATGGAGGTAAAATATGATGATGAAGATTTAGCTCTTCTGCTGTTATGTTCGCTGCCTAGTTCTTTTACAAACCTGCGTGATACCATACTGTTAAGCCGCGATGAACTAACCCTCGCGGAAGTTTGTGAGGCCCTGCAGACCAGGGAAAAGATGAAAGCTATGGTGCAGTCTAACCCATCGTCCTCCAAAGGCGATGCATTGCAGGTTCGAGGCAGAACAGAGCAGCGAGATAACAACTACAACGACAACAACAGAGATAAAAGTAGGGGCCGTTCAAAGTCCAAAGGACGAGACAAGTTCTGCAGGTACTGTAAGAAAACCAATCACACCATTGATGATTGCTGGAAGGTGCAGAACAAGGAGAAAAGGAACGGCACATACCAACCGAAAAATAAATCTGACGGTAATGGTAATGGTACTGGTAAGACTGCTGTTGTTGCTGGTGATAATAGTTCGGATGGTGAATGCTTAGCTGTTTTTACTGCATGTGTTACCCGTGATGATGAGTGGATTCTTGATACTGCTTGTTCGTTTCATATTTGCTGTAACAAAGAATGGTTCAGTTCTTATGAAGCTGTGCAGACTGGAGATTTTGTGCGTGTGGGGAACGACAACAAATGTCATATTGTTGGCGTTGGATCTGTTCAGATCAAGACCTATGGAGGGATGACACGTACATTGACGGGAGTGAAACACATACCATCCATGGCGAGAAATTTGATCTCGCTGAGTACCCTTGATTGTGACGGGTACAAATATGCCGGAGGGGATAAACGCCTGAAGGTATCAAAAGGTTCTCTCATTGTTATGATTGGTGATATGAATTCTGCCAAGTTATATATTCTTAGAGGTAGCACTTTGTCTGGTACTGCTGCTGTTATTACTAATGATGATGCAAGTACAACTAACCTCTGGCATAAGCGGCTTGGACACATGAGTGAACATGGTATGGCAGAATTGGTGAAGAGAGAACTGCTGAAGAACTGCAATATGAGTAAGTTGCCGTTCTGTGAACACTGCGTGTTTGGTAAGCATAAGAGAGTTAAGTTCAATGCTTCCGTTCATAGCACTAAAGGTACATTGGATTATGTACATGCTGATTTATGGGGGCCTTCACGTAAGCCCTCTTATGGTGGTGCTCGTTATATGCTTACTATCATTGATGATTACTCTAGAAGAGTTTGGCCTTATTTTATGAAAACTAAGGATGATACTTTTGCTGCTTTTAAAGAGTGGAAAGTTATGATTGAAAAGCAAACTGAGAGAAAGGTGAAGGTGCTTCGTACTGACAATGGTGGCAAATTTTGTTCGCATGCTTTTGATGATTATTGTGTGCAGGAAGGCATTGTCAGGCACCACACCATCCCATACACACCTCAGCAGAATGGTGTAGCTGAGCGGATGAATAGGACGATCATCTCCAAAGCTCGCTGCATGTTGTCCAACGCCCGCATGAATAGGCGTTTTTGGGCTGAGGCTGCCAACACTGCCTGCTACTTGATCAACAGGTCACCATCCATCCCTCTTGACAAGAAAACTCCTATTGAGGTATGGTCTGGTGAGTCAGCTGATTATTCACAACTGAAAGTTTTTGGTTGCACTGCCTATGCTCATGTTGATAATGGAAAATTAGAGCCTAGAGCTATTAAGTGCTTATTTCTTGGTTATGGTTCTGGAGTAAAAGGATATAAGTTGTGGAACCCGGAAACCAAAAAGACTTTCTTTAGCAGGAGTGTTGTGTTTAATGAATCTGTCATGTATGAGGACAGTTTGTCAACTGATGTTATGCCTGATTCTTCTGATGAGGACGAACCACGAGTTCGTTTGCAGGTGGAGCTAGACCACCTGGATGAGGAGGAAACTGAAATTGATGAGGAGGATATTGTGCCGCCCTCACCTCCTATTGTGCAGCAAGAAAATTTGTCTATTGCAGAGCGCAGAGAGAAGAGGAGTAAAGGACCTCGTACTCGTTTAATTGAGGAATGTGATGTTGTTTATTTTGCTCTAAGTTGCGCAGAACAGGTGGAGAATGATGCTGAACCTGCTACATATAATGAAGCTATTGCTTCGGTTGATCGTGACAAGTGGATTGGTGCAATGCACGAAGAGATGCAATCACTTGAGAAGAATGGCACATGGGATATTGTGCGCTTGCCTAAACAAAAGAAGGCCGTCCGCTGTAAGTGGATATTCAAAAGAAAGGAGGGCTTATCTCCCAGTGAGCCTCCAAGGTTTAAGGCAAGGTTAGTAGCAAAAGGTTTCAGTCAGATTCCAGGAGTGGATTATAATGATGTGTTCTCACCTGTTGTCAAGCATAGTTCTATTCGTACTTTCTTTAGTATTGTTGCTATGCATGATCTTGAGCTTGAGCAGTTAGATGTGAAGACTGCGTTTTTGCATGGAGAACTTGAGGAGGAAATATACATGGACCAACCTGAAGGGTTCATAGTGCCTGGTAAAGAGGATTTCGTGTGCAAGCTAAAGAAGTCTCTTTACGGTTTGAAACAGTCTCCTCGACAATGGTATAAAAGGTTTGATTCTTTTATGATGTCACATGGCTTTAAGAGGTCTGAATATGATAGCTGTGTGTACATTAAATTTGTTGATGAATCACCTATATACTTGCTGCTATATGTTGATGATATGTTAATTGCTGCCAAGAGCATGAAAGAAACCACTACATTGAAGAAACAATTGAGTAGTGAGTTTGAGATGAAGGATCTTGGTCCTGCTAAGAAAACTCTAGGTATGGAAATTTCAAGAGACAGAAAATCTAGATTGCTATTTCTTAGTCAGGAGAATTACATTAAGAAAGTCCTTCATCGTTTTAATATGCATGATGCAAAGTCTGTTAGTACTCCAATTGCTTCACACTTCAAGTTGTCAGCATTGCAATGTCCTACTACTGACAAAGATATTGAGTATATGTCACGAGTTCCTTATGCTAGTGCTGTTGGTTCCTTAATGTATGCCATGGTGTGTTCTCGGCCTGATTTATCATATGCTATGAGTTTGGTCAGTCGATACATGGCTAATCCTGGTAAAGAACATTGGAAAGCTGTTCAGTGGATTTTCAGGTACCTTCGCGGCACATCCAAAGCTTGCTTGAAGTTTGGCAAGACTGGTGAGGGACTCGCAGGCTATGTGGATTCAGATTATGCTGCCGACTTGGATAAGAGGAGATCCCTCACAGGTTATGTGTTTACGATTAGTGGATGTGCCGTTAGCTGGAAGGCTACCTTGCAGGGTGTTGTTGCACAATCTACTACTGAGGCTGAGTATATGGCTATTGCTGAAGCATGCAAAGAGGCAGTTTGGTTGAAAGGTTTGTTTGCTGAGCTTTGTGGAGATGATACTTGCTTTAACCTATTTTGCGACAGTCAGAGTGCAATTTACCTTACTAAGGATCAGATGTTCCATGAGAGAACAAAGCACATTGATGTCAAGTACCATTATGTGCGTGATGTTGTTGCACAAGGTAAGCTGAAGGTATGCAAGATTAGTACTCATGATAATCCTGCTGATATGATGACAAAGCCAGTTCCTATTTCTAAGTTTGAGCTTTGCTCGAGCTTAGTTGGTATCACTGCTTAGCCCAAGAGGCTATTTGGCGCCGAAGGTGTTTTTCTTTGTGTGTTTCAGGTGAAGGTTCTCATTTATGCTACAAGAGGGAATTTGTCTCAAGGTGGAGTGTTATTTTATGGTGATCCAAATTCATATGAAGATAAAGGAAAGTTCGGCCTTCGCTACGCGGAGGCCCGTCGCCGGAGTTGATACCGAGTCGGAGTTGGATTCACAGTTACCGACCTAGTTAGGTCAGGACCGCCTTTATATACCTCTTGTAAGCCGCCGCACGGGATAAGCCATACATTGTAAATCCCGACGCGATTGTAACCTCACCCGAAATAGTGAAGTATTGCTGGCTGGCGCCCGTGGTTTTTTCTCTTCCTCATTGGAAGGGTTTTCCACGTTAAAATCTCGTGTCCCCGTTGGTTCGATCTTGCTTAATTTCATCGTTGTTTTGCTATTGCATGTAACATTATCTGCCGGCAGATGCAACAGCTTCCCTGTGTTCAACACCCTCGTTCTTCATTGGCATGCATGGAGGACAGGTGTGGTCTACCTCAACCATCCCGCTAAAATTACACATGCATTGTAGCAAGAGTTAACACTACGGATGACTTTAGCAAAGGACCCCCGGTCTCTCATGGGCAGGGCTACAATGGCCTGGGCATTCGGTCCCCCGAACCGATCGAGTCTAGGCCGTCTGCATTGAGTAAAATGCACCCACGCTAACTGAACTTGCGCGAGTTGGACATTACGATCAATGAACTCAGGAATACGGACACGACGGTCATCATCTACTATAGGACGTGATTGTATGGTCACCGTGCTCTCGTATCGGTGTCGTACGCCATGTGTTGACCGGCCAGAGGCGACGGATGTCGAGTTCCGCAGGGGAGGGAGGGAGTTGGTGGTGATTTTAAAGATTGCGGGGTGGGTATTTGTAAAACCGTCAAATTCCCCTCTTCTAGGTTCCAAGTCCCTAGTCACAGCCCGTCCCCAAATCGCTTGGCAGTGTCTCCCGGAGCTCTCCGCCTCTGCGCCGCGCCGCGTGACACCATCGCCCACCACACTGCACGCCATCAGCAGCTGTCGCGCCCATCAACGCTAGAATGTCGTCTAGTTCCTCTATCCTCTATGCTCTCCGTGGTGGCGGACTGCCCGGAGTGCCGCGAATCAACTGCCCGGAGTGCGGGAATAAGGTCAAGATGTACACATCGAACACCAAGGATCATGAAGGCTGGGTGTTGTACCGTTGTGTCAATGAGGAGGCAAGCCTATATTGACGATGTTTGGTTCTTAACATTATGGATTTTTGGTTCAGAGTTGCTGCTTTGAATAGTAGACAAATTTGTGATTTTTTTTTTGTTTTTGGTTGGTAGACGACATGCGATTTCTGGCATTGGGAGCGGGAGGATCATGATGTTCTTGTTGGGGATGATGCGATTGAAGCACTGGGAGCAGCAGAGGACAGGAGGGAAGAACTGGAAGAAGCAAGTAGGAAGAGGATGGTTAACAGGAGGCAAGCATATCGAGCTGGAAGGGAGGTGCGAGGAAGGGGAAGGCCAAGAAGTTCCCAGGTCATGAACAAGCAGGAAGGTCGTGCATTGTTTGTTGTAGGCAGAGAACTACTGGCTGTTATGAAGATGATGATGGCAAGTTTGTTGGTGCTATGTATTGTGACTGTTGTTTGTGTGCTGAAGAAGTGAAGCAGTAATGATGTCAAGTATGATGTTGTTGTGTGTGTTAGAAGCAAGTTTGAAGCTTCTACTGTGTTTGTCTAACTGCAAGTGATGTGTATGTTTGTAGCAGCAAGTGTTTAGCTGCAAGTTTTGAGTGTGTTTGTAGCAGCAACTATGTAGCTGCAAGTTGGAAGATGGCACTCTATGTTTCTTAAGACATGAAGTTGAATGAATGTGGTGCTCTATGTTTGATAAGACATGAAGTTGAATGAATGTGTGTTTATTATATGTGATAATATTCTGTTGCCAAATTTTCCTCGGTTATAGCATGAAAAATGACAGGTAGATGGTACTCTATATTTGTTAACACATCTTGATTAGGATCCAAAATAATTCAAATAAGTTGCAAGTATTTGAAGCCAGTAGGTTCCCAGGTTAAATAAGTTGCAAGTATTTGAAGCCAGGAGGTTCCCGGGTTCAATAAGTTGCAAGTATTCGAAGCTAATTTGATAAGGAGAACTGGAATATTGAATAATTCAAATAAGTCGCATTCAAACAACTTGATCAGGATCCAGAATAAGATTGAAGAAGCATCTCATCATCCAAATTGCAGAAGCTATATTCCTTGATAGCTTTCCTTAACATGTTTACATTCATAAATACTTTCCCAACATGGAACTTTGGTCTATTCATGTCTTCCACTCTGAATATCCTAAACTTGTTTGCAACTTCATCGTCTGAATCTGGCCCATGCAAATCTTTTCCTTCTCATTCATACTCCTCTTTAGCTTCGGTCCATATTGCATCTCCTTCCACTGGATCTTTCCCTTTGGCATCTTCAATGGTCTTTTTCCCTTTCTCACTGTCCTGCAAAGGTTCATCCTCATCTACATTATCATCATATACATCATCATCACCATCAGATATGTCAAAATCAATGTCCACTAATGAACTAGGATAAAGCCTGAATCATTGGAACTATCACTATCTGAATGTGCAGAACCTGTACTATCTCTTGCTTCGACATCTGGATATATAACCTGCAATGGAGCATGAACGTTTCTTCCTTTCATAGGTTCTGAGTCAAGATTTGCATCACCACCATGTTCACCATGATCTGCTTCATCACCTTCATCACTATGCTCTGCTTCACCACCTTCATCACCATGGTCTTCAGCAACATTGTGATCATGAACAGGGGATGCTCTGCTACATTCACCATCCACTACACTCTGCACTCTCTTTGTAGGACTAAAAACAGGAGGAAGCTTGGCTCTTGGATGATACACAACATCATCATCACTTAGGTTAGCTGTCAAACTGTCATCATGATCCACATACATTTTGAAGAAATGGTGCCCCATGCGCAAGAATTTTAGCATAAAATCAGTGTCATCATCACATCTAACCTCTCTCAAACAATTCATGTTTATATCAAGTATAGGAATAAAGTAGTACACCTTCACTCTGCCTCCATTTCCCATCCTATCTCCTCCACTAAATGCTCCACCATAATTGGAGACCATGTCAATTGATCTATCTGATCATACCACACAACATGACCATCCACATATGACATGTTGATTCCTTCCCCAATGAAGTATCCATCATGATTGAACTACACAGAAAACTTCCCCTCTCGAGGTCCTGCGGTAAAATCATGCATACACGACTCAAAGTTGGCCAAAAATTCTTCTCTTTTACTAAACTTAAACTCTAGTAGAAAACACCAACAAAATAACAGAGCCTAAAAACCTACCTAAATATGATGCAACAAGGTTCTCAATTCGAGGCAAAAAATCTATCTTACAACAAGGTTCTCAACTGTTGCGCAACCACGAAAAGACGACAGAAGCAATCAGATTAGGGGGTAAAGACCTTGAATTCATCTTGCGGAAAACTTACTGTACGAAGGGGGATGCGCTCCATCTGGGTGACGAACAGGGGGCCATGGCGGCACCGCGCCCTTGTCCACACGATGGCCGCTCCGCCTTCTTGCGACGACGGCGATCACCGCTCCGTTCACCGGTACGTGCGTTTGTACCCCAACCGCTCTGTCTCCTCGGCTTCAACGAAATTGTTCAGACTGCTGATGTTTAATGGGAGGAGGACGTGAGGATTTTGTCCAACAAGGGGTTTTTCACAAAACAGCCACCACGAGCTCACCTCTGACTGGTCAACACGTGGCGTACAACACCGATACGATTCCTGAGTTCAGTGACCGTCACGCGCAAGTTCAGTTATGTGGGTGCACTTTACTTGTCTGCATTGTAGCTTGTCGCAACAAAAATCGCAACAAGCCATGACCGCTCACACCAAAGAGGTCCGCGGCGGCCGGAAACGCCGCCACGATGCATCGTGCACTGGCATATGATCTGACATATTCACGCTAAATCCGTTTTTGCCCGTCCTCTCGCCCTGGTCGCCAAGGGCGTGTTTGGTTACATGCAGCCCTTTAGGGGCTGACTTCCCAGCGCTAGGCCCGGCGAAAACAAGCATTGGGCCAGTTTCGGCACCTTGTTTGGTAGACTACACAAAAGAATATGGTTTAAATTGGCACTTCATTTGGTTCCATGTCGTAGCGACTTCGGACACCACTAATGCAAAGTACCAGTGTTTGGTTGCGTATATGACAGACGTACTCTCACCACTTTCAAATATGGTGATGTTACCACCCCTCAACCATCACCAAAGCTAACACACAAGCCCAGCAAATATACACACAGAGTAAAGACGCTAACTTAGACTAGCATAATCAGAGATGCAAACTATGCACCTGATGAGTAGTTAATCCAGGGCCTAATGAGACTAGCCCTTCAAGTCATAACACATGTCATATGTTTCAACAGATTATCTACAATGGCATAATGGAGCCAACCCTACAAACCACATCTTCTGTACCTCACTTGATCACCTGCCATGCTCTGGACACACGAAGATATCTTCAGTCGAGATGTCGAACCTAAAGACCTCGAGCTTGAAGTCGTCGCTGTCATACTGGAAGACTAGGAGGTCTTGGTAGTTCAGCTGCAACTCCCTCGCCAGATTGTCCCAGCCTTGGAAGAGCATGAGGTGACCAGCAAACTAGTTGAGCTGGACGAAGTACAGGCGTCCTGCAATTCGGGTGGAGGCTCCATAGTTTCCTTCAGATGCTTCTCCCAACCCTGCATTGCATAATGTAAGTTTGGTCAATGTGCATTGCAATGACACTATGGAACTACGGTCCGTGACAATCAATGCACAGACCAAAGTGTCAATGTGCAGTGCACATCGACACTATGGTCGCACATTGACACTACGGTCTGTGGCAACCAATGCAAGCAGACCAAAATGCACATTGAAACTAGGGTATGTGCCAAACAATCCACATATCATAGTGTCAATGTGAATGCACATTGACACTTAGGTCTATGGCAACCAATGCACAAATCAAAGCACATTGACACTATGATATGTGGAATTCCAATACACAGACCATAGTATCAATGTGCATTGCACATTATCACATTCGAAGTATGTTCTATGGCATGCCACACATGAAAGACCCAATGTGACATGCACATTGTCTTTGATCTGTGACCTGTTGCACAGATCGAAGACAAAGTGCATGTCACATTGGTCACATATCGAAGACAAAGTGCATGTCACATTGGGTCTTTCATGTGTGGCATGCATTGTCTACTGTGGATTCTAATGAAACACCCCTATTGGGAATAGGTTGGCACAAATCATACATCCATGTCCTAAGAAAAACTCCAATGTTGATTCATACAAGGACTAAGCAAAAACCCAATGTAGAACATGGAAGCATGCAGAACAGATCTACGACTACGATGATGAGGGTCATGAGCATACTTACTAGATCTGGAGTCTTCTCCTTCGACGATGATGCCGATGCACGTGCCGGAGGAGGTGGCGGAGGCGGTGGCGGAGAAGGAGGAGCCGGTGCAAAAGAAGAGGAGACGGTGAATGGCAGCAGAGGGTACTGATTCGCCGGTGGGAATGCCGCTCGAGGTGGGAATCCCATTGACGGTCCAAGCAGCGGGCTACTAGGTGAAAGAGAATTTCCCCGCATTGTTTTGATATTTGTTGACAACACAATTAGAGCACTAATGTGTGCTAAGTATTTTCTGGTTAATGAGCTTATTTTACATATCATGGTATTTTTGATAAGTATGCAAACCCCTTTGTGCTCATTGAAGAAATCAGTCTCCAAGGTGTGTTTTCTGTATGGGCCGGTACTACCGGCGTCCGGTACTACCGGTTTTGTCCAGGATGTGCACTGGACTCTGCACACTTTGGACTCGGTACTACCAGATCTGCCCGGTACTACCTGCCATGGTATGCTCGTGTGCACTTTTGGAGCTGATTATTTTCCGAGGGGCCCTACTACCAAACCCGCTCGGTAGTACCAAATTTTTTGCTGGTGGAGCAAGATTGCGTACTGGACTCAAAGCCCAACCTTCTGGTAAATTCGGAACTACCGGGGGCGTCTGGTAGTTCAGCACGGTACTACCGACCCCGCACGGTAGTACCGAATTTTCGCGGAAGGAGAAAGAATGCGTACTGGACTCCAACCTCAACCTTCTAGTTAATACAGAACTACCGGGGGCGTCCGGTACTTTATCGCGGTACTACTGGATCTGCCCGGTAGTACCTACCGTGGTCATTGTCTGCGGTGCTGCGTTGGCCAAGGTGGAGAGTTGCACGGGCGATACTATCGGACGCCGTCCGGTAGTACCGGATGAAGCAATAAATTTCCCAAACGGTCAGATTTGTGGGATGGGTATAAATAGCCCATCCCCTTCCTCCCCATGATCTAGTTCGTCCAAGCATTGAAGGCCATTTATTAGAGCTCACCAAAACTTTGATTCCTCTCAATCCCTCCACCCAAACTCGTTGATTCTTGGAGGATTAAAGGAGAAGGACCCGATCTACATCTCCACCAAGTTGTTCTTCATTTCCCCCTCATTCACTTGAGGGATCTAGTCTAGGGTTTCCTTGTCGAGAACCTAGACACCATTTCTACTCTTGGATTCATGGTGATTGTTGGGAGCCCCCAATTTGGTTGTGGGTGTGTGCCCCAAACTTGTTTGTAAAGTATTCGATTCCCGTCTCAAAGGGGATCAATAGTGGAAGGTGGACTAGGCCTTTGTGGCGGGGTTCATCGGAGAATAGGGTGAGCCTTTGTGGTGTTGAGTAGGCCTTTGTGGAAAAACTCACACCCCTCCAACGAGACGTACTCCCTTAACAAGGAGGAACTCGGTAATACATCGTGTCTCCGCATGATTCCGACTTCGGTTATCTCGTTACCTTACCTTTACCTTACTTGTATTGTACTTGTTGTTGTTGTTGGCATATAGATAAATTCACCGTAGTTGCATTACCTAGAGAATTTACCTTTGTGTCAAGCCTAATCTTGAAGAAAAATTAAAATTGTTCCTAGAACCTATTCACCCCCCGCTCTAGGTGCCCATACATTACTTTCAATGGTATCAAAGCCTCGACTCTCGGGCTTAACCGCCTAAGAGTTTAGTACGACCGATGATCCGGAGGTCGTCGATTCCATGGTGCATGTCTCTATGGATGATCTCAATGAGTTAAAAAATTCATTGACCTTATCCATGGAGAGAAAAATCGATGAATTGCGAACACTCATGTTGCAATTCATGAAAGCCAAGGAACCGGAGACCTCCACTTCATACCCTCCGGACGAAGTTCCGGAGGGCGCCGAGAAGGGGAAGAATGGTGATCCACCTAAAGATGCTTCCGCTAAGAACCCCACCGATAAGGGTATGGAAGGAAAAGGAGAATTCCACTCCTTCGAAGGACACTATTCTCCCGATCCTCCCGTCCCACATCCTCATATAATCCTAGAGGAGAACCTCCTAAAATTGATGCACGTTCTTTTGGTGAGTGACAATATTACATGGAAACTCACTTGAACTCTTCTTGTATTGAACTTTGGAGGGTCACTCGAGATGGATACAAGCCACATGACCCCAAGAACTTGACAACAAGAGAAGTCGTAGATTGTCAAATCAACTACACCGCCTTGTACATCATTTAACAAGCCGTGGGTCCAAACCACATGCCTCATCTTCAACAATATTCCACCGTCGAAGAAACATGGGACACTCTTGTCGTCATGTTTGCGGGCAATGAAAGTATGCAAAGGAATATGTATGATGCCTTGAGCAATGAGGCCAAAGGGTTCTATATGCATGATGGTGAGAGCCATGAAGACATGTACCGAAGGATCAAGAATCTTGCCACCGCATTCAACAATGTTGGTGCCAAGTACATTGATGATGCTTGGATCAAGAGGAAGTACATGATTGCTCTTATGCCTTTTGATCCCACGGACTTGAAGAGAATTCAAGGAAGACATGACTTTTCCTCCTTGACCTCAACCCAAGTGATGCAAGAAGTGTGCTCCTATCAAGTGCAAACCAAAAAAGTGCTCTTGACAACCGTGCTAGAGCCCTAGGAATGCACAAGGAGCACCAGTTGCTTTGAAGGCCAAGGCCGTGTCAAGGGAGGTTGAGTATGAAGAAGATTGCTTTGAGGACTTGGCTCTGTTGAAGGATCAAGAATATGACCCCATGCTCAAAGATGTCATTGCTCTTACCGTGCATAAGTTTTGGAAGAATTCATCCAAGGCCAACACATATGTTGAGGAGAAGACCAAGTCTCTCTATGGCAACAAAGGGACTCAAAGGGTGAGGTCTTGCTTCAATTGTCAAGATAAGCACCATTTCATTGCGGAGTGTCCCTATGAGAATAGAGAAAATCATGGTGGCAAGCTCATTCGCAAGGACAAGTCTAAGCTTGCTTACAAGAAACCTCACTTCTAGAAGAAACCTTTCAACAAGAAGTCCCCCACCAAGTTTGTGCTTGTGACTCAAGAGGATTATGATTCTGGAAGTGATGAAGAATAAGAAACCACAAGTGAACTGGCCTCTCTTGCTATTTCTACAACTCCATCATCTTTATCACTCTTTGAATCCCCCAATGAGAATCTTCCTCAACCCAATGCCAAGTGCTTCATGGATAAGGCCTCGGAGGTATCACCTTCTCCAAACTCCAAGAGTACAAATGAATTTATGAACCATGCTAGTCTTAGAGTAGAATATGAAATTGTCTCTTTGGAACGTTTCATGTCTAACATGCAAGGAGAGACCAAGAAGTACTTTGATCACCTCATGAGCCAATTGGGAGAGGCCCATGAAGCTCTTGAGAAGAAAAGTGAGATTGAAAGGATGCGTATGAGATAGCATCTCTCTCCATGACTCTTGAGGAAGAGCATAATGGTAGAGTTTCTCTTGAACAGGAACTTGAATCTGTTGAAGAGTAACATAATGAAATTGTTGCTAATATCACTAAAGAATGTGACCTTGCAATTGCTAAATATAAAAAGTCTAAAAAGGAAAAGGTTGAGTTTGGGGTTGGTCATGAGAAACTAACCGAGGTGTTTGGAAAGCTCACCGAGGCTCACAAGGCTTTGGAGAGTGAATACTCTACCCTCAAAGAGTTACATGAACAACTTCAAACTCAACTTAATCAATTCAACACACCTAGCACCTCTACTTATTCTTTTGATGATGCAAACATTATTGAGGAAAATGCTAGGTTGAAGATGAGCTAGCAAGGCTCAAGGGCAAGAGCCCTCAAGTTGAGAAGGTTGTGGCCTCAAGCCCACAAGTGGTTGCCTATAGACTAGAAATGAGTGCTCCTATGCCACAAGTTGGCAAGCAAGGTCTTGGATATGTTGCCAAGAAGAAGAATAAGAACAATAAGAAGAAGAACAAGAAGAAGGCCAACAATGTTGCTTCAAGTGGTATTGTCATTAGGGACAACACTACTCGTAGTATTCCCGCACAAGACGACAATGTTGCTTCAAGTGGTAGTGTCTTGAGGACAACACTACTCGTAGCATTTCCGCGGGAACTAACAATCCACACCATTTCTTATTTTTTGATTATTATGGTGGTTTGAAAGATAAATATGTTGGTCCTATTGAAGGTTACATTGATTATACTATTTGGGTTCCAAAGACCCTTGTTGCTAACGTGAGGGGACCCTCCTCGGGTCCTAACTATAGTCAATGATCTCTTGCAGGACTATGCTTCTGACGTGGGGATGAATCCTGGACCTATCGGGTGAAGCTACCCGGTCCAAGGCCCAAGACCTAAGCCCATGGAGAGATGCCACCTACAGTTCTAGAAGGCCTAATCAAGGCCCACCCGCAAAGCCTTGCGGATCAAGAAGGAAACTTGTAACCGACCTAAAGCTAGGGTTTGTAACCCCCCCCCCCCGGGTACGGTTTGAGACATGGCCACCTGTATAAGGCCAGGAGAACCACCAGGGGAGGGATCCAATCAACTTCTCACCACCAAAGCCTTGATCTTGAGATTGTACTCTCGACTTGAGCATCCCCCATTGTAACCGATCTATTGATAATACAGATCGACAGAGCAGGAGTTAGGGTTTTACCTCAACGAGGCCCCCGAACCTCTGTAAATCGTGCCCCCTGTTAGCCGACGATCGTCACCAGAGCCTACACGTTCTCTTAATCAAAACCCTACTGGATCATCTGAGGGACTTGTTGAGATGACTAATCGACAATTGGCGCCGTCCGTGGGAACGGCGGGCGCTGGATCTACGACGTCTTTGGCCTCATCATCACCAACCTTCAGCTGGAGCCCCGGAACCTCGACTCCAGCGAACCGATCCGTTTCGAGTCGACCATCGTCGCGCCCAACTCGCCGGAATCGCGCCCGATGTTCAGCGGATTGGAGAAGAGCGTCAGCCTGACGTTCAGGAGGCTCCACTTCCACGCCAACAAAGCAGGAATCCTGCACTTCACCGAGCAGATCGATCTCGGCGAATCGGACTCCGAGTCCATCTCGATCCCGGCAACCTTCGACTCGCTGCCCGTCGACGCTGGTCACGACCTAGCGCCCAACGGCGGATCCATCCGCCCCAGCATCCGCAACTTCCACACTATCGCGGCTGAGGAACCTTCTCGGGTTGGTAAAACTTGTCAACCTACGCCTAGGACTCGCGAGCCATATCTGGCCCAGGTCTGCATGGCAGGATCGACTGAGCCACCCGAAGAAACTGAAAACAGCCTGAAAGAGCGAGAGCACATCAAAGTGTCTCGAGCTGCCTGGCTCAAAGCAAAGAAGGTTGTACATCTAGGCCAGCCGATTGAAGAAGGAGCTCCCCAAGAAGATCTAACTGCATACCACTATCATCTAGTGAAAGCAGCAGAATTGATCAAGGAGGCCTGCAAGAATCTAGACGAGCGGAAGAAATTGGCGGATGAATCAAGTCTGCGCGGTGCGGCACTCTCCAAAACTCACTCGGTAGGGAACAATACCCCAAAGAAAAGATACGTCTCTAAGACCGCAACCCTGGATCGCGAACCCCTTAGCGGGATCAGCAAAACACTCGAAACATCCCTCATGCACGTCGACAACGACGACAACATGCACCCGACGACTCTCGCCGCCGTGGTCTTAGCAGCAGCCACATACCTGCAGGCGAACCAACCAGGGGAGAATGATCCCCGCGCGGAATAATATCGACAAGTCCAGAAGGGGCTAGGCATGGCAGCCGCAAGACTCGCCGCCCAGGGCCGCATGCACGCGACAGCGCAAGAAACTGAAAAGACCCCTCGGAAAGACAAAGAAATACCCCGCAGTCGCGGGAGCACATCGCCTAGAAGGAAGGAAGCCCGACGCCCGAGGGAAAGAAGCCCGGCGCCGTGGTGATAGCCCGAGTAGCAGCGACGACAGCTCGAGGGATCGTGATCGCAGTCCAAGGAATCACAGCAGCCGCTCGTGACACCGCGGAAGGAGGACAATCGCGACCGGCCTGAATATGACGCGTGATCTGACATCGCACAAAACAAGATCAATAAGGCCCGAGCGATCAGGAACCGCGCACGGTCACTATCCACCTCTTCCGACGAAGAGGCCTGCGGTGCGTTGTGGTTCACTCGCGACATCCGCGAGGCACCGATGCCCAAAATATTCAAGCTTACTACGGAGGTCCCGAAGTACGACGGCTCGCTGGAGCCCAAATGGTGGCTATCAGGTTACCTCACGGCAGTAAAATGCCAACGTGGGAACAAGACAACGGCCATGCAATACCTAAATCTATATCTTGTAGGCGCCGCACGCAGCTGGCTCGAAGGAAGACCGAGAGCGTGCTACGGATCATGGGACGATCTAACCTACGAATTCCGCAAAAACTTCCAAGCAACATACAAAAGACCCGCGTCTATCGAGGAGCTGCGGGCTTGTAAGCAGAAGAGTGGTGAGTCTTCTCGCGAATACATTCAGCGGTGGACTACGCTCAAAAATACGGCGGGAAACATATCAGAGAAAGTCGCAGTCGAAGCTTTCACCAAAGGAGTTCGACGAGCTGGCTTCAGAGAAGAGCTAGGGCGAGCCGCACCTAAAACTATCGGGGAGCTAATGGCAATAGCTGACAGATGCATGGGCCAATGGTGAAGACTCCATGCGCAACGAGAAAGCATCTTTGCCAGCGCCTGAGGTTGATCTCCACGGTCGAAAGAAAAAGAGAAAGCACTACGATCATGATGATTGAGAAGAACTGGTGGCGGCAGAGTTTACAAGAAATCGTGACAGCGGACCTCGTGGAAATCACGACTGGAAGTCAAAGCCAGAGGATAAAACTCCCGAGGAGGACCTCGACGGTTATTGCACGCTACATCTATTCACAGATAAGCGCACAGGCAAGACCAAGGCAACCCATCTCCTCAAGGACTGTCGAAAGTTTCAGGACATCCACGAGGCCTACACGAAGAAAAACAGAGCCACAGTCAATCAGGGATACCCACAACTCCCAGGAGGAGGACATCAGGGATTCCACCCGCCGCAACCCCTACCTCCACCAGGACATCAAAACGCGAGGTTAGCCGCACTACCAGCGCCACCCGCCGCAAACCAAGGAGGAAATGGGTACCCGAAGCCAGCAGGACTCCTAGAAATTATGCAGAAGGTCTGTCCCTCCCGCAGGGTCCAGAAAACAAACACACGCCAAGTGGTCATGGCAGTACAAGCTCCACCGTCAACACCCGAATACTTGAAGATGGCAGATCAGTCGATAACTTTCTCCAAAGATGACCACCCCCCTCGAGTATACCGACCAGAACACGTCGCGCTCGTCATTCAGGCGCAGATAGGAAACTACGAACTCGCGCGAGTGTTCATGGACGGCGGCTGTGGGATCAACATCATTTATGCGGATACACTATGTAAGATGAACAAGAACCTGGACGGACTCGCAGAGTCAGAAACATACTTCCACGGGATAGTACCAGGTAAAGCAGTCCGACCACTCACAACAATCAACTTGGAGGTGGTGGTCGGAAACCTAAGAAACTACAGGCGAGAATTCCTTGACTTCGAGGTAGTCGACTGGCCCTCACAGTGCCACGCCATTCTCGGCCAAACAGCGTTCGCGAGATTCATGGCAGTACCCCACTACGCCTACCTGAAGCTCAAACTTCCAGGGAAATACGGCACCATTACCATAGATGGCGACTTCCAAAAGTCAGACAAGTGCAATATTGAGTTCAATGAGATCGCGAAATCTTTTGGGATGTAGGAGGAGCTGGAAGAATTAGCAAAGACCACGGACCACTCCGTGATGCCACTCACCAAAAAGAACGCTCCAGAACTCGAGTTCAGTGCAAATAGCAACACTCTAAAGCATCAAGTGCACCCGACAGAACCCGCGAAGACAGCGATGGTGTCCACCACCCTCTCGCCCGCATAGGAAGGCGCGCTCGTCGAACTCGTCTGTGAGTACTGGGAAATCTTCGCCTGGCAGCCTTCAGATATGCCAGGGATACCCAGGGAGTTCGCCGAGCACTCACTCGAAGTATTCAAAGATGCCAAACCTATCAAACAAACGACCCGACGATTTTCCGAGCAAAAGCAGAAGGCACTCGTAGAAGAAGTGAATTGACTACTCGCCGCAAAATTCATCAGAGAAATCAAAATATCCACTGGTTAGCAAACCCGGTGCTGGTCCCGAAGAAAAACACGGACATCCTTCGCGTGTGCATCGACTACACGTCGTTGAACAAACACTGCCCCAAGGATAACTTCCCCTTGCCACGGATCAACCAGATCGTGGACTCCACTGTAGGTTGTCAGTGACTCTCCTTGTTGGACGCCTACTCGGGTTATAATTAGACCAGGATGAAAAAGGAGGACAAGGAGAAAACATCGTTCATCACACCTCACGGTGTTTACTGCTAGACGACAATACCCTTCGGGCTGAAAAACGCAGGCGCAACATATCAGCGATGCATGCAAAAATGCCTCGCCAAGCTCATTGGCAAGAACGTACAAGTGTATGTTGACGACATCGTCATAAAAACTCGAGTGGAGGACACACTCCTGGAGGACATCAGGGAGACATTCGACGCTTTCAACGCGTACATGATCAAGCTCAGCCCGACAAAATGCGTCTTTGGCGTTCCTGCAGGACAACTTCTCGAGTATTTGGTGTCCGCCCGAGGAATCGAAGCCAATCCGGAGAAAATTCAAGCAAACTTGACAATGAAGGAGCCAACCAATCTTCGCGGCGTGCAGCAACTCGCGGGACGACTAGCCGCTCTGAGCAGATTCATCGCAAGATGAGGCGAGCAAGTGTTGCCCTTCTACAAGCTGCTGAAGAAAACAAATAAGTTCGAATGAACACCCAAAGCAAAAAAGGCGTTCATCGATCTGAAGCGAGTACTGCAGAGCAAGCGCGTCCTGGCAACACCACAAGAGAAAGAACCCCTGTACCTCTACCTAGCCGCAACAAACCAAGTCATTAGCACAGTTATCGTCGTCGAGCGGCCAGAGAATGGAAAGGCATACGAAGTTCAGCGGCCAATATATTACATCAGTGAGGTGCTTTCGCCGTGCAAAGCGATATCCTCACTATCAGAAGCTCGCGTACGGCGTAGTGCTCACAACCCGAAAGCTCAAGCATTACTTCCAGGAACATACCGTCATGGTGCTAAACGACGCATCACTTGGTACTATCATGAACTACCCCATGGCATCCGGAAGAATCGTGAAGTGGAGCATCGAGCTAGGCGCCTGGGACATAATATACGCATGACACAACTTTGTAAAATCCCAGGTCACTCCGGCAACCCCACAATTAGTATCCAAATACACGATGCATTCCCCTAGGCCCATAAATAGTGAAGTTTCATGTAGTCGACGTTCAGATGACACCACTAAAAGAATAACACCACAACTTAAATATCAAACATTAAATATTACTCAACATTACTTCACTACTAACAACTTGACTTCTCCCATGTCCTCAAGAACAACACGAACTACTCACAAAACATCATATGGATCATGATCAGAGCTGATATAATGGATGATAACAATCTGGTCACAAAGTGCAAACACCGATAAATCTCACAAGCATCAACTACTAACAAGTAATCCACACCGGGAGAGAGATCTGATGCAAAAAAACCATAGAGACGCCTAATTGTTACAGTGGGATGACGGTGGATGATGAGGGTGATGGTACTGGTGGTGATGATGATGATGACTATATTGATGATGCCCGGAGCGATGACGGTGACGATGGCGGTGATTTCCCTCTCTGGAAAAGAATTTCCCCGACGGATTTCTCCCTACCACAGAGCTTTTCTCTCTCGGGTGTTTCCTGCCCCGAGGCAGCGGCGGAATAATTCTTTGACGATAGTATGGGGTTTAGGGTTTCCTCGGGGACAGGCACACGAAAGATATCCCCTAGAGGTGGGCCAGGGTGGCCACACCCCTAGGTGGCGCGGCCAAGGGGGGGGCGCCACCCCCATGGTGTGGGCCCCTGGTGGCCCTCCTCTGGCTCTTGACGGGGGGACGATAACCCGGTAGGCCAAACTCCAAGGAGTAACCCGGCCCAAAGGACGGTGCGCAGGATCCGGCTAAGGATAAGGAAGCTTGTGGAAGGCCCAAGCTTGTAGGCCCAGCAATCCGTATTGTGGGTTACTGTAAAGGAAAGCTAGGGTTTGTGCGCCGTGTCCGGGTAGGATCCAGGATGCGCCTTGGGGAATAAGCCAGGGGGTACGGGTGCTTTATAAACCGACCCCCAGGTCTAGTTTTAGACAGAGATTTAAGAACCCTAGCAATATCGCTTGATATCGAGCATCCAGTGTAATCCCATAGTTGAGTTGTTATATCAAGATCGGAGACTCGGCGACTTTGATTGCCGGCTGCCAGATCGAATTGCACCATGTTTTCCTCTGAGCTAAACCCTCTCCCAAACACCTGTGTCGTCTTGCCCCAAGATCAGTTACCCCCGGTAACATCTGCCGTGATTATCCCACGACAGTTGGCGCCCACCGTGGGGCCTGCGTCCAAAGGTGTTTACATCACGGGAGAAGCTCGGAAGAATATGGCGAATCTCGTCGTCGGCGAAATCTACATCGACCACAGAGGAAAAAAGACGGTGGACGATTCCGGCTGGGGGCCAGAGTCGGATCACCTCGAATCCGGATCCGTCGTGACGATCGGCCGGATCAACATCTTCGTCGGTATGGTACGAACGACTAATTTAAAAGGACAATATCATGTGCATACTACAGGAACTTCTAGCAGGAACAAAGAGACGTCAAAGCAAGCGGCAAATTCGGTTTCATCGGCCGCGCCGGGATATCTTAGATGGGCAGAACAAGAGATAATGTGGAGTAGAAGAGATCATCCGGAAAAAGTAGAGCGTCCAGGGGTCTTGGCATTGGTGGTTGCTCCACAGGTTAATGGTTACGAACTGAAGAGGGTCCTGATGGACGGTGGAAGTAGCATCAACATCCTTTATTGGGAGACCTTCTTACGGATGAGTCTCAAAGAGTCCCAGTTGCAGAAAAGTTCGACAATCTTTCATGGGATCGTACCGGGTCACTCGGCGAGCCCCGAGGGAAAGATCACCTTGGAGGTTGCTTTTGGAGAATCGACGGATAATTATCGAGTTGAGTGGCTCACGTTCGAGGTGGTCAAACTGCGCAGTCCTTATCACGCGCCGTTTGGAAGACCGGCTTACGCCAAATTCATGGCTAGGCCGTGCTACGTGTATTTGCAGCTAAAGATTCCGGGTCCTAAACGGACCATCACCATACATGGGAACCGGGATATAGCGGCCGAGTGTGACGAAGGAGATTCGGTTATGGCTGAGCAAGCATGCAGAAAGGAAGAACTCGAATATTACCGGTCTCAAGTGAACCCGGATGATAGAACAGCCTTGAACAAGCCGAATACCGAGGACGAGAGAGCAAAATTCAAGGCAGCACAAGACACGAAGAAGATAGATTTTGTTGAAGGCGATTCCACTAAGCAGTTTACCATCGGGTCTAACTTGGGAAAAGAGCAGGAGGAAGCACTTGTGGAGTTTATTCGTTCAAATGCAGATGTGTTCGCCTGGACACCTAGCGATATGCCGGGTATCCCTACAGAGCTAGCCGAGCACAGTTTGCATGTGGATCCCAAGTCCAGGCCCGTGAAGGAGGGCTTGAGGAAAATGAATGAGGAAAGAAGGAAGGCTATAGGCGAAGAGATCGCTCGGCTATTGGCAGCCGGCTTTATCATGGAAGTATTTCACCC
The DNA here is from genome assembly GCA_028641055.1 of Alopecurus myosuroides. Classification (NCBI taxonomy): domain Eukaryota; kingdom Viridiplantae; phylum Streptophyta; class Magnoliopsida; order Poales; family Poaceae; genus Alopecurus; species Alopecurus myosuroides. The sequence goes on along the minus strand of CM054063.1, from coordinate 217,208,328 downwards.
GGATTGGCTGGCAAACCCGATTCTAGTGATGAAAAAGACCAATGAGTGGAGGATGTGCGTTGATTTTACGAGTCTCAACAAACATTGCCCAAAGGATCCGTTCGCACTACCCAGGATAGATCAGATTATAGATGCAGTAGCTGGAAGCGATTTATTATGCTTCCTGGACGCATATTCCGGGTATCATCAGATCAAGCTCAAGAGGGAGGATTGGGAGAAAACATCATTCATAACCCCTTTTGGGGCCTTCTGTTATAAAACCATGACGTTTGGATTGAAGAACGCCGGTGCAACTTACCAACGATGTATTCAAAAGTGCTTCGAAGACCAAATCGGACGCAACGTCCACGCCTATGTGGATGATGTGGTCATCAAGACCAGGAAGGCGGAGACGTTTATCGATGATCTAAAGGAGACGTTCAAAAACTTGAGGAGGTACCAGATGAAGCTCAACCCGACAAAGTGCGTGTTCGGAGTTCCAGCCGGGAAATTACTCGGCTTTATAGTTTTCGAAAGAGGGATCGAAGCAAACCCGGATAAAATCAAGGCCATCCAAGGTCTGAAAAAACCAGAAAATTTGAAGCATGTTCAAAAGCTCACGGGCTGCGTAGCAGCCTTGAGCCTATTCATATCCAGACTCGGAGAAAAGGCAATACCCTTGTACCGGCTCTTGCGGAAATCAGACAAATTCGTGTGGGATCAAGAGGCGGATGAGGCATTCGAGGCACTAAAGAAGCAGTTATCCGAACCACCAGTACTAGCGGCGCCGGGTCCTAAAGAGCCTATGTTGCTGTACGTGGCAGCTGGCCCCCGAGCCGTCAGCGCAGTAGTTGTTGTGGAGCGTAAAGAGGACGGGAAAGGTTACCCGGTTCAGAGGCCGGTTTATTATGTCAGCGAGGTATTATCAGAAGCAAAGCAGCGCTATCCACATTGGCAAAAGCTGGTGTTTGGGGTCTTTATGGCTAGCCGGAAATTGAAGCCGTACTTCCAAGAACACCCCATAACAGTGGTTAGTTCAATACCAATGTCGGATATCATCAGAAACTCGGACGCGACGGGAAGAATAGCCAAATGGGCGATAGAGATGGGGGATTATCACATCAACTACGAACCCAGGTCAGCAATCAAATCTCAAGCTTTAATTGATTTCGTTAACGACTGGACACATACAGGCATGACTACAACGGTTCCAAATTCCGAGTCATGGATCATGCACTTCGATGGATCTAAGCAATACGAGGGATCAGGAGCTGGGGTGGTGCTGACGTCACCCAAAGGAGATAAACTAAGTTACGTACTACAAATCCACTTTGACTGTTCCAACAACGTGGCCGAGTATGAGGCCCTATTGCACGGCCTAAGGGCAGCTAAGGAGATGAACATCAAAAGGATACGGTGTTTCGGAGATTCGGATCTTGTGGTACAGCAGGTGTCAGGAACTTGGGATAGAAAGGACGCAACTATGGCAGCATACCGCAGGGAAGTTGATAGGGTTGCAGGATGTTTTTCCGGGTATGAGGTGGAGCATATAGACAGAAGAAAGAACGAGGCAGCCGACGCGCTCGCTAGACTCGGCTCGCGCAGAGAGCCGGTTCCACCTAACGTTGTCCTGGATGAATTATGGCGACCATCGGTTAAAACCGAGTCAGAGGAGGAATTGGCAAACCAAGACCCGGATTCAGGACTTGTGGCTGCAGTACGTACTGTTCCCGAATGGACAGAACCGTTTTTGGCCTACCTGTCGCGGGGCGAGTTACCACAGCAGGAGGTGTTAGCAAGGCAAATTTTGAGGCGAGCAAAGGGATATTCTATCATCAATGGAGAATTATACAAGAGAAGCGCAGCAGGAGTCTTTTTGCGCTGCGTAGCGCCAGAAGAAGGCCGACAGATTCTCAAGGAAATCCATGAAGGCGACTGTGGACATCATGCATCCACAAGGTCTCTTGTGGCTAAAGCTTATCGACACGGATTTTTCTGGCTCACGGCTCTAGCGGATGCGGAACGATTGGTAGCAAGGTGTGACGGATGTCAAAGGTACGCTCGCCAAACCCATGTGCCGGCTATGGAGTTACGGACCATCCCGTTAACTTGGCCGTTCGCTGTCTGGGGTATGGACATGGTTGGCCCCTTTCATATGTCACCATGCAAGAAGACACATCTTTTGGTGGCTATTGATAAGTTTACCAAGTGGGTTGAGGTTATGCCAGTTACTAATTGCGAAGCAGCTACAGCAGTCAAGTTCCTGAAAAGGATTATCTACCGGTTCGGGTATCCCCACAGCATAATTACCGACAATGGAACCAACATGTCCCTTGGTGAGATGGAGAAGTTCTGCAGCAACAATGGAATCCGGCTTGATGTTGCATCGGTGGCTCACCCGCAGGCCAATGGACAAGTGGAGAGAGCAAACCAAGAATTGCTTCGCGGGCTAAAACCACGATTGCGAGTTCCCTGTGTCAGGGCTGCTGGTGCATGGGTCGAAGAACTTCCTTCTGTGGTTTGGGGTATCAACACTACACCTAACAGATCCACTCAGATGACGCCCTTCTTCATGGTCTATGGTGCGGAGGCAGTGTTACCGAGTGACATTATTCACGACTCACCGCGAGTATCAGCTTACGTCGAAGTGGAGAACGAAAAAACCCGGCAGGACACCGTAGACATGTTAGAAGAGCAAAGAGAACAAGCCCTGGAAAGATCAGCCATATATCAGCAAGATCTACGGAGGTATCATAGCCGGCGCGTGAAAACCCGGGTATTCCAGGAAGGAGACTTGGTTCTGCGCCTGGTACAGTCAAATGAAGGAAAGCACAAATTATCACCACCATGGGAAGGACCATTTATCATAAGCCGGAATCTGCATAATGGATCATATTACTTGATAGATGCAAGGGAAGAGTCGGCTACAGTTAACGACACCGCACATACCACTTCATCTATGCAAGAAAGAGATAGACCATGGAACGTGGCTCAGCTACGTCCATATTATACTTAAAAAAGATTATATTGGCAAGTGGAATTGCATGATGTAATAGGCAGCAGGTTTTCAGACGTACTCTTTTCCTATCCAGGGTACCTTTGGGGACTGGAAAGGTTTTTAACGAGGCGGCTTGCTGACCTAGATTTTTCATATCAAGTAAAGAGGTGGTTATCAAGAAAAGAGATGGTTATTATCAGGTTATGTACTCTCAGTATGATGCGTATATCTAGGTCTTGGGGGCTGGTCGCTTGAATAGCACAGTTACAAACTCAAAGACCCGGCCATGATGCCTATGAGTTATAAGGGCCGATTACTTGCAAACGAGTACGGCTACAATCTTATAACCGGACAAAGAAGTCCAAATTCCTTGGCTATTCTTACTTAAGCTCGATGTGACTCGCATTAAAGTGGCATGATTTGTTCGCTTACGATTACAGTCAGTCATGAAACCCGACGGGGCTTGGCTGGCTACGTCTTCGTATGGATGTAACAACATGGTATCCACGCGAAAGCCGGCTTACAGTACAAGATAGTCAAAAGGGTCATCTAAACCACAAGTTATGCAGAGTACAAGGCTGAATAGCTGGAAACTCAACGACTATTAAGCGTAACTTCAAAACCTATGTGAAACAACTCAGGGATCTTTGTGAAATTAGCAGTAGGCAGTTCGTTCCCCTTTCAAGATCAAGTGTCCTAGACTCGGCGATCCGGGTCCGGATGGCTTGAAATCTTGAAAAGAGAAAAAATGGCTTACTTGTATAATTCCAAATTATCCAAGTCTTGGGGACTTGGGGACTTAGAAGCAAAATCCGCTTGTCAATACCCATGAGACCCGGAAATTGAGTTGTCACAAAAGGAACAATAAAGAAAGCCAGATATCGAGAACAGATGAACTCAATAATGGATAAACTTAAAAAAGGCCGGAACAGGCATCGAGTATATCAAGACCCTAGCGTGCATTACAAAATCCTGGTGAAAAGATATCAAAGGTGCACAGGCACACCACCCAAAATATAACTGTTTTAAAAAGTATGTTGACCAACCGGTGCATAAGAAGAGGCATCAGAAATCATATATCACTCGGCGTTCATCTTGGCCTTGCCCTTGCCATCATTGGTGGTAGCAGCAGCACCCGGATCAGCGGTACCAGCCCCTGCAGGAGGTGGAACGACTGGTGTTGAGGTAGCAGGGGCAGAGCCGGCTTCAGCTTGCTTCTTGGCAGCCTCCGCCCTTATCGCAGCAGCTTCCTCCTTCCACCGAGCCAGCATATCATACGGCTCAGGAAGATCTGACTTAATTGTTTCACCGGCAGCATCGTATGCTGGAACAAGTATATTAACATCCAGTTCATCAGCAATAACGCTGGCCGGGTAACGGACCTCCTTCTGGACGGCCTGAAAATCCTTCACCGAGAACTTGGATCCGTCAAGCTTGAACTCTGGGAAGCCGCCCATAAGCTTCACTAGCTCGAGCTTGGGGAGATAAGCCTTGGCAAGTGCAAGCCCCCGGGTCACTCCAACCCGGCAAGACGAGCGCTTCCAGTGCCAAATCCACTCGGGAATAGTGGAGAAGGCATCCAGCATCCTCTTCAGATCAACATGTCCTCTACCCGGCCACCGCAATTCCTCAAGGATCCATTTGGTTCCGGCACATAGCTGCCGGATAACGCTCTTCATGGTTTTCAGCTTGGCCATGTCATCCTCTTCCGGCATGGTTTCGTCCGGGCCTGAAGAAATGGAGACGTAAGTCGGGAAACTGCCGCTATCTATCAAAAAGATAAACCCGGAGGAGGAAACGTACCAAGTAAAGCACGATATGTGTCCGATATTTGGACGGAAAGGCTTGTTAGGTCATCTTCTGCTCGGTGAGCCCTTTTCCTATATTTCCTCATTATCAACCTATTTCTCCTGGCTTCGGCTTCGGCTGCTTCGCGTAAAGCTACCTCCTTTTCGATGAGCTTGGTGGCGTCCGCCAGTTTCTCCTCAGATTGAGTTACGAAAGCCTGCATGCATGCAAACAAGGATCAGTTGGGCAGAGAAGCAAGTTATCAGTCGCTTGTATAATAAAGTCCCAAGTAAATTATGAATCAATTCACTCGGAACTTGGGGACTGGACAAAGGCATAAGCAACATTAGTCGGATTTACCTCGTGTTTGGCTATCAAAGCTCCCAAGATGTTTTCTTCATTAGCCCTTAAAGTGCGAAGGGTTTCCAGCATCTGGGCAAATGTCAGTTCCTCGGATCGAGTACCGGAAGAGCCGGCAGCTTGGTCGCTTGGTGGGGGGGCTCTCCCCGCCCTTGGAGTTGAGACCCGGACAGTTTGGGTGGCCGGGTTGGGAGAACTCATCCTTGTATCTAGAACTTCGATCTCCTCGTCTACTGGTTCCGATGAGGAAGGAGATCCGGCAGCTCGGGGAAGTGGATTGTTCAGAGGGCCTTGTCCCTGGTTATTCGCCGTGTCACCGCCAGTCGCGGCGTCTGCATTGTCAGTCGGTTTCTCCGCCTGATGGTTATCTGCTTCTATGTTTTCCGGGTCACTGACGACGGCTTGAGCGCTAAAAGAAAGATGAGAAAAGGCGGTTATTAGTGATGACGGTGGCTTGAGTGGAAATTTGTTAGGCGTAAAAGGAAATCATGTAGCACAAACTTACCCGGCATTCACGGTGTAATCAGGCGGGAGCTCGCCGCTGGAAGCAGATGAGGTCGCCACGGGAACCACCAACGGGACCCGGAATTGCCCGGCACGTGGATGGTTAGGAGAAGGGTGGCGTCGAGGAGAGTCGGAAGGACGAGGCGGAGGAGCGCCGCCACGAGGGACCGAGGGAGTAGAGATGCCCGGGTTAAGGGGATCTTCACCCGGGGAGCTCCGAGTTACTCTGCGTTTGGCTGGGAAGGAATCCTTCAAGCACGACGAATTTGATAATTGATGGTTAAGTTGTCGCATGGCGTCAAAGGAGTAAGGTTCAGAGGATAATGAGGAAAAAGGAACCTTGGACACTCCCCCCTGGTCTTCCTCTTGGCACTCACTGTTGCCTCTTGGTCAGACTCGGTCGCCTCCGGGTCATCCTCATTGGCCTCACCTTCGTCCTCCAGTCCTGTGAATCGGGTGTGTGTTCGTTGGAAAAAAGGTGAACGGGAGGAAGTGATGCAAGTAAATATATACGAATGCTGTGCAAATACCTTCACTATCATCAGCCGGCTCGTCCTCTTCTTCCGGGTCTCTGGAAGGGGGAGAAGGTTCAACCCTCCAGAAAGGGTCATCAGCCTAAGAAAAAAGAATGAGATTAAGGGTTAGAAGCTGTATCAAGCTAAAATGTGGAAATAAGCTATGAATACCGGGTATTACCGCTGGAGCCGGGTTTTCCCGAGTAAACGGGGGTAACCCGGTGATACCCTTTATCACCTCCAGCTTCTCTATCAGGAAGCCTTTGATGGTCTTGTTAGTATCGCCGGTCGCGAAGCTCTTGGTGGAGTATCGGAGTGCATCCGTGGTATGCCCCGAATACTCGCACATCAGTTTGGTGCGGATGGAGTTGGGTTGGATCCGAAAGTCCACCCATGTTTTTACTAAATTTAGCCCGAGGAGGCCTTGGGCTGAGAGGATGGCTATCTTGGCTAATGAGGGAAGGATTGCCTCCCTGTCTGAGTCTGGTGCAAAGGCATTGAAAGACTCGGAAGGTTCGAGGAGGTTTTCCGAGTAACTCGGCAGCTTCTTTTCGCCGTCTGGGGAGGTATCGTGGCAGTAAAAGAAAGACAGCTGCCAATGTTTGACGTGGGAGTTCAAATTGAGAGTTGGCATTGGTGAATTCTTGCGGCGTTGGATGGATACCCCGCCACAAGTAAGAAGTGCACCGTCACCACTTTCACGGCACGGCTTACATTGGAATAGTTCGATGAAGAGAGTCAAACTAGGCGGCATGCACAAGTACGACTCGGATAGAACGATGAAGTGGTAATATTCAACATAGAGTTAGGCCCTATGTCGAATACCCGGAGGCCATAATGGCTTAAGACCTCCCGGAAGAAAGGGTGACCCGGAGGACGGAATCCCCGGGTCACGTGCTCTACGAAGCAGATTACCTCGTTATCAGCAGGTGTGGGCCGGGTCTCGTTGCCCGGCACCCTCCAGTGAATGTCCTTCTGAGAAGGAAGGATCCCTAATTCGGCTAGCTCGTCCAGTTTGGCTTTTGTAACTGTGGAACGCCCCCAGTTGGCGGAAATGGTTTGGGTAGTCCTCGCTTGAGTCAGCTGTTTTCCTTGTCGTTTGGGAGCCATGGGATCAACCTGCGAAAACGTAAGGAAAAGAGGCTCAGGAAATAAGACTCGGAAGTGTTGGATTATCCGAGTATAAGGTATCAAGAAAGTATAGAGCTAAGAATTATCCGGGTGTCACGCTATGAGGTGGAGATTACAAGGTATCCGGGTGTTAAATACAATCATGAAAATTATTGGTCACTTACGTATGGAAAAGCATTTGGGGAAGATGGGTGGTTGCCCATGTGTCTACTGCAAGCAAGATAGCTGGAAAAGGAAGGTTTTCCGGGTGTTAACGCAATGAGCGGAAAATCAAGGAGAAGTGGATCTAGATGGGAAAGTTTGCGAGCGGTTTTTCAGGAGATTTGGTGATTAGTGAGGGTAGGAGGATGAGTTGTAACTATCTAGCAGACGGTTAAAGGAGTTGGCGAGCATCGAATCGATCTAATTTGATGAAATCGGAAAAATGATTCACGGGTTGATCTAGATCCGATCTTGAATGAATTGAAAAATTATGGGGCTAAATTAAACGGCTGCGAGAGGCTTACTGGAGAGATTGGAGTCTAGCGCGGCAGCGGCAAGCGGTGTGGCTCGAATGCCCCTCCGCGATTCTTGGCGAGAGGAGCAAAGGCGTGACGGCGATACTTGACGGCGGCGCGGGATGGCTCGAGAGCGGGCGCGACCGGCGGCGGTCTTGCTACGATGACAAGTGCGAGTTTCTTGCGGTGGTGCCGCGAGGGTGAAAGGAGCAAGGAAGGAAAATGGAAACTGAGGCGCAGTGATGAGTTTAGGGTTATCCCCTGAGTGCTATTTATAAAGTAGGGGTGAGCCTATCTTAACGGCCAGAAGCCGGAAATCGTGGGGTGACGGTTATCCACGTGGATTCTGCAAGATATGCGCCAAGTATTGGGCAAAGCATCTGGACAAGGGAAAGAAGGAGATCCACTCCGTGATGTCAGGATCGGTTGTCGAGTATGGAATTTTGGCATTTTTATTAGGGTTTGAACCTGGAAAATTAAACCAAAGAGTTTGGGGAAAGCCCGGGTTACAATATGGCCACCATGGAGTTTGGCCTAGCCACTTGTTAAAGCATCTTAACCCGGCCACCACGTGCCTATGTGTTTGATATCTTTGCAGGGAATAGCGAGCCCTTCAAGGAAGATCCTTGAAGCCCAGGCTATTCTGGGGACTACTGACGGGGGGACGATAACCCGGTAGGCCAAACTCCAAGGAGTAACCCGGCCCAAAGGACGGTGCGCAGGATCCGGCTAAGGATAAGGAAGCTTGTGGAAGGCCCAAGCTTGTAGGCCCAGCAATCCGGATTGTGGGTTACTGTAAAGGAAAGCTAGGGTTTGTGCGCCGTGTCCGGGTAGGATCCAGGATGCGCCTTGGGGAATAAGCCAGGGGGTACGGGTGCTTTATAAACCGACCCCCAGGTCTAGTTTTAGACAGAGATTTAAGAACCCTAGCAATATCGCTTGATATCGAGCATCCAGTGTAATCCCATAGTTGAGTTGTTATATCAAGATCGGAGACTCGGCGACTTTGATTGCCGGCTGCCAGATCGAATTGCACCATGTTTTCCTCTGAGCTAAACCCTCTCCCAAACACCTGTGTCGTCTTGCCCCAAGATCAGTTACCCCCGGTAACATATGCCGTGATTATCCCACGACAGCTCTCCTTATGGCTGGGTTCCTCCTCTGAACTTTTAGGACACCCCCGGTGTCCCACTTCTTCTTCTGATCTTCTGAAATATGGTATCCCGACGGTGCTTTTTCCATCAGATTCCTAGTCCCGGTGTTTATTCTCCAAAAATTATAAAACATGCAAAATAAGATAAAATAACATAAGTGAGGCATCATAACATGAAATATGTCGATGAATAACAGAAAATTATGATATAAAATAGTGATGCAAAATGGACGCATCAACTACCCCCAAGCTTAGACCTCGCTTGTCCCCAAGCGAAACTGAACTCAGAAAACATGACCACGGGTTTATAGAGTGAAGAGTCGATAAATAAAATACTGACAAGAAGCATCACATCTATCTATGCACCAATCATTATAGACAGCAACTTCCTCTCATATAACCTAACTTGAAACGAGTAATGGGAGTCACAAACAAAGATGCAAAAGAGAGAATCAAAATTGGTAATGGAAAACTTCATTCTTGGTCAGAGAACATTTAATGACATCATGTTTATCTTATGTGAAGTCTTTATAATAAAGCTCATCTTGTAGAGCTTAACATGTTTAATTATAACAATTCTTCTATAGTGATTCATAGCTTCTCAAAGTAATATTCATTCAGATAATAAATCATGTGCTAAACAAAGGAGGATAGAAAACATGATTGAATAAATCAACATATAGATGATGAGATCACCACGAGTCAAATGCTTGCTGGAGATAGAAAGGAATGGGTTTACTGACTCAACGTAAATGTAAAAGATAGGCCCTTCGCAGAGGGAAGCATTGATCACTCATGTGCTAGAGCTTTTATTTTGTAAAATAGAGTTACAATAGTTTGAACCTCCTCCCATCCATCTTACACAGACCATGGCGAACCGAATCCTCAGGTGACTGCCAAAAAATCACAAACCGTGGAGGAGTGTCTAATTTTGAGAGGTGTATGCTAGAGTCAACGAATGGTGAACAGAAAATACAGTACGTCACAAGGCAACTAGACTTCTTAAGAGCGGCTCCCATATGAGGGACGCAACTGGTGTAGAAGGTCATCCATCATTCTCTTTTGTTTCCCATATCGAAGATGACGTCCCGCTGCGCCTCCGTGTATCCTTGCGGGATGCCGGACGCCACGCGACAAGACTTGGCGTCAGGGTAGTGCATGCGCATGAACCCTATAGCCATGCACGCACCACTACGTGCCGCGGAGCGCAAGATGGATTCCCTGGACTCCGCCACCTCCACCATAGCTTCCGAAAGTTTTTCAACTTCCGAGAACTCCCCAGTCCTGGCGGGAAGGCATTTGCTGACCAGCAGCATCCCCGCATCCTTGATTGCGGTGAACACCTTTCCAAAAGCTCGGATTTTCTCAATCCGAGTAAGCTGGGGGCTATCTCCTGTTTTAGTAAAGACACAAAAAGTGTTAACAAAAATAGAGAAAGATGTCAACATAAAAAATCCGGTAAAAGATAAAAACTTACCGAGAATTTTTCCATCTCGGAGCCTTCCTCCAAGCGCTGGTTTAAGGCATTCTCCAAGTCTCGGATAGTTTCCTTGTCCTTGGCTGCTTGGTCGGAGGCCTTGGACTCGGAAATGTCGACAGCCAATTGGCTGGCCTCCAGGTCCTGCTGCAACTTCATATTGAGCTTATGAAGATCCAGGTTTTCGCGGCGCAGGTTCTCGGCATTGCCGACATCTTTAGCAACTTGTATGGCTTTCGCCAAAGAAGCTGAAAAGCAAGGAAAAAAAGACGAGTAAGAAAACTCGGAAAAATACTTAGAAAAAATTCGTACAACTGCAAGTAGAGAAAAATCTTACCTGTTGTTTTCTTCAGCTGCTGCTGAGTGGACGCCAGTTCTGCCTCTTTACCCTCAAGAATAGAAAGAAGGGATTTCACCTCCTTATTCTTGACGGTAAGTTTGTTAAAGATTTCCATGTTTATGTTTTCAGCGGTTTGCTGAAACACAGAAAAAAGACAAAAAAAAATGCTTAAGTTAAAAACAAGCATAAAAGCGAAAAAGCATTAAGACAAAAGCATGCATTTGACTTATTGCTTGGGGGCTAGAGATATTACCTGGCTCATCCGTTGCAAACCTGACCAAGTTTCGTTGAACTCTTTTGCAAACTCGGTAAAAAGAGTTCCGACATTGTTAAGGCCTTCATGGATATCCTTGAAATCCTTATCAAAGGTGGGAATGGGATCCTCCTTAGCTGGCTGAGAAGGACCTCCCATTTTCGGGGCCTCTCTTTCCCTCGTGTCCGTTTCCGGCACAATAGGATGGCTGGTCTGCTGGGTTTCTTCGTTCATTGCAGCAGCATGCTCTTGTGTATTTGCAACTGGAGTATCTGGGGCAGTTGCAGGAGAAGGATGTGGACCTCTTTTAGCCGCAGCCTTAAACCTTTTAAGCTTTTTAGGCTTCAAGGTTGAGGGAGGCAAGCTAAAAAGAGAAGTACCGGAGAATTAAAAATCTGAGGCAAAGTAAGAAAAGTTTCGACAAAAATAAAAAACTTGGATGTCAAACCTGGAGGTAACGACGGGGACACCGTCAAGATCGATCACTTCCTGGGAGGCGGAAATCTTCTTGCGTTTCCGCCCGCCCGCAAAGTTGGCACGCAGTGCGTCCAACTCGGCATCAGTTGCGAGGTCCGACCGAGGAAGATCGAAGATCTGTCAAAAAAGACAAAGTCCGGGTTAAGACGATTATCCGAGAAAGAGAATAATGTGAAACCCAAAATGAAAAAGACGTACCTTTGGAGCCGGGTTAGCTGCCGTGTACATCGGCCGGCTTTCCTCGTATTGGTCGCGAGCTGCGACCAATTGATTCACGCGTTTCCGTAAATCCTTCGTCGTCAAGGATTTGTCCGTCGTCCGCATGGTGTCCGTGGTTCCCGTGTAGTCGCATAAAATCCGGGGACCGTGGTCAGCCAAAGGCTGAATTCGCCTCTCTAACCAGCATTGAACTGTGTCCATGCCGGTCAGAGGCGGATCGGAAGTGACGAGCTTGGCGATGCGCGGCTTGATCTTGAGGAGATCTGGTGGCAGGGTTTGCACTGCTTCAGTCGCCCAGTTTTCCTGGGGAGTGGCGGCAGTGTTGGAAAAAGATGGAATCCCGGTTGTTTTTTCGGGAAAGGGGACATCTGGATGGTAGAAGAAGGAACCCGTCCAAAATTTTACGGATTCCGAAGTTTTGATCTTGGGGAACCAATCTTCCCTGAATCTACGCAGGGTGAAAGAAATGGTTCCGCAAGTCGGGAGTGCGCCCTCTGAAGGGTTTCGTTTAACCCCGAAACAATAAGTCCAAAAATCTAATCTAGGAGCTAAACCTAGATACCCTTCGAAAAGGGCCTGGAAACCGGCTAAACAGAGAATGGAATTGGATGGCAGTTATGAGGTTGGATGTGGTAATGATTGAGCACCTGGAGAAAAAAGGCGGACGGCGGAAATCCCATACCTCGGAAGATATGAGAAGTAAGAAGCACCCGCTCTCCGGCCTTAGGTGAGGGCTCGGACTCGTCCTCCTCGCTCCGCCATTTCCCTTTCTCTGTCAGCCCTTCTTTCTCCATTGTCGGGAGAAGGGAAGGAGGGATGCTGCTCCAGCTCCAATTGCCAGAAGATTTGCCTTCTTCCTCGGCTCTGGCGGCAGCGGCCGCGGCGGCGAGCTCCTCCCCGATGAGAGTGAGCTTTTCCTCCGCCGTTTCGGGAGGCGGAGGCGAAGTAGAAGAAGATGTGGCTAGGTTATCGGCCGCGAGAGGCAGATCCTCGCGGTCGTGGCCACCGGAAGCTTTCTCCGGCACGACGGCGGTGGCACGGCTCGGCGAATCCAATAATGGATCCATCTCATTGATGATGTCGTCGATCTCCGTGGCAACGGAGCGCTCCGGGGATGCGCGTGGTGAGTCCATTTCGCGGCGGCACGACGAGGACCGTGAGTTCTCCGACGTGAAATCCGGGGACAGCGTTTGCGTGAGCTCGAGCTCTGTTTCGTTCTCACTAGACTAAGGCGATGGCTGGGCGCTTGAGCTGGGAGGTGAGAAGGGAGCGGAAGGTTTGCCAGAGAGGATGAATAGGCTATTTATAGCCCGAAAATCCTTTATGATGCGCACTAACGACACTTTTGACCGTTGGATGCTCAACGCGTGTCACTCGCCGGAAAATCCGGGAAATGAATCGACATGTGATAATGGCTATCTCCTCGTTTCCTGTGAGAATCTGTCAGAGATACGTTTCAGGGTTTCACACGCGAAAACCCAAACGTCCCTGACGTCAACACGATTTCATCGCTGACGTAGGAAGTTCCTTCTCCACGAAGGCTCGTGGAAGAAAAAGCCGGATTTCCCGAAATCCAAGTTTCGTGTTAAAGCATGATTTGAAGGAAAAGAAGAATCAAGACGAAGAGCCAACATTTCTCGGAAAGAATGCAATTTGACGAAAGACGGCGATTTCGAGTCTTAATCCTTCTTGGGGGCTACTTTCGGATATATACCAGCTAGGGGTATATCAGATGGTGTCCTAAAGTGCCGGATTACCAGGGTGGCCTGAATGGTAATGGGCTACGGTCCATTGGGCGGCCCAGTAAGCTGACGCACAGAAGCCGGATTCTAGAAGAACCCGGATCACGGCCCGCGTGGTACGGCTTGGAGTAGAAGGCGGATTCTTGCCTTCCAAGTTAGAATATACCGTAGTCTTCCAGGTTTCCTATTATGTAAGCCCTAACCCGGCTATTATATAAAGTCGGGCGGGAGGTAAAATAAATATAGACAATAAGCTAGAAGCTAACTCGTCGAGAGGTTGATCCTTGTCGAATAGCTAAACCTAACTCACGTTGTACTTTGTATACTTCAGGCTTCAGCCCTGATTTAGTGAGATTGCAGGAGTAGGAACGCCGCCTAGTTGCGACGTACCGAACCTGGGTAAAACCTCGGTGTCATTGTCCATCATACGACCACGTCCCCCACAATCTCTATCGGTAGTCTCATGGCACCCCCGTCTATGAATTCTACTACGATGTCTCAACAGTTGGCGCCCACCGTGGGCCAGCGACGTCAGGCGTTATGTTTCGATCGGGGATACTCGGCGGAATTGGCAGTACCATAACTGTCGGGAGTCTGGAATTCGACAACGATGTCGGGCGCTTCCTCGACAACGGATCGTACATGCCAGCACGGAATCATCTAGTAATTGTCTGCGTTTTACCGATTGGATCTGCAAACATCTTTATCGGATTAACTACAGAAGCAATGGGATTCTGTGGTGGAAGCAAATTTATACCACCCGCCCTATACCCAGTCGAAGAAGACTATGACGCCGGATTTTGCTCAGATTACCGGTACTCTGCCGAATTGCACTTTATCGGTATGGTTCAATCCGAGAGCCAAAACCACGGATGAAAGCAATCCTGTGGAAGAGGCAGAAAACAACAATCCCACAACAGAGGTGGAAGATCCGACATCCGTCAATATGACGACGAACTCGGAAGCTGACTCTGTGATAGCCGCCATTGAGGCGAGATTAGAGTCGGAACCCGGATCGGACCAGTTCGATACCGAAGACGAAGATGTAGACGCTTTCGAGAGAAATTCAAATCTTTTCAAGAGGGATTCCACGAAGTACTGATGGCAAAACCGGCTGAAAACACGGATGCCGAAAGTCAGGAAAGCCCTAGAACACCTCCGCCAGAGGAAAGAGAGGATGGAGAAGCCAGTCCAACTTACCCGGATGTCAAGGAATTGACAGAGGAGTAACCTGGTAAAAAACCTCCCTCTTCCAAGAAAAAACACAAAGCTTCCAAGAAACTCCAATACAAGCTCCGGAAGAAAAAATTGGCTGATCCAGCCAACGAAAACCTGGAAGCAGGAGGAGGAAGCGGAGTTAAGCCCGCAGAGAAGAAAACGAAGGAAATCTCTGTTCCACCAATGTCAGAACAAGACGAACAGGATCTACTTCAAACACCAGTGGGACCCCACGAACCCCCTGAAGTGTTGGAAGACAGGAGACAAGCTCTCCAAAGGCAACACCAACATCTTTTCTGAACTCGGGAACATCTCCAAAAAAACCAAGCTGACATTAAGTTAAAGCAGGAAGAAATCGAGGAGTATGAGAGTAGGAATAGGTCTGGCATTAAACCTACACGGTTACCCGGAATCGCAAGACCAGAAGTACTGCCGCCAAAGGAACCGTTTCAAAACCCGGCCTGGCAAAAGCAAGTAAACGGCAAATATTCTAGGGGCAAACCTATATACAAAACCGCAGCAGAAAACGCGGAGGCCGCGTTCGCCATCCTCAACAACGATCTGTACTCCAATGGCGAAAAACTTCAAGGGGTGTACGTTTTCTTAGGAAAAGCATTGCAACAACAACAGTGAGGGCAAGAAAGATCAGGGAAGTTGCATGACGACTCAGCCCTATGCAAAATAGCTACATGCGCCGCTGGAGCACCTGGACCTGAAGAACCTGGAGATTCGAATAATTCGAAAGAGAAGAAAGAAGATCCGAGAAAGGACAAGAAAAAGCCTGATAACAAGGATGCAGCGTCCAGAACCGGATCCCATCTGCCGAAAGATGGAATTAATCCCCGAGATCGGGAAGAACAAAACTGGAAAGACAACAAAGCAATGCCGCCTCCGAGACGCCCTGTTGAAAAAGCCGGAAGATACGACATTCCTCACAGGCGTGAGAGATCCCGTACACCTCCCAGATGGAAAGATATAGGAGCAGAACTCCACCTTATCCCAAAGGGCACGATAACAGAGGAAGTAGAGACAACCCCGGAAGAGCGCGTTCTCGCAACAATGGAAAAGAAATGAGCAGATCCCCTTCTATCCATTCAACCGGGAGATACTCCACACACATTGATAGAGCGGAAAGAGATGATCTATACTTCGGACCCAAGTGTTTCACTGACAGGATCCGAAGAATAACTCTGCATTCTGGCTTTGCCAAAGTTGGTCTAACATATAAAAAATACACAGACAGTACAAACCCGGATACCTGGCTCTCGGACTATTACACAGCCATCCAGATTAACAATGGGACAGACCTAGAGGCAGTAAAATTCCTCCCCCTAATGTTACTGGACGGAGCCAGAGATTGGATCAACGGGCTTCCGTCAAGAACTGTCGATAGCTGGGATGATATGGCTAGAGTATTTACTCAGCATTTTCAGGGAACATACAAACGACCCAACATCATCAACCAGTTAAGCCGCTGCACCCAATTTGAAGATGAACCATACGTGGACTTTATCTCAAGGTGGACTGCAATGAAAAACAGCTCTTTTGGAGTAACTGACGTACAAGCAATGCATTCTTTCGTCAATGGCTTAAAACCAGGAGTCGTACCGTTCATGATCGGTTCCGAAAAGCACAAAGATCTCGGATCTATGCTTACAACCGCAAATGAGCACGCAGCAGCCGAAGATGACACCAGAGCGAGAGGTGGCAATATCAATACTTTGATTGAAGTAAAAAAAACTCGTCCTGAGAAAAAAGCAGCTTCAGAAACACAACAAAAACCCAAAGAAGTTAACATAGCCTTTGGAAGAGAAAATGGGAGCAAATGGAAAGGACGAAGCACAGAACCGATCAACTACACAAAAGAAGAGTGGGAAAGAATAAAGTCGGAAAACTGTGTCCACCATTCGCAATTTGGGAAATCCACCCATACGAACGCATAATGCCGTCTTAACAAGCATATGAAAGGCAGTGCAGGATCCGGAAGCAAGGGAAAAAATTCCAAGAGAAAGTTCTCCAAGCAAAAGGCAGAATCTGAAAAAGAAGACAGTGAATCGGACACGGACGAAAAAATCCAGGAACAACAGCAAAAAGGCGAGCCTAAGTTTCCGAGAGTTGAAGGAGAATATAATCTAACTTTCCTGGCAACTCCGTCAGCAAAGGTGGAAAAGAGAACCCTTCGAGAAATAAACGCGGTTGTCCCACCAACCCCAAAATTCTTGAAATACTCTAATACACCAATTACTTGGGATCAGTCTGATCATCCCGAAATATCCCAGAACCCGGCACACAAGCTTTAGTTGTAAGCCCTATTTTTCAAAACACTAGGCTAAAAAGAGTGCTGATGGATGGAGGATCCAGCATTAACATAATGTACTTGGATACATTGAAGCATCTGCAAATCTCCGAGACACAGCTCAATCATAGTAACATACACTTTCACGACATCGTCCCTGGCAGGCAAGCACGATCCCTAGGAGAAATTTCCCTAGAAGTAACCTTTGGAGAGAAAGAACATTTCCGGCAGGAAAAAATATCCTTCGAGGTTGTGCCGTTCGAAAGCGTGTATCACGCAATACTCGGACGTCCAGGTTTCGCCAAGTTCATGGCAAGATCATGTTATATATATAACAAGCTGAAGATGCCGGGGCCAAAAGGAGGAGTAATCACCATAAGTGGAGACTTCAAATTGGCAAACAAGCTGGAAAAATAAAACGCCCTTTGTGCAGAAAAAGTGATAGCAAAGGAGGAATTAAAGGAGCTAGCAAAAGAAGTATCGCCTACAGAAATGCCGGCCGGAAAAGAAACCCGAAAGCCGGCAGACAGTTTCAAATCTTCCGAGAATACAAGACAGGTTATCCTAGATCCCAAAGATCCGACAAAGTTTGTCGTAGTGGGAACTAGCATGACCGACAAATAGGAAAGCGAGCTCATCAAGTTCCTCCGTGAGAACTGGGACATTTTCGCGTGGTGTCCAGCGGACATGCCAGGCGTACCCAGGGAACTTGCTGAGCACCAACTCAATGTAATTCCAGGATCTAAACCTGTCAAGCAAGGTCTCCGCCGATTTGACGGAAGAAGACGGAAGGCTATTGACAAGGAAATTATCCGCCTATTAGCAGCTGATTTTATCCGGGAAGTTATACATACTGAATGGTTTGCAAACCCAGTATTAGTCCCGAAGAAAGATAGTACAGCTCTCAGGATGTGTATAGATTACACCGGCTTGAACAAATTGTGTCCAAAAGATAGGTTCGCGTTACCGCGAATCGATCAAATAATAGATGCCACTGCAGGCTCTGAGATTTTATGCTTTTTGGACGCTTATTCCGGGTATCATCAAATACACAAGAAGGAAGAAGACCAAATTAAAACCTCCTTCATAACTCCATATGGAACATACTACTACATAACTATGCCTTTTGGCCTGAAGAACGTGGGTGCAACCTACCAGCGCTGCATGCAACGATGTTTGCATAGTCAGATTGGCAAAAATGTTCACGTTTATGTGGACGATATTTCCGTCGTTTCCAAGGAAAAAGACACACTCCTTGAAGATCTGCGAGAAACCTTCGAAAATTTGCGCACTTATAAAATGAAGTTAAATCCATTAAAGTGCGTATTCGGGGTTCCCTCAGGAAAACTTCTGGGTTTCATCATTTCTCACAGAGGAATAGAAGTAAATCCGGAAAAAGATCAAGCCAATCCTAAACATCTCAAGGCCTACGTGCTTAAAAGATGTACAAAGATTGACGGGTTCTGCAGCTGCCGTCAGCAGGTTTATAAGCCGGCTAGGAGACAAAGCTCTGCCATTATACAAATTGTTGAACAAATCCGACAAATTTTAATGGTCAGAAGAGGCGGAGAAAGCGCTAACCCAGTTAAAAGAAGCCTTGATGCAAGATCCGATTTTGGCATCGCCAAAAGATGAAGAACCCATGTTAATGTACCTCACAGCAACAAACAGGGTTATCAGCGCGGTGATAGTTGTGGAAAGGCGGAAAGACGAGCAAACTATACCAGATCAGCATCCGGTGTATTATGTAAGTGAAGTTTTTTCCGAGTCCAAGCAAAGATACCCGCACTATCAAAAACTGGCATATGGTGTATTTTTCGCATCTCGAAAACTCTGCCACTACTTCCAAGGACATTCCATAGCAGTGGTATGCAAACCACCACTAGGGGATATAATTAACAATGCGGACGCAACAGGCCGAGTTGCCAACTGGGGCATCGAGTTAGCTGCGTTCGACATTAAGTACCAACCCAGACGACAATAAAATCACAGGTGTTGGCAGATTTTGTCGCTGATTGGACAGAAGCAATGGAAAACACACCAATGCCGGAGTCGAAATACTGGGTTATGCATTTTGATGGATCCAAGATGAAGGAAGGCGCTGGAGCTGGTGTAGTCCTAAAATCTCCAAATGGAGACACAATGGAGTATGTATTACAAATACATTTCAACGCCAACAATAATGTTGCAGAATACGAAGCCCTGCTTCATGGCTTGCACATTGCAAAAGAAATAGGTGTCAAACGCATCTTATGCTATGTCGACTCAGATTTGGTACAACATCAGCTTAACCAAACATGGGACGCCAAAAGCCCCATCATAGCCGAATATCGGAGAACGGTGGACGAGTTTGCAATTTGTTTCCTGGGATTTGAAGTACTTCATGTCAAAAGGGAACAAAATTGGAACGCGTATGCATTAGCCCGCATGGGCTCGGGAAGAGTGAAAACCCTACCACCAGGTGTGTTTGTCCAGCATTTGCATGAACCATCCATAAAAGGTGGATATGTCGACTATCCTCTAGTTTCCGAGTCAATTGAAGTCCTGCTCGTTAACCCGGATTGGACAATTCCATATCTAAACTTCTTAGTAGATCAGAAGTACCCGGATGGAGCAGACGAGGTCTTGCAAAGACAAATAAAACATCGATGCAAAGGATACACGGTAATCAATGGTTGCCTGTATAAGCGCAGCACTACCGGAATTTTTCTGCGATGTGTTTCGCCGGAAGAAGGCCGAGAAATTCTGCAAGAAATCCATGCTGCAGATTGCGGACATCATGCTCAATCAAAAAACATAGTTAAGAAAGCATTCGGTGCAGGATTTTTCTAGCTAACAGCCAAGACAGATGCCGAACACATAGTTAATACATGTGCCGGATGCCAGTATTACGCCAAGCAGACGAATATGCCAGCCCAAGCACTCAAAACTATCCCTATTACATGGCCGTTTGCGGTCTGGGGGCTAGATATGATGGGACCATTCAAAACTGCAAGAGGTGGACTTACACATCTACTCGTTGCAGTAGATAAGTATATGTCGCACCCTGACGTATAGGGGATACTCACCGTACGAACTGGATAGCAGATGCTTGGATTATGGGGCATAACTGCTCCCACGTCCCAGCTTCCTGGTAGGCCTGCGCTTAGGCGCGACAACACAAGCCCTGCTATTCCATCGTCGATGTAAACTATCCACTAGAGATCAAAGGCACTTCCGTCGACGTACTTCAAACCATACACACATGGTACGTCAACGGCGTTTAACAAGTGATATCACAACAGATCTCTACGACACAAAAGATTGAAATAAGTTGCAAATAGCTCTCATTAGAGCAGAGATAGCAAATACAATCATTCAGAGGGCACCTGCCCCAACAATACATCATTACAATACAGCGGAAGCATTCAACATGTCTGAGTACAGACAAGAACCAAATAGGCCTAAGAGGCCGGAAACGAAAAGACGGAGCCCATCCACGAAGTCTCGGATCCTGCCCGGGTCCGCTAGCTACTCGTCAGCAGTCTCGTCATACTCCACGTAGTAGCCACCATGTAGATCCTCGGAACGTAGGTCTGCGGAAACCACAGCCCCAAAGGGGTCAGTACATAAACGTACTGGCAAGCAAGACTCACAGTTCACCAAAGTGTAACCCGTCAACACCAAGCACAGATGCCTTGGGTTCAACGGAAGGAAGGGGATATAAGATGCTGCAACTGGCTGCTCTAACCAACTACAGAACATACTACAACTTCCGGCTATCAGAAAGGAGATAAGATCGGGTATCGTAACCAACTGAAGATAACTTCAAACAAACCCATCCTGGATCTCGCCCCTTATCCAAAGAAGCAATCCGAGGATAACTCACACAGTTGTAATAATGATGGTTCAAATTATTGTGTCAATAAGCCTATTACTAGTCAAGTTATTAATCATTGGGTGTAAAGTTGTTAATCATTAGGTTTAAGTTGTCTTGAGTACTTGTTAGCCAGTACTTTCACCAAGTAATCCATAACCGCGGAAAACACGGCTTCTCGAGAAGATTATCCCTGCAGGGTTGCACCAATTTAGCCGTACACGCAAGAATAACCCGCCAGATGGGGAGCTAACCCACCAAGCGAGGTACTCTACACAACCAACCCTTCTTCGCATCAAGCCCAAAGCACCGCGTGCTGTGCGTGCGCGGCTAATCGAGCCCCCCGAAGAAAAGGAGGACCCTCATAGCACTGGAAGACCACGCCGCCCTAAATGCCGACTACAAAAGTTCCACCCTGGCGCCAAGGGTTCGTACCTGCATATGATGCAGCAAATGGAACACCCGAACTAGTACGGCGATTTGGACGAGATGCGAATCGAGTCAGTTGAGGGGGCGCCCATACTCGCTTCCCACATGCGGGTAGTGCGCTCATCATGGATCAGTAGACAAGACCCTTTTCCTATTAGGGTCGACACTAGCAGGCCTCAAAACCACAAAGGGCCTCCTGCCGGTGCCTTATCATCAAATTATTAATTAACAATAACAGTAGCATGATTGATTGATTGATTAAACATCCAGCCCCCAGAACATAATAGAAATGGTAACAGAAAGTAACGGGTAACAGACTCGAGCAAAACAACCTAAGCATGCTAGTAAGACACGGGCTCAAACAAGGGGCGATAGGAGTGGAGGTGAGGCAATAACAAGGTTAAGGGATTCATGTGATAGGTCCGTAGCAGAAACAACTACTACTAAGGCTAGCAGAAAAGAACAACGGAAAGTATCGGTAATCAATGTTGAAAGGAACACGATGGTTCATGTGAGTGATAACTTGCCTGCAAACCCAGTAGCTTGGTACTGAGCTAACTCCTTAGAAGGGATGTCATAAGGATCGTCGGTCTCAACGTCGTCGTATATCCGAGAAGAAGCAAACAAACAATGCAGAAAAATAAACAATCAATATCATGGCATAGTGCACAAACATGGGATGATGCATGTCATGTTAATGGTTGCATCAAAATAAACTAGTTGACAAGATAGAAACAGGATTAAATGGACCCATATGCAATTGGATTGCATATGGAAAGCCCATGAATTATGGTTGAATTAATTGTTTTACAACTAACCATTATATGAAAGGGGATTAGTATGATGCATGGATGAGGAAAACAGAAAAATAACAACAATAGAACCAAATGGAAATAAGGTTTAGCAAGTTTGGAAATTCATTCATTAAGTTAGGAAATTTTGGTTACTTAAAGGTGTCACACAAGCATTTGTTATTTTCACCAATTTTAATTGTTCAAAATAGATAACAAAGTTTATATTTGGAAAGAACACAAGATTTTAGTTGGAATACATGTTTCACTTGTTGAAAAAGGATTTGGAATAACTTATTTATGAATTAAACAAGTGTAAGCAAGAATTAAATGAAATTAATTCAAACATGAACTTATTTGAATTTTTATTTGTTCAAAGCATTAAACCAAATTCATATTTGAAAAGTTTATACTTTTAGGGTTGGAAAACATATTTTATATGTCCCAAAAGAATTTGTTTTGATCAAGTTATGAAATTACCAATTTTAAATGAATTAAGCAAGGTTTAAATTATTTAACCAATTTTAGTTATTCAAAACATGAATCACATTTTATATTTGGAAAGAGGGTTTAATTTTGCATGGAAAACATATTTCATTTGTGGAAATTGGATTTAAAATGAGCAAGTTATTATTTTGGCAATTTTAAATGCAATAAACAAGAAACAGTTGTTTTCAGCAATTTAAATTATTCAAAACAGCAAACAAAATTTATATTTGGAAAGTACATGAAAAGTTGATTGGAAAACATATTTAGTTTGTGGAATTTGGAATTTTTATGAACAAGTTATGAACTTTGCAATTTTAAGTGAATTTGACAAGTTTTCAAACATTGCACCAATTTAAAATATTCAAAACAGTAAACAAATTTTATATTTGGATAGATCATTTAATTTGGTATTGAAAACATATCAAAAATGTTGAATTTGGAGTTGGGATGAATTTCTTATGCATTTTAGAAGATTGGGTGCAAATCTGCCATTTTTAGACCATTAGGGACTTAGAAATAATTATTACAGGGGCTAGAAATAAGTGCCAGGGGCCTAATGGTGATTACCAGGAAGTTAT
Source organism: Alopecurus myosuroides (assembly GCA_028641055.1). Classification (NCBI taxonomy): domain Eukaryota; kingdom Viridiplantae; phylum Streptophyta; class Magnoliopsida; order Poales; family Poaceae; genus Alopecurus; species Alopecurus myosuroides. The sequence continues at coordinate 217,185,238 of CM054063.1, read as the reverse complement.
GGGTTTGGATAATCGAAATAAAAAAGATGTGTTATTATGCAGGGGGTGGGATTCGATCCCCCCACCTCCTGCTTGCGCTAGGGGATGTGGAACCAGTGGGCTAGGCTGCTGTTTGTGATAGAAAAGGGGGCTCGGGGGGGGATATGTTTCAGAAACCGGGTACTGCACTTAAATTGGAGAAATAAGCAGCAAAAGGGGTGGCCGCTGGGACTCGATCCCGGAACCTGGGGCTCGCGTGCTGTGGTCTCTGCCAGTGCGGTGGATGCGGTTTGTTGGTAGGAAGTGGATACGGGGGGTGGATAAGGTGTAGATGCGCGGAAACTGAACTGTTTCTGCACGTACGCACTGTACCTGTACCTCGACGGAAGGAATAGAACGGGCGCCGGCGGCAGCGATCGCTGTGCTGCGGGGCGTGGGGCGCTCGGAGGTGATGGAGGAGAGGGAGGGGAGCAAGAGGGAGGAAGGGGAAGGTGGGGCGCTCACCTTGGGGCCCTCGAGCGGAAGGAGGCGGGGCGGAGCAGAGGGCGGACAGGGAGGCGACGTCGCCTTGAGGAGGACGGCGGCGGCGCAGCGCTTGGTCCCCGGGGCCGCCGAGAGGTCTAGGAGGGAGAGGGCGGTGCGGGGATTCCATTCCCGCACCCGCCCTGGCCGGTGGGTGGCCACAACTCCGGCGATCGCCGGGGAAAGATGGGGAGAATTTCGGTTCAGTTTGGGTACAGAGAAGGGGAAGATTGCAGGGAGAGAGAGCAGAGGGAAGATGGAGGCAGGGGAGAAAGAGGAGGAGGGAGCTAGGGTAGGGTTAGGGCTGGCAGAAGCCCTAGGGCATAGATATAGGAGGAGGGGGACAAGGATGGCCGTTGCCTGTATCTCCGATGTCGACGTGGGAGCACGGATGCTGTGCCGTACGAAGAAGACGACTGGGGGAAGGGGTATTGGGCCTTTAGGGGGAGTTGGGCTTGAGGGGGAAAGGCCAAAGGGAAGAAATAGATGGGCTAGAAGAGAAAAGTGGGCCTGCTGCTCTCTCTCTCCCTTTCTATTATTAATGGATTTCTGTTTTTTTTTGTACCAACTAGAAAATGGAAGCAAAAGTTAGGTTTTGAGTTTTTACAAATTTTGGAAAAATTCATGTGAGTGTATTAGGTCAACATCCACCAAATGTTAACTTTGGTTTTTGAAATACTCAAAATTTATTTGCTGTTTTGTGAGTTGGTTTGAATTGGAAGAATTTGGGTAAATAATGAATTAATATTTAAAACAAGGATGTTAATAGGGTGAACCCTATTGATTTAAAATAGAACAAATGGTTTGGTTATAATGCTGATCTTATAAATTGAATTTGGGTGCTGATTTGGGAATTTGATTTGAATTTGGAGGTGCTTTGGAAACAAAAGATTGATTTAAAACCAACAATTTAATAAGTGAGCATTATGGAATAAAAGAAAACAATTTGGTTGTTTTTATTTGAAATAACATTTTGGAAATTGTAACATCACAAGGATGAAACAAAGGGTTTGAATTTTGGTTTGAAATTCAAATAGAAAACAAAGGAAAACAAATTAAAACAGAGGAAAACAAATGGAAAACAAACAAAACAAATGCAACCAACATGATGCCATGATGCAAAACATAAAATAACAGATAGCAAACATTCTAATGGCTATTTTTCAGACTTGGGATGTTACAAAACGCCCCCCCTTGAAGGAATCGCGCCCCGAGATTCCTACTGAGAAAAGAAAAGGTCCGGAAACTTCTTGGGAAGATCTTCTTGAGCTGTGATACGTGAAACACATCGTGCACCTTGGATAGACGTCAGGGAATTTGCAAACCACCGGAACATTTTCAAGTAAAGGGGAGAGATTTTGCACCACGGGTGTATAGCTGGATGGAACTTGATTCATTTGGAGAATAGACTATCTGTAATAAGGGTGGAACAGAGTTATTGACATCAATTCAACACCAAAATGAGATCAATGTCAGAATCAGCAACATGAGAGAAACGAGGAATATGTGGCCTCCCATTAGAATTGGATTGTTCTTACTTATGTTGGAAGTCAACATTTGAGATTCCGGAGAGTGAACGGTGATTTGATTGCTTAGTGGAACCAGAATTGGGTTGTATGTTGTGGAAAAGATTGTTGACACAAAGGAATATGATTCTCCGGTATGAAATAACACTTTAGTTGGACAAGAGTTTACGAGGAAGTTTTGATTAGACGCCGGTAGAAGAATTGAAGTGGAAAACAACAACAAGATTTCAACGGACGAAAAGGATGTTGAGAAGAACAGGATATCAACATCGGGGAAAAATGAGAACAAAACTCCTGAGGTACTACGGAAAAACCCATCCGGGCTTCTAAAGGATAAATATCTACTGCTTAAGGAATAGAGGATCTGCTTCCGGGGCTTACACGCCTCCGTTCTCAATCGTGAGTAGGCAACATGATAAATCATGTCACAACCACCTCCATTCCTATGGTCTAGTAGATATAACCATCCTAGAGAAACCAGAATTCGTGAAATCCTAACTTGAAAGTTTAGATGAGAAGGGAAAACAACGTTACACTTCCTTACCAGAAAAAGGGAGGGTGGGTGGGGAAAGAAGAAAAAGAACAGAATTCCTACTCTCACGTTTCATTTTTTTTTCCTATATAGCTACAAAATAGTTTCTAGACTCAACTGCGACCAGTAAAAAGGGATCCTACAGGCAGACAGGCTCTGATACCATTTGTCGCACCCTGACGTATAGGGGATACTCACCGTACGAACTGGATAGCAGATGCTTGGATTATGGGGCATAACTGCTCCCACGTCCCAGCTTCCTGGTAGGCCTGCGCTTAGGCGCGACAACACAAGCCCTGCTATTCCATCGTCGATGTAAACTATCCACTAGAGATCAAAGGCACTTCCGTCGACGTACTTCAAACCATACACACATGGTACGTCAACGGCGTTTAACAAGTGATATCACAATAGATCTCTACGACACAAAAGATTGAAATAAGTTGCAAATAGCTCTCATTAGAGCAGAGATAGCAAATACAATCATTCAGAGGGCACATGCCCCAACAATACATCATTACAATACAGCGGAAGCATTCAACATGTCTGAGTACAGACAAGAACCAAATAGGCCTAAGAGGCCGGAAACGAAAAGACGGAGCCCATCCACGAAGTCTCGGATCCTGCCCGGGTCCGCTAGCTACTCGTCAGCAGTCTCGTCATACTCCACGTAGTAGCCACCATGTAGATCCTCGGAACGTAGGTCTGCGGAAACCACAGCCCCAAAGGGGTCAGTACATAAACGTACTGGCAAGCAAGACTCACAGTTCACCAAAGTGTAACCCGTCAACACCAAGCACAGATGCCTTGGGTTCAACGGAAGGAAGGGGATATAAGATGCTGCAACTGGCTGCTCTAACCAACTACAGAACATACTACAACTTCCGGCTATCAGAAAGGAGATAAGATCGGGTATCGTAACCAACTGAAGATAACTTCAAACAAACCCATCCTGGATCTCGCCCCTTATCCAAAGAAGCAATCCGAGGATAACTCACACAGTTGTAATAATGATGGTTCAAATTATTGTGTCAATAAGCCTATTACTAGTCAAGTTATTAATCATTGGGTGTAAAGTTGTTAATCATTAGGTTTAAGTTGTCCTGAGTACTTGTTAGCCAGTACTTTCACCAAGTAATCCATAACCGCGGAAAACACGGCTTCTCGAGAAGATTATCCCTGCAGGGTTGCACCAATTTAGCCGTACACGCAAGAATAACCCGCCAGATGGGGAGCTAACCCACCAAGCGAGGTACTCTACACAACCAACCCTTCTTCGCATCAAGCCCAAAGCACCGCGTGCTGTGCGTGCGCGGCTAATCGAGCCCCCCGAAGAAAAGGAGGACCCTCATAGCACTGGAAGACCACGCCGCCCTAAATGCCGACTACAAAAGTTCCACCCTGGCGCCAAGGGTTCGTACCTGCATATGATGCAGCAAATGGAACACCCGAACTAGTACGGCGATTTGGACGAGATGCGAATCGAGTCAGTTGAGGGGGCGCCCATACTCGCTTCCCACATGCGGGTAGTGCGCTCATCATGGATCAGTAGACAAGACCCTTTTCCTATTAGGGTCGACACTAGCAGGCCTCAAAACCACAAAGGGCCTCCTGCCGGTGCCTTATCATCAAATTATTAATTAACAATAACAGTAGCATGATTGATTGATCGATTAAACATCGAGCCCCCAGAACATAATAGAAATGGTAACAGAAAGTAACGGGTAACAGACTCGAGCAAAACAACCTAAGCATGCTAGTAAGACACAGGCTCAAACAAGGGGCGATAGGAGTGGAGGTGAGGCAATAACAAGGTTAAGGGATTCATGTGATAGGTCCGTAGCAGAAACAACTACTACTAAGGCTAGCAGAAAAGAACAACGGAAAGTATCGGTAATCAATGTTGAAAGGAACACGATGGTTCATGTGAGTGATAACTTGCCTGCAAACCCAGTAGCTTGGTACTGAGCTAACTCCTTAGAAGGGATGTCGTAAGGATCGTCGGTCTCAACGTCGTCGTATATCCGAGAAGAAGCAAACAAACAATGCAGAAAAATAAACAATCAATATCATGGCATAGTGCACAAACATGGGATGATGCATGTCATGTTAATGGTTGCATCAAAATAAACTAGTTGACAAGATAGAAACAGGATTAAATGGACCCATATGCAATTGGATTGCATATGGAAAGCCCATGAATTATGGTTGAATTAATTGTTTTACAACTAACCATTATATGAAAGGGGATTAGTATGATGCATGGATGAGGAAAACAGAAAAATAACAACAATAGAACCAAATGGAAATAAGGTTTAGCAAGTTTGGAAATTCATTCATTAAGTTAGGAAATTTTGGTTACTTAAAGGTGTCACACAAGCATTTGTTATTTTCACCAATTTTAATTGTTCAAAATAGATAACAAAGTTTATATTTGGAAAGAACACAAGATTTTAGTTGGAATACATGTTTCACTTGTTGAAAAAGGATTTGGAATAACTTATTTATGAATTAAACAAGTGTAAGCAAGAATTAAATGAAATTAATTCAAACATGAACTTATTTGAATTTTTATTTGTTCAAAGCATTAAACCAAATTCATATTTGAAAAGTTTATACTTTTAGGGTTGGAAAACATATTTTATATGTCCCAAAAGAATTTGTTTTGATCAAGTTATGAAATTACCAATTTTAAATGAATTAAGCAAGGTTTAAATTATTTAACCAATTTTAGTTATTCAAAACATGAATCACATTTTATATTTGGAAAGAGGGTTTAATTTTGCATGGAAAACATATTTCATTTGTGGAAATTGGATTTAAAATGAGCAAGTTATTATTTTGGCAATTTTAAATGCAATAAACAAGAAACAGTTGTTTTCAGCAATTTAAATTATTCAAAACAGCAAACAAAATTTATATTTGGAAAGTACATGAAAAGTTGATTGGAAAACATATTTAGTTTGTGGAATTTGGAATTTTTATGAACAAGTTATGAACTTTGCAATTTTAAGTGAATTTGACAAGTTTTCAAACATTGCACCAATTTAAAATATTCAAAACAGTAAACAAATTTTATATTTGGATAGATCATTTAATTTGGTATTGAAAACATATCAAAAATGTTGAATTTGGAGTTGGGATGAATTTCTTATGCATTTTAGAAGATTGGGTGCAAATCTGCCATTTTTAGACCATTAGGGACTTAGAAATAATTATTACAGGGGCTAGAAATAAGTGCCAGGGGCCTAATGGTGATTACCAGGAAGTTATGGGTTTGGATAATCGAAATAAAAAAGATGTGTTATTATGCAGGGGGTGGGATTCGATCCCCCCACCTCCTGCTTGCGCTAGGGGATGTGGAACCAGTGGGCTAGGCTGCTGTTTGTGATAGAAAAGGGGGCTCGGGGGGGATATGTTTCAGAAACCGGGTACTGCACTTAAATTGGAGAAATAAGCAGCAAAAGGGGTGGCCGCTGGGACTCGATCCCGGAACCTGGGGCTCGCGTGCTGTGGTCTCTGCCAGTGCGGTGGATGCGGTTTGTTGGTAGGAAGTGGATACGGGGGGTGGATAAGGTGTAGATGCGCGGAAACTGAACTGTTTCTGCACGTACGCACTGTACCTGTACCTCGACGGAAGGAATAGAACGGGCGCCGGCGGCAGCGATCGCTGTGCTGCGGGGCGTGGGGCGCTCGGAGGTGATGGAGGAGAGGGAGGGGAGCAAGAGGGAGGAAGGGGAAGGTGGGGCGCTCACCTTGGGGCCCTCGAGCGGAAGGAGGCGGGGCGGAGCAGAGGGCGGACAGGGAGGCGACGTCGCCTTGAGGAGGACGGCGGCGGCGCAGCGCTTGGTCCCCGGGGCCGCCGAGAGGTCTAGGAGGGAGAGGGCGGTGCGGGGATTCCATTCCCGCACCCGCCCTGGCCGGTGGGTGGCCACAACTCCGGCGATCGCCGGGGAAAGATGGGGAGAATTTCGGTTCAGTTTGGGTACAGAGAAGGGGAAGATTGCAGGGAGAGAGAGCAGAGGGAAGATGGAGGCGGGGGAGAAAGAGGAGGAGGGAGCTAGGGTAGGGTTAGGGCTGGCAGAAGCCCTAGGGCATAGATATAGGAGGAGGGGGACAAGGATGGCCGTTGCCTGTATCTCCGATGTCGACGTGGGAGCACGGATGCTGTGCCGTACGAAGAAGACGACTGGGGGAAGGGGTATTGGGCCTTTAGGGGGAGTTGGGCTTGAGGGGGAAAGGCCAAAGGGAAGAAATAGATGGGCTAGAAGAGAAAAGTGGGCCTGCTGCTCTCTCTCTCCCTTTCTATTATTAATGGATTTCTGTTTTTTTTTGTACCAACTAGAAAATGGAAGCAAAAGTTAGGTTTTGAGTTTTTACAAATTTTGGAAAAATTCATGTGAGTGTATTAGGTCAACATCCACCAAATGTCAACTTTGGTTTTTGAAATACTCAAAATTTATTTGCTGTTTTGTGAGTTGGTTTGAATTGGAAGAATTTGGGTAAATAATGAATTAATATTTAAAACAAGGATGTTAATAGGGTGAACCCTATTGATTTAAAATAGAACAAATGGTTTGGTTATAATGCTGATCTTATAAATTGAATTTGGGTGCTGATTTGGGAATTTGATTTGAATTTGGAGGTGCTTTGGAAACAAAAGATTGATTTAAAACCAACAATTTAATAAGTGAGCATTATGGAATAAAAGAAAACAATTTGGTTGTTTTTATTTGAAATAACATTTTGGAAATTGTAACATCACAAGGATGAAACAAAGGGTTTGAATTTTGGTTTGAAATTCAAATAGAAAACAAAGGAAAACAAATTAAAACAGAGGAAAACAAATGGAAAACAAACAAAACAAATGCAACCAACATGATGCCATGATGCAAAACATAAAATAACAGATAGCAAACATTCTAATGGCTATTTTTCAGACTTGGGATGTTACAGTATACCAAGTGGGTGGAGGCAAAACCCATCAAAAAGCTTGACGGTGTAACGGCCAGAAATTTCATCATTGACGTAGTCATGAGATACGGCGTTCCGCACAGCATAATAACCGACAACGGGACAAATTTCTCTATTGGAGAGTTGACAAAATATTGCCGACAAACGGGAATACGCCTAAATCTTGCATCTGTGGCACACTCACAATCCAATGGGCAGGTTGAAAGAATGAATAGTTCAATCCTGCAAGGAATACGCCCAAGACTCAAATATCCTCTTCATAGAGCAGCTGGAGCATGGGTGGAAGAGTTACCTTCCGTGCTTTGGAGTATTCGAACGACGCCAAACAGGTCAACAGGGCAAACCCCGTTTTTCCTAGTTTACGGTGCGGAAGCAGTCCTTCCAACGGACATGATCCATGATAGCCCAAGAGTGCAGGCTTTTGATGACTCGGATTCCGAAAGCGCACGACAGGATGCCGTCGATCTCCTAGAGGAAGAACAAGAACTTGTGCTTCAAAGATCTGCCATTTATCAGCAAGGTTTACGACGGTACCATAGTCGGAAAATCAGGCATCGTTCTTTTAAAGAAGGTGACCTAGTGCTAAGATTGGTACAACAAAGAAATCACAAATTGGCTCTAGTTTGGGAAGGACCATTCATCATCAGCAAAGCTATGAAAAATGGATAATACTATCTTGTAGATATGCGAGACACGGAAGATGATCCCGAAAAGCCGAATCGCAAAAGAAAGAGAAAGATACATGACGAACTAGAGGAGACCAAAAGACCCTGGAGCATCCAGCAGTTACGTCCCTTCTATACTTAGTTCAATTTTTATGTAAACATCTTTGAGATCATGAAATAAAGTTGTCGGAATTCATATATATGTGTTTTTTACATGTTCATTATAGTTTAAAACATATTTCCGTCTTATCTATTTCCCAATGATCTTTCAAAATACTCAATGTTAACCCGAATTGTGCCTGCGTGCTCGGTGTTAAAAAACTGAATGATTTTCAGCCTAAAATGGCTTAAGGAAACCCAGATTGTGCCTGCGTGCCTGAGTTTCATTCAAAAAATTCCTTACTGTTCTCTAAGTATTATCTGATTGTTTTTATGCTCGGTCGCTGGAGCTAGTAAGTAAAAATGCCTTTAGTATGATCCATGTTTCCGAGTTTCGATTGGTTGGTTACACCCAGTCACTTGGCATGAAGATTAAAATACTATCGAGCCATTTCAAACACTAAGGACAGTTAAAGCATATGAACTAGAGAACTTAGAAGATAAAGGAATATAAACCCGGAAAACTTGCAAAAGACTTCATAAAAATTGCTGCAAAAGCGGAGTACTTGTTTTTAAAAAGGAATAGAAAGCATTACAATAAGTTTACATTGTAAGATCAGTAATGGTCCTATTTCCTATTTCTACCCAGGACAAGGCATCCTTCAGGCATCCGAGTCATCTTCACTGCTGGATTCCTCGGGAATATCTAGAATGGTTTCCTCTGGGTAGAAGGTGGAGATGTTGACCATGGTGGCGATCTTGGTGGCGTGACCTTTGATGGCTTCGAAGATGCCGGCCCGCTGTGCCTCCATGTATCCTTGCGGGATGCCGGACGCCACACGCCAAGACTTGGCGTCAGGGTAGTGCATGTGCATGATCCCTAGAGCCATGCGCGCACCACCACGCGCCGCGGAGCGTAGGATGGATTCCCTGGACTCCGCCACCTCCACCATAGCTTCCGAAAGTTTTTCAACTTCCGGGAACTCCCCAGTCCTGGCGGGAAGGCATTTGCTGACCAGCAGCATCCCCGCAGCCTTGATTGCGGTGAACACCTTTCCAAAAGCTCGGATTTTCTCAATCCGAATAAGCTAGGGGCTATCTCCTGTTTTAGTAAAGACACAAAAAGTGTTAACAAAAACAGAGAAAGATGACAACATAAAAAATCCGGTAAAAGATAAAAACATACCGAGAATTTTGTCCATCTCGGCATCTTCCTCCAAGCGCTGGTTTAAGGCATTCTCCAAGTCTCGGATAGTGTCCTTGTCCTTGGCTGCTTGGTCGGAGGCCTTGGACTCGACAATGTCGACATCCAATTGGCTGGACTCCAGGTCCTGCTGCAACTTCATATTGAGCTTATGAAGATCCAGGTTTTCCCGGCGCAGGTTCTCAGCATTGCCGGCATCTTCAGCAACTTGTTTGGCTTTCGCCAAAGAAGATGAAAAGCAAGTAAAAAAGACGAGTAAGAAAACTCAGAAAAATACTTAGAAAAAATTCGTACAACTGCAAGCAGAGAAAAATCTTACCTGCTGTTTTCTTGAGCTGCTGCTGAGTGGACGCCAGTTCTGCCTCTTTACCCTCAAGAATAGAAAGAAGGGATTTCACCTTCTTATTCTTGACGGTAAGTTTGTTAAATATTTCCATGTTTATGTTTTCAGCGGTTTGCTGAAACACGGAAAGAAGACAAAAAAAATGCTTAAGTTAAAAACAAGCATAAAAGCGAAAAAGCATTAAGAAAAAAGCATGCATTTGACTTATTGCTTGGGGCTAGAGATATTACCTGGCTCATCCGCTGCAAACGTGACCAAGTTTCATTGAAATCTTTTGCAAACTCGGCAAAAAGAGTTCCGACATTGTGAAGGCCTTCATGGATATCCTTGAAATCCTTATCAAAGGTGGGAATGGGATCCTCCTTAGCTGGCTGAGAAGGACCTCCCATTTCCGGGGCCTGTCTTTCCCTCGTGTCCGTTTCCGGCACAATGGGATGTGTCGTGGTGGTATCACGGCAGATGCCATAGGATGGCTAAATGTTTGGGGTCGATGGACGCTGGAGGTGCTCGGGGAGGGATCACGCAGCGAGTAGCCGCGTGTGGGATGAATCAATCACTGCAAACAACAAGATCTACCCAGGTTCAGGGCCCTCGTGTGGAGGTAAAACCCCTACTCCTGCCTTTCTCTCTTTATATTTGTGTCTCACCGAGTAGCCACAGTACAAGTTTGGCCTACAGCCGAGTAGCCACTCTTCTCTCCGTGAGCCTAATCCTTCGACCCTCACACAGGAGGAGGCAGGGCACCTTATATACTGGTGCCCAGCCGGATACAGCCAAGGGGGAAAAAGTACAAACAGATGTCAACATAGTGTGCACACTGCACACTTCCAGCTTCTCGCTGACAGCTTTGGCTTCCTAGTTTGTCTCGTGTGGAAAGTCGTTGTGCAAAACCAAGAAGCTGATCTGTTGGTCCCCCTAACCTGCACTGCCCTGCTGACACCCTGGCGCGGATAAGCACGCGCTCTGCAGATGAACAGTGCCCCAGTACGGACCCAGGATACGCGGGATCCTGTGTCAGAACGGCTCCTTTGACTTTTGGCCCGAGTAGGAAGCCGCCATTCCTACTCGGACCACTTCCTCTACTCGGAGGAGAATAACTTCCTTGATTCTTCCTTCTGTCCATTAGCAGGTACGGCCGGATAGCAGTCGACCGGGTAGCAAGTACCGGGTAGCCAGCTACTCAGCCAAACCTCTCCTTTGATCTTGCCTTTACCCTACTCGGGGGTAACCCCCCGACATTAGTCCCCGAAGCTGGTAGAGTCCTGCGAACTTGTTCACTGGGCTCTTCTAGCTTAAAACAAATCTTCGCCTTTGAACTGTAAGACACCGAGTAGCGCCTCTGAGTAGCCTCCACTTCTTCCTTGAGTCTCTGCTTCTCTGAGTAGCAGCATTTCTCTTCTCTTTCGCCGAGTAAAATGACTTTGTGAAATCTTGGACAGAATCTCAGCGTGGCAGAGCAAATCCAACTTTCCGCATCACAACTGGGCACGTGTCACGCCCTCGTACCCCTGACGCCTCGGTGCCTGGGATATGACAGGCCACACGCCCATCACTGCAACCTGGGCCCACCTGCCCGTTAGGTCACATCAATCCGCAGTTATTCGCCCACGATCTCGACGTGGGATCGATTGCGCCCGTTACGCGCGCAACCTGCGTTGTGTGTGTTTCTAACCGGCCCGCATCCCACGTCGCACGATCTCCTCGCACAAATGATCCCACTACCTCCGCTGGTAACGGCAACCCGAGGGGAGAGAGATAAATACCCCCTCGGTAACTCCTCCTTCTCTTCCCTGCTCGCATTCGCCTCTTGCCCCTTCGCCTTTCCGCCGCCGCAGAGCACTCCGCCGCCGCGCAACCTTGCCGTGCCGCTGCTCCGTGCGACGCCGGAAAGATAGCAGTTCCTCCACCAAATCTCTACGAACCTCCACCAAATCGTCTCTTCCCATGGCTCGCGACGATGACGCTCGCGCCGGATGGGAGGGATCCGACGTCACGACGGAGGATTGCAGCTGGTTGGTTAACACCCGCCGCGTGCCTCCCGGCGTGCAGTGCCGGAAGCCGGACGGCGAAATCGTCCCCGAACCGCAAGAGGGCGAGTTCGTCGTCTTCCTTCGCATTTCAAGCGGGGATTCGGCCTCCCGGCGTCGGACTTCTTCCGGGAGTTCATCAACCACTTCGGGCTGCAGCCGCACCACCTGCCTCCCAACGCCGTGGTGATGCTCGCATACCACGCCGTGGTCTGCGAGGCGTTCCTGGGTGTGCGCCCAACGGTGCATACCTGGGCGCGCTACTTCTACTTCCGGAAGCAGAGCGTCCCCAAACCTGGAAGCACCGAGAGCTCCCGCGCCATGACGAAGTCAGGGAGCGCGATGATGCTGCAGCGCACCGCCGGCAGCCACCCGCGCATCAAGGGTATTGACACGGTACGTAAGTGGCAGCGATCCTTCCTTTACGTTAAGAATGTTCCTGCCGAAGAGGGAGCGCCAATCGTGGACCGGATCAATCTCCCCAAGTGGACAAACACGCCGCCAACCCAGCAGAATTGGGGATACAAGCCGAAGAGCCACGACGAGATCCTTCAGATCGAGAAGCGCCTCGCCGAGCTGGCGGAGTTGGGATTCAAACGCAATGATCCCATCGCGTGTTGGATCTCACGCCGGGTGCTCCCGCTGCAACGCCGCACCCACAAGATGTGCCACATGGGAGGCAGCAGGGACATCACGAGGACCACTACGTTCGAGCTGAGTACAGCGGACGTAGACGTCTGGGCGCGCTCCATCATGAAGACCGGCCTCACCGACACCTGGCAATACGGCTTTGTGTCGTATAGCCGTACTAAGAGCATCGAACAGGTTAGGCCTCTCTTTTCCGTCTCTGTACCTTGATACCGAGTAGAACACCTCAAGTACCCTGTAGGCCTTAAGTGCTTTGTGTTTGCACGCCATGTTGAGTAGCACACCCCAAGCATCTTAGTTGGCTTTCTGTGCTTCGTGTTTGCACGCCCCGTCGAGTAGAGAACCTTAGCCTGATATGCTTTGTGTTTGCATGCTACTCTGAATAGGATTTTCTGGATTCATATGCTTTGTGTTTGCATCTTGTACCGGGTAGATCCCCTCAACCTTGTACTCATCTGATTTGCACCACTTTCTTGTCTTTCCAGCATATCGATCGCCAAGCTGTTGAAGATGAGGAGCGCTTCGAGGCCAACTGGAGCGATGACCGAGAAGAGGACGATGAGACTGCCTATGATACGCAGGACACCCTCTGTATCCCTCACGCCGAACAGCCGGGTAAGCATCACGTTGATGTGTCCATTCGGGATTGGTCCGAGGACGAAGAAGAAGGTGACTGAGTTCGCCTCTCTAGTTGCGAGTAGCGCAATCCCTTTTCCTTTCCGCTTCTCAACCCCTTTTTCTCCTCTACTCTGCAGATGACCCCGAGGCGGACGAGGAAGACGAGGATGCCCTCGACGTTGATCCTATCTCTGTAGCCGCTCCTACTACCCAGAAGAGGACGGGTAGCGGTGCCCAAGAGCCTCCCGCCAAGAAAACCAAGAAGACCGAGAAGACCGAGAAGAAGAAGAAAGTTGTCGTCGCCAAAAGGCAACTCCCCACCCGCAAGGGGTAAGTAATTTCCTTCTACGTTATACTCTGCTGCTGCTTCTCGGTGTTCTCTTCCCCTTTCTTTTTCTGAACTCCCTTTCTTGTTCAGTGCTCCTTTGAATGCCGATGCTGCTGCGGCTCCCGCCACCTCCAAGAAAAGATCAGCCATCGACCTCGAGGCTCTCATTGATCTTTCCGCAGAAGAGGATGAGCCAGCACCACGGGATGGGGCACGTGCGCCCTCTCCCGTGAAGGAAGAAGAAGAAGGCACCAACGCCGAGGAGATGGGCGTTGGTGACCAAGACATGGACCAGGAGCAGCAGGCCCGCGCAGAACAGAGCGCGCAGGATGCTGCTCACGATCAAGAAGCTGAGCACCAAGATCACGCCGCCCTTGAGCGGCAGGACGAGAACCTGGAGCAGCCGGACACTGAAGCTGATGTCCAAGATGACCCCGCGGCCCAGCCGCGTGTAGAAATACCAGAAGATGTACCACAAGATCCCGCTGCCGAGCAGCGGGTTGAGACTACTGCGGTGGAGCAAGACCCGCCGAGCCAAGCGCAGCCGGATGCTGCGCCGGGTAGCCGGCCCCTTGTGCCGCCCACCCAGCAGGCTGCTCCACCTACTGCACCAAGCCCTCCGCGGCCCGCGAAGAAGACCAAGACTGCACCAAGCCCTCCAGCCAAGCAGAGCACTAAGAAGACGGATGCCGCCAGCAAGCAGGCCATCCAGCCTGATGCCCCAGTTCGCAAGAATCCATCGCGCAATGCTGCGCTAGATGCTGCCAAGATGCCGCCACCGAAACTACCCGTGAAGCCTGCCGCGAAGACTGGGCAGCTTACCATTGGCGCTTCTGGCAGTTCTGCTGGCGAAGGCGCGGGATCGAGCGCTCAAGATGTGCCCAGCTATTTGCCCTACATGGTGTAGATGTCCAAACAACACGGCATTAAGTTGACCGCGAGCGAGAAGCGGGTCGCGCTTACGAAGGGCAAGCAGGCCACGGCGGTGGACTCCAAGTTGCCGGAAAATAAGAAAGCCCTTTCAATCTACTTGCGCGAGGTCCAAGAGACTGAGGTGCAGTCCGAGGGGCTCGAGCAGATGATCGACCGGGTAGGCTTCATCGACGCGGTGTGGGAGAGCGACACCCTTGGCAACAAGACCTGGAATGGCCTGACCTTGGGCCTGCTGGACCATTGGCACACTGATTGGAACAAGGCGGACATGGGTTACAATCCCATGACCATTTCGTCCACCACAAGCACGCTGGCCGCGAAGATGTTCGTTCACCGCAAAGCTGCCGAGGACCTTGAACAGACCTATGCTGTAAGTGTCGTTTGCTTGTTCCGAGTTGCAATTTCTCTTCTCTTATTCTTCTTTTTCTCTTCTGTCCTACATTTTCTCCTTATCCGTTACCCAGTCCCCGAGATTCGGGCCGAGTAGACGGGTACTCAACCGAGTTGTCTTCTTCTCGGGCCAAATCTTCAAAACATTGTCTAACTCCTTTTCTTTCTTCTTCTCAGAATAGCCTCTTGAAGAGGACAACCCTTTACCGGCGGCTGCTCTGGAATCACGCCATCGCCAAGAGGCGCCTTGAGGCCCTGGAAGCAGAACGCAAGACTGATGCTGAGACGGAGCAGGCGGCCCTGGATTGTGCCCTCCAACTTTCAGAACTCGAGAGTAAGCTTCTAGCTATTCGGTTAATGTGTTTCGTGTTTACGCCCGTATTTGCTCTTTGCTCTAACTCCTTCTACTCTGCAGGCAAATTTCAGGCGATGGCAGAGGAGCACAAACATTTCCATGTCTTCGTTGCTTCTGCCGAGAGCAAGATCAAGGAGTTGGAAGGTGAGTTGCCATCTTCTCGCTTGTTTCTCTCCTTTCTCTTGGCTATTTTTCTCACCGTGTTGTTTCTCTCTGCAGAATAGTACAAGAACTTCCGTGAGGAGCATCTTGATTGCCTAAAGCCCGCAGAGGTGAAGCAGCAGCTGGAGAGCCAAGAAGCCGAGCTCAAGGACAAACACGTCACCGAGTTGGAACAGCTGCAAGTCCAATGTAGGGCTGCCCTTCAGGACGCCATAGACCAGGCCGCCGAGAAGGACAAAATCAAAGCAGCGGCCAAGGCCAAGGAGAGGGCCCTCGAGTTGGAAAACGAGGTGTTGAAGAAGAGCAACGTGGATCTCATGCACCAGCTGTCCGAGTTTCGGAAAGTTGAAGAGAAACATGTTGCGGATGAGGAGGCTTGGAGAAGGAAGCTGGAAGCGCTACTCTGCGAGCTTAACAGTAAGTTCTCGCTTCTCTGCACCTGCCTGTTTCCTTCTTCTTATGTTTGGCTTGATTTGCATCTCTTCTCTGCCTCTGTTTCTAATCCTTTCTGATAGCATTTTCAGAAATCTTCCCTGACCTCTGCTCGGCTTGCACGCCTGCCCTGGCCAAGGCACAACAACTTCGAGCTGAGAAGGGACTGCCCACGGACAGCAAGTCTTCAATTGAAGACAATCTTACGAGCATGCAGTCACAGCTCCAGCATCTCAGGGGCTTGGGCATCGACTTGGTGTCCACAGCCTTCAAGCTGCACTCTCTGTTCTGGCCTCAAGATCCTGCGCCAGCGACCATCCGCGCGCTCTCCGAGAAGCTCAATGGTGTCAAAGCCGAGTTGAAGAAATGGCGTGTATCCGGAGCTCGGGCAGGCGCCGATATGCTACTCCTCTTCATTTGCAGCTGGTATGAAAACTTGAATCTCAATACCATCCTTGAGCTGCGCCGGGACTCGAAATGGGAGTCCGATCCCGAGTGCGTGACTCGCCGCAAGGCAGTTGCGTACGATATCACCTCCTATGCGGACATCAGCCTCTTCCTCGACGGCCTCACCGAGCCTGACACTGAGGCCGAAAGCGAGGGTGAGGATGAAGACGAAGACGAAGATGAGGACACCGAGTCGGATGACTTGGCTTGCTTTGAGAACACAGGTGCCGAGAAGGGGAAGGGCAAGGCTGCCGCGGGTAGCGACGAGGAAACCGAGAGCCAGGATGCCACCATCACCCCCGAGATGGTGACCCAGGGTGCGGCTTCCGAGCTGGGCTCGTCTTCTGGCGCGGCGCTCGACGACGCGGAGCTACCCCGCACTCAGTCTACTGCCTCCACTTCAGCTACCGACCCCATCTCGGTGGCCACTGCCACCTCTGAGCAGGCTACTGCCAACCCTGAAGCGGATGCCGCCAACGCCAACTTGGAGAATACTGCTACTTCCAACTAGTTAACTCCTAAAACACTTATGCTGCAAACTCTGATCAGATCCCCGGGATGCCGGGTGCATATGTATCAAACAATTATCTTTCCCATTGCTACTCAGTTTTTATTCCGTTGTGATGTTTTATACTTAGTATTTGGGCAATTCTGGCTCGACGCCGGGTTGCGTTATCATGCAAGTCCCCGAGTTGCGTTTTTCATCCACTCTTCCTTTTTATCTCAGCTCTTACCTGCAACTTGTTGCTTTGTTGGTAGTCGAGTCACAAGAGTTCAAAATAGGAGTTTCAAATACTTAGCCACTTGGAAAAATTCATAGTAACGCTGCCCACCACTTAGCCGAAAAAAGTTAACAGACAAGCAGTAAAGAACACTGTACTCGGTTTCCACACGCTTCCTTTCCTTTGCAATTTTTCATGTGTTCCTTGACTCGTTGGCTTGTTCTCTGGCTTGCCATGAAGCCGGGTTGCGGACAGCAGCATAGTCGCAGAGTGTCCGGTGAGTTTAAACACACTACTTTGTATGCTTTTGAAATTCTAAGTGTTTCAACCGAATAGACAAAGTAAAGCAGAGTAAACACAAGGAACAGTTTGGACGAGGGCAGTCCCCAAGTTCAATTTCAGATTGCAGGGTAGATGTTTAATTCAGATAAGAGAGCACATACACATTTTTTCTTACGAATGAAAGCGACGGAGTAGAGCTACATTCCAGGGGTGCTTAGATTCCTCTCCGGCTTTATTCGGCCTGTTCTTCTGGGATGGTTGTGCGTCAACAAGGTAATAGGCATCATTGTGTAGAGCCTTGCTCACAATGAATGGCCCTTCCCATGGAGGAGATAGCTTGTGCATCCCGGCTGTGCGCTGCACGAGCCTAAGCACCATGTCTCCTTCTCGGAAAACCCTTGGGTTCACTTTCCGGCTATGATAACGCCTCAAGTTTTGCTGGTAAATAGCTGATCGTGACAGAGTAAGCTCTCTTGCTTCTTCTAGCAGGTCAACGTCATCTTCTCGAGCTTCTCTCGCCCCCGCCTCAGTGTAGAGGGTTACTCGGGGGGAGTCATGCTCTAGATCGATTGGCAACACGGCCTCAGCCCCATAAACCAAGAAGAATGGTGTGTAGCCGGTTGACCGGTTAGGGGTAGTCCTTAGACTCCACAACACCGCTGGCAACTCGTCTAACCAACACCCTAGTGTTTTCAGCAGCGGCTCAATCAGCCTTGGCTTTATGGCTGCCAGCACCATGCCATTTGCTCTTTCCACCTGCCCATTGGAGGCGGGATGCGCGACAGACGCGACATCTAGTCGGATGTGCTTATCTCTGCAGAATCTCACCATGGCACCCTCAGCAAAATTCGTGTCGTTATCCGTGATGATGCTGTGCGGGTAGCCGTATCTCAGGATCACATCCTTCAGGAAACTCACAGCAGTGGCTCCATCACATTTCCGAATAGGCTTTACTTCAATCCGCTTGGTGAACTTATCAACCATGACCAAGATGTGAGTCATGTTGCCTCTAGCCGGCTTGAAGGGACCAACCATATCCAGGCACCAAACAGCAAATGGCCAAGTAATGGGAATGGTTTTAAACTCGGAAGCAGGCATGTGGATCTTACTTGCGAATCTCTGGCAGCCGTTGCACTTCCTCACGATATCTTCAGCTTGCTTCAAAGCAGTGAGCCAGAAGAAGCCATGCCGAAAAGCCTTCTTGACTAGAGCCCGAGAAGAGGCGTGATGCCCGCATTCCCCTTGATGTATTTCCACCAGAATTTCTTCTCCTTCTTTCGGTTCCACACAGCGTTGCAACACGCCAGTGGGACTTCTTTTATGCAGCACTTCTCTGAAGATGGTGTAGCCCTGGGATCTTCTCTGAATTTGCCTTGCGGTAACCTCATCATCTGGGAGGGTGCCGTCCCTTAGAAAGGATAATATGGGCATGGCCCAACTCGGCGTTTCCCGTGCGGGTAACACTGGTTCGTCCACTTCCATCGGAACAGCCACCACTGCATCTTTTTCTGAGTTGGGATTGACTCTCTGCAGCCCCGAACGGTTTGCAAGGACTTCTTCAAGGAACGCGACAGTCCCCGAGTTGAAAGGGGCAGTCCCCGAGTAAGGAGGGACAGTCCCCGAGTATGGAGGGGCAGTCCCCGAGTAAGGAGGGGCAGTCCCCGGGTTGCAGGCGCCAGTCCCCGGGATGGAGACTGCAGTCCCCGGGTCCTCTTTTGCACCTTCCCAGTCAATCTCCATTGGAACTGCTTCTTCATTAGGCAGAGAAGGAACAAAAATGGACTCCGAGTTGGGGGATGGCTTGATGGACGGCTTTCTCAAATGCTCCAAGGCAATCCCAGCCGGGATGTACTGCCGAGAAGATCCCAACTTGGACAGCTCATCAGCTGCCTTGTTCTCTGCTCGGTGGATGTGTTGGAACTCGCAGCCTTCAAAGAATCCCGTCATGGTTTGGACCAGGAAGCGGTATGACGCCATGTTGGCATCCAGAGCGTCCCAAATGCCAGAAACCTGCTGCACAACCAGATCCGAGTCGCCATAGCATATGATGCGCTGCACACCAACTTCCTTTGCTACTTTCAAGCCATGCACCACGGCCTCGTACTCTGCTACATTGTTGGACGCCTTGAAATGGATTTGCAGCACATATTTGAGTTGATCTTGCTTGGGTGACGTAAGCACTACGCCAGCGCCAAGGCCTTCCTTCATTTTGGATCCATCAAAGTGCATCTTCCAGTAGTTGGATACCGGAGTAGGAGGCTCATACTGCACCTCAGCCCAATCCACAAGAAATTCCGCCAGAATCTGAGACTTGATGGCTTCTCTTCTCGCATACGCGGGAGCGTACGCGGCCAGCTCGATTGCCCACTTGGCTACTCTGCCACTTGCTTCCTTGTTGCCCATGATATCCGAGATGGGAGCTGAACTCACCACGGTGATGGGATGCTCTTGGAAATAGTGCTTCAGCTTCTTGGCGCTTAGGTACACACCGTAAGTCATCTTCTGGTAGTGCGGGTAGTTCTGTTTGGAGCTGGACAGCACCTCACTGAGATAATACACCGGCCGCTGCACACTTTTGCCTTCCTCTTCTCGCTCCACCACAATCACCACGCTGACTACCCGGTTGGTAGCGGCAATGTATAGCAGCATTGGCTCTTTGGGTAGCGGACTAGCCAAGATGGGAGCGCTACCCAGCATTGCCTTCAGCTCTTTGAATGCCACATCAGTTTGCGGTGTCCAGACGAACTTGTCGCTTTTCTTCATCAATTGATACAAAGGCAGGGCCTTCTCGCCCATTGTGCCCAAGAAACGACTCAGAGATGCCAAGCAACCAGTGAATTTTTGCACATCCTTCAGGGATCTCGGCAAAGACATGCTCTCAATAGCTTTTATCTTTGAAGGATTGGCCTCAATGCCCCGACTGGATACCAAGAAGCCGAGTAGCTTGCCAGCCGGGACGCCAAAGGTGCATTTACTCGGGTTTAGCTTCATCTTATACTTGCGCAAGTTAGCAAAAGTTTCCTCAAGGTCACTAAGCAGAGTTTGTGTTTTATTCGTTTTGATGACAATGTCATCTACGTACACCTGCACATTTTTGCCGAGTTGATCATGCAAGCATTTCTGCATGCATCTCTGGTAAGTAGCACCCGCATTCCGCAACCCAAAGCACATGACACGATAGCAATAAGCCCCGTACGGGGTATTGAAGGCAGTCTTTATTTGATCAGCAGGGTTGAGAGCTATCTGGTGAAAACCAGAGTAGGCATCTATGAAAGACAACAACTCACAACCAGCAGTGGAATCGATCACCTGATCGATGCGGGGTAGCGGAAAGGGATCCTTGGGGCAGGCCTTGTTCAATTCGGTGTAGTCGACGCACATGCGCCATGCGGTAGCGGCCTTGGGGTCCTCCTTCTTCTCAACCATGACCGGGTTGGCTAGCCAATCCGGATGCAGCACCTCCATGATGAAATTGCTTATCAGCAGCTTGGTGATCTGATCACCGATGGCCTTCCTTCTCTCATCTCCGAAGCGGCGCATAGCCTGCTTCACTGGTTTGGCGTCAGGACGCACATGTAGCGAGTGCTCAACCAACTCCCTCGGGACACCTGGTAGATCCTCATTGGACCAGGCGAACACGTCCCGATTCTCACGGAGGAAGTGGATGAGCTCGCTTTCCTATTTCTCTCCCAACCCTGAGCCAATGATGGCAACACGGTCGGCGAACTCAGGGTCAACATGGATCTTCTTCGTCTCCTGAGATGCCTGGAACGCCGTCCCGTGCTGGGAACTCGGCATGCCAGGCGCACCACCTTGCGCGGACTGCGCCATAGCCACCACCTCGTACATCTTCTTCTTCTCGGCAGCAATCACCATAGACTCCGCCAACTGAGAACCAGCAGAGGCACACTCCATAGACTTCTTGTAATCACCAGAGATGGTGATCACGCCATTGGGACCAGGGATCTTCATCTTCAAGTACGCAGCATGAGTGGAGGCCATGAACTTGCTCAGAGCAGGCCTGCCGAGTAGGGCGTGATAGGGGCTCTGGTGATCAACTACCTCGAACTGCAGGCTCTCTGTGCGGCAGTTCTCCCTGGTGCCGAATAGAACGTCTATCCACACTCGGCCAATCGGGGAACAAGAAACTCCCGGCACAATGCCGTGGAAAGTGGTCTTGCTAGCTAGCAGCATGTTCTCGGCCTTACCGAGCTTCTCGAGTGTGTCTCTGTACACTATGTTGATGCTGCTGCCGTTGTCGATCAACACCTTGCTGAACCTCACGTTCTTCTCAGGACCCAAGAAGGTGGGATCTACCACCAAGGCGTAGCTACCCGGGTTGGGCATCACCTTAGGATGATCCGCTCTGACCACATGATCTCTTGGTTGCACCAGTGCATGTAGTGAGGAACAGCAGGGATCACCGCATTGACTTCCATGGCACGCCTGTGCTGAGACTGCTTGTCGACGGGCTCAGAGGTGAAGATCATGTAGCTCTCGTGATGCTCCTGGTACTGGTTGCGGCCTCCGTCACCATTGTTACCATTGTTGTTGTTGCCTTTGTTGTAGTTGCCTCTGTTGTTGTTGCGGTTGTGGTCGTTGTTGTTGTTGTTGTTGTTGCGGTAGCCATCGTTGTTGAAGTAGCGGTTGGCTCCTAAAGCCACCTGGTTCACATTTTCTCTTCTCGGGAAAGCTGGAGGCCGGGCCGCGGGTGCGCGAGCAGGCTGCACCACGGCATTCGCAGCTGGCAGAGGAGGAGGAGGAGGAGGCAGGCCCTCATTCTTGATCTCTTCCCACCAACTGCACTGCCGAGTAGTGTGGTTGGCGGGTCTAGCGGGATGCCGAGTATGGAAGCTGCATGGGCCATCCTTCATGTCCTTGAAGACAAAGTTCGGTGCCGGACCCGAGTTGCCGCTACCCTGCTGGGGAGCGTTGTACGGCTTCTTGTTGCCTTGGCCCTGATTCTGGTTCTGCCCGTACTGGGCTTCAGCAGTTTTTGGCCTCTGGCTACTCCCAGCTCCGGTAGCCACAGCATTCACCTCCTCAGGATCGTACCGGGTATCAATCCGGTCACCTCTGCGCTTGTTGCGGAACTCATTGCGCTTGTTGTTGTTGTAGTTCCTTCTCGGCTCAGCAGCATCAAGAAGAGGCTGAGTTGGGTCACCGAGTGCGTACTGATCCGCAATCCGGATGGTCTCAGCGAGAGTACTCGACATCTCTCTCTGCAGCCTTTGCCACAACATGCTGCCATGCCTGCAGCCCTGCGCAAACCAAGTGATGGCCAGGGCCTCGTTCACACCTTCACAGGTGTTCCTCAGAGTGCTCCACCGGGTAAGATACTCTCGGTCCGTCTCCTCTTCCCGCTGCCTGCAAGCGGATAGCTGTTGCGGCCTATTCGGCCTCCGGTAGGTGCTGGTGAAGTTGCTGACAAAGGCCTCCGCGAAGTCAAGCCAGCAGTTGATGTTGTGCTCAGGCAGGTTGTTGAGCCAAGTTCTTGCTGGTCCTTCTAGCATCTGCGGGATGTACCGCACGGCCCATCTCCGGTTGCCGCATGCGATGTGCACGGCTGTGACATAGTCATTAAGCCAGTCTTCCGGCTTGGTGCTGCCGTCATAGCACTTGGTCCCCCTAGCGAGCTGGAACTGCTTCACCGATGGCTCTTTCATGATGCATGAGCCAAAGCATTCTGGGCCAGGCGGCCCCTTGCTCTCGAGTTGCGCGGATAGACTGATCCGGTCCAGCTTGTGCCTGGCATCACTAGGCTCCAGCACACGCTCACCCACGCGATCTAGGATATCATAGCCAGCCAAACCCATAGCCGAGTAGCCATCATCATATCTGTCCACCTGCACGACTGTAGGTTGCTCCACCGGGTTGGCGGCTGGCGCGATTGCACGTGGCTGCGGTCTCTGCCGAGTAGGCTGAGCAACCTGATGCCGAGAAGGGCCTGGGCGATCTCCATCTCGCGCGTGGCTGTGAGCTTTTTGGGCTTGATAGCCTGCTCCTGCAGTGTTGTGTTTTTGACCGGACCACCGCGGCACAGCGTGCTGTTTCGCGGCGACAGCCGGGTCGTACACCTGCATCTGCCTGTCTCTGCCAGAGTGCCCACTCCGGTCCCTCTCACGGCTGGGATGCGGTGATGAGGCCTGATCGTTAGATCTAGCCGCATGCGAATGCACCACCTGAGAAGCTCCAGCACCCGAATTGGCTTTCCGGAACTCCTCGTTCTGCCTAGCAGCCTCTAGCACTAGCTCATTGAGCCTCTCCTGCTACCTAACGCGCGCGTCGCCAGCGAGATGCGGCAACTCAGCAGCTACAGCCTCAGCAGCTCTAAGGGTTTTGGCGGGGGTGCTGTATTTGGGTCTGGTGGTGGCGGTGTTTTGGCTAGCAGCTTGGCCAGCAGTTTCACCAACTGCTGCCATCTCGGTGCCTAGGTTGCGGCGCGTAGCGCCTGCCTTGGCAGGCCTCCTTACTACAGGCGTAAAGCCGTGAGCTCTGTTGTACTCGTTCTGGGCCAGGTTAAGCTCAAGCCTAACCTTATCCAGTTCTGCCTGCTCGGCGAGCAGCTCCTGGTGCTGCCGGTCGAGCTGCGCCCTCATTGTCATGAGCTCGAGCTCGGTGGGAGGCGGCATGCCTACCCGCACGGCGGATGCCGGTATCGTCGATGTCGTGGAAGGAGGGATGTAGCCCGGGATGTTGTGAGGCGCGTCGTAGGGCTTGTGCGTTCTCGGGGGCTCGCTCGTGTCAGCAAGCTCCTCAACGACTGCCGCGGATGCGGCCGCACCTTTCCCAGCAGCGATAGCCGGGCCGGTCATCAGCACTTCCACGTTGTCCGCAGAACAGCCAGTTGGCTTTCCGCGTGCAGCGATGACAGCAGGGGGATCTTCCGCGACATGCACCTGCTCGGGGTACTCGCAGACGATAGTGGTGGCGACGTAGACGAGGTGCGAGCCGAAGGAGAGCACCGTGCCGCCCTCTGGCATGGCCCTGCCGCCGAAATCGCCGGCGTTGTCGATGACGAAGTCGAAGGAGCCGAATCTGTGGACAAGGCCACAGACCACGCGCTCCCTGGTAGCAGAAATGGATCCCGTCCGAACGTGAACTCCAGCTAGCGCCGCTGGTCTGCTGGGTTTCTTCGTTCATTGTAGCAGCATGCTCTTCTGTATTTGCAACTGGAGTATCTGGGGCAGTTGCAGGAGAAGGATGTGGACCTCTTTTAGCCGCATCCTTAAACCTTTTAAGCTTTTTAGGCTTCAAGGTTGAGGGAGGCAAGCTAAAAAGAGAAGTACCGGAGAATAAAAAATCTGAGACAAAGTAAGAAAAGTTTCGACAAAAATAAAAAACTTGGATGTCAAACCTGGAGGTAACGACGGGGACACCGTCAAGATCGATCACTTCCTGAGAGGCGGAAATCTTCTTGCGTTTTCGCCCACCCGCAAAGTTGGCACGCAGTGCGTCCAACTCGGCATCAGTTGCGAGGTCCGACCCAGGAAGATCGAAGATCTGTCAAAAAAGACAAAGTCTGGGTTAAGACGATTATCCGAGAAAGAGAATAATGTGAAACCCAAAATGAAAAAGACGTACCTTTGGAGCCGGGTTAGCTGCCGTGTACATCGGCCGGCTTTCCTCGTATTGGTCGCGAGCTGCGACCAATTGATTCACGCGTTTCCGTAAATCCTTCGTCGTCAAGGATTTGTCCGTCGTCCGCATGGTGTCCGCGGTTCCCGTGTAGTCGCATAAAATCCGGGGACCGTGGTCAGCCAAAGGCTGAATTCGCCTCTCTAACCAGCATTGAACTGTGTCCATGCCGGTCAGAGGCGGATCGGAAGTGACGAGCTTGGCGATGCGCGGCTTGATCTTGAGGAGATCTGGTGGCAGGGTTTGCACTGCTTCAGTCGCCCAGTTTTCCTGGGGAGTGGCGGCAGTGTTGGAAAAAGATGGAATCCCGGTTGTTTTTTCGGGAAAGGGGACATCTGGATGGTAGAAGAAGGAACCCGTCCAAAATTTTACTGATTCCGAAGTTTTGATCTTGGGGAACCAATCTTCCCTGAATCTACGCAGGGTGAAAGAAATGGTTCCGCAAGTCGGGAGTGCGCCCTCTAAAGGGTTTCGCTTAACCCCGAAACAATAAGTCCAGAAATCTAATCTAGGAGCTAAACCTAGATACCCTTCGAAAAGGGCCTGGAGCCCGGCTAAATAGAGAATGGAATTGGATGGCAAGTTATGAGGTTGGATGTGGTAATGATTGAGCACCTGGAGAAAAAAGGCGGACGGCGGAAATCCCATGCCTCAGGAGATATGAGAAGTAAGAAGCACCCGCTCTCCGGCTGTAACATCCCAAGTATGAAAAACCACCCTAGCATGTTTGTTTCTTGTTTATTATTGTTTTGCATCATGGCATCTTAATCATTGCACTTGTTTTCATTTGGTTTGCATCTGTTTTTCATTGTTTTCACAATTGAAATTCAAACCAATATTTCAAATGCTTTGTTCATACTTGCTCTGTTACAATTTCTCAAATAAAAAGTTCAACTCAAAACTCCATTTGTTTCCATGAAAAAATAAGAAGCTCAACTATTAATTTGTTCTTTAATCATCCACTTAATTCCAATTGGCATTCAAAATTCAAATGAAATCACAAACAACACCCAATTTAAAATTATGAAAATTACCAAAACAATTCTAATCTTTTGTTTCTATTTTAAACTCTAGGGTTCACCCTATTTAAACCTTGTTTCAATATTTCACTTAATAATTAAAATCCATTCAAATTTGAATCAATTACAAACAAAACTTATATTTTGAAATTAATGGAAAACAAAAGTGGTCAAGTGGGTACTGACACAATAAATAAGCAACCCAATTTTTTCCTAGAATTTTCCTAACTCAAAAATCCTTCTTTTTCTTCCTATTTAATTTCTGCAAAAAAAAAAAAACAGAACAAAAATAAAAAATAAAAAGAAAAACGCCAGCGAGGAGAGGAGCAGCACGCAGGCCCAGCCCATTTTCTTCTCTCCCTCGGCCCGTACCCCTTCGGGGTCTTCTCCTAACTGTACGGCGAGCATCGGGCGAGGCCACGTCGCCGGCAGTAACGCGCCGACGGCCGTAAGCAGTCCCCTAGCCCTATATAGCTACCCTAGGACCCCCCCCCCCCGAGCTGCTGCCCTAGCCCCTACTTCCCTCCTCCCTCGAGAGCGCCGCCAATTTTCCCTCTCACTGCCCCGTTCCCCACCTCTGCAACCTCACCGGAGCGCCCACTTCTGAATCCTCGCCGCTTGCCGCCGGTAGGATGGGCCTCCGTGCAGGATGGCACCGGGAACGAAATCCCCTCGGCTCCAGCTACGCCCTCGACACCGCCGCTGTGCCTGACACCAACCGGAGCGCCGCCGCCATCTTCCACGTCGTCGCCGGCCGTTTCTCCCCCGAGCCTCTGCTACCTCAACGACGGAGGTGAGCAGACGATCCTCTCCGCTCCCTCTCTCTCTGCTTGCGCGAGCACCACCACACGCAGCAGCACGCAACAGCAGCGAGCCAGCAGCATCCAGCATCGCTGCGGCAGCGTTGATCGCCGCCGTCCACCGTCGTTTCTCTTTCGAAAGTTCAGACAAACTTGTTCAGTTAAAAATTCAGATTCGATAACTGGACGTTATCCTCACTGCGTCGCGTATACTGACAAAGAGCGATTCGTACTGCAGTGGTTGCAACACTTGCGCGCGCGCCCCCGGGTGCAGGTTCGAGCCCTGCCCCGCGCGATTAAAATCCAATCTTTTGCGCTGGGCTGCTGACAGGCGTGGCCCACCTGTACGTGGCAGTGCTGCCACGCGTGCATCCACGCTGGCCCAGGGGCCCTCTGTCAGTGGCAGTGGCTAGCCACTGCAGAGTGAAAAACGTTTTCAACCTTTTCTTTTTCATTTTAAATCCTTTCTCAATTACAGATTGGTCCCTGAAATGAAAATGCTAATAACTTTTAAATTACAAATCCAATTAATAAAAATAAAATATGTACACCGCACCAAATTTAATTCTCTACCTGTTTATAACATTTGTATTTTGTTTTGAATAATTCAAATGCATTCAAATTTCAAATTTAAACAATTCATTTAAAATTTGATTAATTGCATAACTATTTCATACTTAATCCAAAAAATGCAAATAAAATATGTTTTCCATGCTATTTTAAACCACCTTTTCAAATATAAATTTTGTTTCATGGTTTGAATAATTAAAATTGCTTAAATAACTTAAACCTTGTTTAAATCATTTAATATTGCTAAATTCATAACTTGCTCAAATTAAATTATTTTTTGAACATGTAAAATATGTTTTCAAACTAGAAAAGTATAAACTTTTCAACTATGAATTTGAATTTATGTTTTGAACAAATAAAATTCAAATAATATTCACACTTGAATTAAATTCAATTAAATCTTGTTTAAACTTGTTTAATTCATAATTAAATCCTTGTAATTCCTTTTTCAATAATTGAAACATGTAATCCAACTAAAATTGTGTGTTCATTTCAAATATGAACTTTGTTATCTATTTTGGACAATTTAAATTGCTGAAAACAACAATTGCTTGTGTGACACCTTTAAACAACCAAAATTCCTTAACTTAATAACTAAAATTCCAAAATTGGTAAACCTTAATTCCAATGGTTTCTATTGTTGTTATTTCGTTGTTTTCCTCATCCATGCATCATACTAAACCACTTTCACCTGTTGGTTAGTTGTAAAACAATTGTTTCAACCATAATTCATGGACCTTTTCCATATGCAATCCAAATTGCATATGGGTCCATTTAAACATGTTACCATGTCAACTAGTTTATTTTGATGCATCCATTAAATGGTCATGCATCATCCCATGATTGTGCACTATGCCATGTTATTGATTGTTTATCTCTCTGCGTTGTTTGTTTGCTTCTTCTCGGATAGACGACGACGTTGAGACAGACGATACTTATGAC
Source organism: Alopecurus myosuroides (assembly GCA_028641055.1). Lineage (NCBI taxonomy): Eukaryota > Viridiplantae > Streptophyta > Magnoliopsida > Poales > Poaceae > Alopecurus > Alopecurus myosuroides. The sequence goes on along the minus strand of CM054063.1, from coordinate 217,157,081 downwards.
ACCCCTTCTGAGGATCTAGCTCAGTACCAGGCTGCTGAGTTTGCAGGCAAGTATTCACTCACATGAACCATTGTATTCCTTTCAACATTGGATATCGATACTTTCCGTTGTCTTTCTGCTAGCCATATGAATCGTTGCTTCTGTTACGAACCTATCACATGTTATCCTTTAACCCTGATATAGCCTCACCTCCACACCTATAACCCCTTTGCTTGTTGCCCGTGTCTTACTAGCATTCTTAGGGTTGTTTCTGCTCGAGTCTGTTACCCGTTACTTTTAGTTACTATATTTCTATTATGTTCTGGGGCTCGATGTTAAACAACAACCTGTTAATTTTGAGGTAATAATAATTTGCTGATAAGGCACCGGCAGGAGGCCCGGCGTGGTTTTGAGGCCTGCTAGTGTCGACCCTAATTAGGAAAAGGGTCTTGTCTACTGATGCATGATGAGCGCACTAACCGCATGTGGGAAGCGTGTATGGGCGCCCCCCTCAATTTGATTCGATTCGCATCTCGTCCAAATCGCCACACTTAGTTCGGGCTTTCCATTTGTTGCACGCATATGCAGGTACGAACCCGAGGCCAGGGTGGAACTTTTGTAGTCGGCATTTAGGGCGGCGTGGTCTTCCAGTGCTATGAGGGTCCCCTTTTCTTCGTGGGGCTCGATTAGCCACGCACGCACAACACGTGGTTCTTTGGGCTTGATGCGAAGAAGAGTTGAGTTGTGTAGAGTGCCTCGCTTGGTGGGTTTGATTCCCGTCTGGCGGGATATTCTTACGTGTACGGCCAAATTGGTGCACCCCTGCAGGGATAAATCTTCTCGAGAAGCCGTGTTTTCCGCGGTTGTGGTTGACTTGGTGAAAGTACTGGCTAACAAGTACTCAGAACAACTTACACCTAACTAATGATAACTTGAATAGTAATAGTCTTATCGACACAATAACTTGAACCATCATTAATCCAACTGTGTGAGTTATCCTCGGATTGCTTCTTTGGATAAGGGGCGAGATCCAGGATGGGTTTGTTTGGAGTTAGTTATAGTTGGTTACGATACGCTATCTTATCCCCTTTCTGTTAGCCGGAAGTTGTATCATGTTCTGTAGATGGTTAGTGCAGCCAGCTGCCGCATCTTTTGTATCACCTTTTCTTCCGTTGAACCCAAGGCATTTGTGCTTGGTGTTGACGGGTTATACTTTGGTGAACTGTGAGTCTTGCTTGCCAGTACGTTTATGTACTGACCCCTGTGGGGCTGTGGTTTCCGTAGACTACGCTTACGAGGATCCCCGTGATGGCTACTACGTGGAGTTTGACGAGGCTGCTGACTGGTAGATAGCGGACCCGGGCAGGATCCGAGACATCGTGGATGGGCTCCGTTTTCTTTTCATTTCCGTCTTCTTAAGCCTATTTGGATTTTGTCTGTACTCAGACCCTTTGAATGCTTCCGCTGAGATGTAATGATGTTATGTTGGGACATGTGTCCTCTGGATGATTGTATTTGCTATCTCTGCTCTAGTGAGAGCCATCTGCAACTTATTTCTATTTATTTGTGTCTTAGAGATATGTTGTGTTATCATTTTGTTAAACACCGTTGACGTACCATGTGTGTATGGTATGAAGTACGTCAATGGTAGTATCCTGATTTCTATGGGATGGTTTACGTAGACGATGAACAGTAGAGGTTGGTTGTCACACATACGTGTGTTGGCCTACTCGTAAGAGATGCGGGTGCCGGTAAGCCCCGTAATCCAATCAACTACTGTTCAACGGAACTGCGAGTATCCTCTAGAAGTCCGGGTGCAACAAATGGTATCAGAGCCTGTCTGCCTGTAGGATCCCTTTTTACTGGTCGCAGTTGAGTCTAGAAACTATTTTGTAGCTATATAGGAAAAATGAAACGTGAGAGTAGGAATTCTGCCATTTTATTTATTTCCCCACCCACCCTCCCTTTTCTGGTAAGGAAGTGCAACGTTGTTTTCTTTTCTCACCTAAACTTTCAAGTTAGGTTCACGTATCCTGGTTTCTCTAGGATAGTTATATCTACTAGTCCATAGGAATGGAGGTGGTTGTGACATGATTTATCATGTTGCCTACTCACGATTGAGAACGGAGGCGTGTAAGCCCCGGAAGCAGATCCTCTATTCCTTAAGCAGTTGATATTGATCCTTTAGAAGCCCGGATGGGGTTTTCCGTAGTACCTCAGGAGTTTTTGGTCTCGTGTTTCCCGATGTTGCTTCAATATCCTGTTCTTCTCAACATCCTTTTCGTCCGTTGAAACCTTGTTGTTGCTTTCCACTTCAGTTCTCTACCGGCGTCTAATCAAAACTTCCCCGATCATCTGCAGATGGATCTCAGGTTCTACCCGCAGGTGGTTCGGATGACTCGTTGTGAGAGCACCGCCGGTTATCCGGAGATGCTGAGAGACATGGTCACTTATCTGGGGTTCCGTTGGGCACCAGAGTACCAGGTCTACGAGCAGCAGCGAGAGTTTGACCAGACCTACTACCAGGCTATCGTCTACATTCTGTCAGATGATGGCATGAGCGTTGTCCACCGCTACGAGGCAGTAGGTTCCACAGTGGATATGGCTGTGCAGCACGCAGCTTATGTGAGTCTCACCGTCCTTCGTGCTGACTACTGGGGATTTGACGATTCTATCTATCGCCACATCCCCCGTGGTTACATCACTTCGGAGGGAGCTCACTTCACTCTCTACGACAACTTGGATGTCTACGAGCATGATAACTCCAGGCTGCACACCACCGCTCAGTTTGTGAGGCACAGTGATGCAGTTGCCAGCACACTATCTCAGGAGTTAGCTTCAGTCAGAGAGCAGCTCTACCTTGCTTTGACTCGTCTGGCGACGTACACCACAGACTTTGTTGGAGATGAGCGCTTTGCACGTTTCGATCAGCCAGTTGGTCGTCGTCTACCAGATGCTGGAGGTTACGAGCCGATCAGAGGTCCACTCCTTAACCTCGGTGCTGGTTACACTGGGATTCCACGCTTTGGAGCACAGGGAGTCGACGCTATGTACTTCACCACACCTAGAGTCGCTCTCAGGCCACGTCAGATCTATGTGGATCGTCGTTCTACCTACTTTCGTGGGCGTGCTCCTCACCGTACCTCTCGTCGTACTACTCACCGCCGTCCTGCGTGATGAGCATGGGAGTACCGATGTATCCATTCTTAGCTATGTTTAGTTATCCTTTGGCATTCGAACCAATTATGGTGTGTTGGATATTCCGATGTATTTGAACATGTGATGATGTACCTGTTGGTTATCTATTCATGCGTCGGAATAATCTCTCTTTCGGTTACCAAGTCTATCCTTTTTCTGTTGTTGTGCTAAAATGCATGTCTATTCAGGATGCCGCCAACAAGGAACAACCCGCCTGAGCCACCGCCAATCACGGAGTTGTTGACTCAGATGATTCAAGTCATGGCACAGATGGCCCAGTTCCAGACTAACCAGCACAACAACCAGAATGCTCCACGAGTCAGTATCAAGGAGTTTCTGAGTCTGGGCCCAAGAGCTTTCGTGGCAACACGCGAGCCTCTGGATGCTGATGACTGGATCCGTGAGATAGCTAGGGCTCTGGAGATTGCTCACGTTGCTGAGGAAGACAAGGTCAAGTATGCATCCTATCTGCTGAAGGGTCAGGCAGCTACTTGGTGGGAAACTACCAGACCATGAGAGCTGGCTATCCAATCACCTGGGGTTGTTTCAAGGAAGCTTTCCTGAAGCACCACATCCCAGATGGTCTCACGGAAAGGATGCGTGAAGAGTTTTTCTCTCTCAAGCAGGGCAAGCTGGACGTCATTGGCTATCAGAGTGAGTTCAATCGCCTCGCTCGTTACGCTGGTGATGAGGTGTCCACTGAGGCTAAGAAGATGGCAAGGTTCCGCAGAGGGTTTAACCCGGAACTCAAGTACTCCCTCACCAACATCAAGGCCAAAGACTTCGAGGAGCTCGTGAACACCGCGCTCAATGAGGAAAATGGGCGCAAGGCGTTCGAGGAGTCTCGAAAGCACTCGCGTGAGGGTGGTTCCTCCTCCAACATGACCACCCCTCCGCAGAAGCGCCGCATCTGGGTGCCAAATGGTCCTGTCACTCGGGCTCCACATGCCCAAGCTTCTCCAGGCTTTGCTCCCCGCCCACCCAACCCAGCTCACATGCAAGGTCAGAGGTTTTCAATGGGGCAGCCAAGGCCAGATACTGCTCGTGTCGTCACTTGCTACAAATGCAAGCAGACGGGACACTACGCTGACAAGTGCACTCAGAGGCAGCTACCTCCACCACCACCTCGTCCCAACACAAACCAGGCAATGGTGCGTGCTCCCCCGGCTAAAGCCTTCAACTCTAACAACAGGCCTGTCGGGAGGACCGCAAGGGTGAATCATGTCAAGGTCGACAAAGCTGAGGAAGCTGCTGACGTTGTTCTCGGTACATTTCCCGTAAACTCTTTTCCAGCTAAAGTGTTGTTTGATACCGGAGCATCGCATTCTTTCGTGTCAAAGATCTTTGCGACAGCAATTAAACTCCCTTTTGTTGGTTTGGGTTCCCCGCTAGTAGTAAACTCCCCTGGAGCAACTATGCAAACTTCCAAAATCAGTCACGAGAATCAGATTCTAATTGGAGGTCACATATTCCTTGCTTCTCTCATACTGCTTGGCAATTCTGACATCGATGTCATTCTTGGCATGGATTGGTTGAAGGCCAACAAAGCTACGATTGACTGTGCCCAGAAGTCAATAACTCTGTTCCACCCTTCTGGCCAGATAGTCTATTCTCCAAATGAATCAAGTTCCATTCAGATTTACACCCTCGATGCTAAACCTCTACCTCTACTCGAAAATGTTCCGGTGGTTTGTGAATTCCCTGACGTCTTTCCGGAAGAGTTGCCAGGGATTCCTCCGGATAGAGCAGTTGAGTTCGTGATCGAGCTTGAACCAGGTACTGCTCCAATCTCTAAGCATCCATACAAAATAGCTCCTCCTGAACTGAAACTGTTAAAGGAGCAAATCGATATGTACATGGAAAAAGGTTACATTCAACCTAGTTCCTCGGCTTGGGGTTGCCCAACTCTGTTTGTTGCGAAGAAGGATCAAACAAAGAGACTCGTGGTTGACTATCGTCCTCTTAACGAGAAAACCATCAAAAACAAGTATCCAATTCCTCGTATCGATGATCTTTTTGATCAACTTGCTGGAGCCTCAATATTCTCAAAGTTGGATTTGAGGATGGGTTACCATCAAATAAAGATCAGAAAGGAAGATATTCCAAAAACAGCTTTCACCACTCGGTACGGTCTATATGAATACACCGTCATGTCCTTTGGTCTCACCAATGCACCGGCGACATTCTCTCGACTCATGAATTCTGTCTTCCATGAATACCTCGACAAGTTCGTTGTGGTATATCTTGATGACATTCTGGTCTACTCAAAATCTGAGGAAGAGCATGGAGAACATCTTCGTCTCACTCTCATGAAACTTCGCGAGCATCGTCTATATGCCAAATTCTCCAAATGTGAGTTCTGGATTCCAGAAGTTGCTTACCTTGGTCATGTCATCTATGCCAAGGGCATAGCCATTGACCCAAAAAAGGTTAAGGCAATTGTTGATTGGAAACCTCCTAAGACGGTGAAGCAAGTACGAAGTTTTCTTGGCTTGGCTAGCTATTGTCGTCGTTTCGTCCAAAACTTTTCCAAGATTGCCAAACCTCTCACTGATCTCACAAAGAAGGACAAGAAGTTCGTTTGGTCTCCACAATGTGATGAAAGTTTCAATCTCCTGAAGACTAAACTCACTTCTACCCCAGTTCTGGTTGGCCCAGATACTACCAAACCTTTCCAGATATTCTGTGATGCATCTCTCCAAGGTCTAGGTGCAGTTCTTATGCAAGAACGTCAAGTTGTGGCTTATGCTTAACGTCATTTGAATGCACATGAGCAAAATTATCCCACACATGACCTTGAACTTGCAGCAGTTGTGTTTGCCCTCAAGAAATGGAGACAATACTTGTTGGGTAATCGCACTGAAATCTTTTCCGATCATAAGAGTCTGAAATACATCTTCACTCAACCAGATCTAAACCTCAGGCAAAGGACATGGATTAAAAAGATTAAAGACTTTGATCTCACAATTTCTTACACTCCAGGTAAGGCTAATGTTATGGCCGATGCTCTCAGTCGCAAGTCATATTGCAATAATCTCATGATCATGGAAAGCCAACCTCCACTTCATGAAGAATTCCAGAAGCTCAACCTTGGTCTTGTTCCTCAAGGCTATCTTGCTAGCTTGACAGCCAGTCCAACTCTCGAGGACAAGATTCGTTCTGAACAACTTCGTGATGCTGAAATCAAGAAGATGGTAGAACACATCAAAGAAGGCAAGGAGAAATTTAAGTCCTTCTCAATGGATGACAAGGGAACTGTGTTCTTCGAAGGACGCATTGCAGTTCCTCAAGTTCAAAGTCTCAAAGATGTCATTCTCAAGGAGGCTCATGAAACTCCTCTCTCCATCCACCCTGGAAGTACAAATATGTACCAGGATCTCAAGACGCTGTATTGGTGCCTGGCATGAAACGTGAAATTGCTCAATACGTTTCTGAATGCGACGTTTGTCAACGTGTTAAGGCAGTCCATCAGAAAACAGCCGGTCTACTCCAACCTCTGAAAATCCCTGAGTGGAAGTGGGACATGATTGAAATGGACTTCGTCACTGGTTTTCCAAAGTCCAAGAAGGGCAACGATGCAATCTTCGTTGTTATTGATCGTCTCACTAAAGTAGCTCACTTCTTTGCTGTCAAAGAAACAATCTCAGCTAGCCAGTTAGCAGAGCTCTACACAGCAAAGATTGTTCCTCTTCATGGTGTTCCATTGGAAATAAGCTCAGATCGTGGAAGCATATTCACTTCTCATTTCTGGAAAAGCTTTCAAGAAGCATTGGGCACCAAACTTCTGTTCAGCACAGCTTACCATCCTCAGTCTCAAGGGCAAGTCGAAAGAGTCAATCAGATTCTCGAGGATATGCTCAGAGCATGTGGTCTCTCCTTTGGCATGAAATGGGAGGAATGCCTTCCATATGCTGAATTCTCCTACAACAACAGCTTCCAGGCAAGCCTAGGCATGGCACCATTTGAAGCACTCTATGGCCGCAGATGCAGGAGTCCAATAAATTGGTCTGGAGCAGGTGAACGTTCACTCTTAGGCCCTGACATTGTTAAGGAAGCCGAAGCGAAAGTTCGTATCATTCGTGACAATCTCAAGATTGCTCAGTCTCGTCAGAAAAGCTACTATGACAGCAAGCACAGGGATATGATCTATGCACCTGGTGACAAGGCATATCTCCGTGTAACTCCCCTCAGAGGCACTCATCGTTTTGGTGTGAAAGGAAAGGTTGCACCAAGATACATTGGTCCTTTCAACATTCTCTCAAGGCGTGCGGAAAATGCCTATCGTCTTGAACTTCCAGAAAAACTATCCAAGGTGCACGATGTGTTTCACGTGTCACAGCTCAAGAGGTGTTTCAAAGATCCAGATCGTGCAGTTGATCGTGATTCAATTGAACTGCAAGATGATCTATCTTATGAGGAGCACCCTGTTTGTATTCTCGATGAGACCGAGCGTAAGACTCACAACAAGAGCACCAAGTTCTTGAAAGTGCAGTGGTCGCATCATTCCGATAAAGAGGCAACGTGGGAGACCGAAGAGGATCTTCGCAAGAAGTATCCGGACCTTTTCCTTTCTCAGTGGGAATCTCGGGGCGCGATTCCTTCAAGGGGGGGCGTTTTGTAACATCCCAAGTATGAAAAACCACCCTAGCATGTTTGTTTCTTGTTTATTATTGTTTTGCATCATGGCATCTTAATCATTGCACTTGTTTTCATTTGGTTTGCATCTGTTTTTCATTGTTTTCACAATTGAAATTCAAACCAATATTTCAAATGCTTTGTTCATACTTGCTCTGTTACAATTTCTCAAATAAAAAGTTCAACTCAAAACTCCATTTGTTTCCATGAAAAAATAAGAAGCTCAACTATTAATTTGTTCTTTAATCATCCACTTAATTCCAATTGGCATTCAAAATTCAAATCAAATCACAAACAGCACCCAATTTAAAATTATGAAAATTACCAAAACAATTCTAATCTTTTGTTTCTATTTTAAACTCTAGGGTTAACCCTATTTAAACCTTGTTTCAATATTTCACTTAATAATTAAAATCCATTAAAATTTGAATCAATTACAAACAGCACTTATATTTTGAAATTTATGGAAAACAAAAGTGGTCAAATGGGTACTGACACAATAAATAAGCAACCCAATTTTTTCCTAGAATTTTCCTAACTCAAAAATCCTTCTTTTTCTTCCTATTTCATTTCTGCAAAAAAAACAGAACAAAAATAAAAAAAAAGGAAAAACGCCAGCGAGGAGGGGAGCAGAACGCAGGCCCAGCCCATTTTCTTCTCTCCCTCGGCCCGTACCCCTTCGGGGTCTTCTCCTAACTGTACGGCGAGCATCGGGCGAGGCCACATCGCCGGCAGTAACGCGCCGACGGCCGTGAGCAGTCCCCTAGCCCTATATAGCTACCCTAGGACCCCCCGAGCTGCTGCCCTAGCCCCTACCTCCCTCCTCCCTCGAGAGCGCCGCCAATTTTCCCTCTCACTGCCCCGTTCCCCACCTCTGCAACCTCACCGGAGCTCCCACTTCTGAATCCTCGCCGCTCACCGCCGGTAGGATGGGCCTCCGTGCAGGATGGCACCGGGAACAAAATCCCCTCAGCTCCAGCTACGCCCTCGACACCGCCGCTGTGCCTGACACCAACCGGAGCGCCGCCGCCATCTTCCACGTCGTCGCCGGACATTTCTCCCCCGAGCCTCTGCTACCTCAACGACGGAGGTGAGCAGACGATCCTCTCCGCTCCCTCTCTCTCTGCTTGCGCGAGCACCACCACACGCAGCAGCACGCAACAGCAGCGAGCCAGCAGCATCCAGCATCGCTGCGGCAGCGTTGATCGCCGCCGTCCACCGTCGTTTCTCTGTCGAAAGTTCAGACAAACTTGTTCAGTTAAAAATTCAGATTCGATAACTGAACGTTATCCTCACTACGTCGCGTATACTGACAAAGAGCGATTCGTACTGCAGTGGTTGCAACGCTTGCGCGCGCGCCCCCGGGTGCAGGTTCGAGCCCTGCCCCGCGCGATTAAAATCCAATCTTTTGCGCTGGGCTGCTGACAGGCGTGGCCCACCTGTACGTGGCAGTGCTGCCACGCGTGCATCCACGCTGGCCCAGGGGCCCTCTGTCAGTGGCAGTGGCTAGCCACTGCAGAGTGAAAAACGTTTTCAACCTTTTCTTTTTCATTTTAAATCCTTTCTCAATTACAGATTGGTCCCTGAAATGAAAATGCTAATAACTTTTAAATTACAAATCCAATTAATAAAAATAAAATATGTACACCGCACCAAATTTAATTCTCTACCTGTTTATAACATTTGTATTCTGTTTTGAATAATTCAAATGCATTCAAATTTCAAATTTAAACAATTCATTTAAAATTTGATTAATTGCATAACTATTTCATACTTAATCCAAAAAATGCAAATAAAATATGTTTTCCATGCTATTTTAAACCACCTTTTCAAATATAAATTTTGTTTCATGGTTTGAATAATTAAAATTGCTTAAATTACTTAAACCTTGTTTAAATCATTTAATATTGCTAAATTCATAACTTGCTCAAATTAAATTATTTTTTGAACATGTAAAATATGTTTTCAAACTAGAAAAGTATAAACTTTTCAACTATGAATTTGAATTTATGTTTTGAACAAATAAAATTCAAATAATATTCACACTTGAATTAAATTCAATTAAATCTTGTTTAAACTTGTTTAATTCATAATTAAATCCTTGTAATTCCTTTTTCAATAATTGAAACATGTAATCCAACTAAAATTGTGTGTTCATTTCAAATATGAACTTTGTTATCTATTTTGGACAATTTAAATTGCTGAAAACAACAATTGCTTGTGTGACACCTTTAAAGAACCAAAATTCCTTAACTTAATAACTAAAATTCCAAAATTGGTAAACCTTAATTCCAATGGTTTCTATTGTTGTTATTTTGCTGTTTTCCTCATCCATGCATCATACTAAACCACTTTCACCTGTTGGTTAGTTGTAAAACAATTGTTTCAACCATAATTCATGGACCTTTTCCATATGCAATCCAAATTGCATATGGGTCCATTTAAACATGTTACCATGTCAACTAGTTTATTTTGATGCATCCATTAAATGGTCATGCATCATCCCATGATTGTGCACTATGCCATGTTATTGATTGTTTATCTCTCTGCGTTGTTTGTTTGCTTCTTCTCGGATAGACGACGACGTTGAGACAGACGATACTTACGACACCCCTTCTGAGGATCTAGCTCAGTACCAGGCTGCTGAGTTTGAAGGCAAGTATTCACTCACATGAACCATTGTATTCCTTTCAACATTGGATATCGATACTTTCCGTTGTCTTTCTGCTAGCCATATGAATCGTTGCTTCTGTTACGAACCTATCACATGTTATCCTTTAACCCTGATATAGCCTCACCTCCACACCTATAACCCTTTTGCTTGTTGCCCGTGTCTTACTAGCATGCTTAGGGTTGTTTCTGCTCGAGTCTGTTACCCGTTACTTTCAGTTACTATATTTCTATTATGTTCTGGGGCTCGATGTTAAACAACAACCTGTTAATTTTGAGGTAATAATAATTTGCTGATAAGGCACCGGCAGGAGGCCCGGCGTGGTTTTGAGGCCTGCTAGTGTCGACCCTAATTAGGAAAAGGGTCTTGTCTACTGATCCATGATGAGCGCACTAACCGCATGTGGGAAGCGTGTATGGGCGCCCCCCTCAATTTGATTCGATTCGCATCTCGTCCAAATCGCCACACTTAGTTCGGGCTTTCCATTTGTTGCACGCATATGCAGGTACGAACCCGAGGCCAGGGTGGAACTTTTGTAGTCGGCATTTAGGGCGGCGTGGTCTTCCAGTGCTACGAGGGTCCCCTTTTCTTCGTGGGGCTCGATTAGCCGCGCACGCACAGCACGTGGTTCTTTGGGCTTGATGCGAAGAAGAGTTGAGTTGTGTAGAGTGCCTCGCTTGGTGGGTTTGATTCCCGTCTGGTGGGATATTCTTACGTGTACGGCCAAATTGGTGCACCCCTGCAGGGATAAATCTTCTCGAGAAGCCGTGTTTTCCGCGGTTGTGGTTGACTTGGTGAAAGTACTGGCTAACAAGTACTCAGAACAACTTACACCTAACTAATGATAACTTGACTAGTAATAGTCTCATCGACACAATAACTTGAACCATCATTAATCCAACCGTGTGAGTTATCCTCGGATTGCTTCTTTGGATAAGGGGCGAGATCCAGGATGGGTTTGTTTGGAGTTAGTTATAGTTGGTTACGATACTCTATCTTATCCCCTTTCTGTTAGCCGGAAGTTGTATCATGTCCTGTAGATGGTTAGTGCAGCCAGCTGCCGCATCTTTTGTATCACCTTTTCTTCCGTTGAACCCAAGGCATTTGTGCTTGGTGTTGACGGGTTATACTTTGGTGAATTGTGAGTCTTGCTTGCCAGTATGTTTATGTACTGACCCCTTTGGGGCTGTGGTTTCCGCAGACTATGCTTACGAGGATCCCCGTGACGGCTACTACGTGGAGTTTGACGAGGCTGCTAACGGGTAGATAGCGGACCCGGGCAGGATCCGAGACATCGTGGATGGGCTCCGTTTTCTTTTCATTCCCGGCTTCTTAAGCCTATTTGGATTTTGTATGTACTCAGACCCTTTGAATGCTTCCTCTGAGATGTAATGATGTTATGTTGGGACATGTGTCCTCTGGATGATTGTATTTGCTATCTCTGCTCTAGTGAGAGCCATCTGCAACTTATTTCTATTTATTTGTGTCTTAGAGATATGTTGTGTTATCATTTTGTTAAACGCCGTTGACGTACCATGTGTGTATGGTATGAAGTACGTCAATGGTAGTATCCTGATTTCTATGGGATGGTTTACGTAGACGATGAACAGTAGAGGTTGGTTGTCACACATACGTGTGTTGGCCTACTCGTAAGAGATGCGGGTGCCGGTAAGCCCCGTAATCCAATCAACTACTGTTCAACGGAACTGCGAGTATCCTCTAGAAGTCCGGGTGCGACACCGGCCTTAGGTGAGGGCTCGGACTCGTCCTCCTTGCTCCTCCATTTCCCTTTCTCTATTAGCCCTTCTTTATCCATTGTCGCAAGAAGGAAAGGAGGAATGATGCTCCGGCTCCAATTGCCAGAAGATTCGCCTTCTTCCTCGGCTCCGGCGGCAGCAGCCGCGGCGGCGAGCTCCTCCCCGACGAGAGTGAGCCTTTCCTCCACCGTTTCCGGAGGCGGAGGCGGAGTAGAAGAAGATGTGGCCAGGTTATCGGCCGCGAGAGGCAGATCCTCGCGGTCCTGGCCACCGGAAGCTTTCTCCGGCACGACGGCGGTGGCACGGCTCGGCGAATCCAATAACAGATCCATCTCGTTGATGATGTCGTCGATCTCCGTGGCAACGGAGCGCTCCGGGGATGCGCGTGGTGAGTCCATTTCGCGGCGGCGCGATGAGGACCGTGAGTTCTCCGACGTGAAATCCGGGGACAGAGCTTGCGTGAGCTCGAGCTCTGTTTCGTCCTCACTGGACTAAGGCGATGGCTGGGCGCTTGATCTGGGAGGTGAGAAGGGAGCGGAAGGTTTGCCGGAGAGGATGAATAGGCTATTTACAGCCCGAAAATCCTTTACGATGCGTACTAACAGCACTTTTGACCGTTGGATGCTCAACGCGTGTCACTCGTCGAAAAATCCGGGAAATGAATCGACAGGTGATAATGTCTATCTCCTCGTTTCATGTGAGAATCTGTCAGAGATACGTTTCAGGGTTTCACACGCGAAAACCCAAATGTCCCTGACGTCAGCACGATTTGAAGAAAAAGCCGGATTTCCCGAAATCCGAGTTTTGTGTTAAAGCATGAATTGAAGGAAAAGAAGAATCAAGACGAAGAGCCAACATTTCTCGGAAATAAGATAGTGATTCCGAGTCTTAATCCTTCTTGGGGGCTGCTGTCGGATATATACCAGCTAGGGGTATATCAGATGGTGTCCTGAAGTGTCGGATTACCAGGGTGGCCTGAATGGTAATGAGCTACGGCCCATTGGGCGGCCCAGTAAGCTGACGGACAGAAGCCGGATTCTAGAAGAACCCGGATCACGGCCCGCGTGGTACGGCTTAGAGTAGAAGGCGGATTCTTGCCTTCCAAGTTAGAATATACCGTAGTCTTCCAGGTTTCCTATTCTGTAAGCCCTAACCCGGCTATTATATAAAGCCGGGCGGGAGGTAAAAAAGATATAGACAATAAGCTAGAAGCTAACTCGCCGAGAGGTTGATCCTTGCCGAGTAGCTAAACCTAACTCGCATTGTACTTTGTATACTTCAGGCTTCAGCCCTGATTTAGTAAGATTGCAGGAGTAGGAACGCCTCCTAGTTGCGACGTACCAAACCTGGGTAAAACCTCGGTGTCATTGTCCATCATACGACCACGTACCCCACAATCTCTATCGGTAGTCTCATGGCACCCCCGTCTATGAATTCTACTACGATGTCTCGACAGTTGGCGCCCACCGTGGGGCCAGTGACGTCAGGCGTTATGTTTCAATCGGGGATACTCAGCGGAATTGGCGGTACCATAACTATCGGGAGTCTGGAATTTGACAACAACGTCGGGCGCTTCCTCGACAACGGATCGTACATGCCAGCACAGAATCATCTGGTAAATGCCTGCGTTTTACCGATTGGATCTGCAAACATCTTTATCGGATTAACTGCAGAAGCAATGGGATTCTATCGTGGAAGCAAATTTATACCACCCGCCCTATACCCAGTCGAAGAATACTATGACGCCAAATTTTGCCCAGATTGCCGATACTCTGCCGAATCGCACTTTATCGGTATGGTGCAATCCGAGATCGCCGAAACCACGGATGAAAGCAATCCTGTGGAAAAGGCAGAAAACAACAATCCCACAACTGAGGTGGAAGATCCGACATCCGTCAATATGACGACGAACTCGGAAGCTGACTCTGTGATAGCCGCCATTGAGGCGAGATTAGAGTCGGAACCCAGATCGGACCAGTTCGATACCGAAGACGAAGACGTAGACGCTTTCGAGAGAAAAGTCAAATCTTTTCAAGAGGGATTCCACGAAGTACTGATGGCAAAACCGGCTGAAAACACGGATGTCGAAAGTAAGGAAAGCCCTAGAACACCTCCGCCAGAGGAAAGAGAGGATGGAGAAGCCAGTCCAACTTACCCGGATGTCAAGGAATTGACAAAGGAGGAACCTGGTAAAAAACCTCCCTCTTCCAAGAAAAAACACAAAGCTTCCAAGAAACTCCAATACAAGCTACGAAAGAAAAAATTGGCTGATCCAGCCAACGAAAACCTGGAAGCAGGAGGAGGAAGTGGAGTTAAGCCCGTGGAGAAGAAAACGAAGGAAATCTCTGTTCCGCCAATGCCAGAACAAGACGAGCAGGAGCTACTTCAAACACCAGTGGGACCCCACGAACCCCCTGAAGTGCTGGAAGCCAGGAGACAAGCTCTCCAAAGGAAACAACAACATCTTTTCCGAACTCGGGAACATCTCCAAAAAACCCAAGCTGACATTAAGTTAAAGCAGGAAGAAATCGAGGAATATGAGAGAAGGAATAGATCTGGCATTAAACCTACACGGTTACCCGGAATCGCAAGAACGGAAGTACTGCCGCCAAAGGAACGGTTTCAAAACCCGGCCTGGCAAAAGCAAGTAAACGGCAAAGATGCTAGGGGCGAACCTATATACAAAACCGCAGCAGAAAACGCGGAGGCCGCGTTCTCTATCCTCAACAACGATCTGTACTCCAATGCCAAAAAACTTCAAGGGGTGTACGCTTTCTTAGGAAAAGCATTGCAACAGCAACAACGAAGGCAAGAAAGATCAGGGAAGTTGCATGACGACTCAGTCCTATGCAAAACAGCTACATGCGCCGCTGGAGCACCTGGACCTGAAGAACCTGGAGATTCAAATAATTCGAAAGAGAAGAAAGAAGATCCGAGAAAGGACAAGAAAAAGCCTGATAACAAGGATGCAGCGTCCAGAACCGGATCCCATCTGCGGAAAGATGGAATTAATCCCCGAGATCGGGAAGAACGAAACCGGAAAGACGACAAAGCAATGCCGCCTCCGAGATGCCCTGTTGAAAAAGCCAGAAGATACGACATTCCTCACAGGCGTGAGAGATCCCGTACACCTCCCAGGAATAAGGAAAGACATAGGAGCAGAACTCCACCTTATCCCAAAGGGCACGACAACGGAGGAAATAGAGACAACCCCGGAAGAGCGCGTTCGCGCAACAATGGTAAAGAATATCCTTCGAGGTTGTGCCGTTCGAAAGCGTGTATCACGCAATACTCGGACGTCCAGCTTTCGCCAAGTTCATGGCAAGATCATGTTATATCTATAACAAGTTGAAGATGCCGGGGCCAAAAGGAGGAGTAATCACCATAAGTGGAGACTTCAAATTGGAAAACGAGCTAGAAAAAGAAAACGCCCTTTGTGCAGAAAAAGTGATAGCAAAGGAGGAATTAAAGGAGCTAGCAAAAGAAGTATCGCCTACAAAAATGCCGGCAGGAAAAGAAACCCGGAAGCCGGCAGACAGTTTCAAATCTTCCGAGAATACAAGACAGGTTATCCTAGATCCCAAACTATGCGATGATACAAAGAACAGAATAAACAATTGCAGAGAAAACCAATAAACTCGCCCCATCGGTTCACAGAGAAAACCTTGAGAACAAAGCATAAGTCACCAACTATGAATGCGGGAGCTCCTGAACAAACCTCACAATGGCCTGCAGAGTTAGGCATGAGTCACATGACATTGACAGAATAGAGACCAGATAACTAACCTGAAAGTCTAAGTAGTTTGTATCGCCCTCCAACAAACAAATAAAAACCACATAAACCCAACCACATAGTATGTAAGAGTAGGTAAATACTAAATGATTCATTTCAATCTGAGATCTACCTAATTTGGCAATTAGCACTTCCCCAAGTTCCAGTGACCACTAGTTAATGGGGGACCATCATGCAGCACCAATATTGGGATCCAAAGCATAACAAACCAGAGGGCTCTCTGTCACTCATTCACCATTACAGCAGCGCCAAGAACACGAACATGGCGACCACCTGAAGCAGCAACCCAATAATCCATCAGTTCATTATTGCAGGAGCTAGGGAAGAGGAATAGAGGCTCAAGATTCACCATGAGAAAGCAGGAACAGACCCGGAGAAGGTGGTAAGGGAGCTTCCACCCATGCCACCTCACCGCCCTCGCCAAGGACAACCACCCAACACCGCTAAAAGAAGACAGAACCCTCCTTATCACATAAAAGGGCGTCGTTGTGCGAGAGGGAGAAAGGTCCAGGAATCAAGAACTTGCGCGGACAGCCGCCAGCCCCGTGGACACGACTGTTCAAGATGACTGGTCAGTTACAGAGCAGCAACTTCTATCGCTGCCGCGTCGACGCGTGGGGTAGCCGATGTTGTCGCTGTCGGTCCCAATGGTCGACGCACAATCCTGATTCCTTACCTGCACTTGCAAATATATCATGAGTTCAGCCTAGTTGACAGTTAGCTATATGATCAAGAACATTATATCGCTTGTTTGTTACCTCAGGCGATAGCAGGAAATTCAGAGCTTCATGAACATCAGGGTCATCAGAGGATGCCAAAGAACCTTCGAAAAAAGGATCAGGAATTTTGTGAGGTCCCAAAATTCTTTCATGACCACCTACAAATATACTCTTCATAAACGGAAATATTGATCCTAGCACACGGACTTTTTCCTGGCTCAGATCAGTTTCCCTGGATATCTTCAGGAATGATTCATAGCCAATTTTGTTTTATTTGTCCACTGTCTACATCAGAGCAACATAGCCTACTATAAAATAAGATGGTTAGCAGTCGGACAGCACATGGTTTGCACAGTTAGCTATATGCATATTGTGCATTCCGTTACGGCGCTAACCTTTTGGACATATGGAGGGAGCAGTGATGTCTCTCAACCTTCTAGAAAGACAATAAAACGACGGACGGCTTCATTTATGGTGGCCTCATGGCCAAGTTCCGCAAGAGCGGTTAAGAGTGTGCCTCTTAGCAGTGCATTCAGGTGGCCATCATCATCTTAGCATCCCAATCAACTCTCCTGCAAAGGATTCTATGAGATTAGGAGAGACTGCACGATGAACTGTACTTCCACTACATAATAATAAGAACAAACCAGTTACTGTGCAAATGGCTCAAGAAAGTCTATTAGGAAGTTTTTCATATTACTCAGCTCTCTAGGTGCAGCAACTGTCATCATCTCGAAAATGCTCAGAATTGTCTATGGAGCCAAGAGGAAACAAATTCTTAGAGCAGAATCAAGTTTAGGAAACACCTGTGGAGCACACCTGAACATATATAAAGTATAGCATGTCAGTAGTACCTCCAACAAGAAATTTGTACTGCATTGAACTAACAAACACATCTCAAATTCAGTCTAGAATACCTATAAATAATAATGACTTCTGATATTTGTGTTGTTGCATCTCGTGAAAGAGGGTAATACAATTCTACAAAATATGTGTTTAATTACAATTTTAAAATGGTCGATGGACATGCAATTGATCTTACCAGTTTCTTAAGTAACTGCTCGACTGATTTTTTGTGTGTATTCTAGCTGATTGTAAGAGAAAGGCGTAACCGAGGAGAGAGGGGAGAGGGTAGGTGGATAAAAGGAAAGGACGCCCTGGCCTCCCCACCCGTCGGATGTCCCGCCGACGCCACTGCCAGAGGATAAGGGAGAGAGGCGCGGCCGAGGAGAGAGGGGAGAGAGGGGAAAGGACACTCTGGCCTTCGCTCGTCGTTCCCGGTATTCTGCGCCACCGTATGCCGCGCCGCCGCCGCCGCCAGGGGGCTCGGGAGAAAGAGAGATACGACTGTGACAGCCAACAGGCCAGCGCGTGGCCAGGACCGCCGCGTGGAGCACCAGTTA
Organism: Alopecurus myosuroides; assembly: GCA_028641055.1. Taxonomy (NCBI): domain Eukaryota; kingdom Viridiplantae; phylum Streptophyta; class Magnoliopsida; order Poales; family Poaceae; genus Alopecurus; species Alopecurus myosuroides. Next base: position 217,138,926 of record CM054063.1, on the reverse strand, counting down.
GCTCGACATCTGCATGCGCACGGGAACATAAAGGCCCACATGCAGCGACAGCACACGCCAGAGGGGCCACAAACAGAGGCACATAGCGTTGCTGGTTGCCTGAGATCGCTCACAATCCATTGAACTTATAGCTGAAAGGAATATCTAGTACCAATCTTTATGTTTGATATTTTACTTGTTCAGTGGACCGGTCGGAAGGGTAACCTATTTCAACAAGAGTAATGTTGATTTGATATGGGGTTTGTTCCCGGGGGATCGTATTAGACATGTATTTCTCCTTGATTTCCTTTGTTCGATTTGTTTTTGCCTTGTTCCTCGTCTTCTTTGTGTTTCGTCCCCGTGACCACCACAAATCGTGAAGATAGGGCATCTCTTGGTATGCACATGCATCATCTGGTATCAGAACTCTTTGTTTTTTCACCATTTTTTCTTTCCCGTCTAATTTCGAAACCATGTCAAAAAAGGATTTTAACTGATTTATCGATTCTTCGAGTTTTCTGTAAAATTGATCCATGAATTGTTGCCTAATAGACTTTGACACCTTTCCATATTCCAAATTATGCCCATTTTTTCTTGAATTTTGGAGTTGAAAGGAGGATTTTTTTTAGGAAGAAGAAAGAGGCTAAACTTGCAGCTGTGAGACCACCCGGCGACCATCCTGGCAGTTTGCCTTCCTCCCTTTTACCCTCAAATTTTCTTTTGGTCATATCTTGCAGTGTTTCTCTATTTGGGGTGATCCAAATTGCTACATGAAGCCCTCGACATCCTCTAAAATGACACCCCGGAGTGCCATCGATCTGTCAAACCCTGGTCGCAAGTCTGGGATCAAGATCGAATGTATAACTTGCTTCCATTTGCTAACCCTTCTTCATTTACGCTACCTTGTCCTATTCAGACTAGCTCATTTATATTGCAGTCATTGCACGAGTACCACCATGAGTGAGTGTTTGCATACACATGGGTGTAGCATCAAGTAGAATCCTGGCATTAGCATAAAAATAAAAATAATGAAAAAGAGTGGTGTCAAATATTTATCACTTGTAGGTACGATAAGCTTCGAAGCCGCAACAGTGAGAATAACAGTTGGCATTGCGCAAATGTTGTTTCCTTATATAAATTGCAATTCGAGTTAGCATCCTCTTTGTGTTGGTGTGACGCCCAGATTAGTCTTTAGTATGACCATTTTTTCATCGCTCGCCCTTTGGTCACACTAACCTCATTTATCACTTATGTGTGTTTCCATTTGTTTCCGTGTTTGTGACATCAATTTCTTTCGTAACTAGTCATTGTGGTTTTCTTCTACTTTCAACACTAGACTTTTCGTTGATTTTTTTGGATTTCCTTAACACTTTCCAAACCTTGAGATCCTCGTAAGTGTGTGTGTGTGTGTGTGTGTGTGTGTGTGTGTGTGTGTGTGTGTCTTGGGTCTCATTTCTCAAATTAATCGCTCTTGTGACAAACCATTATCCTTGGTAAGCCCAGTTGACCCGATATTATCAAACAAGGTAAGAGCTAGTAAGCTATCCACCATATATATTTGTTTTCTCACTTGCCTTTGTTGAGATCATGGCTAGGGATAGTGTTATCGCAATCTTGAGCTCGGGGGATGGGGAAACCCATTCCATCACAACAACAACGACTACGTGTCACATGATGAGCATGTGAGATCCGATATCTCGTTTGGAACGGATTGGGGAGCTACAAGTGTTGGCTTCAAGCTCAACAAGCAAGCCTCACCGATCAAATGGCGCAACAAAGAACAACTTTTGAGGTACAACTTGTGCAGATCAACATGGACCTCGCCAACCTTGCTCGTCGACCTCATACTTCATCATCTTCACATCGCTCACGGAGCTTGTCAAGGTCATGCCAAGCAAGAGAGTAGCTCATGACCCTCACCATTCTCGTCATCATGATTGACATCCAACGAAACATGAGCACGGATTACACCGACATGAAGGTTAATTATCCTCCTCCCTCGCCACAAGATCGACATGGACCACATGATGATTATCCTCCATCACCACAAGCTCGACATAATGCGCCTTTACAACAACCTCCTCAACATCAGCAAGATAATCGTTTTCATCCTTCACCACCACAACTGCCTAAGTATAATGATGGTTCTGGTTCACATGACTTCTGGAGGGTGCTCGACCACATAGGAGACCTCCAAGACCACAACTTCACCATCATCATAATCAAGAAGACCATGTGGATGGTGCTACTCCTAACCGACATCATCATGACCGCCAAGAGTGTGAACCTTAAGATCGTCATTGTGAAGGTGATGGCTCTATTTTATATGTGATTTTCCACGGACATTTCCTCTCATTTGATTTAGTTTTCATTGAAATTTGTCCTAACATTAACCCAAATATCACGATGTTTAGAGACATTCTATTTTCTGATGTGACTTTCATGAATCATACAAACAAAGATGGAAATGATCCACAACAACGAAAATGCGAGCAAAACAAGCAATTACACAAAAGATGGAATTTAATGCCTTATCTAGGGAGTTGTAACAAACTCAGGTACGATGGCACCCAACCGTACCAGCCACCATACCACATGCCGCTGCCTTCATCACATCAAAAGGAATAACATTTGTGAAGGCACGAGAGGTAGAAAACATATGTATCGACTAGGAGACAGAACAGAGAGTAGAAGACGAGATCTAAAGAGGTGACCGCTTGCCAAATCTTTCTCGTGATCGTCTTATCCAACCCTAATCACTTCACCATCATTCCACCGCACAATAGAGAGAGATCCATTGTAGTATCTAGGGTTGTGAAACTCCTGTCTAGATTGAACTTGTGATTTGGTATTTGTTTATATTCAACTTATTGAGGCATGCTAAGGTAATACTGCTTGTTGAAGTGGACCACGCGCTCGTTGGGAGACCCCAAGAGGAAGGTATGATGCAGTGTAGCATTATTTTACCACGGTTATGGAACCAGCGTTATCAATCTAGTAGGACTTCAAAGTCTCTCAGTAAATTGCTTGTTGTCTGGCGCTTCAGCAATCGTGAACCTGCACACAAACACAAACTCTCTCTTGCTCCCAACTTTTCGACAAGATTGTCAATCTTCTCGTCTTGCCGAAACTAGATAACTTATTGTATCGAATGGTTGGAGAAGATTAAATAAAAATGGAACAGTGAGAAAGTGATGATGAAAAGCAAGTAAACAAGGTTGTAATCAATACGGAAAATAGGATCAGGGGCCATAGTTTCACTAGTGGTGTCTCTCCTAAGAACAATAACATGCCGGGTAAACAAATTACAGTTGCGTAATTGACAAATCATGAATGTATAACAATACTATTATGACGAGATATAGTTCATAGGTTCTAACATTGTAGGCATTACGTCAAGATAAATAGACCGCCATCCGAAAACATCTATCACTAATAGTCCACCTTGAGACAACTATCCAGCAAAGATCGCTGGTATTAAGTTGCAGCAATGAAGTGATTGATTCGTGTGCAACAGACAGTTGCATTAAGAATAGTACGTAATGTAAGCAATAATTCCCATCCGTAGACAATAACACCGATATTTTCTCCCTAGTGGCAACAACACACCCCCCACCCGTCATGTTTCTGTCACTCGAGCACACATGAAAAGAGGCATGAAGCCACTATCTAGCATATAAACCCTCTCTTGGAGGTGCATACAATAAATTGGCCAAGTAAATCGTACACATAGGAGAGCATTGCAAGAAAAGATTAAAACTCTCTAAAGATATAAGTGAAGCATCTCAATATTACATGAACAAAATAATCATAATATCATGGTTCATCGGATCCCAACAAACACAACATGTAGCAATTACATAACGGTGATCTTGATCATGTTAGGCAACTCACAAGATCTAAACGTGGTGGAAAAAAGTGGAGAGAACACTATCTAGCTACTGCTATGGACCTATAGTCCCGGTATGAACTACTCACATATCTATCCGGAGGCAATCATGGCGATGTAGAGGCCTCAAGTGACGATTCCTCTCTCCGGCAGGGTGCCGGAGCGGGACTCGAGAAGCCCTAGATTGGACTTTCGAGGTGACGACGCCTCTGTATCTGTTCCGTAGAAATTTTCTCTGTCCCTGGCGTTTTTAGGGTTCATGTGATTTTATAGGCGAAGAGGCGGCGAGAGGGGGTGTCGGGGGACACCAGATGACCCCTAGGCGCGGCCTAGGGTTACCCCGTGCCTGTCACCCCTCTGGTGGCCCCAGGTCACCTCTCCAACTCTCCTTTGGACTCATTCTTCGTTCTGGTGAAAAATAAATCTCCATAAATTTTCAGCCCATTCCGAGGATATTTCTTTTAAGAACTTTTATGAAATACAAAAACAGTAGAAAACATAACTGACCCTTGGCATCTTGTTAATAGGTTAGTCCATGAAAACATCTGGAAACAAAGGAAAACATGGGAAAACATGTAGAAAACATAGCATGGAGCATAAAAAATTATAGATACGTTTGGGATGTATCAACATCCCCAAGCTTAACTTTTGCTCGTCCTCTAGTAGATAAGCGATAACAAAGATAATTTTTGAGGTATATGCAGCCAACACAAACTTGATCAATCATTGTAAAATCATTGTAAGCTGAGAACAAAGCACTTTAACAAAGACATGATAAATTCTATTTGAACAATGAAAACTTACCAACTATGTTGCACATGAAAAGTAGCACAAAATAATTGACAATAAGCAATAATGCATTGAAAGTGATACGTTTGTTCGGTCATAATGAAAAACATGATAAAGTGGTATCTCGCTTGTCCTTCATGGAAGAGCAAGACATAAATGTTAGGACACCTTCAAAGTTCAAGTGGTTACTAGATACAAATAATTTTAGACAAGCAATACCACAGTCATATTCCAATCAATAATAAATGTTGGGACTGTGCACATTATACTCAGAATGACAACTATGCTCTCTTAATCGGTGCATAAATTAAGAAGGTTAAGACTCATCATATATCTAAAAGAAAGTACCTTCACAGAGGGAAGAAGGGATCACTCATGTGCTAGAACTTTTTTATTTTATAAAACAAAGCATATTGAAAATATAATTTTGAGAGAGTTGTATGTCTATGTCAATGAATGCTAATAAATGTTTTATCATCTTTTTATGTCAAATGGCTTCTAAGAGCGTCTCCCATAGAGGAATGCTAACATTCCTCTTCTCCTTTGTTTACACAAGCTATGTTTGAACTGATTTCTTAGGATAAAGTGTGGATAGATTAATTGTTGTAATTTATCTTTTGTGGACGCGACACCCGTTTGCCATCTCTTTTTGCAGTATTGAGGACAAGCACATTATGCATGCAAGTCAAGAGGTTAAGCCATCCAACACGAATAAATAATAAAGCTTTTAATACTTCCTCGTGAGCTAAAGGAGCAGCACAAAACAAGGTTTAATAATTTTGAAGGTTTTAAAGTTAGCACACGGGCAATTTACTTGGAATGGCAGGGAAATACCATGTATGGGTAGGTATGGTGGACACAATGGAATAACTTTGGTTTAAAGGAGTTGGATGCATGAGTAGATATCATACTTAGTACAGGTGAAGTCTAGCAAGAGACTGGGAGCGACCAATTAAGAGAGCAATAATGACCATAATCATGTATGGCGACAAAACATCATTGATCAAATCATAAAGTGATATCACAAGTCTAAAAATAGATGATCATCAAGGCTAAATGTGACTTTGTTTATAGTCATAACATGGTGTGAGTATGCGCCAAGTAAATCCAAATAAATCTTCAAAGGAGAACACCATAATAACAGGCTTCATTATGATCAAGAAAAACACATGATTTAATTTCAATAGCACCTTAAGCACTCTCGGTTATTTAAGACTAGTCATGAAGAATCATAAATTACTAAGGACATAATTAAAATAACATATAACATGACATCCCAAAGCCTAGTCACGTTCTAAACAAGCTTCCTTTGCACCACTATAGGCATGAAATATTTTTCTCCCATCCAACACCAATAAACATAATTGAAACAACTCTCTTAAAATTATTCATTAAATACCAGAGAGACAATCATAGATAAATACATAAAACTAACAATCTCTTAACAAAATATGAAAGGAAAACAAGAGATAAAAACAACAGTACCAATAACTAAACACTCACAAAGCAATAATAGTGAAAACTAGAACGTTCTAAACAATAAATGGAATGTGTTTCTCTCCAACAAAGAATGCTAGGATCCAACCATTTTTTACCATCCAGCAAAAAAAACTAAATTCAAAATAAAAATATGCTCCAAGAATAACACATACTATGTCAGTCAATAAAAAATATAGTGTCCTGAAAGGTGACTTGATAATTTTGTTGATGAAGAATGGGATGCCTTGGGCATCCCCAAACTTTGACGTTTATACTTCTTGGATATTTCTTGGGGTGACATGGGCACCCTCAAGCTTGATATTTTATACATCCTTCATCTTCTCGTATCATCCTCCTCTCCTTACACTTCAAAACTTCCTCCACGCAAAACTTTGCATAATCTTCATTAGCGGGGTAAGTGCATCAAATTAAATACACCCACTTGGTTCAGTTTTACCCCAAGAAAAACACTCAGTTTCAACATTATCTACTATGAAAACTTATTTTAAAGCTTCCCCTCCCGATACGTCCCAAACGTATCTATAATTTGTTATGCTCCATGCTTGTTCTCTACATGTTTTACCTATGTTTTATTATGTTCTCTATCATTTATTGGACAAACCTATTAACAAGATGCCTGATACGCGTAGATGTACGCTCGTTGGGAGACCCCAAATGTAAGGTTTGAAGAGCACAACAACAAGTTTTCCCTCGGAAAGAAACCAAGGTTGAATCGACCAGTAGGAGAAATCACTTCTGAAGGTTGTTTACAGTTGATGTTGGCAGGACGCACTACCAGGATCAGCAGCAACGTGGAATCTACACACAACACAAGCCCCAACGAAACAGTAAGGTTGTCAATCTCACCGGTTTTGCAGAAAACAAAGGATTGGACGTATAGTGTGGAAGATGGTACTTGTTTGCAGTGAAACAAATGAGAACAATGATTGGAGTAAAAAGAATAGCGCTTGCAGGATGTTGTATTATCAGTGTAAAAGAATGGACTGGGGTCTACAATTTACTAGCGGTGTCTCTCCATAAAAGATATATAGCATGTTGGGTAAACAAATTACAGCTGGGCAATTAACAGAAATAAAGGTTGTACCGTAGTGCATATGCCAGACATGATGATTACTATGAGATTCATGCAGGCATTATAACATAATACATAGACCGTAATCCAACTGCATCTATGACTAATAATCCACCCTCAGAACGTAATCCAAGCATACTGCGGGTATTAAGTTGCAAGCAACAAATTGTTGCATCAAGTAAAGTGCGTAATTTAAACAATAAAATTATCCTTAGACAAAGCATTGTTGTTTTGTCCCTAATGGCAACAGCACAGTCCCCATCCGTCATGTTTCTATCACTCGAGCACAGATGAAAGGGAGGCATGAACCCACTATCGAGCATAAATACTCCCTCTTGGAGTTACAAGCATCAACTCGGCTAGAGAATCTACTAGTAACGGAGAGCATGCAAGATCATAAATAACATAAACATGATAGATTGATAATCAACTTGACATAGCATTCAATATTCATCAAATCCTAGGAAACACAACATGTAGCATTACAAATAGATGATCTTGATCATGTTAGGAAGCTCACAAGATCTAAACATGGTGGCATAAATAGGGGAAGACAACCGTCTAGCTACTGCTATGGACCCTTAGTCTAAGGATGAACTACTCACGCATCACTCCGGAGGTAGGCATGGTGATGTAGAGCCCTCCGGTGATGATTTCCCCTCCCGACAGGGTGCCGGGGAGAGCTTCAGAACCCTCCCGAACTAGGTTCACGATGACGGAAGCTACAGAACTTTTCATGGATGGAGGCTCGAGTGTTTGGGTTTTCTCGAGAATGAGTATATATAGGAAAAAGGGAAATGTCGGCGGGCGCCCCAGGGGCCCACACCACCTGGTGGCGCGCCAGGGGCGCCGCCCTATGGTGTGGCCACTCTGTGCCCCCCTCCGGGTCTTTCCAGACTCTGTGTACGTGACAGAAAAATAGACCCCTGGGATTTTGTTTTGTCCAATTCCGAGAATATTTCCAAAACAACCTTTCTGAAACCAAAAACAGCAGAAAACGGGAACTGGCGCTGTGGCATCTTGTTAATAGGTTAGTCCTAGGATATTCATAAAAAAATTATAAAGTGTATAGAAAACATGTAGCAATTGGCATGAAAACACGGAACATAAGAAATTATAGATACGTTTGGGACATATCAAGCATCCCCAAGCTTAGTTCGACTCGTCCTCGAGTAGGTAAAACGATAAAAACAAAATAATTTCTGAGCTGACATTCTACCAACATAATCTTGATCATTATATTTGTAAAAGCATTTGTGAGCTGAGATCAAAGTACTCTGAACATAGGCATGATAGATATAATTTCAACAATGTAAACTTAGCAACCATGTTGCAGTATGAAAAGTAACACAAACAAAGGATCATGAATAATGATTTACTGAAAGATATATGTTTGTTTTGGCATAAAGAAAAGATAGCAAAGTGGTATTCCGCTTGTCCTTAAAAGGAGAGCAAAACATAAATGCTAGGACACCTTCAAAGTTCAAGTGGTGAATAGAAACAAGTAATTTAAGAACAAGTAATAACATGTCATGAATCAATCAACAATAAATCTTGGGACTGATGCACATTATACTCAGAATTACAACTATGCTCTCTTAATTGTGCATAAAGTTAGAAGATGAATACTCAACGTAAAAGTAAAAGAAAGGCCCTTCGCAGAGGGAAGCGGGGATTAACTCATGTGCTAGAGATTTTTATTCTATTAAAACAGAGGTATTGTAAACAATTTTGAGAGAAGTGTATGTCTATGTCAATGAATAGCAAACAGACAATACATTACGTCACAAGTTAACTAAACTTTACAAGAGCGGCTCCCATTGAAGGACGTTCTTTCTACCGGGGTCAGTAGATCATTCATCTTCTCTTTTATTTACACAATTGTGCTTTGACTTATAAATCAAGGGCAAAAAGAGTGAAGAGAATTTATAATAACCAATTTTGGGGCTGGGCACCCTGTTGCGAGCTCTTCTATCAATTTGGATAAGCGGATGTGCCACTAGTCCGATTTTCTAATGTCCAATCAACAAGTGAGATAAAGATCGTCTACATGCGTCCTCATGAGCTAAAACAGGGGCCCAAAATAGTATAATTTTGAATGTTTTAAATGTAGCACATGAGAAATTTACTTTGGAGTGGTGGTTAAATACCACATATAGGTAGGTATGGTGGACACATTTGGAATATTTTTGATTTTTGGGAGTTGGATGCACGAGTAGAGCTCATACTCAGTACACGTGAAGGATAGTAAAAGACTGGGAGCGACAAATTAAGAGAGGAATAATGGCCATAATCATGCATAGCGACAAAACCTTATTGATCAAAGCATAAATGATACTACAAGTCAAAAACTAAATGATCAGAGAGGCTAGAGGTGACTGGTTTGTAGTCATAACATGGTGTAAGAATGCGCCAAGTCAACCAAACAAAGCATCCGAAGGAGAATACCAAAATATTATGCTTTGATATGATAAAAACAACTCATGGTTTCTTTCAATGGCATATTAAGCACTCTCAGGTGTTTGATACAAGTCATGCTAAATCAATAATTACCAAGCATTAAAATAATATCTAGCATGACATGATAAAGTCTAAGATACGGTTTAAACAAGCTTCTTTTTGCACCATCATAAGCATGAAATATTTTATTGATTTCCAACACCAGCACTTTATTTAAACGAAAAACTCCCCATATAATTTATCAATGAAACAAGAGAGTAACACTACTCTACAAGAACTAACAACTCTGCATAAGAGATGCATGAAAAATATGAGCTAAAAGGAGGAGGAGTTGCAGTAGCTAGATGAAAAATTAAGAATACGAGTATTCATATGAAAAAGCGGAGCGTGTCTCTCTCCCACACAAGAATGCTAAGATCCAAACAATTTTATTGCAGCAAGGAAAATAAAAGAAAATAAAAGCAAATAGACGCTCCAAGTAAAGTGCATATGATGTGACCGAATAAAAATATAGTTTCACTAGAAGTGACCTGATAAGTTGCTGATGAAGAGGGGATGCCTTGGGAATCCCAAAGCTTAGACGCTTGAGTATTCTTGAAATTTGCGGGGATGAACCATGGGGTCATTCCCAAGCTTTGACTTTTTACTATTCTTGATCACATTATATCATCCTCTTCTCTTGACCCTTCAAAACTTCCTTCACACCAAACTCGAAGTAATTATCATTAGAGGGTTAGTGCACAATCAAAAACTCGCATGTTCTGCATAGACACAAGCATTATCAATACTTTCTAACATTAGCTACAACCACTTATGTTTTGTGGAGCAAATAAATCCACTCAACATAGTAAGTGAGAGAATACAAAGTAAAAAAGGCGTAATCTGTCAAAACTGGAACATCTGTAAAGACGAATTTTTTCGAGGCACTTACGTTGCTCAAATCTAAAAACTTAAAACTACAAATAGTTTCGGAAATAGCTGAGGATTAAGCAAAAAAAAATCATGCCATTTCATTTTTTCTAGAATTTTATACAAATTAAATAGTGGACAACAAAATTTTGTTTCTGCATAGAAATCCAAATCTAGCACTAAATTTTCACTAGAGACTTTACTTGGCACAACAATTCGAAAAAGTAAAGATATAAAGGGGTTGCTATAGAGGTAAACAACACCTTGACTCAAAGAAAAGAGAAGAAAACATTGCAAAAATAAAACATGGGTCATCTCCCAGAAGTGCTTTTCTTTAACGCCTTTCAACTAAGCATAGAAATAAAGAATCAAGTGTTTTCAAATGAAGTAGCATCCAAATTAAGATCACAAACTTTCTCAACAATGCATTGTATTTTACCTAATGAGTCTCGGATGTCCATGTCTTAACACTTTTAGGTTTGCTACTTTTCATCAAATGGGTTTTCAGGAACAATCTAATCAAAATTCTTTTCCAAGGGTTCATGCATTCCTATGAGTTTAAAGGGTATTGGTATTTTGATTTCCTCCCCGTTTTTAGGTTTGGTCTTTTCTAGTTTTTTAAGAGCACCAATAACATCTACACGTGAGCCTAGCATCTTAAAACGATCAAAGAATTTCCTATCTTCTATAGGAACATCACCAAATTCTTTAAGCAAAGTTTCCAAAATAAAATTTCTTTTTTCAGTATCCTCAACATCGTTTAGGTTAAGAAACAATTGTTGCATTATGGGGTTAAGGTTAAAAAACCTAGCCTCTAATATGTGAACCAAGGAATCTACAAAGATTTCATAATTTGGAGCAAGTTCTACTATGGATTTAACCTCAAAACCTTCATGCTTACTAATATGATTAAAGAATTCTTCAAGGTTACCCTTTCCAATTATAGAACCACTACCTATTGATAGATCCTTCAGGGTAAACTTAGGGAGTAACATGATGAACTAAAAGCAGGGTAGAAAAAATAACAACTAAAATAAGAGCTAATTTTTTTGTGTGTTTTGATATAAAGAAGCAAAAAAGCCAAAATAAAATAAATTAAGCAAACCAAAACAAAGTAAAGAGATTGGAGGTGAGAGACTCCCCTTGCAGAAATCCTCTTCCTCCCAGGCAACAGCGCCAGAAAGCTTCCTTGATATGCGTAGATGTACGCTCGTTGGGAGACCCTGATACGTCCATAACGTATCTATAATTTTTGATTGTTTCATGCTAATATTATGTTTTTGACACTTGTTTTTATATAAAGTTTATGATTTATTTGGAGTAACCTATTAATAGTTTAAAGATTGCATAATGTTCTTGTTTTAATCTTTGATGTGTAGGAATTAACAAGAAAACACAAAACGAGACTTGTTGGAAAAGGACTCTGACTTTCCTGAAATCTGTCCACCAACAGTTTTTAGAGATCATCAGTTTTACCCCCAAAGACAACGTCAACTGAAGATCAAATTGCCTACAAAGTTGTTGGCCATTTCCATACCTTTCATTTAGCCCAAGAACATCCAATTCCGAGTTCTTATGCAACCTGTGGACCCATTTTACTGGAGGATATATATCTGATTACGGGATTACGGGAATCGATGACGGGATTGAGTCCAACTCTTACCATATTTGATGGATTCGGCCAATCCACGACTTTGGGGATGAGAAGGGTCCCTAGGAAGGTTCTAGAGGTGCCCAAGAGCCTTTGGATCAAGGGGCCATCCATCGGAGATCCGAGGAGCATTGTCTCATCACATATAAGGAGAGGAAAACCCTAATTCTTGGACAGCCACCAAAAGCCACGGATTTTGCCTCCCCCATGGCTCATATCCATGGGGGAGAGCTCATCTACAGGACCAAGAATCCATGGATTAAGGGGGATAAAGGGAAGCGCTCCCCATGATGGCTGGCCGGCGCAGGAGGAGCCCCCTGCGCCGCCGACGACCGCCGGTGCCGCCCTGCACCTCACGTGTTGCCCCTTCTCCATCCTCTCCGCCATGATGCCGGCTTCACCAACACCTACATCATCATATCCTCCTTGTATTCGGTGGTTCATCCTCCCACATACCTATGTACCTTCCTATGTAAACATGGTGTTTGATGCTATAATATTTATCCTATGATCTATGTCATGTTTGTGTAGTTCATTTGTCTTTTGATTGCTTGGTTGAATGTCTTTGGTTCATTAGAGTTGTATGTTGATATGGTACTGTCCTTTGGTATCCATTATATTTGTGCGCGCTTGGATCAACACCATAGGGTTAGTAGTATGTGCAAAGGAAGGGGCGTAGTTCTTCCGGAGTGACAGAAACCTAAGGACTCAAACTGGTTAGCTGCACGTATGGGAGTAAGAGGACCATTAACTTTAGACTATGATTGGGTATTTTTACCTTAATGTATCTTCTAGTAGTTACGGATGTTTGCTAGAGTTCCAATCATAAGTACTTGCAATCATTGGATAGTGAGAGCTTGTTAGCTTTGCCCCTCCCACGTAGAAAACTGCATCGAAGACAATGAACCTGATATCTTCACTAATTAATCTTGGAGAAAGCCACCACAATTACGACCACTTTTTCACACTCATGGTACTGTTAGTTTATGATTACTTAGTATATTTTGTTGCTGCAACACTAACATTTATTTTCTTTTATTTATTATCTTGCAAAGCTATCTCTCATACCGTATTATTGCTCTAGTTTTATTTCCTAGATAATGCAAACGTTTAGTGTGTGTAGAGTTGTATCAGTGGTTGATTGAACTTGAGAGAATGTTTATCCTACCTTTAGCTCCACGTTGGGTTCGACACTCTTACTTATCGAAAAGACTACACACGATCCCCTATACTTGTGGGATATCAGACCCCAAGTGTAAGGTTTGAAGAGCACAACAACAAGTTTTCCCTCAGAAAGAAACCAAGGTTGAATCGACCAGTAGGAGAAAGAAATCACTTGTGAAGGTTGTTGACAGCTGATGTTGGCAGGGTGCACTACCAGGCTCAGCACCAACGTGGAATCTGCACACAACCCAACCAAGATAATTTGCCCCAAAGAAATAGTGAGGTTGTCAATCTCATCGGTTTTGCTGAAAACAAAGTATTAGACGTATAGTGTGGAAAACGGTACTTGTTTGTAGTGAAAGAAATGAGAACAATCATTGAAGTAAAAAAGAACAGTGCTTGCAGTAGATTGTATTATCAGGGTAAAAGAATGGACTGGGGTCTACAATTTACTAGCGGTGTCTCTCCATAAAAGATATATAGCATGTTGGGTAAACAAATTACAGCTGGGCAATTAACAGAAATAAAGGCTGCACCGTAGTGCATATGCCAGACATGATGATTACTATGAGATTCATGCAGGCATTATAACACAATACATAGACCGTAATCCAACTGCATCTATGACTAATAATCCACCCTCAGAACGTAATCCAAGCATACTTCGGGTATTAAGTTGCAAGCAACAAATTGTTGCATCAAGTAAAGTGCGTAATTTAAACAATAAAATTATCCTTAGACAAAGCATTGTTGTTTTGTCCCTAATGGCAACAGCACATCCCCCATCCGTCATGTTTCTATCACTCGAGCACAGATGAAAGGGAGGCATGAACCCACTATCGAGCATAAATACTAACTCTTGGAGAGTTGGAGTTACAAGCATCAACTTGTCCAGAGCATCTACCAGTAACGGAGAGCATGCAAGATTGTAAATAACATAAACATGATAGGTTAATAATCAACTTGACATAGCATTCAATATTCATCGGATCCCAGGAAACAAAACATGTAGCATTACAGATAGATGATCTTGATCATATTAGGCAGCTCACGAGATCTAAACATGGTGGCATAAAGAGGAGAATACAACCATCTAGATACTACTATGGACTCGTAGTCCAAGGATGAACTACTCACGCATCACTCCGGAGGTAGGCATGGTGATGTAGAGCCCTCCGGTGATGATTTCCCCTCTCGGCAGGGTGCCGGGGAGAGCTTCAGAACCCTCTCGAACTAGCGTTGATGATGACGGCGGCTACGGAAATTTTCGTGGATGGAGGCTCAGGTGTTTAGGTTTTTCCCGAGAAGGAGTATATATAGGCAAAAGGGCTATGTCGGTAGGCATCCGAGGGGACCACACCACGTGGTGGCATGGCCAAGGGGGGCCGCGCCCCCTATGGTGTGGCCACTCTGTGGCCCCCCTTCGGGTCTCCTCCGGACACTGTCTACGTGGCAGAAAAATAGTCCCCTCGGATTTTGTTTCGTCCAATTCCGAGAATGTTTCCAGAACAACTTTTCTGAAACAAAAAACAACAGAAAACAAGAACTGACGCTGTGGCATCTTATTAATAGTTTAGTCCGAGGAAATTCATAAAAATATTATAAAGTGCATAGAAAACATGTAGCAATTGGCAGGAAAATAACATGGAACATTAGAAATTATAGATACGTTTGAGACGTATCAACGCCTAGTGACATTTCCTGCTTATTTTTTCATGCATTTCAGAAATAGGTCAAAAATCAAAGTTATCAGGAAATTCTGAAAAAAAATCCAGTAGACCTAACTCCCTGGAAAACTTGAGAAGCCATAAGGGAAACCCAAGGTGGGGCCCACAGCCCCAGGGGCACCAGCTACGCCCCCTAGGCCGCGCCTAGGGCCCCCTGGAGGCACCATGCACCGCCTCGCGTCGCCTCTTTGCCTACAAGTTCACTCTTGACCTAAAAACGGAGAGAACCCCAACGATTTTTCTGGAAATGCATCCAAGCTCTTCCACCATCGAAAACCCTAATTCAGGGGACAAAAATATTTGTTCTAGCACTCTGCCGGGACAGGGAAGTGCCCCCGGAGCCATCTCCATGGACTGTTCTGCCTCCATGATACTTCACGAGTAGTTCTCTCGTGTACTATGGGTTCATATCATTGGCTAGTTAGTACTCTCTTGCCCTTGATGTTCAATACCATGGTCTTTGAGCTGCCTCACATGATAGATATCCATCTGATGTAGTGCTATGTGTTGTGTTTGCTGGGATCCGATAAACCATATAATTATGATTATTTTGTCCATGTCTTTATATGGTAATTTTCACTTATATCCTTAGAGTGCTTTAATGTGTTCTTGGATGCCCTCTGATGTGTATGGTTATCTTGATCACATATTCGTATGCATCTCCAAGAGGGAGTATTTATGCTAGATAGTGGGTTCATGCCTCCTTTACATTTGTGCTCGAGTGAGAGAAACGTGAAGGGTGGAGGATGTGTTGTTGCCACTAGAGAGAAAATAGCAGTGCTCTTGTCTACGGGTGAGAACCATTTATTACATTACGTATTGTTCTTAATGCAAGTGTTTGTTGTGCACAAAGCAATCGCTTCATTGCTGCAACTTAATACCAGCGAGATTTACTGGATAGCTTTCTCAAGGTGGACTATTAGATATAGATGCATGCTGGAAAGCGGTCTATAATGCCTTGACGTAATGCCTACCATGTTATAACCCATGAACCATATCTCGTCATAATAGCATTGTTATGCCCCCATGATTTGTAAATTGCCTAGCTTTAACCCAACACTTGTTCTATTGTTTGGAGAGTTTCCACTAGTGAACATGTGAACCCTGATGCATCTTTTACTGTTATTGCTACTGTTTACATGCTTTTACTACTTGTTTCCTTGCGGGTCAGTTTATTATAGATTACAAATATCACTTGTCTAACATTGTATTCCACGACATTAACTGTGTTTTCGCTGAACCAATGCATCTATACAATTACCATTGTATTATGTGTGTCGAGGACGCGGGAGAAACATCACAACACCACTCCATCAACTATTTTATGGCACCTTTTATCACTAATATATTTTTAAGTGCTTGTTAGGTGTGGCTGAATTGACAACTCAACTGATAAGGCTTATAGGTATTATTTGGCTCCCCGTGTGTCGAATCAATAAATTGGGTTATACTAATCCTCGAAAACTGTTGGGATCCCCTACACTTTTGGGTCATCAAGACTATTTTCCGGTGTTGTTGCCGAGGAGCATACCTCTATCTATAAGTTCACTTGGGAAGTACACTCTTGTTTTTCACTTTCTTTATTATTCTTGCTACCAATGATTAGTTTCTTGAACACTAGATCTTATTGGCAAGGTGGCTTCACAGAAGAACAAAAAAAATATTATAAGTAACACCGCTTGCCAAAAAAAGGGATACACTTATGGGAACAAAAAAATTGAATGATTATGCTAAAAACTTGTTCTCTACTTTTATTGTTTCCTATTGCTTTGATAAATCTTGCTGTTGTAGGAGGTATAAACACCTTTCTTTTCAATGTGATTATAATGATAATGATACCATAGCTTCTTATTTTAGAAGAAATTATGAATTTATGATGTGGAACAAATTTAAAAATTTATTGCTTGGAAGGGTGCATTCTAAATTGCTTGTTTGCTTGAAAGTATTGATAAAGATCCTTATAAATATGAGATTAATGATATACTTAAATATTGCTTTGATAATTACAAGGATGTTAATGGATATATAATGAAATATCTTAATAGATGCTCTCCCCCAAAGGAAGAGACTAATTCCTTGCAGGAGCCTATGGAAGAAGAAATTGCTGAAACTAGAAGCTCATTGGGTGGAAAAAAAGGATGAGAGCGACGAACAAAAGGAGGAAGAATGGAGTAGCTACCCATGTCTACCTTCTAATGAGAGTAACTCTTTAACTCATAAATTATTTCATTGCCCTCCATGCTTACCAAGGAGGATGAGTGTTATATTGATGAATGTGATGATCTTATTGATTCTTTTGAAATATCCCTTGTTGATGAAATTGATACTTGCTATATTTGTGAGACTGTGATACTAATATGAACGAAACTTAGGAGAATGATGTCGATACTATTATTTATGATAATTCATGCTACTTTGATAAATCCTATGATAATCCTCTGTTTATTCCAACTATTGATATGCATGACTGTGAGCGACCAACTAACAGAGCAATAACGGCCATAATCATGCATATCAACAAAACATCATTAATCAAAGCATGAAGTGATATACAAGTAAAAAGATAAATGATCATCAAGGCTATAAGTGAATTTTTTTGTAGTCATAACATGGTGTGATCATGCACCAAGTCAATCCAGATAAAGCATTCAAAGGAGAAATACCACAATACTATGCTTCAATATGAGAGAACAACACATGATTAAATTGAATGGCACATTAAATACTCTCAGATATTTGAGACTAGTCATGATACATCATAAATAACTAAAAAAACAATTAAAATAACATCTAACATGACATTCCAAATCCTATGCCATAGTCAAAACAAGCATCTATTGCACCACTATAAGCATGCAACAATTTACTCTTCTCCGACACCAATCAACTTATTCGAAACAACCTCAAATAAAATAATCATCAAAGACCATAGGGATAATAAAATGCAGCTGAAGCAAACCAACAAGCTCTGAACAAAATTCGAGAGAAAAACAAGAGCTAAATGCAGTACTAGCAAAAACTGAACACTAGTAGAACAATGAGAGTGAAAACTAGATTGTTCTAGGCAAATAAAATAGATCGTGTCTCTCCCAAAATAAAAGTGTTAGGATCTAACCAAAATCTCTAGCAAAAAAACTGAAACAAAAATAAAATTACGCTCCAAGAATAACACATATCATGTGAAGCAATAAAAATATAGCGTTTTGAAAAACCCCTGATACTTTTGTTGATGAGGAAGAGGATGCCTTGGGCATCCCCAAGATTTGAATCTTGTACTTCTTGGATATGTCTGCGGGTGACATGGGCATCCCCAAGATTTATATTTTGTCCATCCTTCATCTCATCACATCATTCTTCTCTCCCTACACTTGAAAACTTCCTCCACCTAAGTCTTCTCACAATCTTCATTAGCAACGTTAGTGTAATCAAAATAATAAATCCACTTGGTTCAGTTTCAACACAAGTCTAACACTCCATTTAAAACATTAGCTACTATTATAACTTATTTTAAATCTCTTCCTCTCAAAATAACACCAACATAAAGAGATTAAGACGCAAATGCATATATTGGCATAAATCTGTCAAAATAGAACAGTCAGTAAAGATAAAAAAATTAGAAAATATTTTGTTGATCAAATCAAAAAGTGGGAAACTAATGAAAGTTAGATCACAAACTGGGGCATGTGTATATTTTTTCCAAAGCAATCCGTTATTCTGGCTAGGAGATATAATTTTTTTGGTAATAACCAAGAAATCTGTTTCAGAACAGCAACTTCCCCAAATCGCACTACCTGCCAATTAGAGGTTACTCTTGGCACAAAAATGAAATAAAAAGTATAAGGAGATGTTGCTATAGAGGTAACAACTTCCAAAACACAAAAATAACAAAATAAACAGAAGAAAACAATAGGATAACATAGGAAAACAAAAGTGGGTTGACTCCCACAAGCGCTTTTCCTTAACGCCTTTTAGATAGGCATAGTGATTTCAAATGATGCCCACATAAGAATAAGAATTTAGGAACAATAAGATAGAATCAAGAAGCAAATATAAATCACATTTAAGTCTAACCCACTTCCTACGAAAAATAATCTTGTAAAAAAATAGTTCATTGAAGCACAAAGAAACACGCATAGGAAGAAAAAACAAGTGCAACTTCAAAAACTTCAACATAAAGAGAGGTGTTTTAGTAGCATGAAAATTCTCACAAACGTATTTTCCTGTCTCATAATAACTTTAAGTAGCATCATGAACAAACTCCAAAATATAACGATCACATAAAACATTCTTGTCGGGATCCACATGCATAAACTATTATTACTCTCCACATAAGCATAGTCATTTTCATTAATAGTAGTGGGAGCAAATTCAGCAAAATAGCTACCATTGTAATCATCATAAATAGGAGGCATATTATAATCACAATAAAATTTCTCCTTGATAGTAGGTGGATTGAAAATATCATATTCATCATCGTAATTCTCATATATTGGAGACATAGTATCATCAAAGTAAATTTTCTCCTCTGTCGGGGCTACCCCCGAGTAGGGGTAAGGCAAGTGGTAAAATGAAGATCAGAGTATTGTTGGCCGGGTAGGTGGCTACCCGGTACCCTCTACCCGGTAGTTCCTATTCAGTCATAAGTATTGAAGGCCAAGAGAAGATAAGGAGAAAGATGGTGAACGTCCGGGTAGCGGTCAGGTGGTCCGAGTAGATGGGCTGCGATCCTACCCGGGCAAGAAGTCAATGGAGCCATTCTGACAAGATCACGGAGATCCCACAGCCGTACAGGCGTGCGGTTCAACTTACGGAGCACATGATGACCCGCGCAACGGCGTGGCTACAGTGAGGTAGGCGTATGTCATGTCCTGTCACTGACAGAGGGGACAGGACATGTCGAGGGGCCTACTCTGTGAGACTGACAGGGTGGACAGGTCCCATCTGCCGAACGGCGTGGCGACTTCCCGCACCCAGGTCGGCGAGAAGCCGGAGGCGTGCTCTGCTTCACAGAGGGCATGTCCCATCAGTTGTACCTTTTAGTCTTTGTTTATTCGGTTGGGCACCAGTATATAAGGTGCCCTGCCCCCTCCTGCGCGAGGGACGTTGCCTCGGGTCGCATTTATTACAAGAGCTAGCATCACAGAGAGAGAGAGCAGCAGAGTGGCTACTCGGCTGAGAGGCAAAGTTGTACTGTGGCTACTCGGAAATTATACATACAGAGAGATAGGCAGGAGTAGGGGTGTTACCTCCACACGAGGGCCCCGAACCTGGGTAGTTCTTGTTGTTTGCAGTGTTACCTGAGCGTGGCTACTCGCCGTGCGATCCCTCCCCAGATACCTACAGCGTCCATTGGCCCCAAACTCAAGCCATCCCATGGCATCTGTCTTCTCCACACCACGACAGTTGGCGCCCACCGTGGGGCCAGCAGCGGCGCTGACTGGGGTTCATATTCGGACGGGACCGATTACTGCTTCGGGAGAGCGCGTGGTCCGTGGCCTTGTCCACAGATTCGACTCTTTCGACTTCGTCACCGACAACGCCGGCGATTTTGGCGGCAGGCCCGTGCCAGCAGGCGGCTCGGTGCTTTCCTTCGGTGCACATCTGGTCTACATCACCACCACCGTCATCTGCGAGTTCCCGGAGGAGGTGCTCATCGCGGAAGATCCTCCTGCTGTACTCCCTGCCCGCGGGAAGCCTTCTGGCTGCTCTGCGGACAGCGTGGAGGTGATGATGACAGGACCGGCTATCGATGCCGAGAAAGGCGCGGCCGCTACCGCGGAAGTCATCAAGGAGCCGGCTGGCGCAAGGGTCCACAAGCCCTACGACATGCCCCGAAACATTCCGGGTTACGTGGCTGCTTCCACGTCCGCGGCTATACTAGTTGCTCGCGGTGGCGACACCGAGCGGCTGGGCATGCCGCCTCCCAACGAGCTCGAGCTCATGACATTGAGGGCACAACTCGAGCAACAGCGTCAAGCGCTACTCGCGGAGTCCTAGGAGCTGGAGAAGGTTAGGCTTGAGCTTAACCTAGATCAGAATGAGTACAACAGAGCACACGGTTTTACTCCTGATTCTAGGCTGCCTAGCAAGATAGACGCTATCCGTCGCAACTTAGGCGCTGAGCTGGCTAGAGATGGTAGGGTTGTTAGCCATACTGCTAGTTTGAACACTGCTACTAGGCCCAGATATAGCACCCCCGCCAAAACTCTTAGGGCTACAGAGGCAGTTGCTGCTGAGTTGCCGCATCTCACTGGCGACGCGCGCGCTAGGCAGCAGGATAGACTCAATGAGCTAGTGCTAGAGGCTGGCAGGCAGAACGAGGAGTTCCGGAAAGTCAATCCGGGAGCTGGCGCTTCTCAGGTTGTGCACTCGCATGCGGTCAGATCTGTGGATCAGGCCTCATCGCCGCTTCCTGGCAATGAGAGGGACCAGAGTTTGAACTCTGGGAAGAGCAAACAGATGCAGGTGTACGACCCGGCTGCCGCCGGAAAACAGCATGTTGTGGCGCGGCAGCCCGGTCAGAAACACAACTCTGCAGGAGCAGGCTATCAAGCCACTAAAGCTCACAGCAAGGGGCAAGGAGTAAACCGCGCGGGAACATCGCTGCATCATGCTGCCAACCCGGTCCAGCAGAGAGTGCGGCAGCCAGCAGCTGTGCAGCCGCAAGTAGTTGTGGCAGCAGCCAACCCGGTGGCTCAACCCGGTCCTGTTCCGCAAGACCGCTATGATGATGGGTACTCGGCGATGGAGCTAGCCGGGTATGCTGACCCAAGAGATGTCACTGATCGTTTGGGTGACCAAATGCTGGAGCCCAGCGATGCAAGATACAAGCTGGACCGGATCAACCGGTCTGCGCAGCTCGAGACGAAGGGGCCACCCGGCCCAGATTGTTTTGGTCGCCGCATCATGGAGGAGCCCTCTGTGAACAAGTTTCAGCTGGCTAGAGGGACCAAGTGCTATGATGGCAGCACCAAGCCGGAAGACTGGCTGAGTGACTACGTCACCGCTGTGCACATTGCAGGCGGCAACAGTAGATGGGCTGTGCGGTATGTTCCGCAGATGCTTGAGGGCCCTGCTCGGATTTGGCTCAACAACCTGCCAAGAGACAGCGTCAACTGCTGGCTGGACTTCTCGGAGGCCTTCATCAGCAACTTCACCATCACGTACAAGAGGCCGAATAGGCCGCAGCAGCTTTCAGCTTGCAAGCAGCGAGAAGAGGAGACTGACCGAGAGTAACTTACTCGGTGGAGCACACTGAGGAACACCTGCGAGGGTGTGAATGAGTCACAGGCAATCGCCTGGTTTGCTCAAGTCTGCAGGCATGGCAGCATGTTGTGGCAGAAGCTGCAGAGAGAGATGCCGAGTACGCTCGCCGAGACGATCAAGATAGCTGATATGTATGCACTCGGAGACCCTACTCAGCCTCTGCTCGATGCGTTCGAGCCGAGAAGGAAGCACCATGATGGCGGCAGACGCCAGGATTTCCGCAACAAGCGCAGAGGTGACCGCCTAGATACTCGGTATGATCCCAAGGAGGTGAATGTTGTGATCCAAGATCCCGCGGCTGCTGGAAGTAGCCAAAGGCAAAAAACTGCTGGAGCCCAATACGGGCAGAACCAGAACCAGGGCCAAGGCATCAAGAAACCATACAATGCTCCCTAGCAGGGTAGTGGCAACCCGGATTCAAGAGAGACTCAGAGTTTTGTCTTTGAGAACATGAAGGCCGGGCCATGTAGCTTCCATACTCGGCATCCGAGTAGGCCAGCCAACCACACTACCCGGCAGTGCAGCTGGTGGGACCGCATCAAGAGTGAAGGCTTTGGTCAGCTGCCCCCTCCTCCTCCTCTGCCGCCTGCGAATGCCAATGTGCAGCCTATTCAGGCAGCTGCTCCCAGGCCTGCAGTGAATCCGAGAAGGGAGAATGTGAACCAAGTGGCTCAGGGAGCCAACCGCAACCGCAACTATGACAACCGCAATGACCGCAACCGCAACAACAACAACAACAACAACAACAACAACAACAACAACAACAACAACAACAACAACAACAACAACAACAACAACAACAACAACAACAACAACAACAACAACAACAACAACAACAACAACAACAACAACAACAACAACAACAACAACAACAACAACAGGAACGACAACAACAACAACGACAACAATGGTGGTGGAGACCGCAACCAGTACCAGGAGCACCATGAGAGCTATATGGTGTTCACCACTGAGCCAGACGACAAGTAGTCGCAGCGCAGGCGCGCAATGGAGGTGAATGCAGTGATCCCGGTTGTGCCTTACTATCTGCACTGGTGCGACCAAGAGATTACCTGGTCCAAGGATGATCACCCCAAGGTGATGCCTAATCCGGGTACCTATGCATTGGTGGTGGATCCCACTTTCTTGGGAACCCAGAAGAATGTCAGGTTCAGCAAAGTGCTGATTGATAACGGCAGCAACATCAACATCATGTACCGGGACACTGGAGAAGCTCGGCCTCGCCGAGAACATGCTGCTACCCAGCAGGACCACATTCCATGGCATTGTGCCGGGAGTATCTTGTGCTCCAATCGGCCGCATCTGGATAGTTGTCCTATTCGGCACCAGGGAGAACTGCCGCACCGAGTGCTTGCAATTTGAAGTGGTTGATCTTCAGATCCCCTACCATGCCCTACTCGGTAGGCCTGCCCTCACCAAGTTCATGGCCTCAACCCATGCAGCCTACCTGAAGATGAAGTTACCTGGTCCCAATGGTGTCATCGCCATCTCGGGTGATTACAAGCGTTCCTTGGAGTGTGCCTCTGCTGGATCTCTGCTGGCGGAGTCCTTGGTCATTGCTGCCGAGAAGAAGAAGATACACGAGGTGGTTGCTATGGCTCAAGCAGCGCAAGGTGGTGCGCTGGGCATGCCGAGTTCCTAGTATGGAACAGCTTTCCAGGCATCCCAGGAGACAAAGAAGGTCCAGGTTGATCCTGAGTTCCCAGACCGTGTTGCCATCATTGGCGCCGGGTTGGGAGAGAAATAGGAAAGCGAGCTCATCCACTTCCTCCGTGAGAATCGGGACGTCTTCGCATGGTCTAATGAGGACTTGCCAGGTGTCCTGAGGGAGTTGGTTGAGCAATCGCTACATGTGCGTCCTGACGCCAAGCCAGTTAAGCAGGCTATGCGCCGCTTTGGCGATGAGAGGAGGAAGGCCATAGGCGATCAGATCACCAAGTTGCTGATAAGCGGATTTATCATGGAGGTACTGCATCCGGATTGGCTGGCCAACCTGATTATGGTTGAGAAGAAGAAGGAGGACCCCAAGGCCGATACTGCATAGCGCATGTGCGTGGACTACACCGACCTGAACAAGGCCTGCCCCAAGGATCCATTCCTGCTACCCCGCATAGATCAGGTGATTGATTCCACTGCTGGGTGTGAACTTTTGTCTTTCATTGATGCCTACTCTGGTTTCCATCAGATAGCTCTCAACCCGGATGATCAAATAAAAACTGCCTTTATTACCCCGTACGGGGCTTATTGCTATCGTGTTATGTGCTTTGGGTTGCGGAATGCTGGGGCTACTTATCAGAGATGCATGCAGAAATGCTTGCATGATCAAATTGGCAAGAATGTGCAGGTGTACGTAGATGACATTGTCATCAAAACGAATAAAACACATACTCTGCTTAGTGATATCGAGGAAACCTTTGCCAACTTGCGCAAGTACAGGATGAAGTTGAATCCGACTAAATGCACATTTCGCGTCCCGGCTGGCAAGTTACTTGGTTTCTTGGTATCCAGCCGGGGTATTGAAGCCAATCCTTCAAAGATAAAAGCTATAGAGAGCATGTCTTTGCCGAGATCACTGAAGGATGTGCAAAAGTTCACCGGATGCCTGGCTTCTCTGAGCCGCTTCCTGGGCAGAATGGGAGAAAATGCCTTGCCTCTCTATCAGCTGATGAAAAAGAGTGACAAGTTTGTCTGGACACCACAAGATGATGTGGCATTCAAGGAGCTGAAGACCATGCTGGGTAGCGCTCCCATCCTGGCAAGCCCGCTACCCAAAGAGCCAATGCTGCTCTATATTGCGGCTACCAACCGGGTAGTGAGTGTGGTGATAGTGGTGGAGAGAGAAGAGGAAGGCAAGACTGTGCAGCGGCCAATGTACTATCTCAGTGAGGTGCTATCCAGCTCCAAGAAGAACTACCCACACTACCATAAGATGACGTACGGCGTGTACCTGGGTGCCAAGAAGCTCAAGCATTATTTCCAAGAGCATCCCATCACGGTGGTGAGTACTGCTCCCATCTCGGAGATCATGGGCAACAAGGAAGCTAGCGGCCGGGTAGCCAAGTGGGCAATTCAGCTAGCCGCGTACACTTCTCTGTACGCGAGAAGAGAAGCGATCAAGTCACAAACTCTGGCCGATTTTTTGGTGGATTGGGCCGAGATGCAGTATGAGCCTCCCTTGCCGGAAACCAACTACTGGAAGATGCATTTTGATGGCTCCAAAGTGAAGGAAGTCCTTGGTGCTGGCGTAGTGCTTACGTCACCCAAGCGAGATCAACTCAAATACGTGTTGCAGATTCATTTCAAAGCATCTAACAATGTGTCCGAGTATGAGGCAGTGGTGCATGGACTGAGGGTAGCCAAGGAAATTGGGGTGCAGCGCATCATATGTTATGGCGACTCGGATTTGGTAATTCAGCAGGTATCCGGCACCTGGGATGCTTTGGATGCCAACATGGCATCCTACCGGTTTCTGGTGCAAACCATGACTGGCTTCTTTGAAGGGTGTGAGTTTCATCACATACATCGAGCTGAGAATGACGTAGCTGATGAACTGTCCAAGTTGGGGTCTTCTCGGCAGTTTATCACGGCTAGGATTGCCTTGGAGCATTTGAGAAAGCCATCCATCAAGCCATCCCCCAACTCGGAGTCTATCTTTGTTCCATCTCTGCCAGGAGAAGAAATTGTTCCCATGGAGATTGATTAGGAGGTTGCAAAAGAGAACCCGGGGACTGCTCCATTCAACTAGGGGACTGTCGCATTCATCGAGGGGGTCATTTCCGAGTACTCGGGGACTCGAGGACTCGCCCCGAACTCAGAAGAGGTCTTGGTAGCTGATCCAATGGAAGCGGACGAACCAGTGTTTCCCATCCGAGAGACACCGAGTTGGGCTCTGCCCATATTATCCTTTCTAACGGATGGCGCATTGCCGAGTGATGAGGTCACAGCCAGGCAAATACAGAGAAGATCCAAGGGATACACTATCCTCAATATGGTACTGCACAGAAGCAGTCCTACTGGCGTGCTGCAACGCTGCGTCGAGCCAGAAGAAGGAGAAGAAATTCTTGTGGAGATACACCAAGTAGAATGCGGACATCACGCCTCTTCTCGGGATCTAGTCAACAAGGCTTTTCGGCATGGCTTCTTTTGGTTCACTGCCTTGAAGCAAGCTTAAGATATAGTGAGAAAGTCCAACGACTGCCAGAGGTTTGCAAGTAAGATTCATATGCCAGCTTCCGAGTTGAAGACCATTCCCATTACTTGGACATTTGCAGTTTGGTGCTTGGACATGGTAGGCCCCTTTAAGCCAGCTAGAGGCAACATGACTCATATATTGGTCATGGTTGACAAGTTCACCAAGTGGATTGAGGTCAAGCCTATTCGGAAGTGTGATGGAGTCACAGCTGTGAGTTTCCTGAAGGATGTGATCCTGAGATACGGCTACCCGCACAGCATCATCACTAATAATGGCACAAACTTTGCTGAGGGTGCTTTCGCAAGATTCTGCAAAGAGAAGCGGATCCGGCTAGATGTTGCATCTGTTGCGCATCCGGCCTCCAATGGGCAAGTTGAGAGAGCAAATGGCATGGTGCTATCCGGCATAAAGCCAAGGCTGATTGAGCCATTACAGCGAACCCCTGGTTGTTGGCTGGACGAGTTGCCGACGGTGTTGTGGAGTCTAAGGACTACCCCTAACCGATCAACCGGATACACACCATTCTTCCTGGTATATGGAGCTGAGGCCGTGTTGCCCACTGACCTAGAGCATGACTCGCCCCGAGTAACCCTCTACACCGAGGCGGAGGCGAGAGAAGCTCGAGAAAATGACGTTGACCTGCTAGAAGAAGCAAGAGAGTTAACTCTATCACGTTCAGCTGTCTATCAGCAAAACTTGAGGCGTTATCACAGCCGGAAAGTAAACCCAAGGGTTTTCCGAGAAGGAGACATGGTCCTTAGGCTCGTGCAGCGCACGGCCGGGATGCACAAGCTATCCCCTCCGTGGGAAGGGCCTTTCATTGTGAGCAAGGCTCTACACAATGATGCCTACTATCTAGTTGACGCACAGGCACCCCAGAAGAATAGACCGGATACAGCAGGAGAGGAATCTAAGCGCCCCTGGAATGTAGCTCTACTCAGCCGTCTTCATTCATGAGCAAAAAGTTGTATGTATCTCCTCAACCGAGTTAAAATTCTAGTCGGCACTCCGAATTGAAACTCGGGGACTGCCCTTATCCAAATTTGCTCTGTGTGGTTCTACTATGTTTTACTTTGTCTACTCAGTTGATTTACATAGAATTTCATAAGCATATATAGTACTGTGTTTAAACCCAAGGGACAACTCTTCGACTCTGCTGTTGTCCGCAACCCGGCTTCATGGCAAGCAAGAGAACAAGCCAAAGGTCAATGAACACAAGAAAAAATGCTAAGGAAAAGAAAAGTGCTTCAACCGAGTAGGGTGTTCTTTACTGTTATCTCTCTTTTCGGCTAAGTGGTGGGCAGCGTTACCATGCATTTTTCTAAGTGTCTAAGTATTTGCAACTCAAACTTTGAAATCTTGTGACTCGACTACCAAAAAAGCCACAAGTGGCAGGTAAGAGCTAAGACAAAGAGAATGAGTGGATAAAAAATGCAACTCGGGGACTTGCATAGAAACGCAACCCGACATTGAGCCAGAGTTGCTAAACTGTTAAACAAATAAAACTGAGTACCAAAGGACATAATTGTACCGATTACATATGCACCCGGCATCCCGGGGATCTGATAAAAGTTTGGAGATAAGGCTTGCAGGAATTACACAACAGTAGAAGCAGTATTGTCCGCGTCGGTGTTGGCGGAGGCAGCTGGATCGGAAGTTGCTGTAGCTGCGGAGATGGGATCCGTTGCAGAGTTGGAGGATGGAGTGGATTGAGTGCCGGGCAGAGGGTAAAGACCGTCCGTCGCAGCACCATTCGCGCCCAACTCAGGAGCTAGGTCTTGGATCACCATCTCGGTGGTGATGGTGGCCTCCTCGCGGTGGGCTGCGACTGCTTGGCCTCTGGGTTGGCTGCCAACCCGGAGTCCTCGACATTGCCTTGCTGCTCGTTCTTCTCCGTCCCCTTGGCCTCCTCCTGCTCAGATCCCTCCTCCTCGGCACCCTCCTCGAACTCGGCCAAGTCTTCGTCAGCAATCTCATCATCCTCATCATCATCCTCGTCATCATCCTCTTCTCCGACATCCATGTGAGGCTCGGTGGGGCCGTCGATGAAGACGTTGGTGTCGGCGTAGGAGGCGAGCTCATAGGCCACCTCTTTTCGGCGAGCGACGCAATCAGGATCTTCGGTCCACTTGGAGTCTTGGAGGCGAG
This sequence comes from Alopecurus myosuroides, assembly GCA_028641055.1. Taxonomy (NCBI): domain Eukaryota; kingdom Viridiplantae; phylum Streptophyta; class Magnoliopsida; order Poales; family Poaceae; genus Alopecurus; species Alopecurus myosuroides. The sequence goes on along the minus strand of CM054063.1, from coordinate 217,110,162 downwards.
TACTAATCCTGTTGAGATCCAAGTTCTCGTACCAGGACAGGATGAAGTGCAGCAGCTCGTCAGCTCCTGCCCGAGCTGCGGAGGCACGCCATTTCTTGAGCTCCACCTTAACCTCATCCAGGTGCTCAGAAATTTCGCGGAAGGTTTCCGGGACGTCCTTCTCGGGCCAGAAGAGCTTGTGCAACTTGATACCAGTAGACACCATGGAGGTGCCCAGGCCCTTGAGGGAGCGGATTTGCGACTTGATGTTGAGGAGATGGTCGTTTATTCTAGATGTGTTGTCAATATTTAGACCAGATGCGGCTCTGGCCTGTCTTGCCTTGTCCAAAGCGGGCACACCAGCGGAACGGAGTTCCGGGAAGATATCTTCATAAGGAACTAAGTTGAGTCAGAAACAGTGACCGAGAAGAAGTAAAACCGGGTAGAAGAAGGCAGAGAAGAAGGAGACAAAAGAAGAAAGGGGTAGCGGCAACTCACATTCCATGTCTACCAACAAGGCTCCCAGCTTGACCTTCCAGTCCTCTGCTTCTTGGAGATACTTGTCATGGACGTGGCGCGAGTCATTGATTTGAACCTCGAGGGCTCGGTTCCTTTCCTTGAGCATGGTGATTTCCAGCTCGAGTGCTCGCTTCTCAGCATTGGCAGTCGTCTCGGATTCCTGCTTCTCGCAGACGGAGTTGATTGCGGTTTGTAGCGCGTCTGTAAGATCGATCTGGAGTTTCTCAAACTCTGTCTTCTCGGCCGCGCGCTCCTTCTCAATTTGGGCCTCCCGGGTCTGCAATTGTTGTTGTACTTCAGTGGGTGTGAGGCAATTCAGATGCTGCTCCCGGAACTTCTTGTATTCTTCTGCGGGTAGAACAGCGTTATCAGCGGAGTAGTCAAGTGAGAGAAAGCAAATACAGAGAAGAGAGATGATTGTTCACCTTCCAGAGAAGTGATCTTGCTTTGTGCAGAGGCAGCGAAGACCTCGCAATCCTGGTGTCTATCCACCAGAGCCTTGAGCTCGCCTACAGAGAATACAACAGCAAAAAGCAAAAAACGCATAAACCGAGATGCTAAAAGCTTACTCTCTATTTCAGAAAGCTTGAGGGTGCGCTCCAGGGCCTGCTGCTCTATAGCATCCTTGTCCTTCTTGTCAGCCTCCAAAGCTTGGTTCCGCTCCCTGGCTTGGCGGTGGTTCCAGAGAAGCTGACGGAAAATATGTGTCCTTTTTTGGATGCTATCCTGCAGAGTAGAAAGGAAAATATGAGTACTGGAAGATTTGGCCCGAGTAAATGTCAAATCGGTTGAGTCTTCACCTACCCGGCCCGAATCTTGGGGACTGGGGGAATGACTAAGAGAAGAAGAGAAGAGAAAGAAGAAATCAGCAACTCGGAAAATTCAAAGAAGAGAGAGAGACACTTACCACATAGCTTTGCTCGATGTCCTCGATGTTCTTGCGCAGGACAAACAGCTTTCCGGCCAAGGTGCTACAATGGCTGGCAACTGTCATGCCAATAGGGCCAATGTCGGCCTTGTTCCACTATGTTCGGTAATGGTCGAGTTTCCCCAACTCGGTACCATCCCAGGCATTGTTGTCGAGCACTTTGTTGTCCCAGGCCTTCTCGATGTGGCCTACTCGGTCCAAGATGGCTGCAAGGACTTCTTCGGGAAGCACCTCCTCGTCTTCGCCGCGGGAAGAAAGTTCCTTGATGACCAAGGAATCCTTTTTTCCCTTGGATTTGGAGACTCCCACGGCTTTGCGCTCTTTGAGAGCGGCTAGCTGTTTATCCTCCCTGGACAGCTGGATTTGGTGGCACTATTGCAGGTCTGTCCAGTACTCGGGATACTTGCACTGCACGCTGGCGCCAGCACCAGCACTCAGCTTCTCGACGGGGCCAAAGGTGACCCCGGAGGAAACCGGGTTGGCGCTTGGAGTGGGCGGAGTCCTATTCTGAGTGAGTGTAAGCTGGGTGCTCTTGACCAGCTTCCCGGACTGCCGCGTTGCCTGTGAGGCAGCGCGCCTTGGCTGGTGCCGGGTTGCCTCAGCTCCCGCCTTGGTGGTCTTCTTGGTGCTTGGCGTGGGGGTTGGCCGAGAAGGCAGAGGCATGTGAAGAGTTGGCTGAGGAGGTGGTGGCACTTGATGAACTGGCGGAGATACTTGCTGAGTTGGTGGAGGAACTGGTGCGCGGGGTGGAGTCGCCTGCTGAGTTGGCGGCATAGGTGGCCGGCTACTCGGTGCAGCGTCCGGCTGCACTTGGTCTTGGCGGGCTGGCTCCACCACATCGTCTTCTACCCGCTGCTCCACAGCGGGATCAGGCCTTTCGGTGACATTGTCTTCTACCCGCGGCTCGGCCGCGGGGTCGTGCTGCTCTGCGGTGTTGTCTTCAGGCTGCTGGCCCACAGCAGGCTCTGGACGCGCCAGGGCGGCGTCTTCTTGCTGCTGCTCGGCGGCTCGCTCGATGTTCTCCTCCGCTGATGCAGCTGGGGGAGTTGGCGGCTTCTCGGTGTTGGCAGCATCCTGGGCAGCTTGCTGCGCTTCAGGTTGCTGCTGCTCGGAGATGGGATCAGTATCATCCCCGGCGCCATCGTTCTCGGCGCCGATATCTTGCTCTTCGTCAATGGGGGAGGACGCACGCGTCCTACCCTGCGGTTCCTGGTTTTCATCTTCATCCGAGAGATCTACAAGCTGCTCTCGTGGCACGGTTGTTTTCTTCTTGGGACGAGGTGCAGCAGTGGCATCAGCGTCGAGAGGCGCGCTGGAAGAAGAAATAGGATCAGAAAGAAAGCAGAAAAGGGAGAAGGGAAAAGCACAACAGAGAACCAGGGTTACTCGGAAGCACTTACCCCTCTGAGGTAGGGACGCGTTTTTGGCGGCCTGTGGTGACTTTGTTGGCTGGCTTCTTCTTGGTTCTCTTGCCAGGAGGTGCCTGTGCATCGCTGCCAACCCTCTTCCGGGTAGTGGGAGCAACCATGGACACAGGAATCGCGTCCACAGGCTCCTCTAACTCGTCCAACTTAGGCTCCTCTGCAGAGAAGAAGGGAAAATTCAGAACAAGCAAAAGAGAAGGGAATCAAAGCAGACTGCGAGTAAGCGGAAAGGTGAATTAAGTCACGTTCTTCATCTTCGGACCAATCCCGAATAGAGGTTTCAGCTCGGGAATTACCGGCCTGAATGGCGTGAGGGATACACAAGGTATATTGGGTGTCATACGCCTTGGCGTCATCCTCAGTTTTGTCATCGAGCCAGTTGGCCTCGAAGATTTCACTGTCCTCTTCTCCCTGGCGATTGATGTGCTGATTGGTACAAGCAGGCACTAATGGAGGGATGATAACCCGGTAGGCTAACGTCAAGGTGTAATTCGTCCCAAAGGGAGTTGCGCAAGACCCGGCTTAAGGAGTTTCTAGAAGGCTCAATAGCGTAGGCCTCGTAACCCGGATTGTGGGATTCGATAAGGAAACTTAGGGTTTGTAAGCGGTGTCCAGGTAGGATTCCGAGTATGCCTTGGATAGGGAGCCAGGGGGTCCGGATATTATATAAGCCGGCCCCTAGGGTTAGATTAAACACGAGACACACGGGATTCACTAGCTATTCGAGTATCCTTTGTAATACCAGAGTTGAGATAATAAGAACTAGATTGGAGACTCGGCGACTTGATTGCCGGCTACCAGATCGTTTCATCACCATGATTTCCCCTGAGCAAACCCTCTCCCAAACACCAGAGTCGATTTACCCCAAGATAAGTAACCCCTGGTAACGTCTGCCGTGATTATCCCACGACAGTTGGCGCCCACCGTGGGGCCTACGTCCAAGGGTGTTTACATCACGGGAGAAGCTCGGGAGAACATGAAGAACCTCGTCGTCGGCGAGATCTACACCAACCCCGAAGCAGAGAAGATGGTGGACGATTTTGGCTGGGGGCCAGAGTCGGATCTGCTCGAATCCGGATCTATCGTCACGATCAGCCGGGTCAACGTCTTCATCGGCATGGTACGTACGTCCGGTTCAATCCCTGATGATTTCAATTATGATTCTGTGTCAGGGGAAGCGACCTGTGTACAGTCGGATGGAGAAGAATCGGTCGGAACGGTAGATCCGATAGAAGAGCCCACCACGAAGAGGGAACAGCCGGAGGAGCCGGCATGGACCTCGCGTGGCCGGGTCATGAGAGAAGATGACACTGAGTCTATCCTACACTTGCTGGAGGACCGGTACGAGGAGGATAGTTGTGATGAGGAGGAATACGAGTCTTCACCAGGCATCGCGCGCCAGGTCGCGGTTTACACGACCCCTGCAACCAATCTCAATCAGGGGGACGTGACTACGGCCGCGGTTGGAGCGGCGCGAGCGCTGGCCCAGCAGCAAAATCCGGTTGACGGAGATCCGGTTCTAACCCGGGTTGACGGAGAATCGGCCTCGGTCACTAGCCGAGCAGCGGAAAGCGAGTTGCAAGCAAATATGTTTGGATTCATGGCGAACAGGACGCCAGGGGCGGGTCCCTCAAACCCACAACACCCGGCCCTGTTCAGTAATAACTTGATCCTGGATCCCACGGTGCTAGCTACGGTGATAACCCCGGAGAACGCAGCAGCACGTGCTAGGGATCTGGATGTAGCCCGCCGTGCATTAGAGAAGCAAAGGAGAGAAGTGGAAGCAGAAAAGCAAGGGGTAGCCACGCGCCGACGCGAGCTGGAAGCGTTGGAGAACCGGCTCCGGGTTGAATCAACTAGGATGCATCAGAGATACCAAACAAGGTTACCAGCCACGGGTGGAGTTCTAAACCCGGCTGCGCTGTTCACCACCCCCAGGATCAGCCAACTCCGGCCGCGAATCAAGAAATTGTACATCAGCCCGCGACCGGAGGAGCACGGCCGGCAAGCGTACCAGCCAGGTTACCCACATTGCAGACAGGGGTTGCGGCTGGTAATGCAGCGCCACCACCGCCACCATCACGATTTCGTACGCCACCAGGTCACTTCAATAACCCAATGGATAATGTATATGCAACAACATTGGCGTTGGATCGAATCCCCGTAAGAGAGTCACCCCATGCGGAGGAGACCCGGTGGGCGATAGATTTATTACGCACGGCAGTGGCTCAGCAAGTCAATTACCCGGATAACAGGAGTGGAATGCATGGAACACCGTATATCAGCCGGCAACATGGCAACACCGGCAATATTCACTCAAGTTCAGCGCGACGGAGGGCAGAGCAGCAGCAAATGTCGCCTCCTCCCCGCGTCCAAGCAGCACCAGCAGCATCAGCAGCACAAGCTATTGTGGATAGTTCCAGAGCCAGGCGAGCCGCGGCCGGGTCGGCGGTACACGGGCCTGCGGCAGCGCCGCTCCCAGCCACGCCCCCCGCAGGATCGCATGTTTCCCGAGTAAGGCCAGTACTGACTAATCTCGCTGGACCTAAGTGTCTGTCGGATAATATCAGGGCCGAGCCTTACCCGGATAAATTCAAGGAACCGGGTAAAGTGGTGAATTATGAGCCGACTATGGATCCAGAAACATGGTTGAGCAGTTATGAGATGGCTATGTCGATTCGCAACGCATCTGAAAATCTTCAAGCCAAGTTCATGTACTTAATGATGTCAGAAGGAGCAGCAAAGTTGTGGTTCAACAATTTACCTGAAGGATCTATCAAATCTTGGAGTGAATTGAAAACTGCTTTTATCAAGCACTTTCACTGAACATGCAGGAAGTTGTTTACTATCGACGATCTAGAACGGTGTGTGCAAAAGAAGGGAGAGTCGGCGCGTAGCTGGGTGCGCCGGGTTATGGAGATACTTCATTCATCTACAGATATTCAGCCAAAGGACGCGTTGCAAGCTATGGCCAAGACATGCAAGTACACACCTTTAGTGCAGAAGTTAACTCGCATGAAATCTAGTCGGAATGCTTTAGAGGTTACGATGGGAGAGATAATGGATGCGTGCAACAAACACGCTGCTACGGATACCACGGAAGAGGATGTTGATGACAAGAAAGCAAAAGCGAACACGGGTAATAATGGAAGAACCGGCAATGGATCTACGCCGGGTAACCATGGAGGAAATAACGGAAACAACCAGAATAAACGCCCGTTTGAGGGGAGTTCCGAGTTTGTCGGCAACACAGAAGCCGGGTCTTCAAGACCCAGAGCAGAAGGAAATTTCAACGGAGGAAACTTTAATGGAGGAAATTACCAGGGTCCACCAAGGCCGGGAAACAATTGGGACGTCTACAAAATGCCGTGCCCGCGACACAGTAGGAACGGTAGACCGGCTAACCACTCATTAGAGCAGTGTGTGGATTTACAGAGATGGAAGAACGAGGAAATACATAAAGCAATGCGAGGTGCAGGTCGGGGAGCAGGGCCGGGTCCAGGTGGTAACCCGGGCAATGGCCCACCCCCAGCAGGAAACCCGGGAGGCGGTAATCCGGGTAACAATCAGGGAGGAGCTGGAGGTTTCCAAGCCAACCCCAAGCAATTGGGCCAGTACCACGTTCACACTACAAGAACTTCTAACAAGGATAGAAAGATACTAAAAAAGGCAGTAAACTCGGTCTCCTCGGCTGTTCCGAGATACCTGAGGTGGTCGGAGCAAGATGTAACATGGAGCAGAAGAGATCACCCGGAAAGGATAGAACATCCGGGAGTCCTAGCATTGGTGGTTGCGCCACATGTTAATGGTTATGAGCTGAAAAAGGTCTTAATGGACGGCGGAAGCAGCATCAACATCCTATATTGGGAAACTTTCTTACGTATGGGTCTCAAGGAGTCTCAGCTACAGAAAAGTTCAACAGTTTTTCACGGGATTGTGCCGGGTCCCTCGGCGTGCCCTGAAGGAAAGATTACCTTGGAGGTTGCTTTTGGAGAATCAAAGGATAATTTCCGGGTGGAGTGGCTCACATTCGAAGTGGTAAAGTTGCACAGCCCTTATCACGCGCTATTTGGAAGGCCGGCTTACGCCAAGTTCATGGCCAGGCCGTGTTACGTGTACCTACAGCTAAAAATCCCGGGTCCTAAGCAGACCATCACCATACATGGGAGCCGGGATATAGCGGCTGAGTGTGACGAAGGAGACGCGGCAATGGCAGAACAAGCCTGTAGAAAGGAGGAGCTCAAGTATTATCGGTCTCAAGTAGACCCGGATGACAGAACATCATTAAAAAGGCCAAATACGGAGGATGAGCGAGCGAAATTCAAGGCAGCATAGGATACCAAGATGGTGGCCTTTGTCGAAGGTGATCCCTCCAAGCAATTTGCTATAGGATCTAACCTGGACAATGAGCACGAAAAGCACTCGTGGAGTTCATTCGTTCAAATCCGACGTTTTTGCTTGGACGCCCAGCGATATGCCGGGTATTCCTACAGAGTTAGCGGAACATAGCTTGCACGTTGATCCCAAGTCCAGGCATGTGAAGCAGGGCCTGAGAAAAATGAATGAGGAAAGAAGAAGAGCTATAGGGGAGGAAATTGCTCGGCTATTGGCAGCCGGCTTTATCATGGAAGTATTTCACCCGGACTGGTTGGCAAATCCGGTTCTCGTGATGAAAAAGAGTAATGAGTGGAGGATGTGCATAGATTACACGAGTCTCAACAAGCACTGTCCAAAGGATCCGTTTGCCCTTCCAAGAATAGATCAAATCATAGACGCAGTGGCTGGAAGTGACCTATTATGTTTCCTGGATGCATATTCCGGGTATCATCAGATCAAGCTCAAGAAGGAAGACTGGGAGAAAACATCGTTTATAACCCCTTTTGGGGTCTTCTGTTACAAAACCATGACTTTTGGGCTAAAGAATGCTGGCGCAACTTACCAGAGATGCATACAGAAGTGCTTTGAAGACCAGATTGGGTGCAATGTTCATGCCTATGTGGATGATGTGGTGATCAAGACCAGGAAAGCGGAAACATTCATCGATGACCTAAAGGAAACGTTCAAGAATTTGAGAAGGTATCAGATGAAACTTAACCCTACGAAGTGCGTGTTCGGAGTTCCAGCAGGAAAATTACTTGGGTTCATTGTTTCCGAGAGAGGAATTGAGGCAAACCCGGACAAAATCAAAGCTATCCAGAGTCTGAAAAAGCCGAAAAACCTGAAACATGTCCAGAAGCTCACAGGATGCGTGGCAGCGCTGAGCCGGTTCATATCCAGACTCGGAGAGAAGGCAATACCCCTGTACCGGCTCTTGAGGAAATCTGACAAGTTTGTTTGGGACCAAGAGGCGGATGAGGCGTTCGAGGCACTAAAAAAGCAGTTATCTGAGGCACAAGTTTTGGCAGCGTCGGGTCCCAAAGAGCCCATGCTACTATATGTTGCAGCCGGGCCCCGGGCAGTTAGCGCAGTGGTTGTTGTCGAGCGCAAAGAGGATGGAAAAGATCACTCGGTCTAGAGGCCGGTTTATTACGTCAGCGAGGTATTATCGGAGGCAAAGCTGCGTTACCCACATTGACAGAAGTTGGTTTTCGGGGTCTTCATGGCCAGCCGGAAATTGAAACCCTATTTCCAGGAACACCCCATAACAGTGGTTAGCTCTATACCAATGTCGGATATCATCAGAAACTCGGCGGCAACAGGTAGAATAGCCAAGTGGGCCATCGAGATGGGAGATTATCATATCAACTACGAGCCTAGGTCAGCAATCAAGTCTCAAGCTTTAGTTGATTTCATTAATGATTGGACTCACACTAGCATATGCCCACAATGACACCATGTGCCGAGTCTTGGGTAATGCACTTTGATGGTTCCAAGCAATACGAGGGATCAGGAGCTAGAGTGGTACTCACATCACCTAAAGGAGACAAGTTGAGCTACGTGTTGCAAATCCACTTTGATTGCTCCAACAACGTGGCCGAGTATGAGGCATTATTGCATGGATTAAGAATAGCCAAGGAGATGAACATCAGGCGGATACGATGCTATGGAGATTCGGATCTTGTGGTGCAACAGGTCTCAGGAACCTGGGACAAGAAGGATGCAACTATGGCAGCATATCGTAGAGAGGTGGACAGGGTTGCCGGGTGTTTTTCCGGGTATGAGGTGGAGCACATTGACAGGCGAAAGAACGAGGCAGCAGATGCACTCGCAAGACTCAGCTCGCGCAGAGAGCCGGTTCCACCCAACGTTTTCCTGGACGAGCTATGGCGGCCGTCAGTAAAAACCGAGTCTGAGGAAGAGGTGGCTAACAAAGACCCGGATTTGGAGCTCGTGGCCACAATACGCGCTGTTCCCGAATGGACAGAGCCGTTTTTGGCTTACCTATCACGGGGCGAGTTACCACAGCAAGAGGTATTAGCAAGGCAAATTCTGAGGCGAGCAAAAGGTTATTCCATCACCAATGGGGAGTTATACAAAAGGAGTGCTGCAGGAGTATTTTTGCGCTGTGTGGCACCAGAAGAAGGCCGGCAAATCATGAAAGAGATCCACGAAGGCGACTGTGGGCATCACGCATCCACAAGGTCCCTTGTGGCCAAAGCATATAGGCACGGTTTCTTCTGGCTCACAGCCCTAGCAGACGCGGAACGCTTGGTGGCACGGTGCGATGGATGTCAAAGGTATGCCCACCAAATCCATGTGTCGGCTATGGAGTTGCAAACAATTCCTTTAACCTGGCCGTTTGCCGTTTGGGGTATGGACATGGTCGGCCCCTTTCACATGTCACCTTGCAAAAAGACACATCTCTTGGTGGCTATTGATAAATTTACCAAGTGGGTTGAAGTTATGCCAGTCACCAATTGTGAAGCGATTACGGCAGTCAAGTTCCTGAAAAGGATTATCTACCGGTTCGGGTATCCTCACAGCATAATTACAGACAATGGAACCAACATGTCCTTAGGCGAGATGGAAAAATTCTGTGGGAACAATGGAATCCGGCTTGACATAGCCTCAGTAGCCCATCCACAAGCTAATGGACAAGTGGAAAGGGCAAATCAGGAGTTACTTCGTGGATTAAAGCCACGGCTACGAGTCCCATGCATCAGAGCTGTTGGAGCATGGGTTGAGGAGTTACCTTCAGTGGTTTGGGGAATTAACACCACACCTAACAGATCTACTCAGATGACACCGTTTTTCATGGTTTATGGTGCAGAGGCGGTATTACCGAGTGATATTATCCATGACTCGCCTCGAGTGTCGGCTTACGTCGAGGTGGAGAATGAGAAGACCCGGCAGTACGCCGTGGATATGTTAGAAGAACACAGGGAACAAGCTTTGGAGAGATCAACCATATACCAGCGGGACCTGAGGAGATATCACAGCCGGAGAGTCAAAACCCGGGTCTTCCAGGAAGGAGACCTGGTTCTTCGCTGGTACAGTCAAAGGAAGGAAAACACAAGCTATCCCCACCATGGGAAGGACCGTTCATCATAAGCCGGAATCTACACAATGGATCGTATTACTTGGCAGATGCAAGGGAAGAGTCGGCTACCGTCAATGACACCGCTCATACAACTTCATCTATGCAAGAAAGAGAGAGACCATGGAACGTGGCTCAGCTGCGTCCCTACTACACTTAGAATAGACTAGATTCACAAGTGGAATTACACGATGTAACAGGCAGCAGGTTTCAGACGCACTCTTTTCCTATCCAGGGTACCTAAGGGGACTGGAGGGTTTTTAATGAGGCGACCTGCTGACCTAACTTTTCTCATATCAATAAAGATATGGTTAAACAATATTCTGTTTCCTTTCTGTGCATTTTTTGTCAAAGTTTTCATATTCCTGTTGCCCTTCTATTTTATTTTCAAGGTAAGTGTTATTTATTGCTTTAGTTTTTGTTAGTAAATTGCATATATCTAGGTCTCGGGGGCTGATTGCTTGAATAGCACAGTTACAAACTCAAAGACCCGGCCACGATGCCATTAGGTTATAAGGGCCAATTACTTATAATAAGTACGGCTGCAAGCTTATAACCGGACAATAGAGCCAAACTTCCTTGACTTTTCTTGCTTAAGCTTGATGTGACTCGAACAAAAGTGGCTTGCTTTGCTAGCGTGTAATTACAATCAACCATGACGCCCAATGGGACTTGCCTGACCCTGTCTTTACACAGCTATAGCAGCATTGATCATCCACGCGAAAGCCGGCTTACAGTAAAAGAAGGTCAAAAGGGTCATCTAAACCACAAGTTATGCAGAGTACAAGGCTAACACCTGGAAACTCAAAGTATATTAAGCATAGCTTCAAACCTATGTGAATGACTCTAGGTTTTGGGCCTTAGCAGAAACAATTTGTCCTTTTGGAAAAGTCCAAAACCCCATTCTCGGAAATTCGGGCCTTGGGGGCTTGGGAATTTGAAAAAAGAAACAAATCATCCAGCTATTCAGCTCAAAAACCCAAAAATCCGAGTCTTGGGGACTTGGGGACTTAGAAAAAATCCACTTGTCAAAACCCATGAGACTCGGAAACCGAGTCTCGCAGAAGGAACCATAGCAAAAGTCGGAAAACCAGGAATGAAAAAAGCTCCAAGTTAAGAAATATCAAATTCACGCAAAGGCCAGAAGGGCCATAAAAGATATTAAGGTTTTAAAACGTATTACAAACCAGGATAGTAGTATCATAAAGTGCACAGGCGCACTATCAAAAGAATAATTGTTTTAAAAGGCCCATTGGCCGAATAAAGTGTTTGAGACGGTTGCCGATAAAAAGTTCACTCGGCCTCCTGGGTCGAGTCGTCCATCTTGCCCTTGCCCTTGGCAGCCGGATCTTGATCGTTGATTTGTTCTTCAACGGTCTTGGCGGCAGCAGCATCCGGGTCAGCACCAGTACCAGCGCGCGCGGGGGAGGAACAACCGGAGTGGATGTCGCAGGTGCAGAATCGGCCTCAGCCTTCCTCTTCGCGGCCTCTTCCCTTAGCTTAGCAGCTTCTGCCTTCCACCGTGCCAACATGTCATACGGCTTTGGAGGATCCGACTTAATTGCCTTGTCTTCAGCATCGTATGGTGCAACAATCAGGCTGACATCTAGGCTGTCGGCAATCTGGCTGGCCGAGTGACGAACCTCCTTTTGGATGACCTTGTAGTTCTTGGCTGAAAACCTGGAGCCGTCATGGTTGAACTCTGGAAACCCGCCAACAAGCTTTGCCGGCTCAAGCTTGGGGAAGTATGCTTTAGCCAAGGCAAGCCCCCGGGTCACTCCAACCCGGCATGAGGAGCGTTTCCAGTGCTCAATCCACTCGGGGATAGTGGAACACGCATCAAGCAGCGTCTTCAAGCTACCATGTCCAGTACCCGGCCACTTCAACGCTTGCAGAATCCATTTGGTTCCGGCACAGAGTTGCCGGATTGTGCTCTTTATCATTTTCAGCTTCGCTATGTCGTCTGCATCCGGAGTCTCGTCATCCGGCCCTGCAGAAAATATAAAGGCTTAAGTAAGGAATTCCGAGTATCTATCAGAGTGGAAAATCCGGGTTACTATCAGTTAGTCGGGAAGTATTACCAATCAAAGCGCTGTGAGTATCGGCAATCTGGATGGACAGCTTGGCCAGTTCGTCCTCTGCAGCATGAGCTCTCTTTCTGTACTTTCTTGCAAGTTTCCCTGTCCTCTTGGCATCAGCTTCAACCGTCTCGCGCAGCTTCGTCTCCACCTCGAGGAGTTTGGTGGTCTTAGCCAACACTTTCTCAGAATGGGCCATGTATGCCTGCGTGGAGACACAAGGAAGGGTTAGTCGGATAAAAAACAAACTATCGGTCGGATATGTTATGAAAGTTCCAAGCAAATTATCAATAAGTTCACTCGGAACTTGGGGACTAGACAAGTATACATGCAATATTAGTCGGATTTACCTCGTGCATGGCTATCAAGGCTTCTAGGATGTTTTCTTCGTCAGCCCTCAAGGTGTGGAGAGCATCAAGCATCTCAGCAAAGCTCATATCCTCGGGTTTGGTACCGGAAGAGCCGGCGGCCTGGTAGCTTGGAGGAGGAGTCTTTTTCGGCTCTAGGGGCGAAACCCGGGTCGCCTGGGTGTCAGGGTTGGGAGTGCCCATCCTTGTGCCCAGGACCTCGACGTCGTCGTCCTCAGGTTCGTCTGATGGCTTGGGAGACCCGGCTTCCTTCCTGGCCGAGTCTGTCAGGGGGTCTTGTCCTTGGTTTTCTTCTTCAGCACCGCCAGTTGCGGCATTCATGTTATCAACCGGATCTTCAGTCTCCCGGTTATCCGTATCCATGTTGTCCGGATCACTGATCGAGACCTGGGCGCTAAGGAAAGTAAAAGAAACAGTCAGCAGTAATAAGTGAAGGATATCGAAAGTACCAATGTATCGTATATCAAGAAGTATAGCTTACCCGGCATTCACCACGAAGTCCGCCGGAAGCTCGTTGCTAGACGCGGACGAAGCTGTTACAGGATCCGAGAGTGAGACCCGGAACTGTCCGGCTAATGGATGGTTGGGGGAAGGATGTCTTTGAGGTGAGTTGGAAGGATGAGATGGGGAAGTACTGGTGCGGCGAGTTGGGGACGTGGGGATACCCGGGTTGAGGGGATCATCACCCGGGGAATTCCGGGTTACCCTGCGCTTAGCCGGAGGCGGGTCCTTCAAGTGTGGAGAATTGGATAATTGTTGGTTAAGTTCACGCATATTAGCAAAAGAATAGGGTTTGGAGGACATGGAGGAGTAGGGAACCTTGAAAACAACCCCTCGGGGTTTCCTCTTGGCCCCGACTTCAACTTCCGGCTCGGCCTCACTTTTATCGCTCTCGGTCTCCTCCGGGTCTTCCTTGTCATCCTTATCTTCCATTCCTGAGAAGCATAGTACACAGTCGGAAAAGGAAAAAGTGTGGGGGAATAAGTTAACAAAGAGAAAGTTGGGTGAAACCCGGATGGTACCTCCTTCCGAGTCAGCCGCTTCCTCTTCTTCCTCTTCCGGGTTTTCGGAGGTGGGAGGAGTCTCGATGTTCCAAAAGGCGCTGCCTGCCTGAAATAAAGATATAAAGGTAACAGTTAGTAGTTGCATCAGGTAAAAAGCATAAGTACGAAGAGTGCAAGCTGGATTTTACCGCAGGAGCCGGATTTTCGCGGGTGTATGGCTCTAACCCGGCTATATTCCGGATCACTTCTGCCTTCTCGGTAAGGAAGCTTTTGATGATCTTGTTCGTATCGCTCGCCGGATAATTCCTTGAGGAGTAGCGGAGCGAGTCCGTAACGTGCCCCGAGTATTCGCACATCAACTTGGGCCGGATGGAGTTAGGCTGGACCCGAAAATTCACCCAAGTCTTAACTAAATTGAGCCCAAGGAGACCATGGGCGGAAAGGGCGGCTATCTTGGCTAGGAAGGGCTGGATGGACTCCCTGTCCGACTCTGAGGCGAAGGCATTAAAGGTATCCGAGAGATCAAGGAGGCCCTCTGAGAAACCCGACAATCTCTTTTCGCCGGGTGGGGAGGCGTCCCGGCAATAAAAGAAGGATTTTTGCCAATGTTTGACGTGGGAGTTTAAACTAAGAGTCGGCATAGGTGAATTTTTTCGGCGTTGGATGGACACCCCGCCGCAGGCCAAAAGGGCCCCGTCACCGCTTTCGCGGCACGGTTTGCATTGGAACAGTTCTAGAAAGAGGGCAAGGTTTGGTGGGATGCACAGGTATGACTCACAGAGGACAATAAAGTGGGTGATATTTAACATAGAGTTAGGCCCTATGTCAAACACTCGGATACCATAATGGCTGAGAAGTTCACGAAAAAAGGAATGACCCGGGGGACGAAATCCCCGGATCACGTGCTCGACGAAGCAGATTACCTCGTTGGGGCCAGGGGTAGGCCGGGTCTCATCACCCGGGACTCTCTAGAGAATGTCCTCCTGGGAAGGGAGTACGCCTGACTCGGCAAGTTCGTCCAGCTTCGCCTTGGTCACGGTGGACCTCGCCCAGTTGGCGGATATGGACTGAGTCGGCCTTGGCTTTGCCGGCTGTTTCCCCTTGTTCTTGGGTGCCATTTGTTCGATCTGCAAAACACAAGGCAAGGAGTGCAGAATATGAGTAACTAAGACCCAGAGACTACAGGTTATCCGGATATCAACGAGCAGAACGGAAATTATGGGTTATCCGAGTATCAACGAGCAGTTGTGGAAATTACAGGCGATCCAAGTATCAGTGAGCAATTATGGAAGAGGGTTGATTATCCGGTCAACTAGATAGTAAATGAAAGACCCGGAAATAGTGAATTATCCGGGTATCGAAGAACAACTACGGAGAATTTTTGGCAGTTTGCATCTAGGCAAAGAAATTTACGGAGAAATCTACGGGGAAACTTATAACCGCGAGTGATAGAATAGTGCTACCAAGTTTAGCTTAAGTGGTTGAATGAGAAAGCTTAGGGCATGAGAGATTCAAATCGATGCAAAGTGAGAAGGTAACCTATGGGCGGGCCAAGATCCAATCTGGTTCGAATGAAAAACTTGAAGGTAAAATTCATGGAGGAAAGCTTACCGGTAAGGTCCGGAGAAGGTTGCGGCGGTGGCAGATGACGCAGCCGCGGTGGCCTGCGGGGTCCTCCGACGAGCAGCTCGAGGGGGCGACGGCGGAGGCTGACGGCGGCGCGGCGCGGATCGTGGACGAGCGCAGTTGGCGGCGGCTCGATTCCGGCGGCGCGTCCGCGGGCTCCGTGGTGGTGCGGCGGCGAGCTCGAGTGAGGGAGCACCGGAGGCGAAAGAAATGGAGAGGAAATGGAACGTTGGGTTAGGTCACCCCCTAGGGCGCCTATTTATAGGTGCGGGTGGGGATACCTAGGTTAAGTGAGCGGGATCCAAAAATTTCGGAGCAGGTTACCCGTCCGGATATTTTGGGATAGGCATTAAAGTGCCCATGCGCGATATCCGGAAAAGATCAGAGCAAATCACTTCCGTGATATCCGGGCTAATTAACGAGCAATGCAAGCCGGGTCTTCTGCGTTTTCCTCGGAGTGTTGACCCGGGAAAATGAAGGTGGATTCGGAGAAAGCCGGGTTACTATATGGACCACCAGTGGAGTTAGGCCTAGCTGTTTATCGAAGCAACCTAACCCGGCCTTTTTGAATTTGTATGTTTGTTATTTTTTGCAGGGAATAACATGCGCTTCAAGGAGGATCCCGTGAAGCCCAAGCTATTCTGGGGACTACTGATGGAGGGATGATAACCCGGTAGGCTAACGTTAAGGTGTAATTCGGCCCAAAGGGAGCTGCGCAAGACCCGGCTTAAGGAGTTTCTAGAAGGCCCAATAGCGTAGGCCTCGTAACCCGGATTGTGGGATTCGATAAGGAAACTTAGGGTTTGTAAGCGGTGTCCAAGTAGGATTCCGAGTATGCCTTGGATAGGGAGCCAGGGGGTCAGGATATTATATAAGTCGGCCCCTAGGGTTAGATTAAACACGAGACACACGAGATTCACTAGCTATTCGAGTATCCTTTGTAATACCAGAGTTGAGATAATAAGAACTAGATCGGAGACTCGGCGACTTGATTGCCGGCTACCAGATCGTTTCATCGCCATGATTTCCCCTGAGCAAAACCCTCTCCCAAACACCAGAGTCGATTTACCCCAAGATAAGTTACCCCTGGTAACGTCTGCCGTGATTATCCCACGACAGGCACAGTGAGTTGAGTTCTCGGATAAGTGGTTATACTCGGAACAAGCGTGCAAATATAAAGCACATTAAGCTAAGTGGTTCTACTCGGGATAGCGTGCAAACACGAAGCATATTAAGCTAAGTGAGTTTACTCGGAACAACATGCAAACATAAAGCATATAAAGCTAAAGGTTCCTACTCGGCACAACATGCAAATACAAAGCATATGAAGCTAAGAGGAATTCTACTCGGTGTCAATTACAAATAACAAGGGTGCATAGAAGAGAACTAACCTGGGGGATTTTCTTGGTGCGGCTAAACGGCACGAAGCTGTATGCCCAGTTGTCGGTGAGCGTGGTCTGCATGATAGACCTGGCCCAGATGGCCACCTCAGCCTTGCTGAGCTCAAAGGTCGTCGTCCTGGTGCAATCCCGAGGACCTCCCATGTAGCACATCTTGTGTGCTCGCTCCTGGAGCGGGAGTACTCGGCGAGAGATCCAGCAGGCGATTGGGTCGTCTTGAAGGAGCCCTTCCGCCACCAACTCGGTCATGCGCTTCTCGACCTGAAGGACGTCTGGCACGGTCTTCTTTGGATCGTATCCCCAGTTCTGCCCGGTGGGCAGCGTGTTCACGAACTTGGGGAGCCCTATCCGATCTTCGATGGGCTTTCCCTTCTCGGCGGCAACGTTCTTCACGTAGAGGAAGTCGCGCTGCCACTTGCGCACGGTTTCCAATCCGAGCACCCGCGGATGGTGCCCGGTCTTGCGCTGCAGCATCATCGCGCTACCCGTCTGGGTCATCACGCGAGGGGCTTCGGTGTTGCCAGGATCGGGAACACCCTGCTTGCGGAGGAAGAAGTATTTTGCCCATGTCTGGACCGTCGGGTAGACACCCAGGAAGGCTTCACACACAATGGCATGTGTGGAGAGCATAACAATGGCATTTGGTGGAAGATGGTGCGGCTGGAGGCCGAAGTGGCGGAGGAAATCGGAAAGGAATTTAGAGATGGGAAGGCCAAAGCCGTGTTTGAAGTGGGAGAGGAATACCACGTACTCGTCCTTTTCGGGTGCCGGGACGAGCTCGGTGCCGGGATGCCGGCAGACAACGCCGGGAGGGACTCGGCGGGTATTCATCAGCCATTGACAGTCTTCGGCGGTGACGTCCGAGCCCTCCCAGCCGGCTCGGGCGGGAACCGCCTCGTCTCCGTGCGGAGCCATGGAAGCGAGGTTGCTAGTTGGAGAAGAAGAGCTCGTCGGAGTTGAGGGCGAGGATGGCGGCGATGGCGCGCCGAGATTCTTGCTCTCAGATCTCACAATGGGGACGCAGTGAGTGCTCGCGGTGGCGCGGTGCTCGACGGCGGCGACAGAAGAGATGGGAGTGCGAGATTGGAAAAGGAGGAAGAGAGAGAACAGGCAGGCGGCGCGGGGGTATTTATCTCTCCCCGCGAGCTGCAGTTACTACTGGATCAATCATGGTCATTGATCGTGCGACGTCGGTTAACTACCCGTTAGAAACACACACAACGCGAAACACGCGCGTAACGGGCGCAGTTAATCCCACGTCCCAGATCGTGGGCTCTCGAGTACCCGTTCGACGTGACCTAACGGGCTGTGGGCCCTAGACGCAGAGACTGGCGCGTGGCCTGCAGCAGCACCGAGGCGTCGCGGTCACTAGTGCATGGCACGTGCCCTGCAGCGACACGAGAAGATGGATTTGGTCTGATCCAGCGGGATCGTGTTCAAAATTTCACTAAGTCAAGTTACTCGGCAACACAGTAGAGAGAGTGATCTATTCGGCTTCAAGGGAGTTTCTCTCGTGACCACAGTTGGAGAGATTCGAGAAGGAGTCCTTGGTCCAAGTTGAGGTGCAACTCGGCATTACTCCTTCGAGAAGACAAGTTGGTTTAAGCTGGCAGGGCCCCGAGAACAAGTTCACTGGACTCTACCAGCTTCGGGGACTAATGTCGGGGGTTACCCCCGAGTAGGGGTAAGGAAAGTGGTAAAATGAAGATCAGAGTACTGTTGGCCGGGTAGGTGGCTACCCGGTACCCTCTACCCGGTAGTTCCTATTCGGTCATAAGTATTGAAGCCAAGAGAAGATAAGGAGAAAGATGGTGAACGTCCGGGTAGCGGTAAGGTGGTCCGAGTAGATGGGCTGCGATCCTACCCGGACAAGAAGTCAATGGAGCCGTTCTGACAAGATCACGGAGATCCCGCAGCCGTACATGCGTGCGGTTCAACTTACGGAGCACATGATGACCCGCTCAACGGCGTGGCTACAGTGAGGTAGGCGCCTGTCATGTCCTGTCACTGACAGAGGGGACATGACATGTCGAGGGGCCTACTCTGTGAGACTGATATGGTGGACAGGTCCCATCTGCCGAACGGCGCGGCGAATTCCCGCACTCGGGTCGGCGAGAAGCCGGAGGCGTGCTCTGCTTCACAGAGGGCATGTCCCATCAGTTGTACCTTTTAGTCTTTGTTTATTCGGCTGGGCACCAGTATATAAGGTGCCCTGCCCCCTCCTGCGCGAGGGACGTTGCCTCAGATCGCATTTATTACGAGAGCTAGCATCACACACAGAGAGAGAGAGAGAGCAGCAGAGTGGCTACTCGGCTGAGAGGCAAAGTTGTATTGTGGCTACTCGGAAATTATACATACAGAGACAGGCAGGAGTAGGGGTGTTACCTCCACACGAGGGCCCCGAACCTGGGTAGTTCTTGTTGTTTGCAGTGTTACCTGAGCGCGGCTACTCGCCGTGCGATCCCTCCCCGGATACCTACATCGTCCATCGGCCCCAAACTCAAGCCATCCCATTGCATCTGTCTTCTCCACACCACGACTATCCTCCATGGTTGGGGAACTAAAAATATCATGCTCATCAAAACCCACTTCCCCAAGATTAAATTTTTTCATAGCATTAACAATAATGATGTTCAAAGAATTCATACTAATAACATCGCTACTAGCATGCACATAAAGTTCCAAATTTTCTCTTCAAACACTTCATGTTCTAACTCAAGATATATCTCATAAACCTCTCTCCTATTTTTATTTTTATTTCCATTAAGCCTAACTAGTAAAATAAAAACAAGTAACAAAAATATAAAATTTCAAGATCTAAAGAGATACCTTCAAGCGCTAACCTCTCTAGCAACGGCTCCAGACAAGAGTTTGATGTCTACTACACGTTAGTACTCTTGTAGACTATGTTGGGACTCCAAGCGCATAGGTTTATAGGACAGCAACAAATTTCCCTCAAGTGAGTAACCCAAGGTTTATCGAACTCGGGGAGGTATAGGTTGAATTTATCCCTCTCGAGCAACCTTGCAATTAGGTTTCCCAAGGTTTATGTTCATTGCAGGGTTGATCAAGAGGGATACACTCAACGTATACCTCCCTGAGTTTGATAAACCTTGGGTTACTCACTTGAGGAAAAAATGTTGTAGTCCTACAAACCTCTACGCTTCGAGGCCCATCATAGCCTACAAGAGTAGTAACGTGTAGTAGACATCAAGCTCTTTTCTGGCGCCGTTGCCGGAGAGGTTAGCGCTTGAAGTTATCTCTTTAGATCTTGCAACTATATATTTTTGTTTCTTGATTTTGTTTTCACTAGTTAGGCTCAATCGATAAGAAAAAAATATGAGAGAGCTTTATGACATTTATCTTGAGTTAGGACATGAAGTGTTTGAAGAGAAAATTAGAAAACTTATGGAACTTTATTTGCATTCTAGTAGAAATTTTATTAGTATGAATTATTTGAACACCATTATTGATAATGCCATGGAAAAATTTAAGCTTGAGGAAGCCGATTTTGATGAATATAATATTTTTAGTTCCCCAAGCATGGAGGAGAAAATTTACTTGGATGAAACTATGCCTCCAATATATGATAATTACAATGATGTATATGATGTTTTCAGTCCACCTACTACCGAGGAGAAAATTTATTATGATTATGATATGCTTCCTATTTATGCTGATTACAATGATAGCTATTTTGTTGATTTTGCTCCCACTACTATTAATAAGAATGACTGTGCTTATGTGGAGAGTAATAATTCTTTTATGCACGTGGATTATGATAAGAATGTTTTATGTGATAGCTATATTGTTGAGTTTATTCACGATGCTACTGGAGGTTACTTTGAGAGAGAGGAAAATATGGTTTTAAGAATTTTCATGTTGCTGAAACACCTCTCTTTATGTTGAAAATTTTGAAGTTGAATTCGTTTTCCCATCCTATGCTTGCTACTTTGCGTTTCACTGATTTATTTTCTTACAAGATTCCTAGCATAGGAAGTGGGTTAGTCTTAAACATGCTCTATATTTTCCTCTTGATGCTCCTTATTACTGTGCTTCAAATCTTATTTTTATGTGATCATCTTTTAAAAACACGATGCCTAGCTAAAAAGCGTTAAAGAAAAGCGCTTGTGGTTGGCAACCCACTTTTGTTTTCCTCAGTTATCCTTTTGTTTTGTTTTGTTCTTTTTGTGTTTTGGAAGTTGTTAACTTTGTAGCAACCGCTCCTTACCATTTTATTTTGTTTTTGTGCCAAGAGTAACCTCTAATTGAGAGGTAGTGCGATTTGGGGAAGTTGTTGTTCCGAAATAGATTTTTGGGTTGTAACCAAAAAATTGATATCTCTCAACCAGAACATTAGGAAACAAATAGAAAGATGTCCCAGGTTGTTATCTAATGTTCGTTAGTTTCCTACTTTTTCATTTGAGCAGCAAGAGACTTTCAAAAAAAAATCATCTTTACCGGGATGGTGGGGACGTCTGGTGTTGGTGGTGCGTCGAACTGCAGGGATGGTGGGGACGTCCGGTGTTGGTCCCGGGTCGACGACGAGATCCAGCTCAAGAGGTTGCTCGGTGGTACCCGACACCACAGCGAGGTCTAGGGACCCCGTCTCCACCGGAGAGGCGAGCCAATCGTCGAAGAACGTCGTCGTGTTTGCGGTGGGCATGCGGCGATTGCTCGGGAAGGAGGCGTGGCCGCGTGGATGCGGCTTCTGCCGATGGGTGCTGAGACAGAGGCGTGGGTGTGCGGCTCGGTGCTTGGACAGAGGCGTGGATGCGGCGAGCGGCGCGACGGGAAGGAGGAGGAAGCTGGCGAGGGCGCGACGGGAAGGAGGAGGGAGATCGCGGGGGCGGACGAGAGAGTGGCGGCTAGGGTTCTTCCAGGGGGCAGCGGGGGAGGGGAACTGGAGGGGGAATCATGGGCGTGGGTTGTGGCCTTGTGGGATCGGGATGTTAGGGTTTCGGCCTTTGTGGCATATGTGTACACAATACACACTGTATAGTTGGCCCCACATGTCATATCGGGGATGGATATTATTGGGTATGGGGATCAAAGAACCATAACCGCTCCGGTATAACCATTGGTTAGTGATTTGTCTCTGTTAACAGCCCCACGGGGATTATACGTGTGCCATCACCGTCCCCTAATAGGTGAATTATCCACCGGGGAACGGGAAATTGCCAAATTTAGTTGTATTCCATCCATCGATGGATCGATTCCTCTAGCGACGCACGGAACACGCCTAACAGCCCGACCCATCCTGTATCGCGCGCGCTTTGCTAAGAGCAGCATATAGGAGCTCCCTGAGAGAGGGGCACTCCACAGGGAGCGTCTACAGACCGCTTCGTAGCGGTGTGAGAGCGCTCACCCTCCTGAAGGGACCGCTTCATGAGCCGCTTTGAAGCAGCCAATAAAAAAGGCACTGATATTTAATTATTTAGATTTGAATATTATTAAAAGTTTGAACACTTTTAAAATCTAAAAAAACTCAAATATGATTTTTCTCTCAAAGTATGAACTTTTTTAAAATCCGAACAATCTTTGAAATCCGATTTTTAATTTTTTTGAATTATTTTGAAATGTGAATAGAATTGTAATTTGAACAATTTTTGAATTTCATTTTTCAAGGTGAACAAAGAAATAGTTATGTGTTTTTTTTTTTTTGAATTTGAACAAAAATAATTTGAACAACTTTTAAATTTGTACAATTCTCGAAAATTTGAATATTTTCAAAACCATAAAATGAAAAATGAAAGAAAGGAAAAGAAACAGAAAATAATGAAAAAACAGAACGCAGAAAAAAGTCACAGAAAAAAGAACAAACGAAAAATCTCGCGCCGCACTGCAGGCGGTACCCATCTCGCGCCGCCGCACCTCCATCCATCAACCTCTCTTACCGATCGAACCAGGGACATGGGGGATGACAGAAGCGTTTGCTGAACAGCCCATAAAGCCCAATCTATGGAACGCTGGTCCGGCCCATTTACCCGATCGAGCACATCCCAGCCGTCGGTGCTAGGTCACGGCCACGCGAGGAAGCCATATATACCCGTAGCAGCCGCCACGCGCTCGCTCTCTCTCCCCCCCCACCCTTTGCCCCAGCCTCCTACTACCGGCGGCGGAGACAACGGCAACATGGTGCAGCGTCTGACCTACCGGAAGAGGCACAGCTATGCCACCAAGTCCAACCAGACGAGGGTCGTCAAGACCCCAGGTCCGGACTCCCTTCTGCTCTTCCTTTCTATACGCTTTCTCGCAATTCATGGCGGCTTCTGATTCGCTCGTACTACGATTTTCTTTTAGTTAATCGGTATTTTTCTTGTGATTGTAGGAGGTAAACTCGTGTACCAGTACACCAAGAAGAGGGCGAGCGGCCCGAAGTGCCCTGTGACCGGGAAGAAGATCCAGGGAGTGAGTTCCTATCTCTCCATCTCTTAGAACAACAGTTAATCGTCCTATCTTTGTCACGATAGGGATATTTTGTATCCCGTTTGTATGCCTGCTGGTTCGTATTTCCTGTGCTACTGGATGAATCTGTGTTGCTAAATGTGCTTTATATCATACACATGCAGTTTGGCTATTAACTTGCAGTGTCTTTTAGCACACAAATAAATTACCAGCCGGGTTATGGTGGGTAGATCTTGATTTCAGCTCAGTGGACATCAAATCGGTAGCTCGATGACGGATCCTGTGTAATCCCAGATGCATCATTGTTTGGAAAGTATGCCTTTTGGTAGATTGCAAATCACTTTGTAGTTCATGCCTGTTCTGTCCAGAATTTATGTGTCAATTATCCTGTATTATGTGGTCTTAATGAAGTCTCTATGATTGTAATACACGTCTAGCTGGCAGTTCAGTGTCAGTATGGCATTTCAGCATGTAGAATTTATTTAGATGGTTGAATATCGGTTGTTTGTTCCTGGTGGTCCTTTAGACTAATGAATTGTTCTTGAGTAAACTATGCTTGGCGTTCTTAGCTAATGTGTGGGGTGTATTCCACGAGTTTATTGTGCCATATAACTCAAGATGGTATAATTATTTGATTGTTTTGTAGCGTGCCTGATGGATTTTTCAGCTCTATACTTTCTTAGCATTATATTTTTGTAGTCAGAACATAATTCATGTGGTTATCAAACTAAATTTTGTGGCTGCTGTTGCTGCTAGACAACATTTCAGCAATGAATTGGTACTTCCTATTTTATGTTTGAAACTGCTGTCTTAATGGTTTTTTTCTGTGTCTAATAATCCCAAGCTGGCTGTGCTTTTTCTTGTTATTTCTAAGTTTGTGTATGCTGATTCTTCTGTGCTCCCGAATGGGCTTGTTCATACATGTCTTCCAAGCTTTATTTGGTTAGCTTTGAGAGAGAGCATATCATGTTGAAACTTGACCATCTCCCATCTTGATTACTCATGATATGATCACTTCTATCTCCAGATTCCCCACCTGAGGCCTACTGAGTACAAAAGATCAAGGTTGTCTAGGAACCGCAGGACTGTGAACCGTCCCTACGGCGGAGTGCTCTCTGGACCTGCAGTTAGAGAAAGGTTAGCGTGTATTTCGCAAAGTCACTTGATGCCACTACACCAAACTATCTGTGCTTAATCTCATTTGATTCACTTCCCCTTTCAGGATCATCCGTGCTTTCTTGGTTGAGGAGCAGAAGATTGTGAAGAAGGTATTGAAAATACAGAAGACCAAGGACAAGACAGCCTCGAAGTAGAGAACTGTTTGAAGCGGAAGTGAGATGCTGTTATGTAAAAGGAAATATTTTTGTGGATGGTGACTATCGATGGCTTAAGTCTCTTCTAGCTAAAATGTTTTAGTATGTCAAGGAGATCACTGTTGAATTCAGAGATTGTTAGACATTTGATACCCATTTGCTATTCCATTTCTGAATTTCATGTTGAATGTGCAATTTTGATGCCCACCTGTGCACGCGGTGGATACTCACTGTGGTGCAACAGGTGCTACGTTTTCTGTGCAATTTCATGTCTCTTTATGTAAGCAGGTTTCATGTCTCTATTTTCATTCACTGGGTTAATATCTCCAAGCTGAAAGTAGTTTGCTCATTAACGGAAATAGTTAAGATTTGGTCGATGGCATGCCCAATGATGAAACTTGGCTAGTCAATTCTGTTGCAGTAAGATCAATGTCCAACATATATAGTTTTAAAATACGTATTGCTCATTTACAACTTCTTAGATTGAATGCATCCTCAATTGTCGATGTACAATAAGCTACATGAATTTAGGATTTCTCTTTAAGAAACTAGCTAAATCATGTGCAGTAGTCTAAATTGATCCGCATCCTGTTACAAACAATCTCCTATCCCGGAAGTAAGAAATAATAAAGCGATCAACATTCGTCAACAATAGCGCGCACCTCTCCACAATGTATCAACACTTTATTTCACCACACCTGAAGGTGGTATATCCAGCTAAAAACACTGACAATGTGTCAGCTTCAATCAAAATGCATCTATACATTTAGTTTCAAAATACCTGGAGGAGCGTTCTAGTCGCCAGCGTAGACAATTCAAGAGCTCTATTTGCCGGCGTAAACAATGACAAAAAATTTGGATGAAAAAAGATTTTTCAAGGGTGGGATTTGAACCCACAATACCTGGAGGAGCGCTCTATTTGCCGGCCTAAACAATGACACATTTTTTTGATGAAAAAGAATTTTCAAGAGCGGGATTTGAATCCACAATACCTGGAAGAGCGCTCTAGTCGCCTGCATAAACAATGACAAAAAATTTGGATAAAAAAAGAATTGCCAAGAGTGGGATTTGAACCCACGCCCTTTCGGACCAGTACCTGAAACTGGCGCCTTAGACCAACTCGGCCATCTTGACTTGATGACAGTCGTTTGCAATTTATTTATATATAGTTGCAATTTGTATTATAGGGAGGTAAAAGCCTCGCCTATATTCCTCATGTGTAAAATTTACAAATGTGGAAGGCGAGATGGGAAAGGATGTTTTTTTGCCCCATGTGTAAAATGACAGATAGGGAGGGTTTGGGGGCAAAATGACCAACAGGAGAGAGGCAGAACAGAAGGTGTGAGTTCACCGGCGATGGCGCGCGCCTAGATCGATCCCGCCAATCTCCTTTTCCATCTCGCCTTCTCCATGCCTCCACGCCTCTCCTCGCCCGCATTCCTCACCCTCGCCCTCTCCGCCCACCGCCGCTCGCTCTCCGCTCTTGTAGCCACCGCGGCTGCGCGAGCCGGTGCCCCCCACGTGCTCGACGGAGTGCCGCGCCCGGACCGCCTCGGGCGGCTCCCGCCCGAGCTCGCGGGCATTGTCCGCTCCCGCGCCGCGGGGCACAAGACCAGCCAGTTCGCCTACGGGAACGCGCTTGCGGCTTGCGCTGGCGCCGGAGCGGGCAATGTCGTGTTCGCAGAGCAGCTCTATTGCATGGCCTGGAAGGACGGGCTCGCAGGCGACGCATATATCTGCAGCGCTATGGTCGACCTGCTCGCCAAGAGTGGACACCTCGGGGACGCTCTCAAGGCGTTCGCGGATGGCGACCCGGGGAGCGCGGTCTGCTGGAACGCTGTTATCTCGGGCGCGGCACGGAACGGCGAGCCCAGGCTTGCCATCGAGATGTTCAATGATATGGCGTGGGGCTCTTGTGAGCCTAACTCGTTCACGTACTCTGGGGTTCTTAGCGCCTGTGCAGCCAGCATGGAGCTGTGCGTTGGGAGGGCGGTTCATGGGCTGGTGCTTCGGCGTGATCCCGAGTATGATTTGTTCATTGGAACGTCGCTTGTCAATATGTATGCGAAATCCGGTGACATGGTCTCTGCCATGAGGGAGTTCTGGAGGATGCCGGTCCGGAATGTGGTTTCCTGGACCACCGCAATCGCTGGTTTCGTGCAGGAGGAGGATCCTGCGAGTGCGGTTGGTCTGCTCAGGGAAATGGTCCGGAGCGGCGTGTCGATTAACAAGTACACAGCTACTAGCATCTTGCTCGCATGTGCCCAGATGTATATGATACAAGAGGCTAGCCAGTTGCATGGAATGATCATAAAGACAGAGCTGTACTTGGATTACGTTGTCAAGGAGGCCTTTATCTGCACATATGCTAATATCGGGGCTATTGAGTTGTCCGAGAAGGTGTTTGAAGAAGTTGGCAGAGTAAGCAACAAAAGTATCTGGTCGACTTTCATATCCGAGATTAGTAGCCATAGCTTATCGAGATCAATTCAGCTTTTAAAGAGGATGTTCCGTCAGGGTCTAAGACCAAATGAAAAATGCTATGCTTCTCTTTTCAGTTCAGTGGACTCAGTTGATTTTGGCAGGCAACTGCATTCGTCGGTTATAAAAGATGGGTTTGTTCATGGTGTTCTTGTTGGCAGTGCACTGTCCACCATGTATTCTAGAGGGGATGAAGTGGAAGATAGCTACAAGGTCTTTGAAGAGATGCAGGAACGTGATGAAGTCTCATGGACAGCAATGGTTGCTGGCTTTGCATCCAATGGTTATTCAGTTGAGGCATTCCGGTTGTTGAGGAATATGATTCTTAATAATTTTAAGGCTGACCATATGTCGCTATCTGCCATTCTTTCAGCTTGTAACGGACCAGAATTCTTGCTCAAAGGGAAGGAAGTTCATGGACACATCCTTCGTGTCTATGGAGAAACAACATCCATGAGCCATTGTTTGGTTTCCATGTATTCCAAATGTCGACAAGTTCAAATAGCTAGAAGAATTTTTGATGCATCTGCATGCAAAGATCAGGTATTGTTGTCTTCAATGATATCTGGATACTCTACAAATGGTCGCAGCGACGAGGCGATCTCACTATTTCAGCTTATGGTGGCAGCTGGTTTTCTGATAGATAGGTTCATATGCTCATCTATTATTAGCCTATGTGCTAACATAGCAAGACCACTCTATGGAAAATTATTGCATGGTTATGCAACTAAAGTAGGAATACAGTCTGATCTATCAGTAAGTAGTTCACTTGTGAAGTTGTACTCCAAAAATGGCAACCTGCGTGATTCTCGTAAAGTTTTTGATGAAATAAATTCCCCAGATTTAGTTACTTGGACAGCTATAATTGATGGATATGCTCAGCATGGAAGTGGTCAGGATTCTTTGGAGATGTTTGATTTGATGATAAGGCATGGAGTAAAACCAGATAACGTTGTTCTAGTGAGTATTTTATCGGCTTGCAGCCGCAATGGTTTAGTGGAAGAAGGCTTCAACTATTTTAACTCTATGAGAAGCGTCTATGGGGTTGAGCCAGTGTTGCATCACTACTGTTGTATGGTTGATTTACTTGGTCGATCTGGGAGGCTTGCAGAGGCAAGAGGTTTCATTGAGAGCATGCCTATGAAGCCTGACTTGATGGTATGGAGCACCCTGCTTGCTGCTTGCAGAGTTCACGATGATGCTGTACTTGGAAGATTTGTGGAAAATAAGATACATGAAGATAATTATGATCCAGGCTCTTTTACAACTATGTCAAACATTCTAGCAAATTCTGGAGACTGGGAGGAAGCAGCGAGAGTAAGAAAATCAATGAAGGGTGCCAAGAAAGAGCCTGGATGGAGTATGGTGTAAGAACTGAAATGATCGAAGGCTTGCATAAATAAATTGAGAATGGAGGAAAGTAGATTGATGGAGTTGAAATGACGACATCATCTTCGGGAAGTTGGAAAAGAGGACCAGCTCGTTGCATGTAAGAAATAAGCAATGGCTATCATTGGTATATTAGATATATTAGAGATGTATAGCTCCTTTTCCTGTATATCCCCATTGTATAATGGGTTTCTTACACTTTGCCTCACATGTACATGTATTGGTCTTTGTCCCCCTGGGAATACTAGTTGCTCATTCCTCCAACAAGATAAACTGTTGAGCCTTCTACACTGTTACCCACTTACCCGTACTTTGCATAGGTAATTGTTCAAAACCTGTTAGGTATCTGATTAGAGATGTTTCTTCCTACCAGACATGATAGGCATCTAAAGTTTGCACTGATGATACAATTGAGTCATACTCCTGCTGTACTTAATTCGTTATTCATTTTATGATGGGATTTGCATATTTCACTTGTAGGGCATACCTCTAATTCACAATGGAAGTATAAGTATTAATAATACTGAGGAATTCAATACATATAACCAAGATATTCTTCTCTCTGCTAGCTAATCTGTAAAGATGGGTGCAGTACATAAGATATAGACCGAGCTGAAAATTTACAATGGATAGTCTTCCGCTAACAGAAATGCTAACGTATGAAGATCACTCATGGTGTTGTATATTCTAACTATGTATAATAATTTTTTCTGTAGAACAGCTATTGGACATCTCTGGGGGAGGTCGGGGGACAAGTGAGAGATTCACAGGGCACGTTGCACATCCAATCATCTGAAGAATCTAACCCCAAATCAAATGGGAATTTTATTTTTCGTGGAACTCCACACTCATTACCCGTAACGTATCCATTATCAGGTTTTCTTGTATATGGATCTTCATCCCTGTTTCCGATACCTCCATTTGTGTCTATGTCCCAATCAACTGCATACCCATCACATTGTTCAGGCTGTTCGAACACAGTATCTGGTGAGGCTTCATTCATGCTGTTGATTATTCCAGGGGCTATGCTCAGAAGCACGGCATCTGACGACCTCTGCAGGGTCTGTGTTTCAAATGGCAACATGACCGGATTACTATGGATGTCTTTGTCTGATAGATGAGTTAAGGATGGACCACGGTTGAAGTTTATGACTTTATATGAAGAGCCATTCTGTGAACTGTTGAGCTTCTGCTGCTGCCTCCCTTGAAAGTAATGTTCGCTATTAAACTGGTTCACAGGTATTGCAACTTCTGCTGAGCAAGAGGAGCTTTCGAAAGCGAAATGTGAAGCTTGTATGGATTGCAAGGCAGACAGTAAATCTGGCTCTGTCGTTGCAGTTGAGTGAGGAACCCAGGAGTGAGATAGTGCTCTTTGTGCCATTGAACTAGCCTTTTTAAATATCCTACAAATAGCCCAGGCATCCTGTTTGGTAAAGAAAAATCGTCAGAGATATTATCATATATCTAGATATTTTTGGAATTCTGATGCTATAGTAAATCCTCTGAATAAAAGGCTTACATTGGCTGGAATGTTTTTATCTATTTGTACTTTAGGAAGTGTTGGATCAGTTAGTGAAGGAAGCCTGAACTCATGCATCATCCAATCAGTCTTGATCCCTTTTGCTGCTCTTCCTTTATAAAATACAAGAGACTTTTTCAGGCCTATGCACTTGGTTCCCTCGGAGGAGTAAATTGGCCTATCTGTTCCCGTTGCTTTCCAGAATCCAGCTCGTGTGACTCTATTTGGTCTAGCACTATTACGATACTTCCGATCCCTTGGGCAGTAGAAATACCATTCTTTCTCCCCAGAAGTTGCAAGTTCTATCCATGAGCAAGATAATAATCATTACATTACAGAAAGTAAACGTGAATACTGCAAGGCAATGACTAGCTGCAGAAATTCAAGGAGGATAACTATACGCAGATTGGTTTTCTGACGAGAAGAAACTACTTAACTAGGTCTTGTATGATTATAGGTACTCTATGGTACTATGTTTTATGCGGCTTATGCTATCATTTATGTTTGCCACTGTATTTTGAACACTTCATATGCATGTATCCTGGATGTGCAAAAGTGCAGTTCTTTTACTTTTGGTGTTGGTGTTCATCCTTCATTTGAGTAGGATCTGACCTTATTGACCATAAACTTTTGGTGTACCTGTTGCTTGAAATATTGCTACAAGATTGCCCAACTTGTTTCCCGAGTACAGCTTTGTATTTAAGTGGATGAGTAGATGTCAAATTCTCTCTCTTACGTTGTTTTTAATAACTTGCATTTAGGATAACTATGAAGATTGTAATCTTTGTAGTTTCCCAAAGCAAGGAGCAGTTCCTATGACTAAAAGCTGTCAAAAACGTACTGCAGATTACATGGTGGTTCACGACACCAACGGCTATGGCTTTATTTATTTTTCCATGTACTCCGTATTATTTAGTGGAAATAAGATGGTTATTGTGGAATAATTTTGAATTCTAATTTGTCCCTAAAGTGGGGAATATCTAAGCATATGCATATTAAAGAAAAGAGATACGTTTTCCATTCATCATGTTAATGGCTAAATGCAAGATAGTAGATGATGGCATATGTTTGTTTCTTTGATGGACAAGCGTTTACAGGATTAAAGTTCCCTAGGCTCCATTTACTAACAAAAAA
Source organism: Alopecurus myosuroides (assembly GCA_028641055.1). Lineage (NCBI taxonomy): Eukaryota > Viridiplantae > Streptophyta > Magnoliopsida > Poales > Poaceae > Alopecurus > Alopecurus myosuroides. The sequence continues at coordinate 217,079,115 of CM054063.1, read as the reverse complement.
GAACATGAAGTAGAGAGAAGGTAGCAGCTTACTTGGGAGATCCCATGGGTCGTACTTGTAGATGTCCAGCTGCCGGATGAGCTCAATGGAAAGGGGTTTCTGCTGAATCTTTCTCTTGAGATAAAACCCCACAAGCTCTTCATCCGTGGGATGAAATCGGAAACCAGGCAGAAGTACCTCCTCTGACTTGTCCATATCACTTCTCTCCATGATCCACAAGGGTAGCCTGATACCGGTTACACACTGCTCTTGTACTACCTATGTGGATGTAGTGAATGGTTTTACGATCGAAGTTGCCTAGGCGAAGACAAACTCTCGTACCCGTTTCTCTAATACAGTGCTGGGACTAATCAACTATTTATACCTTTGTTTGTGGCTTTGTGCTTGTGCAAAGATGGCAAAACTCTTATGGCTGACAATTATCTAATATGGTGCAGGAATTTATCAGCCTAGAGAAAAATACAGTGGACGGCTTTATGGACCTAAACATACCAAATGAGGAAGGAGTAGAAGATGGAGGCACCGTGTGTAACTTGACATGAGGTAAGAAACTTTATATTAGATGAACCTTCCCAAAAGCCTTCTAGGCTCGCCTTGTATTCCAGGGCATATACAATAGTGATAATGGGGAGGTTAACATATGCTTTGTGAAAGAAATTACAGCTGCTTAAACATGACTAGACGAGGTCCGCAACTCTGAAGGCATACTTGCAATAAAGTAGTATTTTATTCCCTCTCCTTTTGAACCTATTTGGCTTATTTAATCAGGGATAGTATCTCAATGAAGACAATCTTAGCAGCACCTGGGGATTACCGGTCCCTTTCGATTCACACCTAGAATTATGATATGGGACACCCTAAACAACCCTCCAATACTACTCCTACAACACTAGTATCATCGTTTCTTTATATAAATTTGTAAGTTTCATAGAAATTTTATACAGTTTGAACAGCTAATACACTTTGGAAGTTAATCATTCTCAAATTCTTACTCTAAGTCCACGATTTTTCTTACTAGATGAATTTTACACAAGAATATCAAGACATATTTCTCCGTTCTCTGGTTCAGAAAATTCCAAACTCCTATATATAAAAGGACATTTTTTTACTAAGCATCATTGTCAGTACATATATGCTTCTGGATTGCATTAATATTTGCTTTGCATCAAAAGTTCCATTTCTGTTTATGGAATCCTTCCATGCTCCTGTACAATTTTTTCGCACTATCAGAGTTCTGTTTTGTGCGTACAGAAGCAACAGTTAGCTTATTCGTACTGTTAACATCATTGATGGGAATTTGGATGTACGTTGATGTGAGGACAGATGTACATGCACTCATGAGTCTGTGATTGCAACCTGTTCTAACGACCTGCGCAATAGCTTAACTGAAAAGGCGGGGAACTGTAAAAAACTGCACTAATGTATCTCAGGAAACCTGTACACGCCCAGTTGATGTGCATTGACAAACACTCGTAGTTATCTCACGACGGCGACACCTTAGCAGTGTAATTGCTTTGGATTTTCTATCAACCAGCGTATAGCCCACTGCAAACTGTTGCCTCTAATTCGTTTTTTATATCAAAATTTATGTCACAATCAGTTGCCATCATAGAATCCATCTCAGCTTGCTTGACTGCTTGATGGTATGCTCTGGTCCGTCACCAACTGTATACAGTTCATTCCTCATTATTTTACAAGATCATCTTCTTAGGTATTACTCCTTCTGTATTATAAGATGTTTCGAATATTTCAATGTGGACTAGATATATACATACTGAAATGAACGGCCATACTAAAATGCGTCTACGTGATTCAGAAAAAGTTAGAACATTTTATAATTCAGAATCGAGGGAGTATGAAATTTGGAACATCATCGGCTTGAACATCTTATAATTCGGAACGGAGGGAGTACGAAATTCGGAACATCATTTACTAGTACTTGAATACTACTCCATCTGTATCGAAATGTAAGATGTTTTAGCTTTTCTTAGACAACATGTATCTAGACATGTTAGTGTAAGATGCATATGAATCTAAACACTAAAACATGTCTAGATACGTTTTGTCTAGAAAAGGCTAAAACATCTTATATTTTGATATAGAGGGAGTATAACGACTTAGCCTTACATGATCTTGTACGTTTGCCTTGTGACTTACTGTACCTGCTTTCCTATGTTGGATCGGGTAGAGCCCGCATGCGACATTGTAACCGTTCCAATGGCATAAAGACAAGGTTTTGGCCATGTTACATATAAAAGGTCTTAGGAAATTCTTGCCTCCCCAATTCCAGGCAGGAGATTAATTCCATGATTTCGTATAAAAACCTGATCCCGATTGCAAAACTTCTTTTCTCCTATCATCATTCACATTTGGAGGTGGTCTAGGTCAAATCTTTTATACAAAAGCTTTTCTCGTCTTCTTGGTTTGTAGTTGTTGGACACTAGAAACAGATCATGCAAACTATCACCTCCTAACAAATAAATAGTCCCTCACCATGAGCTAAACTATTACTAATGATGTAAAAGTAACAGAAAATGTGACTATTTCGTGGATGTAAGTAGTTATAAAGCAGGTTAAATACGTGTCATTAGAGCTGCTTAGCATGCATAAGTCCGTGGACGGAAGTAGTTAAAAAATGAAACGGAAAGCTAACTCACATTTTAGGGCATTCCTTTTCTTGCAATAAGAAATAATCTTGTGAGAAATCATGTGATGTCAGCAAAACATATTTGGGTAATTTACTATCTTAGAAGGAGCATTTTTCATGCATTCTCGTCATATATTTGTCCATGCACACCACATAATTTAGATTGCATGGATTCAGAATCGACTGAAATTGACTGGCCCGGAAAGCAACATCTAACCTCTCAATAATATAATGAAACCATTAACATCAAATTCTTTGCTCGAAAGAAGTTAGACAACAAGACAAGCCAGAGCAGGTCATCATATAGCAAAGAAAGAACAAGCTGGTGCATATGTGCAGTTCCCCCCATTCACACAGTATATATCCACACAAAAAAGAATAAAAAACACAGTGAGAGAGATTGGTACAAGTTTACCTAATGCACCTAGCAAAATATGAACATCCATTACCTACTTGCAGGAAAAAACTACCGAACCAACCTGGAAAGTTACTTGCAAGAAAGTACAGTGTGTTGTTTATAGCATTAGCTGTGTTATCTATTTATATGATGTGAATTCTGCACCAGGTAGGCTCGCAGTAGTATGAAAGGAACCATATAATCTTATGTTCGCAAGACATTTTATCTTACGCCATACAGTGCCGTAGGAACTTCTGTTTTGCATAGCCTTAGCCCTTAAGTTAGATCATTGCAGTAAAACATAATGCTGTTACTTTCCTAACAGCTTACTTAAGGAGCTACAGGGGACATAAATTGCCTACTTGGACAGTGGATACCAAGCACTAAAAGAGTAGAATAAAGGACAGCTCATTGTTCTCTGCAGGTCTCTTCGCTGAAGTTACGGAATGATATGCACAAAGCCAAAAGCTGATCCGTTAAAAGCCTTCAAGATGCCCCCAAGAGCTCCTTGATATCGTACCCTTGCAACTGAAAGAAATAGAAGATCACATATCAGTTGCAAAGGAAGAAGGGAATGTGAATTAGCTGCCCCCGCCCATGTGCAATATTCTGCATATTAGTGAAGTCATGATTCCTAGAAGTTTTGCAAGAAAACTACCGGCACAGATGATAAGACGTACCTGAAGAAAGGTAAGCAGTAATATAACTCCCGAGTTCCAAAATGCATGTATTGTAATAGGAGCTAGAAGATTGCGAGTTTGAGCATATGTAAACCCCAGTGCAACGCCTGCGGACCAACAAACAAGGTATTGACATTATATAATCGCATTCTGAAAAATTGTATCAGCATAATCATAATACTTAGGGCCTGCTTGGATGGCCGTTTTTTAGTCGGAAACGGCCGGAAAAATTACGGACCAGCTTAGGTCTGTGTGATTTACAGGCCACGGCCGGTTTTAAAATATGGACCGGAAAAATGAACTGCCTTTCCAAGCGGGGCCTTAAGGTCTGAATAATACTGATGCTTTGTCCCAAATGAGAACACTACTGACAATACTTAAGGCAGATACACTTAAGTGTTGTATGTGCATTTTTTTGTTTCACCGCAACTTGAGCCTTGGTTGTCACATTTTTAGCCATCTTTGACTTCTTCATACCAAAAGACCACAAGTATGGCATACTGCATAGCCGTCGCATCAGATGCAGCAAGCTCAGAGTGCAGCTGATGTGAATGTTGGTTCACGTCGAGATAACTAACGTGAACTGAGGTGTCTCTAACATGAAGCTTCCCTAAAGATGGGCACTCTGGACTCTTCTGGTGGCAGAGCGTCATGTGCTGCTGGTTTCGCTGATAAGGGAGTCCACAACAGAAGCATCCCACACAGTAATATGGGTCATATGGCCAAGTTTGTGGGGAACTAAAGACATTCATGTACCGTTGACAAAAAATAGTATTCACATGGTTTTCTGCAGGGTCGTTTTACGGTAGGGACTGGCTAATATAAACCGTACATTTAGCTAATCCAAAGGCTGAGATCCATCAATACTAGTAGACATGAAGAGTAGTGTGTTTTTAGTCTAAAGGCAAAAAAGGAAGATGTGCCTGAAAGATCCCGCACAACCAAGGTCATATTCGGCAGTTGAAATTTTTCGACGCAGTGTCCGCTGCTCCTCTGCCACCATGGTTGTGTAGCATAACTGTTTTAGTGATCTCTCGGGGGTTTTCAGCCACATCTGCTCTGCGAACTTCAAGTCCCTCCATGTGTTGTGCGAGCAGCCTCGGTAGAGCAGTGCCGAGTCAGGGAAAAAAAAGTTACGGCAGGCGACGGGGGTCGATGAAACGACACAGCTATCCAAGGAGATTTGCATCAGTTTGTTATCCACAAACCTGGCCCGCCTGTATGCCACTGGAAGACTTCCTCAATAACCAGCGGGACAAGGTCTGTAGGACAGTAGGAGTAATGCCGCGGGGTAGTGGACGACCAGATAATGGACGGGGCGCTCCGCTGGGGCATATTGAGGTAGAGGACGGAATACGGATTGCTGGGAAACTAGTGACCGTCAGGGACGGATGAGCGCAGCGGTGTGCCTGGACGGGATGGAGGTGGACGGCCACCATGGCAGAGTGAGCACGGCGGCGGGGCAAGCAAATTATTCCTCCCCCGCGGACCAAATTACCCTTGCGGAAATAAAAGTAACTACGTAAAACTACCATAAATAAGCTCTTAATCAACGGTGCATCTAATCCAATACTACTCCCACCACGCAATAGTAAATTGTACCGTAAAACACCCCTTTCTGCATCATTTCTACATCTGTAAGAAAATTACCAAGTACAAACAGTTGCGGGAATTGATCAGGCGTCAAATGAGCAAAGGCAAATACAGCAGCACTGAGAACCACACAGACTGGAGTGGGAAACCTGTATCCAGAACAACTATTCAATATATCAACACAGAAAACTGCAAGCTCTAGAAAAATATAAATAAAATATCAACTTTTACCACTTAGTCAAGGACACCATTAGAAATCCTCGAAACACAGTCTCCTCCAGAATTGGCGCAAGAACTCCAGTTATGCCCACTAAATAGGCAGTGCTACCAATTAAAAAATATTGAAAAACAAAATCAAGTCTTGCTTGCCTGGTAGTTAGCAGCCAGTAATAAAACACAAAAGCTAGCAAGATGATACCTGAGGGTTGATGAGCCAATTAGTGGCAGTAAAAGGACCAGTGAGTCCTTCTGCAGAAACAAAGAGAGGATCCAGATATGGATCACTAGTCACAAAATAGAATCCATAAAATGGTTGACCTACGAGTAGTTGTACAGCAAGTAGGTAGAATTTTTTCTGGAACATTCAAAGTTATATGCCACCTCAGAGAAATCAATTGCCAACCTAAAGAAGTACATATAATATCTTCCCCAATGTTTATTAACATAGCTCTCTGTTCTGGAAAATGTATCGTTTGACTGGACAATCATTTCATACTAACTTGAAAGTATAGGGCAATCTCAGAACTGCCATTGCACGGTGATAAACAGATTGATTTAGTCTTGCATGAGTAATAGTGATTACATAAAGCTAGGCTTAAGTGGGCTTAAAGAATGTCAAAAGATTGGCCATGTTATGAAAGAAAACAGATTCTTAGGAAGAACTTTTACATTTGGCATATTCTGTGTTGTCCAATATTGGGGAACACTTTGATTTACCATATTATCTTTTCAATAGATAAATTGGGGTACAAATTGAAGGTGAATGGATATGGACTAATCTAAGGTCAAAAGTGTAAAGAGTAGCAATTTTTTTTTTTGAAGGGAAGAGTAAAAACTAATAAATGGCGATGCACAAGAAAAGTCTGTCTATTAAAGCATATAACATGCCTGACCTCTCTCTCTGGAGGTGCACCATTCAGATAGTTCATGCCAGCTCCAACTAAAGCAATGGAAATGACTGCACCAAAGAGGCCAATACCAGCCCACAGAAGCCAGCCATTTCGCAGCTTGAATGGTTCTTTAATATCTGGAAAGTCAAAACTATAGTGTCAACTTACTTCCTAACAGAAAATTGTAAACATATTTTTGACCATAGTGTTAAAAGCAGCATCCATGAAGAAACTCTTAGTCTATAGTTACAAGGAAGCTCCAGTTCCAGCAAAATATCTGGGAACACTTCCCGCAGTTGAAAATTACTTTAAAAGAAGGATCACATGTATTAAAGGTAAGCATAGTAAGAAGATCATGTCCTGACCGTAACGGAAGATATCATCAGGGTATGGTCGGAAGGTATTGGTGATGCTAAATATAACACCAAGCACAACAGCAGTCACGCTACTGCAAAAGACAATGCAGATGAAAAAAATAAATACTTTGGATATAGGCAGTGTACATCCTTTAGTAACACACTATCGGCAAAGGAATTAAGTGAGAACAGATCCATACAGTTGTCCGAGAAAGAGTATTCCTGCCTTCTCATCTATAGTTGCCCCCGCAGCTGTATAGCCTAGGTATTGCAATGCCGATTGCTCAACCAATCCTGTCAGAGCAAAGCTGTCTAAATAACACTCAGGATACTTTCTTAGGCTTAACCATGCTTAAAACTTCAAATAGAAATCACCAAATACGTATACAAAATAATTCGTTGAAAATGCTCATCCGGTGCACAAGAGTACCTTACTCCACAGCCAACCATACTGAGAAAAACTGTTTGCCACTCCCATGGCACATCCCACCGGCGAAGGATGGGCCACTCGTCCGAATCCTAGGTATTCCAAATAATGCAACCAAATCAATCTTCGGCAGGAAAACATTCAGAAAATATCATAGTTTTAAATAGCTCACTATAGCTGTTTGAGCATGTCGCCGCTAAATAATTTCATGTACAATTGCCGCTATAGCTGTTTTCCGCTATATGTGATAGCCCGCAATTTAAAACATTGGAAAAGACATGAATGCACGCTTAACGGTCCGACTAAAGTTCAGTAACGTTTGATGTTTCCATGAAAATGATATGGTAATATCACTACACGCACTGATGATGCATTCGATTGTTTGAACAGCTTGTTTCTGTTCTTTTTAAGAAGCTAAATTCTGCACCAAGCAAACAATATAAGCACTGCTGCTGCTATGACTGATCGGTAGGGTATGCGGAAATGGACCGGCAGCGCATCACCTTACTGGAAGGCGGGGGTGGATTGTTGTAGGAGCAGCACACGAGGTCTCTACCGCTCCTCCACCGGCCTGTCTCCGGCGGCCGCACCAGCCACTGCTGAGCTCCTCCTGCTGCCGAAGCTGCTAGGCGGCCAGTTCTTGGGGAGGAAAATGGCTTCCTGTGCTTAGAGAGGAGGAGGGATTTGCATGGGAGCGGCCGGAGGAGGAGGAGAGAGAGCGGGGAGGTCGACGTGGAGGCCATCAGATCAGAGACGCTTTGCTTCTCTGCTCACTGGACTGCTGGAGAAGAAGCTAAGCGGGGATAAGGTGAGGATTGCTTTGTAAATTAGGTAAGGTGCAAGGACAGAGCCAGAAAGTGGAGACAGAAGAATTGTTCCTTAAATCATTATTAGTACATACTCAGGGTTAAAATTGCAAAGTGACACACACCCCCCTTCTTCTCCTGCAACACCCTCCGCGCTCGTGGCAACGGCGGCGGCGATGGCGACGTCGGCGAGCACGTCCGGCGAGTGGCTGAAGGGCGCCCTGCAGGAACTCAGGGGTCGGACGGGGAGCGGTCTGGAGCTCGACGGCGACCTCATCTCGGGCCTCGTCTCCTTCTGTGAGCTCGCGCCTCCACCCGACGCCGCCGACTACCTCTCGGTGCGTACCCCCTGCCACACACCCCTTGGTCACCGGAATGATATCTACCATCACATGATTCCTGTCGCGTCGCGCTCGGGCTTCTGATCGGAACTTGTTGCCTGCGTGTTTGTTTGGTGCGGCGGCCTGATCTGCGTCCGTTTTGGGGGTCTTCTCAGATTAGGGTTTGTGCGATTTTATTTTGGCAACGTTGGGATTGGTATCATGCTGGATCAACCTGATCATCAGTGCGTTGTAACTTCCAGTGGGAAGTTTGGTACATTGTGGCATTGTGCCGTACCAGTTTGCTGTTTTTTGTTGAGGATTTTTTGTGCGTTCTGTTTCACATGGAGTGGATAAGTTGATGGATGATCGAAGCATTTCATGATAGACTTGGACTATTTGACGAGTAGAGAATTTGGTGCTTGATGAATCATATCATCATGAGTTCGATCTTATAACCTGACGCGCATGTTTGAGCATTTTATCAAGTCTATTGCTTAATATGCTTGTTCTCTGGCAATGTGGAGCTTGTGCTGTTGACTTGAGTTGTAATTAGATCTTAAGAGAAACTTAGACCAGTGCATAATTAGCCTGGCCTTGCCTGGTCAATGCATCATTAGCCAACTCCAAGCCACATACATATGTTATCTTCTAGATGCCAATTTTCTGCATATATTGTGGTGTATGATGGAAATGCTTTGCTCTCTTGTGAGGGAGCATGTCATCTTAACTTTCTAACTATTGGTTTGGCAAGATGTCTGTATATCTCTTGCCCAGCATGTTGAATAAAGTTGAAACGCTGATCTGAACACATCCAGACAAATAGCCGTGATTGTCAAATTATTGTGTCCTTGACACTATGTTGCATTAACTTTTCCCAACTGGGCATTGTGCATGGCCTTCACAAATTTTGCATGAGACAGTTATTTGTTATAAAGGAGCTCTGGTTCAATAACTTTTGAAATCTGTGTGTCTGTACTGCTTCTGCTTAGTGACACCACTATTTAGTAGCTTACCACGTTTTATGTTATGCTGCACACCAGCCGAATGTGGAAACTACTGTTACTTAGTTGAAAAGCATTGATCATGCCACACCTTCAATTTTGCAGAATATTATTGGAGTGGAAGCTGCGCAGGACCTCATTCAGGAGTACTTGGAGAGGAGGGGCTACAGTGATCCCTCAAAAGGAGCAGGAAGCTCACAGCCGTCTAGCCTCCAGCCTTATCTGAAGCCATCTGCTGATGCAGCAACTTCCCAAACAAAGAAACAGACACGTACACAAAAAGATCCAGCCTCTTCTTCTAGTCAAAGTTCCAGGAGTCAATCAGATACTGCTGAGCCCCAGATTGCCTCCAAGAGAGGTTCAAAGAAGAAGGGAGGAAAGGCTATTTCCCTTGCTGAGGCAGCGAAGGGTTCTATTGTCTTCAAGCAGGGGAAGCCTTGTTCATGCCAAGCACGCCAGCACAATCTTGTCAGCAACTGCTTATCATGTGGCAAAATTGTGTGTGAACAAGAGGGCGAGGGACCCTGTAGTTTCTGTGGTGCACTTGTCTTAATGGAAGGTAGTACATATGCTGGTTTAACTGATGGTGGACTTCCTAGTTCGGAAACAGAAGCTGCAGCTGAAGCTTATGCAAAGAGGCTTGTTGACTATGACAGAAACTCTGCGGCAAGGACTAAAGTTTATGATGACCAAAGTGACTATTTTGAAATGGAAGGAAATAGTTGGCTCTCATCTAAGGTAATCTTCATTTCACTGTTGACTATGAAAAAGCTCTGCGGCAAGGACTATTTCATTTTTCCATCTAATCTCTTGCAGCTCATACTCGTATCTACTCATTCTGGCACTTTTCCATTCATTGATGTTCAGCATTCATTCATTGATGCTCATTAATACCGAGTGCTGCAATCACTCATCTATTGACCAAGATGTGCATACAACAACTAATTCTAATATGAAACTTATGTGTACCATAGGATTTATGCAATGTATTATTCTTGTAGTGCTCAGGGTCAGCCAGTTTCTGCAATCAACTCAGGGTTGTTACTCCTGAAATTTAAATTTATACGATTATCTTCAATTTTTTTGTACATAAACATGAAATTTGATGGATTACATAATGATAAGAAAGCTTGCGTGACTGTATTGAGATATTGAAAAGCCAGTTGTACCAATTGAACGATATATGCACATACATTTACTGTGCTTGTCTATTTTCTCAATGCAGGAAAAGTCAGACCTAAAGATGGTGCATGACCAAGCACAGGATGCAGCTGACAAGCAAAAAGGGAAAGTGACTGTCACATTTGATTTGGTTGGCCGTAAGGTAAGTAACTCGGTAGTTCATGCATCCTCCTTTCATGGTTTAGAAGCTTTCAGTAAGAAAAGAAAAAACATTTGAATTGCAGATATAATTTTATGAGTATCTCCTGCAGGTAATTTTGAACAAGGATGAAGCTGCAGAGGCGGAATCTGATCAAGGGATCATGAGACCATTAGAACAGAAGCATCAGACGTATCGCATACAGCCCAGCCCCACGACCAGAGAGCAGCCAGTTTTCGTTGAAACAGGCCCAGTGAAGCCAAGAACCGACAGAGTAAAACAGAGCAAGAAACTCGCGAAGAATGGCTTGTGCCTAGAGGTAACTGGACGAGTGCAGCACGACGACAAGGATCCCCAGAGCTTTCTTGGTGGCAAGATGAAGAAGGATGATCATGTTGCATACAGTTCCTTTGGTCAAGCTCGTGAAAGCGATGACTATGAGTGCTCCCTTGATTTTGATTGAGCTTTGCTTTTCAGTTGCGAACGATTGCTGGTGTGCCTTCATATCGTACTGAAGTAGCTCAGTTTTGGGAAGGCTGTAAAAATGTTATGACACAAAATCCAAATACTTTCCCACTTGCTGGTGTGCCTTTCATATTTGATGTTGCCTTGTTCTCACCAAATTATGTTTCTGATCTCTGAAAGTGTTAATCAGTTATACAGTGCATTTTTCACTTCAAAATGGAATTTCCAGGAACAACTTTGCAACATGAATTCATTGGGCAGCATGTAGGCAAGCTCTTCTACTGTCCTGTCCACTCTGGCAATGGATTTGAAGCTGAGGCAATGGTTTGAATCCCGACTGCAAAGCACATTTTGAAGTTCATACACACAAGCGCTACCACCAATTCATGTTACTCCCAGACTGATGATAGAATTGTAAGGATACATATTTTTCTTGCAAAACAACAAGCGTGTAGGGTCTGTAGGCGAAACAGTCGCCTTCATAAACACTGTCTGTTTACTCTCTTTAAGTTAACAGTTAGGACCGGCGTACATGGTCCAAATGGGTTTGTTACTTTATACACACCACGTGGCCAAGGCCAACAAGCGAAATCCGGAGCACAAACTGGACAAGTCTCGGAACGTTACACTCAAGGCACTGATTTAAAATAAGTAAATAATATGGCTCCGCACAGGCAGCAACCATAACTCCTTTGGTGATTCCCGCAAACCAGCAACCCATTGTCGCCATGGCTGTGGCCGCCAGCTAGTCGATCTTTGGCATACATCTTCATGGTTGTGGTTCGTGTTGGGGCGTGGCAGGAGAATCTGGTGCTATGGTGAAATGCACTCCTCTTCCTTGTCCCGACTGGAGAATGAATGCCACCTCTGTTGCTGCTAACGCAGCTGCCTCCTGCGCATAAGCACCATTGAAACCCATCAAGTTAATGATTATAAAACGCTCGGAGGCAAATTTTCGATTCAGTCAGCGACCATGTTTCTTGAAAATGGTCTTGTTGGAAGATCCATTGCATAGTGCTTTAAGGAGTGTGTTTTGATATTTTCCCTCTAAGGACGTGTTTGGTTCGTGATTTTGTAACGTAACATGTTTACGGTGTTAGCCGATTACGTTAAATTGTGTTTGGTAGGATAGTCCCATAATCAGATACCACGTTATCAGTTCCCGGCCCTTATCAGTTCCCGGCCCAGTAGAAATTTGATTCCGCCCATCTACCTCTGTGATCGGATAACGATACGGCCATCTCGTGCGCTGGGCGAGCCAGCCCATCTACGTTGCTGAGGCGGTTGTAGTTGGGTGAGATGCGCCGCGCCGCCGGCAGCTGGTCAAACCCCGCTTACCAAAATAATGCTCTGTTACTGATTCATGTTACATTCCGTAGTGCTAACCAAACACGTTTCAGTTTTGTCTATTCCATTTACATTAACAGTGGTATTCGTTAACGTTTACGTTTGCGTTATCTCTCAGTGAACCAAACACGTCCTAAGATGAATTTCTATCTAAACAGCTTCTAAAATGGTTGACAATGTGTAGGAGGTTCATTACTCAGAGGTCGATGGCATAACTATGTTCATGACCTATGTCAAGAGGATCAAAACAAATAAGAATGATTTTATTTTTTTGGAAATTCATCTTCAAACAACTAATAGACTACCAAAGTAGGCCTACCTGAAATTCAAATCTCTAAGGAGTATGACAATGTAGCAAAGGTGCTCCCAACAAATGTAGAAGAATAGAAGAAACGAAAGTCGCATAGAATGGCAGTAGTGTACTGACCTGTCGGTGTCTGCGACGCTGCAAAATACTAATTGCCCAAGCCATTATATAGAATGGCAGAAGAAAACCAGCAGCACGCAGTAAGAAAAGCTACCAAATAGCGAACAACAAACGTCAAATACCATCGATAATGTTCAGCAAGCCTACGGTATATCTTAAAGAACGTTCTATTGCTTACTGAAAACATTGCTGAAGTATCATCATCGTCTTCATCAGTTAGAGTCAATGCATGCCTCAGTAATAGGAGAGCCATTAACTGCACATAAGAGGAAAAACGTGAATAAGTAACCAACAAGTATTTCTGTTACATGTTCAACAAGTATTTGTGCACATAGAGGAGTAAATACATATTTAGTGTAGGAACTCACAACAAGAGCAGCAGAACGGCAAAAGGCAGCAGTGCTGGCATTCGTGGCTGAATAATCATCATACTCAGCTTCCATAATGTGGTTTTGTGCTACTGCAAGGATCCTAGGATCACGCAAGTCAAATGCTGTACCAGTAATGGTCCAGCCACCACTGCACATCCCAAAAAAGGAATAAACAACAATTGAATACTATAAACATAACATCATAAATACAAAAATGAAAAACTTATGAAGTAGAATAAAGTATCCATGTATGGAATGAAAAGAAAATCAGGATGACATGCCTTATATCGATGGTAGTTTCATCAGGATGGGGTCTGGGAGGTGCAGTGTACCCATGTTCATACGGCTGCACGAAGGTAATTTCCAATAGCAGTTCAGGATCATATCTGGGTGTAGGGCATACTTTATAAATCATCTAAAAGTAAACTCACCTCATGACAGATTTCACATGTTACATCTCCTTTCTCGTTGCACCATCTCTGTACACAAGCCCTATGCGCATACTGCATACAAACTAAAATATGTTACCATGCACATTATCTAGGGAGATACCCCAATTTAGAAAAGATAACGAAATAAATAGCTTCATAAACATGTCAGTCAAGCATGACACTTGACAATTTTTATAAATAGTTTCACTAAGGATTATGGTGTTTTGGCAGTTGACACTTTTGATTTTTATAACATCTCAAATTTCAAGCAGTCTCAAGCTTTCATGTGCAACCTTAGTTACATTTTAAGTCATACGAAAGTACCTAAATAGCCACAAATTCCAAGAAAAAGAGTCTCCATCGTATTGGATGAACATTCAATATCATTTAGGTTTCCAAGAATCGTGGCATAAAACACCTATTTTCTAGATGACAGATAAACAGTACAATATAACAGCGCAATTAACTAAGTAAAGTTCTGGCATAGGAAAACAACGATTCTCTAGTGAATTCTAACATGATATACTTGAGTACCTGCTAACTAAGACATCATCACAATATGCTGCCTGGTGGTTACATGAGTACTGTATTTATACCAACAGAAACTGAAATTGGAGTCCTCTTTTAGTTGTCTTTGGAAAGTTAATCAAATAAGCATTCCAAGCAATAGCCGACATTTAAAGGATAGTGTTGACACCTAATCACAGAAACAATAAAGCCAGATTGACTAACAAGAGAACCACATATCACAATATATACCAAACAGGCATGTAAATAAACACTAGTGCCACAAATTAATCTTGTCAAATCAGATATGCTTGCAGATAAGCAACCAAACGGAAATTAATAGCAACAAAAATAATCAAGAAACACCAGAGTTTATGGAATAATGTGAACCTTAACACTGCCAGTGCAAGCACATGGACTCTCTAGATTTTTTATGTCATCTTCCTCCTGACAAATACGACACTCCGTCATCTGCAGAAGAGGTTCTTCTTCAGGAACCATGCTGTCTCCAACTGCAAAAAAGGAATGCGCCACAGAGTTTGGCTGTGCAGTGGTGTCCCTTGATGAGGAGCTTTTGGGTGCTCCAGTGACCTCAATGGGTTCAGGCACCATTAGGCGATCAACATTGAGCATCAGATGATCCTTCATCGTTGCAATAACAACCTTTGGAACAAAATAATTCTTCTATATCCTATTAGATATTCTCAGAATTCAGAATCTGATTGCTATATCAAATTAGTATCCTGTTTCAAAGAAAAAAAAAGATTCAGAAAACGACATGATTTCTAATAGACGCCCATAACAGATGTGACAACTGAAAACCTACAATTGAGCAATAATGAAGCGAAGAAGAAAATTTCCTATTTTCACAGTGAGGCACCAGTGTCCTTGGTGAGAGATAGAGGCACCAAGTATTCAAGCTCCACCTTTCTGCACAAAAGTTACGGTTTCAGTAAATTTGGCAGTAAAATCTGAACTATTTATAAATTACGTCAAGTCTCAGAATGAAGTAATCGACAAGTTCATAAACAATCGTAGAAACAATGTAAACCACTTAAGATAAGCACTATCTATCCCAATACCAGTTGTCTCCAAATAGAGGTGTCTGTCCCAATATTTTTGAATCAATGGAGATGTTTCCCAAAAGAATGAAAAACTAAATCCTGATAGTTTCCTCAAGATCACCTCGCAAGTGAATCATAAGCAGTAGAACGAATACTCCCAAATGCTAATCACAGAACCACATTGGTGAGAAATAGAGGATGCTTTGACCACAATCATCCTCATTTTTATGAAGGGCAAGGCGATAGATGAAAACAAACAAAGCAAAGCCGCTAATCATCGTGACTTTGAAGGAGTACTATCTAAACACTCCTATAATATCATCTGCGTAGAGCAAAGCAAGCTCCAACTAAGTAATTACTCCCAAAACAGACACGAACACACCCATCCTAATCCAAATTCTAAATTTTCAGCGGTGAAATTAGTTTCGTCGCAAGCTTTGCTCTTTCGACAGCGAAATGTCGCCTAAAACATCAAGGACACCCAAGCACGGATTCGAGCGGCACACCAAGGCCCAAACCGAAACGAAAAGCACCGATTGCCTTCAATCGCGGAGCACCGACACCACGAAT
The DNA here is from genome assembly GCA_028641055.1 of Alopecurus myosuroides. Lineage (NCBI taxonomy): Eukaryota > Viridiplantae > Streptophyta > Magnoliopsida > Poales > Poaceae > Alopecurus > Alopecurus myosuroides. Next base: position 217,063,273 of record CM054063.1, on the reverse strand, counting down.
CTACCAAACGACATCGAATCCGGCGAAAACTTCCCCCAAATTCCCCTCCCCCTCCACGAAATGCCGCCGCCAAGGGGGACCAACCGCGCCGACGGATTCCGCACAAATTCACGGGCCTGGAGAAATCCTACCACCAAATCTCTGCTCGCCGACACCAAAATCATAAAGCAGCGCAGCCGATCGGAAAAAAAAATTGGGGGGAAAATGGATGCGGGGGAAGAAATTTTGTTACCGGAGGTAGAACTCTAGTGCGGCTCCGGCCTCGTCCTCCTCGATCTCGCCCCCGCGCGTGGTTGCTGCCGATATATGCCGGCAATTCCAACGGGGCGCTGTGCCGTGGGGCCCACGGGCGGGTAGGTCACCTTCCACAGCGCGGTGCTCGGGCCCTACCTGCCAGCGATGGTAGCCTACGGCGCCCTGCTAGCTGGCCCCGTGCAAACGTTCAGCACGCACGGCACGACGATGAATGGATGGATGAAATAAAATAAAAGATGCTGGTGATACTACACAGTATTATTCATGCATATGAAAATAGCAGGATGTGCACAGTTACATAGCACAAGAGATGCCTGGAATTTTTATTGGGTAGATTTGATATGCTCACCCGCCAGGCACCGGCGTTCCCTTCTAAATGGTGAATGGGGGTAGCTCCTCCTGCCCAATATTTGGAGAAAACAACATGTTTACCACATGTTGAGGCTTTCTTTGGCACATCCCCACAATAGCTTTTTTCTTTAGATTGTGGTACCCTATTTGTGGCATATATTGGTTTAGTGCACGTTGCGATAAGGCGCTATTATGAGAATGCCACCGGTCTATTTTTTGGAGGGGTGGAAAAATTAATTTGTTAAAGTCGTGAATGTATTGGACGGGCAAAATCAATTTCTGATTCGCTTCGCTCATGCATAGAGCGTGTGCCAACTACTTCTACCTTCAAGAGTTCCATCTAAAATCCATATGTATTTTGGAGCATTATGAACCGTTGTCGACGCCTCGACGGTAAGTAAAGCTACTCCTACAACAGAAACTTGGGTGGACTTCCCAAATCTAGAAATGTTCTTTTCATGTGAAAAATAATCGAAATGAACTTCGCCATACTCCATCCGTCCCTATTCAAGTGGCCCACACATATTTCAATGTCCAACTTTGACCATTAATGCCTAACAAAATATATATGTCTCGACAATATATAGATATTACATACTATAAAAACTATCAATGAATTTGTATAAGAATAAAGTTTTGAATGATATATTTTCCTTTGTTATTAATTAATTTTTTGTCAAAGAAAATCACATAAATGAGGGTGACACCTAAATAGGGACAGAGGCCGAGCATCATCACCAAATTTAACCTAATGTTCTCAATGGCATTGAGTGGTTAGGACTTATTGGTTTACATACAATAAAAAGATAGACTCGTCTAGGTTTCTCTCTATTGAATTGGTGCTCTAGCCAATTTTCCCAAAAGTCTGAACTGATGGAAAGGGCTAGGCTTTATATTTTAACACTCCCCCTCACGTCTAGGCTGGACAAATGGAAAGACCTTAGACGTGGGATAGATGGGAGGGTGCAACTATTTTTATATTAAATAGCGCGTTAGCCGGCGATTGAATTTGAGACCACCTGGCTCTGATACCATATTGAACAGATGCACTAGCCATATATTCCAAAAGTCCGAACTGATGGAAATGGCTAGGGTTTATATTTTAACACTCCCCCTCACGTCTAGGCTGGACAAACGGGAAGACTTTAGACGTGGGATAGATGGGAGGACGCAACTATTTTTATATTAAATAGCGCGTTAGCCGGGGCTTGAACTTGAGACCACCTGGCTGCCTCTCTAGGCTTATTTGATTTGATGGTTTCTCTGTTTTGCTTGTTTGTTTGTTTGTTCATTTATTTGTTTGTTTGTTATTAATAAAACAAGAATCTTTTGGATTTTTTATGTGGACTGTATGATCCGCAGTGTTAAATCACATACAAATTCTGCCCAAGGATTCCTCGGCATTACCTTTCACATGATATTTCTCATTGAATCTGACCTCTTTGAAAGTATTTCTATACTACAATGCAGTCAAACAAACATCGGCAGGAATTTAAGTGGGCATGATATACTGTACCTAGTTTCTTCCTATTCCTTCATTCTGTTTTCAACAAAGCCCAGTCCGTCCTAGCTCTCAAGCTGTCCTTTTTCTTTTCTTTGATGAGTTCCGTATCGTACATTTGACCCCGTGACTAAATTTGACAGAGAGACACATCCGCTGAAGAGGATTTTAAATAAATACTTACATAACTTTCAAAGCAAATTTTTTGGAAAGAATACGTATAGACCTTCCATGCTTTTTGTCTACAAAAACCTCCCATGCTTTTTGTCTACAAAAACCTCCCATGCAACTTTGCTCGACAACCTAACAACCGACCAAAGTTTTGTTGTTAACTTATTGAATTCCTTGCAAAACAGGACCTTGGTGTTTACTGTTATTAATAGTTCTCAGCTATATTGCGTGGGTAAGTTAACACACGAAAGGTTACACTTTGTCAGATGGTGTACATTTTACTGTTCAATATACTTTGCTTGGTTGTTAGTACTTGTTCTCGAGCAAAGTTGCAAGAAAGGTCTGTGCCCAGCACACTCAATGGATGCACATGTATCTTCAGCCAAAGAATGTCATTCAGAATCACTAAGCAAAATTCCGTCAATCGATTCACACTTCCTCATGTTGAGATCCAGTTCACGGACAATGCTACAAGCCCCGTGATATTCCGGACAAGAATCATCCCCAGCTATGAAACGATGCACCAGCCCCCCAACTTCGATGCAGCTCTCCCCTGCCATTTTCTTCATCCCCCATTCCCTCATCACCCTCCTCGCCTTGGCTGCCTCGTCCCATGACCCAATGTCAGAGTAGATGTTCGCCACCATCACATAGTTCCCGCTTCTCCTGGGTTCCAGCTCAAGCAATCTCTCTTGCACCTTGCTGACAATGTCAATGCAGTCCATTGAGCTGTGCAGCTGGCAGGCGCCCAACAATGTCCTCCAGACAACTGGGTCAGCTTCGAGAGGCATGTCCATAACAAAGTCATAAGCTTCCTGGAGGCGGCCGTTGCGCCCTAGGACATCGACCATGGCGCTGTAGTGCCTCATCGTTGGCTCAATCCCGTATACATGCCGCATTTCACGGAAAAATCGACGGCCCTCGTCGACCAGCCCAGCATGGCTACATGCACAGAGCAGCCCGAGAAATGTCACATAATTTGGTGTCACTGATGCACCCTTCATCCTTTCAAACAGCTTCAGCGCTTCCAAGGCTAAACCGTTCTGTGCAAGCCCCATGATCATTGCACTCCAAGTCCAGACATTTCGCCCTGGCATCCTCTCAAACAAACGCCAAGCGTAACTTACCAAGCCACACTTCGCGTACATGTTCACTGCCGCCGTGCCAAGCTGAAGCTTCATGTCCAGCCGCCGGGCGACGACCTGTCCATGAGCCCACTTGCCGAGCGGCAAGTTGCCCAGCTCTGTGGCGGCGGACATCATGCATACGAACGTTGTCTGGTCAGGCTCGAACCCAGCTTCTACCATCGCAGCAAACATGCCGACGCACCGGTCGTGGTAGTTGTTGTCCACGCAGGCAGTGAGTGCCGTGTTCCAGGACACCACGGTCCGGCGCGGCATTTCGTCGAACACCTGCATGGCGCGTGCCGGTTGGCCACAGGCCGAATACGCAGCCATGAGGGCGTTCCGTACGTAGACCACGGCGCAGTCTAGGCCGTCCTTGACGGCCTCCCCGTGGGTGGAGGCGACGAGGGGGAGGGATCCCGGGGCAAGGCGCGAAAGGGCCTTTAGGACGTGAGGGAGCGTGTGCGAGTCCGGGCGGAGGCCGTTGCGGCGGAGCTGGAGGAAGAGGCGGGCGGCAGCGAAAGGTTCAGGCGAGGAGGCGAGCGAAGGGAGGAGGAGGTTAAAGAGCGCGAGAGGCGGAGAAGGGAGAGACAGGAGGAGGCGCTGCGCGAGGTTGAGGTGGAGGTCGGTGGATGGAAGGGAAATGATGTGGCGGAGGAGGATGGGACCGAGGGCGGGGAAGTGGCCAGAAGTGAGGAGGTGGGCGTGGAGCTGCCGTATCTGGTGGACGGTGGAGGCGCCGGCGATGAGAGCGGCCACGGCAGTGGCCATGCCATGGAGTGCTCGATGCTGGACTGCGGCTGGTGTTGGGCTGGCTGGGCCAGTTAGCCTTTTACTTCGTTAATTCATGGCTTACGTCACAAAAAAAATCACAGTTAAGAACCCTAAAAAAAATCACAGTTAAGTGTAATCCCTTTTGATTTAACCTACAAGGATGATGTTCCTTGGAAACCAAATCTAATGGCATCGATTTTATGTCATATAAGTCTCATATTAGTAGAGGAGGTGTTAACCCTTGTCGTAATGAAGTTAAATATCCCTTTTATTATTTTGAAAAAAACAATATATTTTATACAATATATGTTTAGTCATCCATGAGCGGGGGTTGATGAACTTAGATTTGTTAAAAAAATGGGTTCATTTCAACCCATAAAACCCATAGTTCATTCCTTACAAATTTTAAAACTTTGGTTCTAATTAATGAAGCAAAACGAACTAACTTACTATCTAGTTTTCTCGGCTTCTTCCTTTTAACGCTCCTAGATGTTACTGTATCCAAATACCCTTGGATCAATGCACATACCCTTTCTAATGCTATTTCTTATGATGCCAAATGGATTATGTCCATTTTTCATTGAGACAATGCGAAATCAACCTTTTAAACCCAATAAACAATGGGTTACCCGGTTTGTATGGACTTTATATGGTAATTTGGTGAAACTTTTGCCGATTGCATTTTGTCTCTACGGCTATCTTGTTACGACTTCACCCCAGTCAAAGACCCCACCGTGGTATCGCCAATAAGACCACCAAAGGCCTTTGTGGCACTAGTGGTACACAGAAGTCATGGGTGATCATTGGTCCGATGCTTCGGGCGAAACCAATTCCCAGGTTTGACGGGCGGTGTGTACAGGGCCCGGTTACATATTCACCGCTGCATGCTGATTTCAATAGTAACATAATATGGGATACATTCCTTTTGAATTGTCACTTTGTCCATCATGATTCTTGGGAGTTACACTAAGACCCACGGAAACACGTATGGGCTCAGGAAAGGGGTCCCCCGAAAGGGGATCCATTTTTATTCGGCTCAATCTTTTTTAGAAAAAAAAGATTGAGTCGAGTTTAATTGCAATCAATTAGAAGAATAAAACAATAAATCAAACCAAACAAAGACACTTAGCATAGGAGTAGATTAGGGCATCTAGTGCTCTGTTCATAACAAGTTTAGCAATAAGCATAACGGCCCTATTGTTCTGATTGAGAGAAGAACCTATAATTAGCTTTTCGGGAAATTTCGAAACGAACATAGCGCAACGAAAGAAGGACAATCTGATCGACCCGCTTGGCTCTCGTTCTGGTTTGGCGGAAAGGTGAACTCCACAATCGTTGTACTTTGATCTGGCGGGTGTTCACCTACTCAAAGTTTGCTAACGGAAGATACTCGATCGGGACCTTTTTGGCTCAACTTTATCCTAGTTTTGCCGAAGGAGCACCCCCCCCTTTTAACTCTAAATTGGTCCAACTTCTACGCTCGTGCTTTCCGCAAGTTCGTACTAATCGTCAGTCAAGGAGGGAGCTCCAACCTCCGCGCCTAGCCACAACCTAAATGCTGGTTCTATCCCGGCCAAAATTCAGCACTATAAATTTTAATGCGGTAGAAGTTTTGTTCCTAATTTTTCCGGATTAAACCTCCCGAAAAGTCGTAAGACCATGTATAGGGGCTGACGCCTGCCCAGTGCCGGAAGGTCAAGGAAGTTGGTGAACTGATGACAGGGAAGTCGACGACCGAAGCCCCGGTGAACGACGAGGAATAAAACTATCCCCGACCTCTGGGGGACTGCACTCTTCCCTTTTTTTTTCCTCCCTAATATGTCTCTTTTAGATTTCTAGAATAGAGGTAAAAGCATTACCACAGGCTCATTCATCGAAATAAAAATAATAGAGACAGGAAAAGAAAAACGAATTTCTATCAAATTAATAGAAAGAAGGATCGCTTCCCTGATTTGAATCCCCTCCTCCTTCGGAACATCGTTTTCTGTTGAAAAAATAGTAGAATGATCGATCGGAGGTTTGAATTGGCACTTTTTTTTAATAGCCCTTGGTGGTATGCAGATTCATTGAACGAAGAAGGAAGTCTTTCTTCCTCACGAACAAGATCGAAGTACCCACAAGACTTGCTAATTTACTGAGAGCGCTATGTGGAACGGATGCTTCTACTTGGTCATCATAGACCAGCAAATCCATTTGAGAGCCGTCTTTCTTTGTTGGTAATGTCTTTTCTTCACGCTCACTATATCTGCAGAGCTTAATAAGATAATCCACGCCAACAACCAAAGCCAACAAGCCTTCGCTTAGACCCAATTTGAACTAGATCGGTTTGTTCAATTGTGGCCTTATAATGCAATCTCATTCTCTGATCCAATCGCGGTTTTTGTTTCTATATTCCTTATTTATCCACTAGGGAAATCTGGTTGGTTCTTTGCGTCGAGTTTTGGCGTAGCAGCGATATTTCGATTCATCCTTTTCTTCCAAGGATTTCATATGACAAAGTCATCAATTGGGTCAAAGCAGAAAGAAATGTTGCGTGATCAAGTCAAACAATATGGAAAAAGGAGCTAATGTGGGATCCGCTCAATGACCCACAGGTTTAGGTAAATATCTAATGTGTTGGCCAACCGGGGCAGAGAATTCTTTTGAAGAAACACTGTCTTTAGGGGAAAAGCGATAGTGACCTCTTCCTTTTTTATAGTACTTTCTAGAAGGCGCTATAGCCAGCGTTTCCAATTCTACAACTACAAGCCGGGCTCTTCTCTTCGCAGAATAGTTCGATTCAAGCTCCTGTGCATCCTTTTTTATTGCAGGTAAGAGAAGAAACATTACACAACATTGAACACTACTACTTAATTGATGTTATGATACGAGATTTTTTTTGGTGCTAAGTACATTTCTTACCATTCCAAGTGATGACGTTCATGATTTGCTGAATTTATCGATATCCATCTTACTAGTTCAGAAAGGGGTCTCAAATAGAAAGGTCTTGTGTCAAACCTTTTATTTTTAGTATTCGGATAAGATTTCTTTTGGCTTCATCGGAAGCTCGAATAATTTGTTCCGTCAACTCCAAACGGACTGCATTGCGAGGACTATGCCAATAAGAACGACTTTCTAGCGTTAGGAGGATCAGTCAATAGGCCAACTGATGTAATCCAAGGCACTAAGTACATGTAGACCGTCCCTGCTACAAATATGGTCCATGAAACTATCTCGCTAGTGATAATCCATCTAATGAGGAACAGAAATATATCGCTCTCTTAATCACAAGGCCATGCTATTTGCATCAACAAATGGAAGCATCACCTTATTGAATATTGAATACTAATTTCTTAATAGTCAGAGCAGGAAAAAGCTAACAACTACCATCTTGTTTTCAAAGTGGTACATGGTTTCTACATCTATTTGTTGAGAGAAGAAAATCCACTCGCCTCACGGGTCGCCTCACGGGCGACTCCGGAGGCCCTGCCGCCACCACTGGGAGTACCTTTCCCTAGCCGCCTAACCCCTCGTCGCCGCTGGAAGAGGCCACTGACGGCAGACGGCTGCGGCGAGATGTCCAACCCATCTGTTTTTAGCCCTAACAGCCTGCTATCAACCACCAACATGGATCATGATTTGGATCTCAGCTAGTCGGGTATGCAGAGGCGGCAACGGGGATTCAGATCCCGAAATCTTCATGCATGGTAGATCAAAGACATGCATGTGAGCGTGCGCCCTGGTCATCTGCTCGGCAATAGATCAACTACTAGATGGTGCGGTCACCCAGCTCGCTAGGCAACTTGCACGTCGTGGCTCATTCCACCGTCCGGCGAGTGATGACATGCTGCTGGCGTCCGCGGCTGTTGTGATCTATCTGCAGCATTACAACCACCGAACCACTGCAGGTGGTTGATGCATTACAACACAGTGGTGGCCAACAGAGGTGTCCTTGGCTAAGTTAGCTGACGTTGGTATGGTTTTTCACGCTGCTAGTCTCTACATCGGCGGCGGTGGTGTTCGAGTTTGATCCACGCGATACTGCTGAGTGTTGGTTCTACCACGTGCTCGGCGGCTACTACGTGGGTCTCAAAGAGATTAGCACCATATGCATCCCATATATAGATCGACACCGTCATAGGCGACCGATCCGCGCGATGTTGCTGAGTGTTGGTTCTACCACGTGCTCGGCAGCTACTACGTGGGTCTCAAAGATATTAGCACCATATGCATCCCATATATAGATCGACGCCGTCCTTGCGCGACTCCCAAGCGGTCACTTATGACCGCGCCGACACCTGCGCTGAGGATGGCGAGTTCTTCTTTGGATGGAGTAGGAGGGCTTCCCGCCTATTTCACCGGAATCTTGATTGACCGAGGATATGAACCTCTCCGCTTGGCAGAACTACCACGTCATGGGCGAATATGTTCGTGTGGTTTCGAGGAGGCACATCTTGAGGACCTACATTTGTTGGCTGCGTACGTCGACGATGGCATATTTAGCTACGATTACCATGATGCTGACAATGGTGGGGAATATCAAGATGGGTGTGCCCGGAAGATTAGTGGATCTTGTTGGCTCACGTCGAGTTCGAGATTTCAAGATGGCATGAGGTTTTGGAACATAGTGAAGGCTGTGAGCTGGATGATTAGTGTTTTGTAGCAGGTGTGCAAGATGGGGCGGCCACATAGGGGACTTCATTCTTGGTGGTGTTATTTTGCACCACGCCTCAACTTCCAGGGTGAAAACCCTAAGTCTGGCATTCACTGGTTGTACCTGGCAGTGATGATCTATATTCGTGTCCTTGTTGAAGGCATTGTCCGGAGTTTTTTGTGTGGATTCTTGAGGGTGAAAACCCATGATCTGATGATCAGGCGACGATGGTGTTTCTGCACTATCCCCTTGCTGGAGGCGTCGTTCTTGGAGAATATTTTTGCAGTCCAGGTGTGGCAATAGGTGGTGTTAGTCCTGCTACTTTGCTGATTTGTTCGACGGGGATTTTTTGTTTGTCTGTGTGCATCCTTAATGTCTTTCTAGACATTATGTTGTTACAGAGGCTGGATGTAATTGATATCTCCTTGGCATTAATATATTTCCTTTCTAGAAAAAACATCTATTTATTGTAAATGTTCTCAAAACAGATTCTTGAGTGACAAATATCAATTACTACATTCATCATTAAAAGGGAATACTTTAGCTAACCATTTTATGTTCATAAAATAATATGCAGCAAAATGAAATACATATAGACTACACAACATGTTCAGATGGAGAATATGTTTTAATCAAGCCCATCAAGATGTCAAGTCATTTGTTCATATGGAATGGTCCAATCTTGAATGAAAACTTGTTGATTTTTCTTTTTATTAGCTTGCATTGTCAAACGAATAACCACACATGCAGAGTAAACACTAAATTTTTTCCAACATATGTAGCAGAATATGTTATATTCTAGCCTATGGTCCGCTGTAGATCATAGTGTACATCATTTCTTCTATTGCCTAGTTTTGCTTGGTTGGTTCCAAGGGATGGGAGGGTTTTTGCATCTTCACTTCATAAGACCCTTAGGCTCTAGCCATGTGATGAATATAAGCCCTACACCATAACTCCATAGAACTCCATAAAAATATCTTAGATATAGATTTCTCATGAAGCTTGTCATGGTATTTAATTCAAATTCTTTCGGAAAATATATACTCATCTCAAATTGAGTTTAGAAGTTTCTTACTTTGCACCAAGAATTATTTTCTAGGTTCTCTGATGCCAACTATCCATGTAATCATAATAGCTCAATAACCTTTCCTCCCCATGGAAACCGAGCTGATTTTTGATATACCACTATGCATAAGAAATATATCGGATGTATGTTCTTGCAATTTTGATTAAAGGAGATTCATGTTTGTGAGACAAGCATACCGCATGGTTCTGTTGTCGGGGTTTTTACCCGACAACAGATTTATAGGATAGTTCAAGGCACAAAAGTTGACGAGTAACACATAAGAGACACAACAACGTATACATGTTCGGCCCCATGGATAACAACCCTACTCCTACTTGGTGTGCGTGGTTGATATGTGAATGAGTGCGTCCAAGGTACGAATATGCGTACGCCTGGAAATTTTGTGTTTGTTCTTTCTAGCTCTTGGGGGTGTCCTCCCTCTGCCTTATATACCGGCTGAAATGGGATTTATAGTTCCCTAAATGTGAGTTTAATGTTGTAGTAGTTAGTATGGGATCATAGGGGTAGTGATGCCCCCATAAGCAGACGCTCTATGAAGGCCACAATGAAGCCTTTTGGTGAATTTTTCCTTACTCCGTCCTTGGGAAAAAAGGGGAGGGGCCCTTTTAGGGATGAGGCCCATCTCATCTTAGCGGTGGTGCGAGGATGTCTAGGCCCATTAGTAGGATTGTATGAGCTAAATACATTATTGCGTAGATGGGTGACTCATGTACTCGTCATGTGGAGACTAAGTACCGGATGTTGGCTTGATTGTAAAGTGTAAATATGTGACCCAAGGATGAAGGAAGTCTTAATAGTTGAGGCAGTGGTGGGTGCAATTGAAAGAAAAAAACAACTATGCCAATACCAAAGGTGTAGCGTGCATACAAGCAGCTATAATAGCGCATCGGTGGAGAGACAACGTGTGTATAAGGATAAATCAGGCAAGAATAACCATTCACCCTATAGGTCTATTTCCAACATGGTCATGGTTGATTCATGCCCAACTTGAATTAATGCATATATGATGCATGAATAGTCATGCCTGCATTGGGACGTGTGAACGTCCTAGGCCGTCCATAGTGGAACATGTCATTCTATTCATTACTGCGCACTTTTAAACCAAATTTAAAATGGTTTTCCACTGAAATCGTAAACATAATTTACAATCCCTTACTATTGTCTTTTTTGGAATATTGAATGTAGGGCTTGCACCCGACAATATTTCATTAAAGAACCAAAACAGGGGTTACATAATGTACATGATATTTACAAAAGAAAGTAAGAGAAAAGAAGAAATCAAGGCAGATTATTAATCCATATTTACCACTGCTGAGCTACCTTGGAGACAAACCTATGCCAATGCATGGTGGCTTCCTGGACAAAACATCTCTTCCAATTAATAAAAGATGGCTGCACCTTTCTAAAAATAGATTCATTCCTTTGCTTCCAAATATGCCAAGGAGCCAAAATAACCACCTCCGATAAGAAAGGGTGCAAGAATCTCTTCATGGCCCTGAAGAAAATCTGCTCAAAAGAATCTCCTGGTTCCAATTGAATTTACAGATAATTCCAAATTCTAACACTGAAGTTACAGTGAAAGAACAAATGTTGTCAATCTCCAGTTCTTCTCGACGGGCATAACGCCAAGCCAGACTATCAGAAACATTCCAATGCCTTCTCCGGAGCATATCTTTTGTATTTAGTCTATCATTGACTAAAAGCCAAGCAAAGACCTTCACTCTGAAAACTAACTTGCTCCTCCAAATACAAGCAAAAATTGGACTGGCCCTCACCTCTTTAAAATAGTGTCTGTAAAACCTGTTGGAAGTATAAATCCCATCTTTACAGATAGTAATCCAACCATCCTTCTCCCTAGGTTGTAAAACCACAGGTAACAACTCCTCTTGCAATAACACAAATTCCTCAAAAGCCTGTTGCGATAGGGGAAGATGAAAAAGAGTGCTTTTATCCCAAGTGAGCAAAACCTCCTTAACTGAGAGATTTGCATCCATGGAAAAAGAGAACAACCTTGGATATTCCCCCTGAAGCACCCTTCCAAGCCAAACAACAGACCAAAACAAAGCAGTATCACCTTCCTTCACCTCTATAGAACAAAGTGCTCTATATTTTTGAGCCAATTTCATAATGTCTCTCCACCAAAATGATCCACAAAGATTAGAAACCACTGGGATCCCCTCTGGATAATAAGACTAACAAATATCCACATAAGGCAAATCTTGTTTATTAAAAAAATTGTGAAGATTTTTCATCAACAACCCCTCATTCTGTTGGGAAAGATCCTTAATCCCCAAACCTCCACTTTCCTTGGGTCTACAAACCAAATCCCATGCAGCAAGGGATTGAGTCCTAGTCGAATTCTCACTTTTTCTCCACAAACACTGCCTCAAAATCCAATCAATCATCTTAATAATGCCAGCTAGCAATTGCAAAGAACAAAGGAAATAAACTATCATTGAGGACATACAAGAAGAAATTAATTGCAGTCTTCCACCATAAGCCAAAAAGGAAGAGCTAGCAGTCAACTTTCTCTCAATTCTACCCACCAGTGGCATCAAATCTACCATCTGAGGCCTAGTAGTTCCCATTGGCAGCCCAAGATAAGTGAAAGGGAAGGTTCCCACAGAACAACCAAACTCGACAGCCAAAGTGGTTACTTCATCCACAAAAATATTAATAGGCAACATGCATGACTTAGAAAAGTTTATAAATAAACAAGTGGAGATAGAAAAGTCTTGCAAAGCCTGCTTGAGCACCTGGAGTTGTTGGCTATTATCTTGCATTACCAGGATGGTATCATCAGCATATTGCACCACAGGAAAATCACTATGTGGTATATCAATTGGCAGGCTGATTAATCCCCTGTGAAGGAGGTCGTTGATTACAAACTGAAGCAACTCAGCTCCTAGTACAAATTGAAGAGGAGATAAGGGATCCCCGTGTCTAACACCCCTTCTGCATTTGAAATTTCCGCCAGGTACCCCATTAAACAGAACAAAAGAAGTGCTAGACCCAAGAATAGATTGAACCCAAGCAATAAACATCTGAGGAAAACCCAGCTTTCTCAACATCAGAAAGATTGCACCATGTTATATTGAATCAAAAGCCTTTTCAAAATCCAGTTTCAGCACCAGCACTTTCCTTTTTGATGCCTTACACTGGTGTAGATACTCAAAGGACCATGCCATGCAGTCATGAATTGATTTCCCCTTTATAAAACCATACTGATTTTGGTGGATGCATGAGTGATGGTGCAGGTCTGGCACTCGTTGGGAAACCCCAAGAGGAAGGTATGGTGAGCACATAAATAGTTTTCCCTTAGAAAGAAACCAAGTTTGAATCGAACAGTCGGAGGAAGGAGTAACTTCAGAAGGTTGATGCAGCTAAGATGGCAGGGCACACTACCGGTTTAGCAACAACGTGGAACGTACACAACACAAACAATTCACTTTGCCCCCAACGAAGCAGCGAGGTTGTCAATCTCACCGGTTTTGCTGATAACAAAGAGGTTAAATGTATGGTGTGGAAAACAGTATGAGAACAGTATGAAAACATGAGCAACAGTGTGAAAACAGTGGAAGCAGTGGAAGCAGTGTGTGTATTATCAGAATAAGAAAATGGACACGGGTCCACAGTTCACTAGAGGTGTCTCTCCATAAAAGATAAATAACATGTGTGGTGAACAAATTACAGCTGGGCAATTGACAGAAATGAAGGTTGCACCGTAGTGCATATGCAAGACATAAAGATTACTATGTGATTCATGCGGGCATTACAACAAGATACATAGACCGTCATCCAACTGCATCTATGACTAACAATCCACCCTCCGAATATCATCTGAACAAACGTTGGGTATTAAGTTGCAAGCAACAATTAATCGCAGTAAACAAAGTGTGTAATGTAAACAATGTAAACTAAGTAAACACCATTGTTTTCTCCCTAATGGCAACAACACATCCTTCATCCGTCAGGTTTATGTCACTCGAGCACAGATGCAAAGGAGGCATGAACCCACTATCGAGCATAAATACTCCCTCTTGGAGTTACTAGCATCTACTTGGCCAGCGCATCTACTAATAATGGAGAGCATGCAAGATCATAAATAACATATGCATGAAGATAACATGATAGATTGATAATCAGAAGACATAACATTCAACATTCATCAGATCTCAACAAACACAACCTGTAGCATTACATAAAGATGATCTCGATCATGTAGGGCAGGTCACGAGATCTAAACATGAGGTACAAAGTGGATAAGACAACCATCTAGCTACTGCTATGGACCCGTAGTCTAGGGATGAACTACTCACGCATCACTTCGGAGGAGGGCATGATGGTGTAGACCCCTCCGATGATAAATTCCCCCCCCGGCAGGGTGCCGAGGAGAGCTCTAGAACCCTCCCGATCCCGGGATGACGATGACGGTAGCCTCAGGTGTTTCTCGGGACGAAGTGGTATATGGTTTAGGGTTTACGTATCGAGGGGTATAAATAGGCGAAAGGGTGATGGCGGTGGACGCCCGAGGGGCCCCTGTGGCCCCCCTCCGGGCCTCTTCGGGACTCCGTGGAACCTTCAGGAATTCTAAGAATTCTGGGCTTTGAATTTTCCAATTCCGAGAATATTTTCAGAACAACTTTTCTGAAACTAAAAACAGCAGAAAATTGGGAACTGGCTCTATGGCATCTTGTCAATAGGTTAGTCCCAGAAATCAATAAAAATGACATAAAGTGTATAGCAAACATGTAGGGAATAACATGAAAACAACATGGAACATCAGAAATTAAGGATACGCTTATGACGTATCAACATCCTCAAGCTCAGTTCCTACTCGTCCTCGAGTAGGTAAACGATAAAAACACATAATTTCTGAGGTGACATGCTACCAACATAAACTTGTTCATCAATAATGTAAAAGCATATGTAAGCTGAGATCATAGAACTTCAACACAAGCATAATAAATAAACTTTTAACAATAAAGCATAGCAATCACCTTGCATCATGAGAAGTAACACAAATAAAAGATCATGAATAATAATGCACTGAAAGATATACGTTTGTTTCAAGCATAGAGATAACATGGCAAAGTGATATTTCGCTTGTACTTAAGAGTGGGGCAAAACATAAATGCCGGGACACCTTCAAACTTCATGAGGAAGACTAGAACAAATAATTAGAGAACAAACAATAACACATCATGAATCAATTAATAATGTTTCTGGGACAAATGCACATTAAACTCATAATGGCAACCATGCTCTATCAACTGTGCATAAAGTTAGAAGATGGAGACTCAACATAAAAGTAAAAGAATGACCCTTCGCAGAGGAAAGCAGGGATCAACTCATGTGCTAGAGCTTTTTATTTTACTAAACAGAGGTATAAAATGTTTGACACTCCTCCCAATCATCTTACACAAACCATGGCTAATTGAATCCTCGGGTGCCTGCTAACAATCACAAACCGTGGAGGAGTGTCTATTTTTAGAGAGGTGTATGCTTATGTCAACGAATAGTAAACAAAAAATACAGTACGTCACAAGACAACTAGACTTCAGAAGAGAGGCTCCCATAGAAGGACGCATCTAGGTAGAAGGTCATCCCTCTTTCTCTTTTGTTTACACAATTATTCTTTGACTGATAAATCAGGGGCAAAAATAGTGAAGAGAAATTGTTGTATTACTTTGGGGCTGGGCACCCCGCTGACAACTCTTCTATCAATTGGATAAGTGGATGAAGCCACTAGTCCAGGGTGTGAAAGTCCAATCAACAAGTGAGATAAAGATTCTCTATTTACGTCCTCATGAGCTAAAACAGGAACACAAAATAGGAGTAATTTTAAAAGTTTTAAAGGTAACACATGAGAAATTTACTTTGGAGTGGCAATTAAATACCACATGTAGGTAGGTATGGTGGACACATTTGGAAAACTTTGGTGTTTGGGAGTTGGATGCAAGAGTAGAGCTCATACTCAGTATAGGTGGAGGCTAGCAAAAGACTGGAAGCGACAAATCAATAGAGCATAAGAGCCATAATCATGCATAGCGACATAAACATCATTAATCAAAGCATAAGTGGTACCACAAATTCAAAAATTAAATGATCATAGAGGATATAAGTGACTGGTTCATAGTCATAAACATGGTGTGAGGATGCACCAAGTCAACCAAATAAAACATTCAAAGGAGAACACCACAAATTTATGCTTCAAAATGACAAGAACAACTCATGATTCTTTCAATGGCACATTAAACACTCTCAGCTATTTGAGACAAATCATGCTACTAAATAACCACTAGGATTTAGAATTAAAATAACACTTATCATGATATGAAAAAGTCTAGCCACAGGCTATACAAGATTCTATTTGCACCATTATAAATTCTACTACAAAAAACAGTTTCTTTTCCCAACAAGCACCATACAAAATATGTTTTAACAAAAACTCTCTAAATGATACATCAATAAAACATGAGAGTACTCACATAACTCTACTAAAAATAACAGCTATGAATAAGAGATGCAATGAAAACAAGAGCTAAACAGGAATTTTGCAGCAGCTAGAAGAAAAACTAAGAATACGAGAATAACGAGTATTCAAACGAAAAAGAGGAGTGTGTCTCTCTCCCAAACAAGGAATGATAGGGTACAACTATATTATTGCATCAAGTAAAACAAAAGAAAAACAAATAGACGCTCCAAGTAAACTTCATATGATGTGACCGAATAAAAATATAGTTTCACTAGAAGTGACCTAATAAATTGTTGATGAAGAAAGGGATGCCTTGGGCATCCCCAAGCTTAGATGCTTGAGTCTTCTTAGAATTTTCTGGGATGAACCACGGGGGAATCCCCAAGCTTTGCCTTTGCACTCTTCTTGATCACATTATATCACCCTCTTCTCTTGACCCTTGAAAACTTCCTTCACACCACACTCAAAGAGTAGTTCGCATTAGAGGGTTAGTGCAACAATAAAAAAATCCATGGGTTCTGTATGGTCACAAGTTCTATTGATACTTTTAAACATTAGCTAAAGCCACTGATGTTTCATGAAGCAAAGAAATGCATTTTACATCGTAAAAGAGCAAATGCAACAAAAATGGCAGAATCTGCCAAAACCAGAAAAATCTGTAAAGACGACTTTTTCGAGGCACTTACGTTGCTCAGATTGAAAAACTTAAAGAACGAAAAAGTTGCGGAATTAGCCGAGGAATAAGAAAAAAATTCAGGTCAATTTGATCTTTCTGTGAATTATGCGATTTTTACGGTGCACAACAGAAATCTGTTTCCTGCGTAGAAATCCAAAACCATCTCCAACTCTCGTCAGAAAATTTACTTGGCACAACTAAAACATGGAAATAAAGATAAAAAGGAGTTTCTACAGAAGTATACAACCCCTTGACTCAAAGAAAACATAGAAAAACAAAGCAAAAATAAAACCATGGGTTATTTCCCAAGAAGTGCTTTTCTTTAACACCTTTTAGCTAGGCCCAGAAAAGTGGAATCAAGTGTTTTCAAGTGAAGAAGATGCTCACATAAGAAATATGAATTAAGAAAAAGAGAGCATCAAGAAGAAAGTATAAAACAAATTTAAGTCTAACCCACTTCCTATGCATAGGAATCTTGTAAAAAATAAATTAAAGAAGCTCAAACTATAAATCATGGGAAGGTAGAACAAGAGCAACTTCAAAACTTTCAACAAAAAGAGAGGTGTTTTAGTAACATGAAAATTCCTACAACCATATTTTACTCTCTCATAATAATTTTCAATAGCATGATAAATAAACTCAACAACATAATTATCATATAAAACATGTTTGTCATGGTCTAAAATCACACAATTCATATCAAGCTCCAAAACAGTGGGATCAAAATTTAAAATCAGCTCCTCTTTTTTCCCACTTTTGGCAATATCAAAACGAGATGATTGATAACTCATAAAAGGTATAGGACACATCATAGCAATCCTATTTTCAGTAGCATTATAATTTATGACATCAAGTACCATAGGACCATCATTAAGAGCATTATCATATAAATTTTCTAATCAAACTTCCTCATTATCATGCATATCAATAGTTCGAATAAATAGAGAATTATCATAGGATTTATTGAAGTAGCAAGGATTATCATAAATAATAGTAGCAATATCATTCTCACAAGTTTCATTCATAGTAGTAACAAGGTTACAAGTATAGCAAGTATCAACTTCATCAAAAAGGGATATTTCAAAAGAATCAATAGGATTGTCACAACTATGAGTTAAAGTGTTACTCTCATTTGGAGGTTGACATGGGTAGCTCCATTCTTCCTCCTGTTGATCATCACTCTCCTCCTCTTTTTCATCCAATGAGCTTCTAGATTCAGCAGTTTCTTCTTCCATAGGTTCCTGCAAGGCATTAATCTCTCCATTTGGGGGGAGAGAATTGATTAAGATAATGAAGTATGTAGTAATTACAATCCTTGTAATTATCAAAGCAATATTCAAGTATATCATAAATCTCATATTTATTAGGTGCATCATCAATATTGTCAAGCAAATAAGAAATTTCGAATGCACCCTTCCAAACAATAAATTCCTCAATTTGTTCCACATCATCAAAGTCATAGTTTCCCTTAACATAAGAAGATATGGTAACATTATCATTATACTCACATTGAAAAGGGAGGTGTTTATACCTCCTACAGCAACAAGATTTATCAGAGCAATAAGTAACATTATAAGTAGAGCACAGGTTTTTAGCATAGTCATGCAATTTATTATTTTGCTCCCATAAGTGTATCCCTTTTTGTGACAAGCGGTGTTCCTTGTAATATTTTTGTTGTTCATCATTGAACCCACCTTGCAAATAAGATCTAGTTTCAAAGGCATCAAACATTGATAGCAAGCATAATAAAGCAAGTAACAAGCAAAACAATAACAAAGTAAATAGATTGGAGGTGAGAGACTCCCCTTGCAAAAATTCTCTTCCTCCCCGGCAATGGCGCCAGAAAATAGCTTGATGGTGCAGGTTGATACGTCATAAACGTATCCTTAATTTCTGATGTTCCATGTTGATTTCTTATTGTTTCCCACATGTTTGCTATACACTTTCTGTCATTTTTGTCGATTTTCCGGACTAACCTGTTGACAAGATGCCACAGAGCTAGTTCCCTGTTTTATGTTGTTTTTAGTTTCAGAAAAGTTGTTCTGGAAATATTCTCGGAATTGGAAAATTCGAAGCCCGGAAGTCCCAAAGAGACCCGGAGGGGGCCCTCAGGGGGCCCGCACCACCCTATGGTGTGGGCCCCCTGAGCCTCCACCTCCTCTGCCCTTTCGCCTATATATTCCCCCCGAGACGTAAACCCTAGAGATATACCACTTTTTCCCGAGAAACACCCGAGGCCGCCGTCACTGTCATCCCGAGATCGGGAGGGTTCTGGAGCTCTCCTCGGCACCTGCTGGAGGGGGAAATCATCACCGGAGGGGTCTACACCACCATGCCCTCCTTCGAAGTGATGCGTGAGTAGTTCATCCCTGGACTACGGGTCCATAGGAGTAGCTAGATGGTCGTTATCTCCACTTTGTGCCTCATGTTTAGATCTTGTGAGCTGCCTAACATGATCAAGATCATCTTTATGTAATGCTACATATTGTGTTTGCTGGGATCTGATGAATGTTGAATGTCATGTCTTCCGATTATCAATCTATCATGTTATCTTCATGCTTATGTTATTTATGATCTTGCATGCTCTCCGTTGTTAGTAGATGCTCTGGCCAAGTAGATGCTAGTAACTCCAAGAGGGAGTATTTATGCTCGATAGTGGGTTCATGCCTCCTTTTGATCTGTGCTCGAGTGACAGAAATGTGACGGTGGAGGATGTGCTATTGCCATCAGGGAGAAAACAACAATCCTTTGTCTAAGGATGATGTTATTGTTTACATTACACACTTTGCTTACTGCGATTATCTGTTGCTTGCAACTTAATACCCAACGTTTGTTCAGATGATATTCGAAGGGTGGATTTTTAGTCATAGATGCAGTTGGATAATGGTCGATGTATCTTGTTGTAATTCCCGCATGAATCACATAGTAATCTTTATGTCTTGCATATGCACTACAGTGCAGCCTTCATTTCTGTCAATTGCCCAACTGTAATTTGTTCACCACACATGTTATTTATCTTTCTCGGAGAGACACCACTAGTGAACTGTGGACCACGGTCTTTTTTCCTCATACTGATAAAACACATACTGCTTTCATACTGCTCTCATACTGTTCCTACTGTTTTCCTACTGTTTTCCACACCATACATTAAACCTCTTTGTGTTCAGCAAAACCGGTGAGATTCACAACCTCACTGCTTCGTTGGGACAGAGTGATTTGATTGTGTTGTGTAGGTTCCACGTTGCTGCTGAACCGGTAGTGCGCCCTACCACCTCAGCTGCATCAACCTTTAGAGATTGCTTGGCCACCTACAGGTCGATTCAACCTTGGTTTCTTTTCTGAGGGAAAACTTGCTGCTCCATTCTTCACAACATTTCTCTTGGGGTTTACCAACAAAGGCGTCAACTACACGCCGCATCACAGGTCTTGCACTCGTTGGGAAACCCCAATAGGAAGGTATGATGAGAACATCAGCAGTTTTCCCTCAGAAAGAAACCAAGGTTTAATCGACCAGTGGGAGGAATGAGTAACTTCAAAAGGTTGATGCAGCTGAGATGGCAGGGTGCACTACCGGTTCAGTAGCAACGTGCAACCTACACAACACAACCAATTCACTTTGCCCCAACGAAGCAGTGAGGTTGTCAATCTCACCGGTTCTGCTGATAACAAAGAGGTTAAATGTATGGTGTGGAAAACAGTATGAAAACATGAGTAGCAGTGTGAAAGCAGTGGAAGCAGTGTGTGTATTATCAGAATGAGAAAATGGACCGGGGTCTACAGTTCGCTAAAGGTGTCTCTCCATAAAAAATAAATCACATATGTGGTGAACAAATTACAGCTGGGCAATTGACATTAATGAAGGCTGCACCATAGTGCATATGCAAGACATAAACATTACTATTTGATTCATGCGGGCATTACAACAAGATACATAGACCGTCATCCAACTGCATCTATGACTAATAATCCACCCTCCGAATATCATCCGAACAAACGTTGGGTATTAAGTTGCAAGCAACATATAATCGCAGTAAGCAAAGTGTGTAATATAAACAATGTAAATTAAGTAAACACCGTTGTTTCCTCCCTAATGGAAACAACACATCCTCCATCCGTCACATTTCTGTCACTCGAGCACACATGCAAAGGAGGCATAAACCCACTATCGAGCATACGTACTCCCCCTTGGAGTTACTAGCATCTACTTGGCCAAAGCATGTAAGATCATAAATAACATATGCATGAAGATACCATGATAGATTGATAATCAGAAGACATAGCGTTCAACATTCATCAGATCCCAGCAAACATAACATGTAGCATTACATAAAGATGATCTCGATCATGTAGGGAAGCTCACGAGATCTAAACATGAGGTACAAAGTGGAGAAGACAACCATCTAGCTACTGCTATGGACCTGTAGTCCAGGGATGAACTACTCAAGCATCACTTTGGAGGAGGGCATGGTGGTGTAGACCCCTCCGGTGATGAATTCCCCTTCCGGTAGGGTGCCGGGGAGAGCTCCAGAACCCTCCCGATCTCGGGACGACGATGACGACGGCCTCAGGTGTTTATCGGGACGAAGTGGTATATATTTTAGGGTTGACGTCTCGGGGGGTATAAATAGGCGAAAGGGCGATGTCAGTGGACGCCCGAGGGGCCCACACCACCCCTAGGCACGGCCAGGGGGGCACGCCGCCCTATGGTGTGGCCTCCCACTGGGCCTCTTCGGGACTCCGTTCAACCTTCGGGAATTCTAAGATTTACGGGCTTCGAATTTCCAATTCCGAGAATATTTCCAGAACAACTTTTCTGAAACTAAAAACAACAGAAAACAGGGAACTGGCTTTGTGGCATCTTGTCAATAGGTTAGTCCCGGAAATCCATAAAACTGACATAAAGTGTATAGCAAACATCTAGGAAATAGCATGAAAACAACATGGAATATCAGAAATTAAAGATACGTTTATGACGTGTCAATGAGATGATCTTAGAATGTAGCATGTATGTGTAGCGTTCCCACATTTAAATAATGCAAGAACACATGTGTTATTGTGCTAGTCCCTAGATCAATTGCCAGCACCACAGTACAAAATGAAATATCATGCAAATGCGTCAAATTCTATTACATCGCATGATCTAGTCTTTACAAAAATAACATTAGAACTTGCATAGTCTTCGAAGACTAGCAGGATACAAAGTATTACAACAGAAACATAGAACATCATTGAGCCTAATCAACTTCATGTGCCGCAGACAAAACATGTTGGCGGTAGACTCGCGATCCTAAACGAAATCCTCACTCGTAGCCAGATTCATCAGTAGGATGGAATATCCAGCCACAAGGGGTTCAATACAATTTAATGTATTGGCAAGTAACACTATGGTGGATATAAATGGAAAAACTATAACTACATGCTTATCTGGTTGAGTGGACTTTTGGCTAAGTTTGCATCAAGCCAGTTTTCTCCTATCTCTTTTGTAAAACATTCTTTTCTTTTCAAAGAGTGACAACGTTGGATTGAAATCCAAGCACCACAACTACAGTTCACTTAGTCAAAATTTTAATTATTGAAATTGGTGATGTGATTCTTCCGTCCATCCTTGTCCAGCTGCTCGATGTTGTCCATAACTGGGGACACGGCTAAGATCTTAGTTTGTTGACTCTGCAGAGGTTGTGCACTTTCACCTTTTGCCTTCAATTAGCCCAAACATCTTATACACCTGGAGTGCATCATGGAAAGGAGATAATTGATACGAGATCTTTCATAAGTAAGAATCCAACCCAATGGCAAGACCCGTTCCACCTATAATTATGCTACATCTGCTTGTCAAGCCCAGGCTGAACTCTCACAACTTAGTTGATCAAGACAAAGCCCATATGTCAAAAGCCTGCACTAGAAGCAATCTAAACTTGGGGAACAACATAATCACTTTGTTCCTGGGTGGCATTCCTCAAGTGAACACCTCAGGAGATTAAAGGCCATGAGGGACACTCAACTATCAACAACCTTGCACTACCAAATCCACCAAGGTGGTTCAATGAAGTTGTTACTTAGAACTTTTCCACAACCTTGAGTAAAACAAATTTGTAGCAAGGCTAAGCATCTACTAAGTACCAAATCTTCAAAATAACAACGTAAAAGTGTGGATATACACTACTAGGATTTTTCATTGCATAAAATAATAACTTAGTAAAAGTCCCTATCATGCATACTACTCGAAACTCTAGTAATGCATAGTAAAATAATAGGTGGATGAATGGTGTGTTACTTGCCTTGTTGAAGTTGGTGAAGAATTCACACTCTCTTCACAAAAGACCATTACTCTCCATACAGTCTATACATTGAAAACACAATAACAAAATAAACAAGCATACTAGCAATCAAACACACAAGGGAAGTAAACATACAAAGCAACTAACATATCAAAAGGGTTTAACCAAGTTTGCTAGGACAAGGTCAAGGTTTGAGTTTGAAAGATTCATTCTCTCTTGATTCAATACTTGTTAAGGAGGTTCCATGTGTTTACTTGGGATGGACTAGGTTGAGTTTGTAGCGATCAAACTTTGTTGAACATATATTTATCTAGGAAGTTCCAAGAGTTCACCAAGGTGATCTCACTATTTCAACTAAAGTAACACGTAACAAAGTGTAACTCTTAGTTATTTTCATCAAGACATTTGAGTGATCTAAGTTAGCCTTTCTATTTTGGGTTAAGGTAGGTTTAGGTTCAACTAACTTCAAAACAATAGAGAAAATAAGATAAAGTCTTGGGATTTTCCATTTGGGTCTATGGTTGGACAAAAAAAACTTGTTATTCTTCAACTTGTATAGATTTTCTCCAAGTCTTCACATGCTTGTTTTCTTGAAGTTCATCTTCATGATTCCATTGTAGTCTTGTTCCTTGGGTGGTGCTTCTCTGGGTCTCGATAGATTCTTCATGGATTTCTCACTAGTTGGTCCAAAGTGGGATGGGCACAAAATACCACTAAGTCAAATAGAAAAGAAAGGAAATAAGAAGAAAGATAGAAAGAGAGAGGTACATGTTTTCTCCTTGATTTCTTCATACACTTGTACTTCCTTGAGTTTCTTCTAGTTGTTGTGGAGTCTAAGTCCCTCCTCCAATTTCTGCAGTGATCTTCCTTGTAGATCTTCATCTTGCCACCAAGTTGAAAATGAAGTGCCTTCTTTTGCTTGAGTCTTGATTTCTATTTTGCTAACTTGATGAATTCTTGAAGCAAGAAAGGGGGGAGTTGAGAAGTAGATAGAAAACAATGGTACTAGTGTCTTTGGGCTCACTAGTTGGCAATGTATAAGTTTGAACCTCACTAAGGACTTAGCCTTGGTCCAATATAGCCACATCGAAAAGAACCATATATGCAAAATATTTTCTAAGACAAGGGTAACATGATGTGAGACATATGTGTGAAAATTTGGCCAAGTATTCATGGAAACGATTCTAGGATGGTCAAGTGGTTAGTCAATGTTGTCTCTGGTTCAAGGCTACCAAATATAGCAATTTTGCTTAAGGAACCATTTTCAAATTATTTATGGAATTAAATCTATGTCAAAATACTCAAATGGACAACTTAAATCTAAAATCAATTTTAATTTGTTAAGAAATCATTCGGGGATAGAGGATATAAAATTACACATCTTAAGGTTTCCAAATATATTTTATTTTCAATTTTTGGATTTCTAGAATTTAAATTATGCCAAAATTCATCAAACAAGCATATTTGAATTTCAATAATTTTAAAATGATTAAATTTAAATTTGGTTAGTGCTAAAAGTTTCTAAAGATTCAGGGGATTTCAAAAATTCCAATTTTGGTCAATTTGGAGTTATGGATAAAAAGTTATGAAGGTTTTCAAGTTATAGGGGTGTTTCTGCAAAACTGCCATTTAATTTTATTCGGGAGAAAAAAATCAGAAAAAGGCTAGCCACGTGGCTGCTGACTGGGCTGCCACGCAACGCTGACTAGGCATGCCACGCTGGTGGATACCCTTTCGTTAAGTGAATCTATCGTAGCCTTTCGTTCTGGATCCAACGTTGCATAACATCTAGGGTTACCCCTCGCCGGTGGATGGTGGCCGAAAAATGGAGGCGCGGTGGCCGGTGGTGCAGCTCCTGGACGGCGACGGAGCTACGGACGTCCTCGGGAACGACAGGAGTGACGAGGAGTTGTGGCGCGGGACGGCGAGCACGATGGAGATGAACATGGCCTCCTGCGCTGCTCCACACGACGACGACGAGCAGACGGTGCGGCGCGGGTTCTGGCGATCTACGTATATGGACGGCGCGGGGCACTGGCTATGAACAAGAACCGACAATCTATCAGAGGGGTGCACAAGGACTCAAGGAGTCGAACGGAGGGGGTCTAGGGACCAGGAACCCGTTCACCTTGCCGGAATCAAGCGGGGAAGACGGCAGTGGAAGAGAACTCCGACGAGCAATAACAGTGGCCCGGGGGACACGAAACTAAGGGAATCCAGAGGGGAAAAGAAGAGGATGCCAGGGGCTTTAAGGGGGAGGACACGGGGTAGCTATTAACGCTCTTAATCACGAGGTAATGTGGGATTGAATTCGACGGTTTCGGTGTTCTTCGGTTACCAGATGAAGAAGAAGCGGTGACGTCATTGATGACGTCACGTGGGTCCCGCGTGGCAGCGGTGGGAGAGAGGGGCTCGCGGGCTAGATGTTGGGTCGTTGTTGTTTGCTCATGGGCTTCTAGCGGCTGGGCTGCTGGTTTCTTCGCGCTGCGCGCGCACTAGGCTTGCTGGGCTGGGCCACTTTGGCCTGGCTCGACCTGCTTTTTTTTTTGTTCTTTTCCTTTTATTTCGTGTTTTTTTTTCAATAGGCCATATCTTTTATTTTATAAATCCAATTGAGCTCAAATTTGTTCGTATGGTTTTGTAAGAATAAAACCTTTCATATGAAAACAATTGTGTGATGTTTCAAGATACTTTAAAATAATTATAATTGCAAATTATAATTAGATAACTAATACCTACTTAATGCCATTTTTCAAAATGGAAAAAAATAGTAATTATTAAAGTGGTTTAATAAAATTCCGAAAAAATCCACAAGTCATAATATTGTTTTCAAAGTCCCTTTTTAATATTATTTTCAAGGAAAAACATTTTATGTTCACCCCTTTATGTTTAAAACTTGGAATAACAACTAATAATCATTATTGATATCTTTTATTCTCATAAAATATTTTTGAGGCTTAGAACATTATTAAGGGTTATAAATCTTTGATTTTAGTTGCCATAAAATAATTTCAAAGTAATATTTGAATTAAAATCATTTTATGCAATAAGTTTTGCTAAAGAGAAAATAATTTACTTTATGTAAGGGATATTCATTTTGAAAAGACTTTAGGGTTTATGGAAATAGAGGCATAATGGATTTTTAATTCCAATAACATTGGGAATAACAATAATATTTTCTTTGTGTTTGAGTTTTATTTCTTTTTATTGGCTTGCTTTAATCAAGAAAATATTTTTTCATTTTTTTTAGTGATTTTGAACTTTCCAAAAATCAGGGATGTCACAGTCTGCTAGAAGCTTAGTGAGAAACTTAAGACCAGTATTTGTCAATGATATTGGCCTGAAACGAGAGATTTACACGGGAGAAGACTTCTTAGGAACAAGGGTAATGAAGGAGGTGTTTAAATTCTCCAAGGAAACAGACTGATTAAAGAAGTCCCGAGCTAAACAATAAATATCATCCTTGATAATGTCCCAACGTTTTTTCATGAACAATCTATTAAAGCCATTTGGGCCAGGAGCCTTATCCACTGGCATATTTTGAACAATATTGTCCATTTCCTCTGGTAAAAAGGGGCCCACCAGTCCATCCAAATCAGGGACAAGTCTCACTATGGAATCAAGATTAAACCTCATAGAAATGCCCTTATAGGAACCCATTCTATCCTTAAAGGAAGACCATGCAATAGCAGCCATTTGACCATGACCAGAAACAATATGACCATCAGGCAATTGTAGACTAGAAATAGAATTTTTTTCGTATTCTCTTCCCCCAACTTTATCCATCTAATAGTACATCTCTTCTTCCAGTACCGGTATTGAGCTTTAAGCAGCCTTTGATAATGAACCTTATATCTCTAAAAAAAAAATCTTGAACAGACAAAGTCCTAGCCTCCTCCAGATTATCCATAAACAGGATCACCATATCACACTTATGAATCAGTGTCTTTAATTTGGACAGAGATTTTTTCCACTTCTTAAGCTCATGTCTTATAGCTTTCATTTTTTCCACCAAAACAACCGCACTAGAACCATTCCGAGTTAGCTTGCTCCACACCAACCTAACAGAATCATAGAAGCCTTGCTGTTGTACCCATAAATTCTCAAACCTAAAGAGATGGGCTTTAGGAATGATAGTATCAATATGAACAACACATGGTACATGATCCAAAGTGGGTCTAGCCATAGGGTGGACCATAGTGTTGGGATACACCGTGATCCAACTAGAGCTAGTAAAAAACCAGTCCAGGTGCTGTAAAAGAGGCACCTGCTGCATATTATACCATGTGAACGATCTTCCCTTAAGCGGCAGTTCCAACAACCCGGTGACCAATAATTTCATTAAAGATCATCATGTCATTTAAGCATCCACCAGGAAGATTTCTATTCTGTTGAGACCTAATAAAATTAAAATCTCCCAAGAACAACCACAGTTCATCATCAGGTATTTTCAGATTATAAAGCAAATTCACAAACTGATCCCTCATTACACCTTGACAAGGACCATACACTACTACCAGGGTCCACTTCTGATCACTCTGCGTTGACTTAAAATTAATAATAAGGCCAAAACTTTTGCATTCAACCAGAGTGCCAGTAGAACCGTAAAGAAGATTGATCTTAACCCTCCATGTCACCTAAAGAAGTCAATAAATATAAATCATATAATGTATTATCTCTTATTGCTATCCATAACACAACTAATGATTATTCCATCGGCTCATGAAAGTAAGGCCTATGATTTTTTTTGTGAAGTCGAACAATATAAAGTTTGACCGAGGTTTTAGAAAAAATGAGTAACATGTACAATACCAAACCAATCCATTAACGAAATATATTTTTACATTGTATTCATAGATTATTATGAAATATTGGTCAAATTTTACATTGTTTGACTTTTGAATAACTTATATCTACGCATTAATTTTAGGAACAAAGGTGTATTAATTAAATTTTAGTGAAAATTATATACTTAAGAGAAAACAAATAATACAATAAAAATAGCCGTCTTTTAGTTTGTAAGAGAGCATCAATTAGTTATAGGAAGTCAACCTTCTGTTTCTTAATTCTATCTCTTCCAACTAAGAAAAAATCAGCACGACAACTCTAAGTGAAGATTGACGTCACCCTATTAATTGTACATGTCTCAGATCTCATTTTGATATATTTCTATGACTGTCCTCACATTCAAAATTACCACCCAAGAGCCCGTATTGAATTCGTCAAATCAAACAGAAATCATTTTCTATTTGCAAAAGCTTGGCTATTAATGTGAAGACATTCTTGCTTTATCTTCAAATGCACGCAAGCTACTAACTGCAATCAAATTAATCGCGTGGGAAACTGAGTTCCTTATTCATCTTTTCCGTTTAATTAATACCGTCATATCTCAATTAAACATGACGCTTACAGTGGTAGTAGCATAATTTGGCATCTTTCAAGCAATACATCAATCCCAGTGTAACTAAATCCCCATCTGCACCGGCTAATTAAGATCCTGAGCATCACACTCCACACTAGCACAATACCGAGCGATTAACTAAATTAAATCACCGGGTAACTGATCAAACTGGCGCCTGAGCTTTGGCTAGCTAGCTCAGTTCCAACCCGGTGGCTTGTGGTGGTTGTTCGGGCCCGCTGGCGCGTAGTCCTGCGTCTCCAGCGCCATCCTCGCACCGATGATTTCCGGGCCATCCTCTTGGATCACTCGCCCGATCTCTGTCTGAAATATCAGAAAAATGATCGTTTATATAACAAGGAAGAACACGACGATTTTACTAGCTACATTCGTTTCGTAATATATCGCAGGGAAAACACGGAAAAGCAGTTCATGTACATACTACTTATATTGAATGGCGGGTCTGTCTTGCTTTGGCAAATATAAAACAAAAATAGCTCAAATCTTACATATGTTGTCTCATGCATGTGCGAAGATTTTGCCACAATTTTTAGAATGTACCGTAGCATAGAACCATTACCTGTGGCTTTGGAGTGCTTTCTTCAACCCATGGCACCTCACCGGCATGCTGCAAGGGCACCAGCCTCTGCACTCCTGCACGTCATCACAGGGAGTGAAAAGAGCACGGCACGGTCAGGACAAAATCAATACTACATCATCATGGAACAAACTTCACCTGAGATGAGATGGCGAGGCTTACTTGATAGAGGTATAGCATTGGAGGGAACCAAGAAGTGGAATGCCAACAAGGTGATAACTAGGCAGAGCGACACTGAGGCTCTCGCCATTGCAAGCACTGGTGGTCTCTCTCTCTCCTCTTGAACGGTACTACTCCCTCGGCCTCAAGTGGTTCTCTCCAATGAGATCGGAATGTATGGGATCACCGTGGGTGTTCACGCATGTGCCTTGCACTGCTTCTTGGTCATGCTTGCTGCCTTGGACCCCTCCTTTTATGGGCACATGTCATGCGACCTACATCACTCGTTTTTAGGTACCAAAGTCAAAAAGGTGATGGAAATTCACAAAGTCCAATGGTGGAATTGGACAGCAGCCCAACCATCTAGCTGCCTTTTCCACCTCCACTAGCTGTTGGAGTGCTCCTATTTGTCCATATCTCATCGATCCTCTTGTAATTGGCAATCTTATCACTTTTCTCAAGAATTAGAAACTCAGTATGGTAACTGGAGAGAGAGAGAGAGAGAGAGAGAGAGAGAGAGAGAGAGAGAGGGAGAGGGAGAGGGAGAGGGAGAGGGAGGGGGAGGGGGAGGGGGAGGGGGAGGGGGAGGGGGAGGGGGAGGGAGAGGGAGAGGGAGAGGGAGAGGGAGAGGGAGAGAGAGGGAGGGAGGGAGAGAGAGAGGGAGAGGGAGAGGGAGAGGGAGAGAGAGAGGGGGAGAGAGAGAGAGAGAGAGAGAGAGAGAGAGAGAGAGAGAGAGAGATATCATAAAAGTTGGAATTAGATGATACAAATGAGTTTATGCAGAAGTAAACGTACAAACTTCTTCTATGACTGTCCCTATTATCTTAAGTACGTACTTTTAACTTAGCGGGGATCACTGTCAGAAAAAATTGGACGGCTTTCCAATGTCAACATACACTTATTGGGCATGAACACGGAATCAGCATGAGTTTTTTTTCTTTTTTTCTTTTACAACTTATTCCATATATGAATATTCTAGCGTCCTTTTTAATTTCATTTCACATATAGAATGTGTTGTAATAACAAAAAACAAAAGGCACAAGTTTGCAAGAAGTATATCATTTTATTTTTCTTTTCCGGTCTATGTCAATTTTCGTTACTGTTTAGATTGGGTGAGTTTGAACTTGACACTATAGGAAGGTAGAGTAAACAGACAAGGTTATTATCTCCGGAGCTCTTCGCGGCGATTTTTTGTTTTTTGTCAATATATATACCAAAGGATTAGTGCAAAGCAAACACGTGTTGCCGGTGAACGATGATATGCGCAATGCACTGCGCTGCCAAGATCAAGATATTTTCGTTGAGAAGTTTGTGGATCATCCGTAGTGGGGCATGCACAAACATGTGAACCGGTGGCTGCAATTTCTTCATAGCAGCAGTGGAGACGTTTTGAAACAGTCTGTGGAAAGTGGAGGATCCTCTTGGTTCATTTCAGATCCACGAAGCTTTTGTTTAAGTTGGTATTGCCAAGTATAGTTAGTGTCCAAGATGAGTGCGGAATTGCGGTGCTGGAAAAAGGCTAGTCTCCCTATAGTATTTGCAACATTTCGGCTGACCAATGACGAGGTTTCCTTACGGTATACTTTTCTTATTATAGTAAATATTTGAATGCGTGAGATGATCATTGGAGTTCATGAAGCCAAGAATGAATAATGAGCCGGATGATTGGTGCTAGTTCATGAATTTTCTAGTATATGTTGTGCCCCATGCTCTAGTGCTAATTAATTAGAATGTGTGAGATGATCATTGTAAAGTTTGACCAAATGTATAGAAAACAATATGAACAATTGAACATCTAGAATATAAAATAAATATTATTATAATCGCCATATATTTTTATATTATATATATTTGGTATTTCTTACACACTTGATCAAACTTTACTAAGATTATTTGAAAGATCCAGCAAGTGTTGTCTTTTCATTGATTAGCGGGAGAAACTTACACGGATGTTAATTACAGAGATGTTGCCGTGACCAAATTACATCCAGAAACGAACATAAAAGAGAGAGAGAGACAAAAAAAGAGCCATGGTGACCAGGGCCGGTCCTGGGATTTCGGGGGCCCGGGACGAGGCAAAAATTTGGGGCCCCTTTGTACAAGTAGACATATATCGATATGTTAATAAAATAGACATCAAATAAGACATGTTTTTTTTACATGGAAACCCCTTGCGGGGAAAAAACCACGGACACATGAAGGCGTAAAATATTATGGAGTAATTTTGATATACCCTAAAATTTTCTCCTTACATTTCTAGATGCAAAGTCATGAACGATGGAATCATGTAATTCTCATCCAATAATTTATTCTTGATGATTAGAGTTGACCATTTAGTCCTCTCTTGTGATATTATGGATTTTAAATAGTTCTTCAATAATTTGAATTTTAAAAGCTTCTTTCAGCTGATGCAACTACCACATGCTTAGTCAATAAGATCCGATAAACAAAATACATATTAGAACAAGAATCTAGTTCTTATAACAAACAAAATAATCTTCATAGAGGACATTGTTCTATCTGGGAGGTCAACTTCATAACACTTAACTTGGAAATTAGATCATTAAACTCGATATCACATTTTTTTTTAAAGAAAGTATTTAAGCGGCTATCTTTAATTTGAGAACCATTTATTGACTTCAAATTTGTTGAACTCATTAAAAATCCAAATATAACGTCCGTAGTTTTTCAAATCTACTCTTCAATTGCCATATCCACGACGATGAATCGCAAAATCAACTAAGTTGTGACGGACAAGGGACGGTTGGCGAGCAGACGATCGATGGCGCATGCAAGCAGAAAAGTCGATGATTCTAAATACTTTATATTTACACGACGTACGGAGGGTCCCGAGTCGATCACCTATTGGTTTGGCCACCATGCTCCCCTGTCTCCCCGAGTCGGAATAGCTACAAGCCAGCCTTCAGGCCCAATCGCCATTGAAGGGCTCTTCAATTATGCGGAACTGCCCTATTAATCTATATATTCACAAGAAAAGCTGCGAACCGACGAACCTATTAAAGCTAATTAAGTTTTTTCTTTGCGCGCACATAAACTAAGCTTACTAACGCATACCCAAAATGGGCCCTCAAATTTTTTGGGCCCGGGGCGGCCGCCCCTCTCGCCCCCCCTCAGGACCGGCCCTGATGGTGACGAACCATGGCCCTGCAGCCTCGTAGTGAATTCTACTAAGTTTGATTTTAAGTAAACCTATAAGCTAGATAATTTTGAACGGAGGGGTAATATGACAATAACCTTGCAGGGCTTTATCTTCGAGATGCAGGCCATACTTTTGCAGGGTCTACGAGAGATGCTCTAATACACCATAGTCAACAAGAAGTCTGGTTCTTAATTCCCCGTGATTTGGGTGCTGTAAGAGAGAGAGATGCACTCCGTGATTTCTGCATTTTAAGAGAGAGAGAGAGATGCACGCCTTAAAGTTATAGAGTAGTCGGGGTTACAATCAAGGGCAATAGCTCTCACAATCTATTCTGGAGAATGCTATTCCAGTCAGCCCTAACACAATAACACCCGATCGATGCACAAAGACGGCAATCTCGTGCGCAACTGTCAAAAAAACTCGTTTTTGTGTGTGGCTAAAACACACCTTCACACAGGCAACAACGAGACCTGCTACCAGAACTCCGCATACACTGCCCCCAACTAGGATAGGGAACGAACACCCCTGCAATTAGCTGTCAACTGCAGCTCTAGTCGCTTTCGAAAACTATTGGCGCTCGCTCTAATCCAACCAGCGGCCAGGCGAGCACCCTCCAGGAGTGTCGATGCTTTGGCTTCTTCCGCGTTCGCGCATCTTGCTAACACTGCCTCTGATGGTCTCCGATCACAGCGTCCATGTAGGTGACTAGCGGTACAATGGTCAGCCCTGACCGTACATATTTTAGGCCTATTTTAGGGGCTCTTTTCCTCGTTTCTTTGTGAGCTTCGCTATCCGAGCAGACTATGGTCAGGGCTGTATATTTTCCTTTCACGTCTACCGAGCATCAGCAAAGGACATCAGGAAAAGGTTGGCATTTAGGTCGTTCACATAGGGGAGCAGGAACTTCTGGCTGATTTTTTTTTTTTTTTGACGGAACACTTCTGGGTTCTGGCTGATTGATCAATGGTGGCGTCTCCCTTGGCATGCCTGACTGATTGATCAATGGTGGCATCTCCCTTGGCGTACGTAACACCGTTTCTCAGACGCCAGTATGTATCTCTAGAGGGTGAGAATGATAAGCAGGGGTGAGAATGATAACCATCCCGAATTCCTCTCCTTGCAGCAACTCGCCAGTGAGGTCTACTGATCAATACTAGAGTGTAGTGAGCTCTAACACACACTCAAAGCACACGCCAATTTGTAGGCACTTTTGTCACTGAAGATGCCACTTTTAGTGAGCTCTACTGAAGACGTCCTGAAAATATGAAGTTCGGACTCCAACAATATCGAAAATGGCAACTTTACCAAGTGCCCACCTACCTAAAATGGCAATTTTGCCGAGTGTCGTGGACACTCGGAAAAGCGCTCTCCGTAGTTGTATGCTCAGAAAAAACATGGTTGTCGAGTGTTTTTTCTAAAAACTCGGCAATAAATTGTATATTCTGACACTTCAACAAAAAATAAACGCTCAATAAACTTTTTATAATGGGGGTTGTCATGATGAAGGCAACAGGTTTTCCGAGAAACTAGCGGCATCCACGCCTATTGGAATTTGATATAACCCATCTAAAATTCTCATCTTTTTTTTTTGGAAATGGGAGCATAGCCCATTCATGCATGGAAAGGGGTGAAACATATAGTCTTATATTGCTAGTTGAGTGTGAGTTGGGCCTCCTTATATAGGAAAGTATTTTACCGCTTATTAGGTGTGAGAGGAGGAGTGGTTTAGGCGTGCCCCTCCTCCTCTTTCGTCGCTTACCTTGCCTCGCCCCGCATCGCCTTTTCACGTCATGTCACGAGTGTTTTGTGAATGAGCCGGATTCAAACTTAGACTCATGCATCTTGTTTGTATTTTTGTTGTTCAGAAATTAGTTGTTTTTCTTGTCATTAACGGACATGTTAATCAACCACATGATTTTGGATTTTGTGGATTGTGGAACGTTACCAACTCGAGCGTGGGATTACTACCCACGTCTTACCCGACTCACACTGTATAAACAGGGAGACACCAACCTTAACCGTCACCGGCAACTAGATTGTATATGCCTCGTCGCGCACCGCAGTTCCATCTCAATGTGTCGCTTTCGGATATTCCATCCGCCGACCGCGTGCACAACCGTCCGAAAAAGCATGCCTCCGAAAACCCGTCTCTCCGGTTCTGCATCGAGAGAGGCAATAAGGTTGGGGCACGTCTTGATTTTTTCAAAATGGGGGAGAACCCTGGCCTCTACATCAATCGATGCAAGCGGCCTTTAATTGTAGAGTTCAGTAGTATCAAGTTTACAAATCATTGATCACATAAGATTGAAACATCCATCAACCAATAAAACAGAGACAACATAAAGAAACTACACACCTCAAAGTTGATTAATATGCTTTCACCAAGTTCGGCCGAAAAATCCCAAGCGACCGTCAGGAGCCGTGTACATCTAGTAGCCATAAGATCCTGCTGGTCTAAAGGGAGGAGGAATTACCATAGCTGAATCAATTGATCTGCCACATTGATAACTCTTGGATGTATGCCCAAAAGATAATAATATCTATACATCTTTTTTATAACTATTATGATATAACCGACGTGGCGGCTGAATATGAAATTCAGAGGAAAATTCACCCTCACGTGTAGGGACATGAACAAAATTCCAAACCCTAGTCTTGCCTTTTACAATTAATTTACTGGATACTTGATGGATGTGTTTACCTATTCATGGACATTGTTTATGTCAGCATTAATAAATAGCATAATTTTGGAAAGGAACAATATGACTGGGTATACCTGAGTAGTTGATATGTTAAGAAATTCCATTGCTATGTCTTTGTCCTTAGTGACATATTACAACATATCTTTTGACCATGAAGTTATCGGGGTTGTATATTCTGGAGGTTTTACTTTGGAACTATCAAGCGTCACACCGTAAACTGGGTGTACAAAACGGTAGCCACTGGATAATTCTCAAAGAGTATATTACGTCGATGTACTGAGATGAGAATCACTCCTTCATAAAAAGAGAGATACAAGTCTAGGTGCACTCAGTGTTCTTGATATCAATATGTTCTGCAGACAATGCATGATGATGATACATCATATGGGATATCATAATACAGTAACGAGTAAAAGGAAGCTTACCAGTTAATGAGATAAACAAAGATATAGTGCACCAAAGCTTTTTTTAACGGCAATACCGGAATCCATAGTCTTGGATAAGTTCGGTATCACGAGTATTGAGAATGTTGTATAATAACCAGCAAGTTCAACAACGTGTCTTTCACATATTTAATGTGAGTCAATATGGGTGTCCATGTCCCCCTATTGACTATTGAGAAGGAAAGAGTTTCTAGTTTCATTTCCACACACTATCGGACCTGTAGAGGTAACACACTTAAGTTAGGTTTAGTTTATGTGTATATTGGTAGGTCTGGATCAACAAAGAGTATAATTGGAATGGTGTTTCTGCATGATAGATATATTATATATATCAGAGAGAATTTATATTAAGGGCACTCGATGTCCTAGATTAATAGAAACAATTTCTATTACTACCAGAATTTACTCCAAAGTTTTTTTGAGAGAGAAATATAAGTTGCATGCTTTCCGAAGCATGTGTAAGGGGGAATGATATGTACCAGAATGTCAAAACTATATTTATTACATCGATAGATAAGTTCTATGATTGTTCTATAGGGGTCGCAAGGTTCCGAAAGAGTTCAGGGAAAAAACCAAAAAAAGGGAAGTGTCGGAGGGGGGCAGGATTGCCCTGGCCGCACCCATCATGTGGGAGCTGCCAGGTGAGCCCCAGGGCACCACAACTAGGTGCATTGCTCCTCCCCGATATTTTCATGGTTGGTTAAAGAGAGAAAAATAAAAACCAAAAAGGCAAAATGAAAAGGAAAAAGGAAAAGGAGTTGGACTCCATAAGGGAGTCCAATCTAAAATCCCATAGGAGGGGGTGCGCCACCTCCTTGGTGGAATTGGGGAGGGACTCCTCCCTCCCAAGGAAGGTAACCCCCTCCTCCACCTATAGCAAGGCCCCAAACCCTTGAGGCAAAACAGATCAATTGGCTCTCAAGTCTCTCCTTCTCTCTAGTAGAATTAGAGCCTCTAATTAGACTATCTAATTAGATCCACCCTAATTGAATTACAACTTCTTATAATTGGGGTTTTGAGTTGTCCTATCGCAATTAGATCTAGCTTCTAACTGATCTCTATCTCTCATATGTTGAGAACTCCACCTTCTTATACACTTGTGGTGCCTAGTCCTGGACGGTGAAGCTTTGCAGAACTGGTCTCGACGTATGTGTGCAATCTCTCAGAGGGGTAACACGTGAGACCCTCACTCTGCTAGATCAATGTGCTGGATACGGGGATTCGACAACATCCTCACCCGCAGGCTTGTGCGTGAGGATTTTCTACAAACTTCATCGACATCTCTTCCACTTCTATGGTGTTTGGTACACGATCTCAAACTAGATCTGGGAATCATTATTCACTTGTACCTTCATAGATAGATCTTGGCGATTGCGTAGCATGCATGGCGGGAATTTTAAATTCCCATACACACAAACCAGTAGTGGTATCAGAGCGGTCTATGCATATGTACAAGATTTGATCTCAAGCACCGGTGAGTGCGGGAATTGCATAAGTTTGTGCAAGTACGTCGAAAGTTCTCCAACATTCAGATTATTTATGATTGCTTCCCAATAATCTTTGTTGTTTTATTTTTGACGACATATCGAGATTTTTACAAACTTCTAGCAATCCTAGGACGTTCGAGTTGCCCCTAGAATATCTCGTCTAGTCCAAAGAAGTGTTTCAGTAGTTTAGGGTCTTTATAGTTGGTATCATTAACAACAATATGGAAGTAGCATGTGGATTGGATCCACATGGGTGTCATGGTGATGAATAAGTTTAAATTGAGTGTCTAGACGTTTTCGTAATGTCTGTGTTCCAATCATCCCGCAATGTCAATCTAGCAACGTGAATAATAATGCCTTATGAAGCGTAGGTTACTTAATAATTTGTTTCATAGATCCTACATCCACGATAAAATATGCAAACAAACACTAGAGGTGTCTAACTTTGTTTTGCAGGAAACATGATGTGGTATAGTCTTGAGATTTTGAATTTTGAGATGCTTTACCTAACACTGTTTTATAGCCAACAACCCATCCTAAACCCGGTCATGGTGATGATGTGTAAGGAGAAGGATTGCAATTTTCGTAAACCTCGACATCGCACCACCAACGTAGGATCCATTGGAGATGGAAGAAGACTATATTACATCACTAGTTCTTTTACTTCTGCATGTTATATTTGTTTTTTCTGTCCTTTGATTGAGTAGTAGACCTGATTATTAGGGTTATTCCTCATAAAAATACCAAGGTAGACCGCGCTCTTCCAACTGTAGCGCCGTCAAACCAATTGGGATTTGCGTTTATCACTTATATACAAGGGTCAACGTGTTCTTATGATTGGGAGGCGGACATCAAGCTGGTCCATGTTGGTCACTTCTATCCAAGGGTCAGCATGTCATGCAGCATGATCAGTTGGTAGTCTTGTCGTTCAGGTATGAAAGTCATGCGCTCGGAGCACATACATCAAAAGATGAAGGGGGAATCATGATGGAAGAGGTTGGCAATTTGGCCTACCCGCTGTAAGCTTGTAATCGTTGAGATATAATCATCCTTGGTTATAATTTGAGGGTGGATTCCATAGAACAATAAAATCCGATCACGAGGAATATCAGTTTTAGTGAGAGCATATAGTTAATTTATTTTAACAAGTGCTTGGTTAATAATTATGAACATGTCTAAGTGAACTATTAAATTGTTGTAGATCAATGGATCGTAACACACCCGCTATTGACCTTGGTCCACTACTTGAGAAGAAACCACTTGTTGCCAGTGGAAGTAACTATGAGGATTGGGTCTTTTCCCTGAGAATTGTTCTCGGGGGTATCAAGAAAGTGTATGGCCTTGATGCTCCTCCTCCGTAGGATATCGATGCTAACGCTTTTCGATGCTGAAAAAGTTGTTCACACCTTGATGAACAATGATGCAATCACCGTTCAATTCTCTTGATTACATGTATGGGTCCTGATTGCAGAAATGATTTGATCATACGTCCGCGTACGATATGATTGTTGCACTCATGGCCATGTACCAGATTCAGGCCAAGACTGAACGTTATGAGATACCAAAGGTTGTATGGTCATGTCACATTGCAAAGGGAAGCTGTGTCGTGGGATTATCACGGCAGACGTTACCGGGGGTAACTGATCTTGGGGCAAGACGACACAGGCGTTTGGGAGAGGGTTTAGCTCAGAGGAAAACATGATGGAACTCGATCTGGTAGCCGGCAATCAAGTCGCCGAGTCTCCAATCTCAATATATTAACTCAATCTCTCGTATACACTGGATGCTCGATATCAACTGGTACTACTAGGGTTCTTAGATCTCTCTCAACTAGACCTAGGGGTCGGTTTATAAAGCACCCGTACCCCCTGGCTTATTCTCCAAGGCGCACCCTGAATCCTACCCGGACACCGCATACAAACTCTAACTTTCCTTTACCGTAACCCACAATCCGGGTTACGAGGCCTACAAACTTGGGCCTTCCAGAAGTTTCTTTATCCTTAGCCGAATCTTGCGCAGCGTCCTTTGGGCCGGGTTATACCTTGGAGTTGGCCTACCGGGTTATTATCCCTCAATCAGTAGTCCCCAGAATAGCTTGGGCTTCACGGATCCTTCCTTGAAGCGCTTGCTATTCCCTGCAAAGACATCAAATGCCCAAATGCATGAAGGCCGGGTTAAAACGCTTCAATAAACAGCTAGGCCCAACTCTACGGTGGCCATATAGTAACCCGGCTCCTCTCCAAATACCCGGCTTAGCTTTCCGGGTCCAAGCCCTGATAAAAGTGTCAAGATCCTGCACTTTACTCGATAATTGATCTTGATATTATGAAGAATATCTCCTTCTTATTTCTACCCAGATATCACGTTCAACACTTAAAGCGTATTTCGCAAAATTCAAACAGATAGTCGTTACTCCGTAATCCCCGGCTCCCACTCGTGGAACCAAGCTTATCCACATGAACCATTATAAATATGGTCGCAGGGGTAACCCTAACCCCAACGGCTCATTTCCCCCATTCCTCTTCCTTTCTTCCTCCGTGCTCAAATTCACAGAGCGCCACCACGGAAATCCCGCGCGCATCACCGGAACCTATTGGCCGCCGGCTACGTTCCGCCACCGCGCACTCTGCACCGCCGCCAAGATCCGCCGCCAAACCCTCAACCGGCCCGTCGGGAATCGCAAAGGGGCACCAAACTTGCGCGATTTGCCTCCGTCGAGCTTCACTTCGATCTCCTCCAGTAAGCCTCCCATACCCGTTAATTAGCCTCCATAATTTCTTGATTTTCTTCAGATTAGATCTAGGTCAACCCGCCGGTCATTTTCCCGGTCATGCCGAATCGAGTCACTTGTATTCACTCTAGCTCATCCAATGGATTGAATGCTGGCTTTATTTCACTTCCCTACCGCCCACAACTGCTAATTTTGCCACGAATCTAGAAATGGAATCTTTAACCTGGGCTCAGGCCGCCCAATTTTTCCGCCCTTGACTCTATTATCCGGAAAATCTTCCCTTTTCCGATTCCCTTTACTCATAATAGGTACCTGTATAACCATCCATTACCCTCAAACATTCTTTCAATGCGTAAGCCTTCATGATTTTTATAATGATGCTTGGTACCCGGGTAGCTTGAACCTTGCTTCACAAAATAACACCCGGATATTATGTAACCTTCATACTGTCTCGATACCGCTCACTGATACTCGACCAGCTTATGATTCCCGAGCCTTATTCCTCACACTCCTATACCTCGTGTTTTGCAGGTCACACCCATGGCTCCCAAGAAACATGGAAAGCAGCAGGCAAAGGCCAAGACCACCAACTCCATATCCGCCAACTGGGCGCGATCTACGGTCACCAAAACAAAGTTAGAAGAACTGGTCGAGCTGGGAGTTCTCCCTCCTCAAGAGGATATCCAGTGGAGAGTGCCGGGTAAGGAGACCCGGCCTACGCCGGCAAAGGACGAGGTAATATGCTTTGTAGAGCACGTGACCCGGGGCTTTCGTCCTCCGGGTCACCCCTTCTTCCGCGACATTCTGAGCCATTATGGCCTTCGTGTATTTGACATAGGTCCTAATTCTGTGTTAAATATCTCCCACTTTATCGTCCTTTCCGAGTCATACTTGTGCACTCCGCCAAGTTTGGCTCTTTTCGTCGAGCTTTTCCAGTGCAAACCGTGCCGCGAAAGCGGTGACGGGGCACTTCTCGCTTGCGGCGGGGTCTCTATCCAGCGCCGCAAGAATTCTCTGATGCCACCTCTTACCCTTAACTCCCACGTCAAACATTGGCAACTTTTATATTTTTATTGCCGAGACACTTCCCCACCCGGCCAAAAGAAACTGCCGGGTTACTCAGAGGGTCTTCTTGACATCTCCGAGAATTTTAATGCCTTTGCCCCTGACTTGGACAGGGAGGCCATTCAACCTTTGCTAGTCAAAATCACTATTCTTGCGGCCCAAGGTCTCATCGGGCTCAACCTGGTGAAAACTTGGGTCGATTTCCGGATTCAGCCCAATTCCATCCGCACAAAGTTAATGTGCGAGTATTCGGGGCAAACCACAGATCCGCTCCGGTATTCTGACAACAACTTTGCGGCTGGTGACACCAATAAAACTATCAAGGGTTTTCTGACAGAGAAACTAGAGGTAATCCGGAACATAGCCGGATTAGAACCCTTCACACTCGAGAACCCAGCCCCCAAGGTGAAGATCCGATTTTAACGTTTTTACCTTTGCTCTTTCCGCTTGATACGGTTGATAACCCTTGTTCCGATATTTTCATCTCAGGCTGATGATGATTTTTGGAAGATCGACACTTCCCCTAGCTCCGAGAGTCCAGAGGAACAAGAAGAGGCCGTTAACTCGGACGAAGGTGCTCGCCGGGTTTTACTTGATTCCTTTAAGTTCGTCGTGACTCCTTCATTTTCCAACTATAACCTTAATGACTTCCAGAACAAGAGGAGAATGACGAAGAAGAAGAAACTGACGGCAAGGTGGAATCCGCCAGTGATGAAGATGAAGTGGAGCCGACAATTAAAGTCGGATCTAAGAGAAAACCCCGAGGGATCGTCTCCAAGGTTTCATATCGCCTCCTTGTATTCAGCTCGTATTCTTTTGATGATATACATGAGCTAACTTGACATTATTCCACCGGCCGTATTTGAAGGAGTCGCCCATGACCAAGCGCAGAGCAACTCGGAATTACCCGGGTGACGATGCTCTTAGCCCGGGTATTCCATTGTCTCCGGCTGGACGCACTGGTATTAACCTTATCCTTTCTCGGAGGAAACAATCTTCCTGAACCGTTCCCTTACGAAACCTTGCTTAATACTTTTCAGTTTCGCCCGAGTCCAGCAACGAGTTCCCCTCGGACTTTGCAGTGAATACCGGGTAAAATCCCTTTCCTGATGCTCTATCACACTTTCATCACCCTTTCCTGATTGTACACTAACTGCTCACTCGTAATATCCATAGGGCCACGGTCGTTGTTAGCGACCAAGAGGATATAGAGACCGATGACCCGGGTAAGGGAGCCTGGCTGACAAGGCAACAGCCGCGTCCAGCGGCGAAGAACAAGCATCACCAATAAACCCGGCCAGACAAGAAGCCGAGTATCCGATAGCCTCTCACGCAAGCAAGAAGAAAAGAGCTGCCACTTTGGGTGCAGGAGAGGGGGCATCAGATTCCGACATTCGGATGACCCGGATGCCGCCCCCTGCTAAGAAGAAAACTCCTTCTCGGAATTTCCAAGGCCCCGGGTCCTCTGACACGGGTAATGATACTTTTGATCAACTGATGAGCACTCTCCTCACTATGAAGACTTCAGAGAGCAATATTCTGGAGCGCATGGCCGCAGCGTACCAGGTAATAATACTTGATATCTCGTAGTGTATGCCTAGTCCCCAAGTTCCGAGCATGACTTGCTGGAGTTGTGCTTGGTACTTTACGCAATACTCAGCTTGCCATAATATCCGACTGATACTTGTGTTCCTTACTACTTACAGGCGCAGACGACCCGGTCTGATGAAATTTTGCTCAAGACCGAACAACTTCTTCTCGCCGAGGTAAAGCGGGGAGAAAACCTTGAGGATGACGTGGAAACCTTGAAGAAGGATGTTTCTAAATACAAAAAGAAGTGCAATACTGCTCAAACTGCACTGAAGAAACTATCAAACCAGGTCACCGATACCTATCAGATCTTGCTTAGTAAGTTTTTGCTGCCGACTGTCTTCATGCCTTTACTTTATTATATGACACTCGGGATTACTGATACGTCTTTCCTTTGCTTCAACTGCAGGTGCCAACCTTGCGGCCCCAGAAGAGGATGCCATTGCAAAGGCTAAAACTTTAAAGACTGTGCTCCGGACTTTCTTTGCCGGCACAAAGTTTATACTGGACGCCGTGAAGTGGCCTACTGAAGTATACCCGGGTGAAGAAAATCTTATCAAAGCCTGCTCCACTGTGCCTGGCTGGATTGAAATCTGGAAACGCTCGGCATGCCGGATTGGTATGACCCGGGCCTTTACCCTGGCTAAGGCTTACTTTCCGAAGCTTGATCCGGCAAAGGTAATATCCGGGTTTCCAGAATTCAAAGCAGATGGCTCCAAGTTTACACCTAAGGACTTCAAGGCCGTACAGTCCGCAGTGCGTCATTCGGCCACCACTTTGGCCGATAGTATGGATCTGAACACTATCATGAGTGCATACGATGCTGAAGGCAAAATTGTTACGGAGGACGCACCCCCTCCCTTTGATATTTTGGAGAAATGGGCTGCTGATTCGGCCAGGAAGAGGGAAGCAACTGAGAAGAGAGAGGCCGAGTTAGGATCAGGGCCAACCACCTCTACACCAACTGTTCTTCCGCCTGTCCGTCCTGCCGCAAGGAATCCGGGTGATGATGCCGGGAGAGCTAAAGAGCAAGTCCAGGAGCAAGACCCGGAGGGCAAGGGCAAAGATGTGGACCCTACTCAGGAAGCCGAATAGGCAAACGTCATAAAAATACTTCAATCATCTGATGTTTTTACTCAAAAC
The DNA here is from genome assembly GCA_028641055.1 of Alopecurus myosuroides. Taxonomy (NCBI): domain Eukaryota; kingdom Viridiplantae; phylum Streptophyta; class Magnoliopsida; order Poales; family Poaceae; genus Alopecurus; species Alopecurus myosuroides. Next base: position 217,019,469 of record CM054063.1, on the reverse strand, counting down.
AAGTATTCTTTTGACGGTGCGCCTGTGCACCCTTGATACTAGTGTCGCAGCCTGTAACGCACTTTAATTCTGTGATACACTTCGTGCCTTTCTAGGCCTTTTGATGAACTTGGTACTTGTCTACTTTTGAACTTATTCTTGATATCCGATTTTCTTTTCATTTCCTTCTTTATTTCCGAGTATCGTGAGTTTTGACAGGTGGACTTTTCTTTAAGTCCCCAAGTCCCCACGACTCGGACATTGGGGTCTTTCGAGCTTGGTGACAAAACAACTTGATTCTGTTTCGGAACCCACAGTCCCCAAGGCCCGAATTTCCGAGTCTGTGGTGTGTGGTTTTTTCGAAGAGAACAAACTTGTTGTTGCTAAGCCGAAACCCGGAATTGTTTCATATAGATAATGAAGTTATGCTTGATAAACGTTGAGTTTCCAGCTATTAGCCTTGTACTCTGCATAACTTGTGGTTTAGATGACCCTTTTGACTATCTTGTACTGTAAGCCGGCTTTCGCGTGGATACCATGTTGTTACATCTATACGAAAACAGGGTCAGACAAGTCCCAATGGGCTTCATGGCTGATTGTAATCGTAAGCGAGCAAATCATGCCACTTTAGTGCGAGTCACATCGAGCTTAAGTAAGAAAAGTCAAGAAAATTTGGCTCCTTTGTCCGGTTATAAGATTGCAGCCGTACTCGTTTGCGAATAATCGGCCCTTATAACTCATAGGCATCAAGGCCGGGTCTTTGGGTTTGTGGCTGCGCTACTTGAGCAACCAGCCCCCGAGACCTATACATATTCAACATACTTAATGATACTGATGTATTGATGGCAATGGATACTTACTTACTTGTAATCGAAGTAAAAGCCGTAACAAAATAGGACTTGATAATCATCTCTTTATTGATACGAGAAAGTTTGGATCAGCAGGCCGCCTCATTAAAAACCTTCCAGTCCCCTTAGGTACCCTGGGTAGGAAAAGAGCGCGTCTGAAACCTGCTGCCCGTTACATTGTTTAGTTCTTCTTGGGAACCGGTCCCGGGCTGACGTGACCGATACACATTCTCCATTTGCTGGACTTTTTCATGATGAGTACCGGATTTACTAGCCAACCCGGGTGAGGTGTCTCCATAGCACGGCTGGTTGTGAGCGGCCGTGCGATTTCTTCTCCTATGGCAGATTGTTTGGGGGAATCATCCTTGATAAAAGCCACCATCCTAGCATCTTGTGCTGCCTTGGACTTTGCTCTTTCGTCTTCAGTACTCGGCCTTTTTGACGTGGTTCTATCCTCCGGGTCTGCTTGAGACCGGTAATGCTTGAGTTCCTCTTTTCTACAGGCTTGCTCGGCCATTGCTGCGTCTCCTTCATCGCATTCAGCTGCTATGTCTCGATTTAAATGTATGGTAATGGTCTTCTTGGGACCCGGGATTTTTAGCTGTAGATATACGTAACACGGCCTAGCCATGAATTTGGCATAAGCCGGCCTTCCGAATAACGCGTGATAACCTCAAAAGTGAGCCACTCAACTCGATAGTTATCCTTTGATTCCCCAAAAGCTATCTCCAATGCGATTTTCCCCTCGGGGCACGCTGAATGACCCGACACTATCCCATGAAAAATTGTTGAGCTTTTCTGTACCTGAGACTCCTTGAGGCCCATGCGTAAGAAGGTTTCCCAATACAGTATATTGATGCTACTTCCACCATCCATCAAAACCTTTTTCAGTTCATACCCATTTACCTGCGGTGCGACTACTAATGCCAAGACTCCCGGGTGTTCTACTCTTTCCGGGTGGTCCCTTCTGCTCCATGTTACATCCTGTTCTGACCATCTCAGGTATCTCGGGACAGCCGAAGAAACTGAATTGACCGCTTGCTTCAGTATCTTTTTGTCCTTGTTAGATCCTCCTGTGGTATGCACATGATATTGACCCAACTGTTTGGGGTTAGCCTGGAAACCTCCTGCTCCCCCTTGGTTATTACCTTGATTTCCAGCTGCCGGGTTACCGGCTGGGGGTGGACCGTTGCCCGGGTTTCCTCCTGGACCCGGTCCTCCTCCCCGTCCTGCACCTCGCATGGCTCTGTTCACTTCCTCATTTTTCCATCTCTGTAGGTCGGCGCACTGCTCCAAGGAGTGGTTAGCTGGCCTACCGTTCCTGCTGTGCTTCGGGCATGCCATTCTGAATATGTCCCAATTATTACCCGGCCTTGGTGGCCCTTGATAGTTTCCTCCATTGTGATTTCCACCATTGAAATTTCCTTCTGCCCTAGGTCTGGAAGATCCAGCTTCAGTATTGGCGACAAACTCAGAGCCTCCTTCAAACAGACGCTTGTTCTGGCTGTTGTTACCCGGTAGTGATCCGTTGCCAGTTCTTCCATTACTACTTGTGTTTGCTTTTGCTTTTTTATCATCAGTTTCCTCTTCCGTAGTGTCCGTTGCGGCATGTTTGTTGCATGCATCCATCAATTCTCCCATTGTGACCTCCGAAGCATTCCGACTAGATTTCATGCGAGTTAATTTTTGTACTAAGGGTGTGTACTTGCAGGTCTTTGCCATAGCTTGCAGCGCATCCTTGGGCTGAATATCCGTAGATGAGTGGAGAATTTCCATAACCCGGCGCACCCAGCTGCGCGCCGATTCTCCCTTCTTCTGAACACATCGCTCTAAGTCGTCAATAGTGAATAACTTTCTACACGTCCCGTGAAAGTGCTTGATAAATGCAGTTTTCAATTCTTCCCATGACTTAATAGATCCTTCCGGTAGATTGGCGAACCATAACTTTGCTGCTCCTTCTGACATCATTAGATACATGAACTTGGCTTGAAGATTCTCGGACGCATTGCGAATCGACATGGCCATCTCATAGCTGCTCAACCATATTTCCAGATCCATAGTCGGCTCATAATTTACCACTTTACCCGGTTCTTTGAACTTTTCCGGGTAAGGTTCAGCTCTGATGCTATCCGAAAGACACTTAGGCCCTGCAAGAATGGTTGAAGCTGGTCTTACTCGGGAAACATGTGATCCTGCAGGGGGTACAGCTGGCTGCGGTACCGCTGGTGGCCCATGTGCCGCAGACCCGGCCACGGCTCTCCTGGCCCTGGAACTATCCACGATGGCCTGTGCTGCTGATGCTGCTGGTACTGCCTGGATGTGTGGAGGAGGCGGCATTTGCTGCTGCTCTTCCCTCCGCCGTGCCAAACTTGTTTGGATGTTTCCAGCGTTACCTTGTTGTTGGCTGACATACGGCGTCCCATGCATTCCACTTCTGTGATCCGGGTAATTAACCTGTTGCGCTACCGCGGTGCGCAGCATATCTATCGCCCGCCGGGTCTCCTCTGCGTGGGGTGACTCTCTCACGGGGATTTGATTTAGCGCAAGCGTTGCCGCATACACGTTGTCCATGGGATTGTTGTAATGACCTGCTGGTGTGCGAAAACACGATGGTGGTGGTGGTGGTGGCGGTGGTACGGTATTGCCTGCAGTGACTCCAGTCTGTGGTGCAAGTAACCCGGCCTGCGTATCTACCGGTTGTCCTCCTCCGGTTGTCGGCTGAGGGGCGGTTCCTTGATTTGCCGCTGGAATCGGCTGATCCTGAGGCGTGATAAATAGTGTGGCCGGGTTTATGACTCCTCCCAATGCTGGTAATCTAGTTTGATGCCTTTGATGTATTCTAGTCGTTTCCTCTCGGATCCGAGTTTCCAATGCATCCAGCTCACGTTGCCGTGTGACCATCCCTTGCCTTTCTGCTTCTACTTGCCTTCTCTGCTGCTCCAATGCACGACGGGCTACGTCCAAATCCCTAACTCGTTCCGCCGCGTTCTCCGGAGTGATAACTGTGGCAAGAACCGTCGGATCTAGGATCAGATTGTTGTCGAACAAGGCCGGGTGTTGTGGATTGGAAGGACCCGCTCCTGGTGTCCGGTTTGCTAGGAATCCGAACGTGTTTGCGTGTAGTTCGTTTTCCGGCGCTTGACTGGTAACCGATGCCGACTCTCCGTCAACCTAGGCCAAAACCGTGTTTCCGTTAGCCGGCCCCTGCTGCCGGGCTAATGCTTGTGCTGACCCGGCCGCGGCCGCGGTTACGGCCTCTTGGTTGAGATTGGTCGCGGGAGCCGTATAAACCGCGACTCGGCGTATGATGCTTGGCGCGAATTCATGATGTTCCCCTTCGCTATTATTCTCCTCATATTGGTTTTCCAGCAGATCCAGGATAGACTCGGTATCATCCTCTCTTTTGACCCGGTCGCGCGGGGTCCATGCCGGTTCCTCCGGCTGTTCCCACTTCGCGATGGGTTCTTCCGCCGGATATGTCGTTCCAACTGATTGTTCGTCATCTGATTGGATAGAAGTGGCCTCCCCTGACACAGAATCAGATCCAAAATTGTCAGGGATCGAACCGGAAGTACATACCATACCAATGAAGACGCTGATCCGGCCGATTGTCACGACGGATCCGGATTCGAGGTGATCCGACTCTGGCCCCCAGCCGGAATCGTCCACCGTCTTTTCTCCTTTGTGGTCGATGTAGATCTCGCCGACGACAAGATTCTCCATGTTCTTCCGAGCTTCTCCCGTGATGTAAACACCTTTGGACGCAGGCCCCACGGTGGGCGCCAACTGTCGTGGGATTATCACGGCAGACGTTACCGGGGGTAACTGATCTTGGGGCAAGACGACACAGGCGTTTGGGAGAGGGTTTAGCTCAGAGGAAAACATGATGGAACTCAATCTGGTAGCCGGCAATCAAGTCGCCGAGTCTCCAATCTCAATATATTAACTCAATCTCTCGTATACACTGGATGCTCGATATCAACTGGTACTACTAGGGTTCTTAGATCTCTCTCACCTAGACCTAGGGGTCGGTTTATAAAGCACCCGTACCCCCTGGCTTATTCTCCAAGGCGCACCCTGAATCCTACCCGGACACCGCATACAAACTCTAACTTTCCTTTACCGTAACCCACAATCCGGGTTACGAGGCCTACAAACTTGGGCCTTCCAGAAGTTTCTTTATCCTTAGCCGGATCTTGCGCAGCGTCCTTTGGGCCGGGTTATACCTTGGAGTTGGCCTACCGGGTTATTATCCCTCCATCAAGCTGAGTAAGTGATGCATGTAAAATGCATAGATGAATTTTGCATATTTTCACATGGTTTTCTATTACATATTGCATCATATAAGGGTATAATTCAATGTTTTATAGTATTTTGGGGTTAAATTACAAAGTCCCCCAACTTTTATGGAATTAACCCTGCCTGTCAGAAACCCCGTTTTCTATATTTTTGATGTTTCAGGGGGCAAACTTCCGCGAAATCACCTGAAAATCTGCGGGGGTCATTTTCTTGGAAGGAGAAGACTTGCGGGCGAAGGATCCACGAGAATTGGGCAAGGAGGCCCAAAAGAGGACCCTCCACGCGGCCAGATTCCTTGGCCGCGTGAGAGGCCCCCTTTTGGCCCCTGTGGCCCCAATTCCTTCCATCTTCGACTTACCGACTCCGTCTTGACCTAAAACCGACTATAAAAAGGGTCCCCCGTACCCTTACGGAGAGGAGCGCCACCGAAACACCGAAACAGAGACCAGAAGTTCCAGATTGGAGGGGGAAAACTCCGGCGGGGCGCCGCCGGTGTGATCTCCTACCCCTCCAACATCATCTCCATCGACATCTCCATGAAGAGGGAGTAGTCCACCCCAGGGCTATGGGTTTGTGGAAGTAGCACTTGTATCTCTCTCTCTCTATGTGCTTCACTAATTAGATCCGTATGAGCTGCCTCACATGATTACGGGCACCGTTGTAATTCCTATGTGGTGGATCTTTTCTATGAGTTATTGAATCTGAGATTGCAATTGTTTCCATTGAGTTATTTGAGTAGATGTATCTTATGTAGCCCGTTCTTATTTGCTAGATTTGATCAATCTAGTTCTTGAGAGCGTGTGTGGGGTGATGGGTGCATTAGTTGGAGTAACGGGGGGTGGCTAGTGCTGTGAAAGTGACAGAAGTTCAGCGATCCACTTAGGTTTTGTTAAACCTTTCTTAGTTACCTCACTGGGGATAAAAAGGAGTACCTTGTTACCGGGTATTTGAAGTGACACTAATCAATCTCCATGACTAGATCTAGCAAGTTCTTACTTCAACTTCATGTCCATTCCTTAAAGCTATACTCTGGTTCTTCCTTAATTATCGAGGTGTTATGATTTATTTCGCATCTTGGTGGAGTATAAGAGGGATCAATATGACCGTGGAGATCTCTATGCTAGGACGTGATGCCCATATGAAAGTACTCAATGTTAAACATGTTATTGTAATCTCACATGTAATTCTTTATGTCCACCGTCTACCACTTTATTTGAGAGAATGCAAGTGTGAAACCATGAACCCCGGTCCTATTTTAATTATAAGAAAACACTCTAGTTACTTTGCTGCAATTTGCTTTACTTGCACTTTACTTTACTTGCATCTCCAATTCGAATTTACATTATCTCCATCACCACTTGCATCACAAAAATACAAAAACAATCCATTGCATATTTATTTTCTCATTTGCATTTAGTAGTAGATTTAATTATTGCACATTTACTTTCAGTTTTGCATTGCAATTTAGAAGTCTCACACCTTGTGCTTGACAACCACTTGGTGAGGTTGAGGGCACAAAATTCTCTACTTGTTTGCAGGATCCTGGAGGAAACTCGGAAGACAACTGCTGAAATATTGGCTCCCCCAAGAGTTCGATATAAACCCTCGAGTCACCCTCGTGGGGAAGAAGGCTTGCCACTAGCTACACACTCTGCACTTGGAGTCTCAACCTAGCCATCAGTAAGCGAGCATGTAATCAAGATGTTTAGTTACGATACCAAAATTCAGACTTTGAGGTTTCCAATCCCGTCTGAGCTATGTACAGATTTGGTGTTGGCTTCACTCCCCCATCTTAAAATGATTTTATCATGAATTACAACATGAATGGGATGGAGAAGACACCAAATGATTTTCTTGCTATGTTGAAATCTACCGAGTCTCGTGTAAGGATGGAAAACAATCGGGTATTGATGGTTTCCCAAACTACACCATTCAAGAAGAAAAGAAATAGAAAGGGAAAAGGTGCAAAAGCACAAGAGAAGCCCAAGTTTTATGCTCAGAGCAAGTCAAAATGCTTTTTCTGCGAAAGGAAAGGGCATTGGAAGAGGAATTGTAAAAAGTTCCTCAAGCAAAGGAATAAATTCACTAAAAGTGATTAAGGTATAAGAGTTATGCCTAAGTGATATTTCTCATTCTTACTAGTATCTCTGGTGTATTGATTGCTAAATTATTTTATGCGTTCAATGTAGGAGTTGCGGAAAGTAAGCAGACAGAAGAACAAAAGGTATTGATGTGCGTCAATTTTGACGCATGAAGGATCATCCAAGGATGAATATATCTCCACTTCTATTTTTATAGTTTGAAAGATTTGTGATCTTCAGCTCAAGTTATTGTAATAAGGTCGCATGCTTGGGGATGTAATACTCTTGTGGATTCATTGGAAAATTGTCCTGGTTATCTTATGATAATATTATGGATGACTCCCTTCGTGGATGATCAAATTTACAAATCTTTTGCATTGGTGAAATATCATTTGTTCTAAAATATTTTGTGATTATGTTCGCATCACCATCGAGTGGCACTATCATCTCAAACACATCATATGCATGATGGAGAAAGATTGAGATACTGAGTGAAAGACTTGATGAATTTCGCAATTCTTTGAAGAGTAAATTCATTAAAGTATCTAGACATATAGTGAAGTCACCATGAGAAGAGTTCTTGGATTACTGATGATACTCTCGTAAATAACCAAAACTTCACAATAGATTTTAGAAATTATATCTTAGTGATGTCTTGAAAGTTTTCAAGCCATGATCTGCCTAAGTGATACAAAATCAACACTAAGAAGGATTCTTTTGCAAAAGGTTCATAATATTAGCCATTATATAGTATAGTAACTTAAATTAGAATTTTAGGACAAAATTATTGTCTTTACTTTGTGTCATTGTTTTGAAAGATAAACTACAAATAGACATATTTGTCTTAGAATCTGAAAGATTGAAACTTGATCCTAAGATGGAGAAACGAACTAGTATTTTGTTGGTTGTTCTAATTTCACATTGGAAATCCTCTTATAAAACCACCACATAAGTAACAATGTTTTGTTACTATGATATATGTGATTCTTAAGGAATTCATTCCTTGTGGAATTCAGTGGTGGATAGTGATTCTTGAAGGGATTATTGAATCTCCAGAAATAGTCATTAGAGTTGTGCATACGGAAGCAATTCCAATTGACAATTCTATTAGACTAATATCGAGAGCCATTGCAAATTGAGGCATGGCTACTTATCAAGAAAAACACTTAACCAAGAATGCGCATAACAGTTTCATGGAAAATTGAATAAAGGATGTGCATGGAATAGAGTAAAGATAATAAAGATCTGATATATTTGAAATGACTTAGAGTCAAAAGTATTTTATACCATCAAGTTCAAGTTGAAAAACTTGAAGGAATTCATGTTGGAATAAGATGATCGTAAAGCTTGTTTTTTTTCCTTATTTATGACAGAATAAAAATTTGACTACTGAAGATCTTGTGATATGTAGTAAAGTTTATCGGTCCGTATAATAAGTCTATATGAGATATTAACAAAAAAATTACTTGGAAGGAATATTTATCGAGGATGTGTACTATGTATAACTCAAGGTGTTTTTAATACAGTGCTATTTATAGAAGAGCTAATTCGTTTATACGAATAAAAACTAGTCGAAATAAAAGTTTGAAGTGGAAATATAATTTATGAAGTGTGAAAAGAGTTGTTTTAACTTCATAAAAAATTACAGAAGTCTTATTTTCGTAAAAGTTAGTGGGAGTTTTTCAATGGTGTCTAGTGATTAGAAATAATTTAAGGATTTGTTTGAAAGAATAGATGTATCATTAAAAAGGTGCTTTCTAAGATATATGTGATAGCAAAGTTATTAATTCACAAAGTATTAAATCCTAGGTGTGAATTGATATACTACTATCAAAACTAATACATAATTTTTAAATATAAGTTCAAAACTTGGAAGATCTAGATTCTCACAAGGATTGGGATTTCAAGTGCAAGATCCAAAGTTGTATACAGATGGTGAGCATGATCAAATGATTCAGCATTATGATCATAGTGGAAATTCCTCTACAAAGCATTATGTCAATACATGTAAAAATAAAAGTATTGGAAAATTGAATTTGTCAAAATTTCAATTGACTCCAATAATTTAAATGTCCTCCATAAAGTTACTCTGAAGAAGTTTTCTTCAAAAGAGGAGAATGATTTATAATGTAAGAATTACATTATAAGAAATGACTTATGAGATAAGTACATGAAATAAAGTGGTACTTATGTGATAAGTATAAACCAAGGATTAAGATATAATCTTATGATAATGTGAGCAGGGATTAAAGTGCATAATTAATATTGATCATATATTTACGAACAATACAACAATACTTGTAAAGGGTAGATATTTAAATACTTATAATATCGATAATCTGTTCATTGTATGAAATAGGTGTGGTCTTTCACAAAAGATACATGATGATCTATAATAAACGGAAAAATTGTATTCTTAGTAGAAAGACCAAGGTTTCACCTACAATGGCCTAGACTTCAGTTGACCAAATGCTCAAGAGGTATTATGATAGAAAGAGTTTCTTCGTAATACATATGGTTCACACAAACTCAAAAGGTTGATTACAAATGTCTTCATTGCAGTGTTTGCATGACACTTCACTTACATCTTATAGATCTCTGATTGACTTATACAAACAGTTTATTACCCATTGTGCAAGTGAAAGACTGTTGGATGTATGCAAAAAAGGCAATAATATTTGTATATTTGTTTTAGAATTATGATTCATGTTATTATGCAATAATTGGCGTGGCTTCTGAATATGAGATTTAGAGGAAAACTCACGCTCACGTGTAGTGACATGAACAAAGTTTCAAACCCTAATCTTGCCGTTACGACTAATTTATTGGATGCTTGATGGTTTTGTTTTCTTGGTCATGGAAATTGTTTATGTCAACATCAACAAATAGCATATTGTTGGAAAGGAACAATATGGCTGGGTATACCCTAGTATTTGATATGCTAAGATATTCCATTGCGATGTCTTTTGTCCTTAGTGACATATCACAACACGGTTCTATTACAAAATATCCTTTGACCATGAGGTTATCGGGGTTGTATAATCTGGAGGTTTTAATTTTGTACTATCAAGCGTCACACCGAAAACTGGGTGTACAAAACGGTAGCCACTGGGAAATTCTAAAAGAGTATATTACCTCGACGTTCTGAGATGGGAATTAATCCCCCCTAGAAAGAGAGATACATTCCTGGGCCCACTCGGTATTGTTGATATCCATAAGTTCTAGATATAATGCATGATTACGATACATCATGTGGGATATCATAATGCACTAACGAGTAAAATAAAAATTACCGGTTAACAAGATAGACAAAGGTATAGTGAACCAAAGATTGTTTCACGACAATGTAGGAATTGCTCGGGTAAGTTCAGTATCGCGAGTAATGTGAGTATAGTATAATAACCAACAAGTTCAACAATATCTTTCACATAACGAGTGGGACTCAATATGGGAGTTCATGGCCCCACTATTGATTATTGAGAAGGAAAGAGTTTCGAGTTTCATGTCCACACACTATCGGACTTGTAAGGGTAACACGCTTAAGTTAGGTCTGGTTTATGTATATACTGGTAGGTTCGGATCAACTAGGAGTATCATCAGAACGGTGTTTCTACGTGATAGATATGTTATATATATCAAATAGAATTTATATTAGGGGCATTGGATGTCCTAGAGTAATAGAAACAATTTTTATTACCACCGTTATTTATTTTGGATTTTTCTGAGAGAGAAAATTAAGTTGCGCCCTTTTCAGAGCATGAACAAGGTGGCATAAGATGTCCGAGGATGTCGTAAATATATTTTTGACATTGTTATATAAAGTTTATGATTATATCTACAAAAAACGGGAAGAGGGGGATGCCAGAGGGGGGCTGGATTGCCCTCATGGTTGCACCCATCATGTGGAGGCTGCCAGGTGGGTCTCAGGGTACCGCAACTAGGCTCATTGCTCCATAATGATTTTTCCATGTTTGGTTAAAGAGAGAAAAACAAAAAAAAACAAAAAGGGAAAAAAGGAAATGGAAAAGGAGGAGTTGGACTCCACAAGGGAGTCCAACCCAAATTTCCCTAGGAGGGGGTGCACCCACCTCCTTCGTGGAATTGGGGAAGGAATCCTCCCTCATAAGGAAGGTTTCCACCTCCTCCACCTATAAAAAGCCCCCAATCCCTTGAGGCAAAACATATCAATTGGCTCTGAAATCTCTCTCTCTCTCTGGTAGAATTAGAGTCTCTAATTAAACTATCTAATTAGAGCCCCTTGATACGTCTCCAACGTATCTATAATTTCTGATATTCCATCTCGATATTATGCCAATTGCTACATGTTTTCTATACACTTCATATCATTTTTATGCATTTTCTAGGACTAACCTATTGACAAGATGCCACAACGACAATTCTTGTTTTCTGCTGTTTTTGGTTTCAGAAAAGTTTTTCTCGATTTATTCTCGAAATTGGACGAAACAAAAGCCAAAGTCACTATTTTGCTGTGACGTACAAGGAGTCCGGAGGAGATCTGGAGGGGGGCACCGAGGCGGCCACACCATAGGGTGGTGCGCCCCTGGCTGCGCCACCACGTGGTGTGGGCCCCTCGGGCGCCCACCGACATCGCCCTTTCGCCTATTTAAAGTCTTCCTTAGAAAACACTAAACAACCAAGCCTCCATCCATGAAAAGTTATGTAGCTGCCGTTGTCGTCAACCCTAATTCAGAGGGTTTTGAAGCTCTCTCCCGGCACCCTGCCGGGAGGGGAAATCATCATCGGAGGGCTCTACATCATCATCTCTACCTCCGGAGTGATGCGTGAGTAGTTCATCCTTGGACTACGGTTCCATAGTAGTATCTAGATGGTTGTCTTCTCCTCCTTTTGTGCCATCATGTTTAGATCTTGTGAGCTGCCTAACATGATCAAGATCATCTTATTGCAATACTACATGTTGTGTCTACTGGGAATGAATATTGAATAATATGTCAAGTTGATTATAGATCTATAATATTTATGTTATTTTTGATCTTGCATGCTCTCCATTACTAGTAGATGCTCTGGCCAAGTTGATTCTTCTAACTCCAAGAGGGAGTATTTATGCTAGATAGTGAGTTCATGCCTCCAGGAATCTGGGAGAGTGACAATAACTTCTAAGATTGTGGATGTGTTGTTGCCAGTAGGGATAAAACAACAATGCTTTGTCTAAGGATAATTCTATTGTTTACATTATGCACTTTACTTAATGCAATAATCTGTTGCTTGCAACTTAATACCCAAAGTTTGCTAGGATGACGTCCTGAGTGTGGATTATTAGTCATAGATGCAGTTGGATTACGGTCTATTAATCATGTTGTAATGCCCAAATGAATCTCATAGTAATCATCATGTCGTGTATATGCACTACGGTGCAGCCTCTATTTGATCAATTGCCTAGCTATAATTTGATCACCCAGCATGTTATTTATCTGTTATGGAGAGACACCACTAGTGAACTGTGTACCCCGGTCTATTCTTTTACACTGAAAATATAACCTACTACAAACACTGTTCTCATTTCATTCACTGCAAACAAACATCATTTTCCACACTATACGTCTAATCATTTGTTTTCAGTAAAACCGGTGATATTAAAAACCTCACTGTTTCACTGGGGCAAAGTATCTTGGTTGTTTTGTGTGCAGATTCTATTTTGTTGTTGAGCCTGGTAGTGCGTCCTGCCAACATCACCTGTCAACATCCTTCAGAAGTGATTTCTTTCTTCTACTGGTCCGATTAAACCTTGGTTTCTTACCGAGGGAAAATCTTGCTGCTGTACTCATCATACCTTCCTCTTTGGGTCTCCCAACGAACGTGTGTCTATAGGCCATCAAGCTCTTTTTTTGGCGTCGTTGCCGGGGAAGAAGAGATTTCTGCAAGGGGAGTCTCTCACCTCCAATCTTTTTTACTTTGTTATTTTTTTTGCTTAGTTTATTTTATTATGTCTTGTTTTCTTCTTTATACCAAAAACACAAACAAATTAGTTCTTATTATAGTTGTAATTTTTGTTATTCTGTTTTAATATTGCTAAAATGAGCAACCCTGAGAACACTAAGTTGTGTGACTTTACTAGCACAAACAACAATGAATTTATTTGTACACCTAGTGCTCCACTTGCACCTAATGCATATTTTTATGAAATTAAGTCTACCCTGTTAAATCTTGTTATGAGAGAGCAATTTTATGGTGTTAGTACTGATGATGCTGCTGCTCACCTTAATAATTTTGGCGAACTTTGTGAGATGCAAAAGTGTAAGGATATATATGGAGATATTATTAAACTGAATTTTTTTACTTTCTCTTTGAGAGGAAGAGCTAAAGGATGGTTGCTATCTTTTCCTAGAAATAGTATTGATTCTTGGACTAAATGTAAAGATGCTTTCATTGGAAAATATTACCCCTGCTAAGATTATATATTTAAGAAATAGAATTATGAATTTTAAACAATTTGATAATGAGCATGTTGCTCAAGCTTGGGAAAGAATGAAATCTTTGGTAAATAATTGTCCCACCCTTGGACTGACTACTTCGATGATCATCCAAACCTGTTATGCAGGTTGGAATTTTTCATCAAGAAACCTTCTGCATTTAGCTGTTGGAGGTACCTTTATGTCCATCACTTTGTGTGCTGCAACAAAGCTTCTTGATGATATGGTGATAAATTATTCTGAATGGCACACCGAGAGAGCTCCATAAGGTAAGAAGGTAATTTCTGTTGAAGAAATCTCTTCCTTGAGTGATAGGATTGATACTATTATGTCTCTGCTTGTGAATGGTAAAACTCATGTTGATCCAAATAATCTTCCTTTAGCCTCTTCGGTTGCTCAAGAAGAGCATGTTGATGTGAACTTCATTAAAAATAACAATTTCAACAACAATGCTTATAGAAATATTTTTGGTAGTAACAATTATAAGCCCTATCCTTCTAATAGTGGTAATGGTTATGTCAATTCCTATGGTAATTCCTACAACAACAATAGAAGTGTACCCTATGATCTTGAAATCATGCTTAAGGACTTTATTAGTACACAAACTACTTTTAATAAACCTGTTGAGGAAAAGTTTGGCAAAAATTGATGTTCTTGCTTCTAAAGTTGATAGCCTTGTTCTTGATCTTCTGAAAATAAGGTTATGCCCCATGATGTTAAAGAAAGCAAAACTTTGAATGGCATTCAAGTTATAATTGATGACAATGTTAAGATGTTGGCTGAATTGCATGCTAGGTGGGAAAGAGAAGATGCAATTGCTAGAAAGAATTGGTGTTGGCAATGTCTCCATTTTTTCTGTTAAATGTTTAAAATTGACTAAAACCATTGAAACTGTTCATGATAAAAGTGTTGATTTTTTTTGAAATATGGGAGACAATGGTCCCATTACATTTGATAATAATGATTTTGATTTTGATGGTTGCAATATTTCTGAAGTAATTATGTTCCTACAAAATCTAGCTAGAAGTCCTAATGCTAGTGCTATAAATATGGCCTTCACAAAACACATTACAAATGCTCTCATGAAAGTTAGAGAAGAAAAGTTAAAACGTGAAGCCTCTATCCCTAGGAAGTTAGAAGATGGTTGGGAGCCCATCACTAAAATGAAGGTTAATGATTTTGATTGTAATTATTTATGTGATCATGGTGCTAGTATCTCTGTTATGCCTAAGAAACTATATGATATGCTTGATTTACCACCTTTGAATAACTGTTATTTGGATGTTCATCTTGCTGATATTTCTAAGAAGAAACCTTTGGGGAGAGTTAATGATGTTCTTATTATGGTTAACAATAACCTTGTCCCCGTTGATTTTGTTGTTATGAATATTGATTGCAATGTTTCTTGTACTATTGTTTTGGGAAGACCTTTTCTTAGAACTGTTGGTGCTATTATTGATATGAAAGAGGGGAATATTAAATATCAAGTCCCACTCAAGAAAGGTATGGAACACTTTCCTAGAAAGAGAATGAAGCTATCTTTTGATTTTATTTTGAGAAAAAGTTATGATTTGGATGATTCTTCACTGGAAAATACTTGATTCTTACTTTCTATGCATAGTTGAAAGGCGTTAAAGAAAAGCACTCTTGGCAGATAAACCATGTTTTATTTCTGCAATTTTTCTTTTGTTTTATTTGAGTCAAGGTGTTGTTTACTTCTGTAACAATTCCTTTGTATCTTTACTTTTTCGAATTGTTGTGCCAAGTAAAGTCTCTAGTGAAAAGTTGATGCTAGATTTGCATTTCTGCACACAAACATATTTTTTTCTATCCATCGTTTAATTAGCCAAATATTCTAGAAAAATCGAATCATCCTGAATTTGTTTTTGCGTGATCCTTAGATATGTACGCAAATTTTCTTAGTTTGGAGTTTTCTGATTTGAGCAACGTAAGTTCATAGAAAAAATTCTTCTTTACAGACTGTTCTGTTTTTGATAGATTCTGTCTTTTACTTTGCATTCTGTCTTTTACTATGTTGAGTGGATTTCTTTGCTCCACAAAATATCAGTGGTTGTAGGTAATGTTTAGAAGGTATTGGTAATGCTTGTGTCCATGCACTAACCCTCTAATGAGAATTACTTCGAGTTTGGTGTGCAGTAAGTTTTCAAGGGTCAAGAGAAGAGGATGATATAATGTGATCAAGAAGAGTGAAAAACCTAAGATTGGGTATGCCCCCGTGGATCATCCAAGTAAATTTCAAGAAGACTTAAGCGTCTAAGCTTGGGGATGCCTAAGGCATCCTCTTCTTCATCAGCAACTTATCATGTCACTTCTAGTCAAACTATATTTTTATTCGGTCACATCTTATGTACTTTACTTGGAGCGTCTGCTTATTTTTATTTTCTTTTATTCTTTGTAATAAACTTGGTTGGATCCTAGCATTCTTGTGTGGGAGAGAGACACGCTCCACTTTTTCATATGAATACTCGTATTCTTCATTATCTAACTGATGCAATTCTTTTATCTCTTGTTTTTCATGAAACTCTTATTCGGAGCTGTTAGTTCTTGTAGAGTAGTACTCTCTTGTTTCATTGATAAATTATTTGGAGAGTTTTTGTTGAAATAAAGTGATTGGTGTTGGAGAACAATAAACTATTTCATGCTTATAACGGTGCAAGTGAAGCTTGTTTAGACCGTGGATTAGACTTTAACATGTCATGTTAGATATTATTTTAATTCTATGCTTAGTAGTTATTGATGTAGCATGACTTATCTCAAATATCTGAGAGTGCTTAATGTGCCATTGAAAGAAATCATGAGTAGTTTTTATCATATCGAAGCATAATATTGTGGTATTCTCCTTCAAATGCTTTATTTGGTTTACTTGGCACATGCTTACACCATGTTATGACTACAAATAAGTCACCTATAGCCTCTATGATCATTTAGTTTTTGACTTGTAATATCATTTATGCTTTGATTAATAATGTTTTGTCGCTATGAATGATTATGGCCATTATTGCTCTCTTTGTTGGTTGCTCACAGTCTCTTGCTAGCATTCACCTTTATTGAGTATGAGCTCTACTCGTGCATCCAACTCCCAAAAACGAAAAATTTGCCAAATGTGTCCACCATACCTACCTATATCTCGTATTTAACTGCCACTCCAAAGTAAATTTCTCATGTGCTACCTTTAATACCTTCAAAATTATACATGTTTTTCTGCTCTGCTTTAGCTCATGAGGAAGTAGTTTAAATTTTATTATGGTTTATGTCAAGCAAAGTTCTTCTCCCTCTTTCACCCGATGAGTATGGAATCTGTGCTCATCTAAATCTGCAGAGAGCTGGTGCCAATTAATATAACCAAAAAGACACTTCCCATGGTTTGATGAAAGCTTGTGGGTACCCGTGGATATGGCTAGCCCTGGTTTGTGCAATGCATGATGTGGGGAAGTGCCAAACTAAATAAACAACAGAACCCGCTCTCAAAATTCTAAATACCTTGCTTGGCATGAGATATGATAAGTTTTTCATTACCATTCGTTGACATAGACATACACCTCTCTCAAAATTGTTTCTAATACCTCTTTTTATCAAATAAAAAGCTCTAACACATGAGTAATCCTTGCTTCCCTCTACAAAGAGCCTTTGTTTTACTTTTATAATGAGTCCTTATGCACCAATTAAGAGAGCATAATTGTCATTCTAACTATAATATGCATCAGTCCCAAAATTTATTATTGATTGATTCATGATTATGTTATTATTTGTTCTCAAATTATTTGTATCTAGTCACCATTTGAACTTTGAAGTGTCCTGGCATTTATGTTTTGCTATCACTTTAAGGACAAACGGAATACCACTTCGCTATGTTTTCTTTATGCTCGAAACAAACGTATAAATTTCAAGTGCATTATTATTCATGATCTTTTGTTTGAGTTACTTTTCATGTTGCAAAATAGTTGCTAAGTTACATTGTTAGAATTATATCTATCATGCCTACGTTTAGAGTACTTTGATGTCAGCTTACAATACTTTTACAATAATGTTGATCAAGATTGTGTTGGTAGCATGTCACCTCAGAAATTATTTTGTTTTTATCGTTTTACCTACTCGAGGACGAGTAGAACTAAGCTTGGGGATGCTTGATACGTATCCAACGTATCTATAATTTCTAATGCTTCATGTTGATATTATGCCAAATGCTACATGTTTTCTATACACTTCATATCATTTTCATGAATTTTCTCGGACTAACCTATTGATAAGATACCACAGTTCCAGTTCATGTTTTCTTCTATTTTTGGTTTCAGAAAAATTGTCCTGGAAATATTCTCTGAATTGGACGAAACAAGAGCCAAAGTCCCTATTTTTCTATCATGTACACGTCATGTACACGGAGTCCGTAGGGGACCCGGAGGGGGGCACCAAGGCGGCCTATGTGGCCCCCTCGGGCGCCCACCGAGATTGCCCTTTCGCCTATTTAATGTCTTCCTCGGGAAAACCCTAAACACCCGAACCTCCATCCACGAAAAATTCCGTAGCCAACGTCGTCGTCAACCCTAGTTCGGGACGATTCTCAAACTCTCCCCGGCACCCTGCCGGGATGGGTAATCTTCACCGGAGGTCTCTACATCATCATCCCTGCCTCCAGAGTGATGCGTGACTAGTTCATCCTTCGACTAAGGGTCCATAGCAGTAGCTAGATGGTTGTCTTCTCCTCCTTTTGTGCCATCATGTTTATATCTTGGGAGTTGCTTAACATGATCAAGACCATCTTATTGTAATGCTACATGTTGTGTTTTCTAGGATCCGATGAATATTTAATACTATGTCAAGTTGATTATAGATCTATCATATTTATGTTATTTGTGATCTTGCATGCTCTCCGTTACTAGTAGATGCTCTGGCCAAGTTGATGCCTGTAACTCCAAGAAGGAGTATTTATGCTAGATAGTGGTTTCATGCCTCCAGTAATCTGAGAGAGTGACAATAACTTCTAAGATTGTGGATGTGTTGTTGTCACTATGGATAAAACAACAATACTTTGTCTACGGATAATTCTATTGTTTACATTACGCACTTTACTTAATGCAATAATCTATTGCTTGCAACTTAATACCCAAAGTTTGCTCGGATGACATCATGAGGGTGGATTATTAGTCATAGATGCACTTGGATTACGGTCTATGTATCATGTTGTAATGCCCAAATGAATCTCATAGTAATGATCCTGTCGTGTATATGCACTACGGTGCAGCCTCCATTTTTGTCAATTGCCCAACTGTAATTTGTCCACCGAGCATGTTATTTATCTTTTTTGGAGAGCTATCACTAGTGAATTGTGGACCCCGGTCCATTCTTTTACACCGATAATATACTACTCCCTCCGTCTCAAATTAATTGTCTCAAACTTTGACAAAAGTGTATGTATCTAGACATAATTTAGTGTTAGATACATCCACTTTTGTCAAACTTTGAGACACTTAATTTGAGGCGGAGGAAGTACAAACACTGTTCTTCTTCTAGTGCAAACACTGTTCTCATTTCATTCACTGTAAACTAACATCATTTTCCACACTATACGTCTAATCTTTTGTTTTCAGCAAAACCGGTGAGATTGACAACTTCACTATTTCGTTGGGGCAAAGTATCTTGGTTGTGTTGTGTGCAAATTCCATGTTGATGATGAGTGTGGTAGTGCGTCCTGCCAACATCAGCTGTTAACAACCTTTAGAACTGATTTCTTTCTCCTACTGGTCCGATTAAACCTTGATTTCTTACCGAGGGAAAATCTTGCTGCTGTACTCATCATACCTTCCTCTTGGGGTCTCCCAACAAACGTGTGTCTACACGCCATCACCCCTCTAATCGAATTAGAGCTTATAATTAGGGTTTTGACGTGTCCTCTCCCAACTAGATCTAACTTCTAATTGCTCTCTCTGTGTCATGTATTGAGAACTCCTCCTTCTTATACACCTGTGGCGCCTACTCCTGGACAGCGAAGCGATGCAGAACTGGTCCCAACGTATGTGTGCAAACTCTTAGAGGGGTAACATGTGAGACCATAACTCTGCCGGATCAATATGGTGTATACGGGTAGTCGACAACATCCTCGCACATAGGCTTGTGTGTGAGGATCTTCTACAGGCTTCATCGACGTCATCACCTATATCTCTTTTGCTTATATGGTTTATGCTATATGATCTTGAACTAGATTTGGGACTCGTTATTCACTTGTATCTTCATTCATAGATCTTGGTGGTTGCGTAACATGCATGGAGAAAATTTTAAATTCCCAAACGTTCAACTTACTAATACAACTCCTTGTTCTATTAAAATAAGATTATTTCTTCAATTCCAAATCAACTTATATAAAACTCCAATACGAATTATAGCCTTGGTCTTTTTATCCATTCCATTCAACCAATTCACAAACATATTAGTCATATTGCTTAGTGGAGGGATATTATAAGAACTATAAACAACAATGCACACAAGTTTGGCAAAAGGACAATAGATGAACAAATTTTCTATGGTCTCCTATGAGTCACAAAAAAACATTTCTTAAGTCCTTTCCATGTCCTTTTAGCAAGGCTAGCTTATGTGAGCAAGAAATTTATATTAAGGAACCACATAGAGACTTTGTTTAAGTGGAATTTTCAGTTTTCATAGGTATTTAATCATATACCTAGTATGTACATTCATCAAGTCTGCATACATAGACATAACCATGAAAACACGATTGCTTGTTAACTTCCAAAAAAAGTAACATGTGATGTATAAAACCGAACTCCATCAATCGATGACATAAGTGAGACCAGAAATCCAATTTATCACCTATAAGTTCCCTTCTAAAACTCATATTCAGCGGAGGAGCACTATATAACACGTCATGCACATAAATGTTTTTTCGTTGGGCAATGTTATACAAAGATGGATATTGATATTGCAACGGGGTATCTCCCGACCAAGTGTCCTCCCAAAACCTAGTGTTTACCCCTTCTCCAAGTTTGAAAAGATCTGGATTAGATAATTCATCTTTAACCCTCATAATTTCTTTCCAAAATGGAGAATCAGTCGGTTTGGCCTCAACTTGAGCTAAGGTTTTAATGTGGAGGTACTTATTCTATAGAAATTCTTGCCACACCCCTTCCTATTTTTACAATTTAAACATCAATTTGCTGTGCGGGCATTTGTTTTTCAAATCAAGGACCTCAATTCCTTACCTACCCTTTCGTTATACAAATACTATTCCATTTTGTTAACCCATATTTTCGTTGGTTCTCATCACTCTTCCATAAGAAGCGTGATCTATAGAAGTCGAGTCTTTTCCTTACCCCTTTGGGTATTTCTAGACATGATAACATAAACATGGATAAGATTGTTAAAACTGAATTGACAAGGACAAGACGATCTCTATACGAGAGCAACTTGCCTCTCCAATAGCCTAGCTGTCCTTCAAAGCGATTTTTTACTGGATACTACTCAGAATTACATAGAATTCTATAATGGATAGGCACCCGTAGGTATTTAAAATATAAAGAACTAGATTCACAAGCATACTGACCCTCGACCTATTTTTCCTTCCCAAAACAAAAGATCTCAGTTGTGAAAATTGATTTTCAGACCCCGCGATTGTTAAAAAATACACAAAGTTAATTTATATTAACCGCTATTGCTAAATCATGTTCCATAAATTGGATAGTGTCATGAGCATATTACAGAATAGAAAACCCTCCTCCAACCAAATTAGAGATGAAGCCTCCAACTTTTCCATCTTCCTTCACTCGAGTGACCGACAAATCAGCAAAAATATTAAAAATCATTGGAGATAACAAATATCGGTCTGAAAACAATGACCCATACTTTCATTTACCGTTATGCCAAATCTTCTTGAAAAAAAATGCATAATTAAATTACGTCATTGTTGTGCAAACCCTTTCATACACATAGCTTGTTGGAGAAAAGGACGTTTTACCTTATTATGCCTTCTCAAAATCGATTTAAAAAAGTGCCATCCACTTTATTCCTTTGAAGTTTGGTGCCATTGTGAATAGCCCTAGGGCTACCACCCAGGCCATGGATTGGGGGTTTTCCGCATGTTTATAGAACAACATCTTGCCATAAACCATATAATTTTGAGAATTTGTTGAAATTTTGAAAGATGATTTTGACATTTGTTTTTGCCGTGGCTTGATTTCTATGGATAGTTTCTCCCAAATCATAGTGCTTATATTCACACACACCGTTTTCGACATTCGATAGGAATTTAATCTCGCACATGTATTTGCCTTTGATTTATGTAAGTTTTCTGTCGAATAATCACAAAGCATGCTCGCTTTAATGTACGTGTTGCGAGGGTACGTATGCGTGCCTGCAAGTACTTCTAGTCGAGGAAGTAAACGGAGAGCTTGACACCATGAGTAGACCACGTGCACATACATCCAGGAGGCTACATATAGCGACAGGAGTCTGACCATCTGACCCCAGCTGGCAGTGGCACACCGAGTTAGGCGGGCATGCGACCCGGCCTGCTGGTGCTTACGCAGGCGACCCCCGGCAGCTTCGAAGCCTCATTTAAAGCCCACGAAACCACTGCATCCTTCGTCCTCGATCCTATCTCCCTCTCCCTGCTCTCCTCCTCTTCAGCTCCCCTAATATCAAGTGATTGATGCGACATGCATCGACTAAACAACTTGATTGCAATGATCAGAATATGTAAGGAGGATTAATATATAGGGCACGCCTGAGACGCGGCCTTGTCCATGGCCTCCTCCCGGACGCCGGCGTTGCAGATATTGGCCACCGACCGCATGTGCTTCATCCCGTACTGCCTTAGGGGCCCGCATCGCTCCTCAAACCTCCTTACCATATGTTTGAGGCAATCCCAGTCGTCGACTAAAGGCTGTCCCGCCGACCGGACGACGCTGAGGACCTTGGGCCCTTCCTCCGAGCCGAAGAGGAGGTTGCCGATCAACTCCACGCTGCTATCGACGCGAGACTGCCGTGCCATCATGTCCACCAGCTGCCGCCGCGCCTGTTCCCTCTGTGCCGACCCCTCTGCCGATCTCCAGTAGGTGTACCGGAAGTGGAGGAGAAGGGCGTCACTCTGGTTCACCGCAGCACCCCTCGAGGAGGACACCAATCGGCGGACGAAGGTGGCGTTGTCGTTGGCAGGATCGGTGCCCATGAACGTGTAGAGGCTCTGATTGTTGAGGCCGATGTCGCCGTACTGCATGACGTGGGAGCCGGAGTCGTTCGCCGCCCAAGTGCGATCCTTGACGACGCTGTACTGCTGGCCGAGGGACTCGGTGTGGCGGTTGTGGGCGTCGCTGTCCTCCATCCAGGACACGCTGTAGAGGTCGCCGAGGCAGGTGCTGAACTCGGCCGGAGGGGCGCCCTCGTCGTCGCCGGGGCAGTAGGTGGCGTAGCTGCTCTCCGAGGAGTTGGACGCCGTGGTGGCGTACACGCTGATGTTGCCCGGGAGGAGGCCCTCGAAGATGCTCCCGGCCTCGCACGACTCCAGGTAGAAGACCAGGCTATTGTACCCGGCCCCGCCCGCGTGCTTCTTCTCCAGTGTGCGCACCAGGTCGTCCGCGTACAGGTACGCCTCGCGGTTTGGCATCCCTGACCGATCAACGCCATTATTCAGTCCATGCCACGACCACGATGCAGTAAAAAAAGAAAAAGAAAAAGGATGGAGATCGAGTACTGTAATATTTACCGAGGACCCCCGGGATACCATGACCGGCGTAGTACACGAAGACGTGGTCGTCCGGCCCGCTGCTGACGACCTTGCCGCTGCCGCTCCCGGTGAGCTTGGACTTGTCGCCGAGCAGAGCCGCGAGGAAGTTGTTGGCGTTCACGTCTTTCCCCGTGTAATCCTTGGACACTCCGGCGTAGACGTCGCTGCCATTGGGGTGGTTGATGATGACTCCGGGCCTGGGGTTCTCCGGGTTGTGGGCGATGTCGTCGTACATGAACACGATGATGTTCTCGTCCTTTAACCCTCCCTTCTTCACGATCTGGTACGCATGGCACACGTCCGCCTGTACATTCATGAAGCCAGTGAGTCAAAAGGCATGAAACAGAGTGAATCTAGTGATGCAGAGTAGGCAACAGAGTACCTGGTGACGATAGTTTTCGTAGCCATTGGAGCCGGCGATGAGGACTGCCCACCTGGTGCCTGCGCCGGCATGTTGCTCCGACCAGGCTTGGAACTCACTCTCAACCAGCTGCGCCTGCGCGACGACGAGGAGGAGGAGGAGGAGGGGGAAGCAGCGGAGGTGAGCCATTCTCTCTTTTACATTTACTGGCAACCTGCACGACGAGGAGGGGGAGGAGGAGAACAAGCAGGGGAAAGCAGAGTATGAGGAACTCGGTGGCAAACTGGCAACCAGCTACGCTTGCGCCTATTTTGTACTGTTACATTTGGGTATTGGGACGAGGGCGGGTGCGCGTTACAATTACATTGTTACATTGCTTGAGGAGGAGGCAGAGATACTGAACTTTCCACTGTTTACCCCCCAAAAAGAGAAAGACAATGCTCGCAAGCAAAATGTTTGCAGTTGAAACTCAATGATCGGCCTAATATTTCCGGAAACTGCCAGAGCGCCTCAGCCCGCTTTTACACTTGGCCTTATTGCCCGCGCAGTGACCTCTGATGGACCTGATTGCCAAAAATGTTGCCCCGTCACATGCACCAACCTGCCCCCTCCCACAGTCCCACTCCCTCTACTCCCATCTTCATCTGCGTGGGTCATCACCACGGAATCGATTTATTTATCCCACTCTCTGAGTAATTAACTAAGGCTTTACGCCGGGTGCTGAGGGAGCCTTCTCAGCGCTTCTCATTTTTCGCTGACACTGCCTTGTGGGCTCATTATCTTGCGTGGTGCACTTGTCCATCGAAGCAGGCTGTTTTGCCCAAACCTCCTCTCTCGTCTTCTCTACTCTTATAAAAACCACAGTTGGTGGTGATGGTGTGTCTGCCATCTTTCATCCACGACCGTTCGATTTAGATCTAACGGAGATGAAGCAATGTATGGCAATTTTATAAAAAGACACCCACCCTTCCTACACATTTGCAGATATGTCCTTGCCATTTACATCTCACAGACTCACACGGCCGCCAAATGTTTCACCAAAACAAATGAATTCACTCAACAAGTTAATATGTCTAAAAAAAATGTAGTGTCTCAATTATGGGTTGATTCATGTCAAATGGTGTTTTGCTCCGTGGCGAAGCAAGGGCATTGTGCTAGTATTCTCACAAATCGGACATGCCTCCTCTCGGCTTAGACATGCGACAACGGGCGGAGCCAAGCCGTTTTCCAATCCCCTTCGAGCCACCACCGCGCGAGGTTGCGTGCTGCTGCCGCGCCAGATCCGGCCGCCGCAGCGCTCGATCCACCATCGCCCGCGCCGAGCAGCTCCACACCTCGCTGGTCTCCGCCACCACATCCCGGGGGCTGCCGCCATGCGCCAAGCTGCTCCGACACCGCACGAGGCTGCGTGTTGCCCCGCGCCAGATCCGGTTGCCGCAGCGCTGGATCCACCGCCGCCCGCACCGGGCAGCTCCACACCTCGCCGGCCTCCGCCACTACAGCCTGGGGTCTGCCGCCAAGCACCATGCTGCTCCGACGCCGCACGGACGTTTTGGCCGCTAGGTGACCCACTCTTTCTCCACCTCTCCTCCTTCGCCTCGATCTATTATATCTTTTCAATTCACTGCATGAACAACGATGCCATCCGCAAAAAAAAAACTACGATGACATCCTCCCTTCGTGACGCAGGTGCTTCTGTCAGAGTACATCAATCTCGACATCCTCCTTTATTGGCGCCAGCACGGCAGCGTCAAATCCCGGCTCCTGCAGCTGTCGTTGCCCCTGCAAGCGCGAGGCCCTATCTCAGCACCAGGACGTCTACCGCATGAGCCAAGATGCCGTGAGGATCTGGATTCTCCAACATCGGTGCATTTTTTCTGCTTCTGCTCTTCTTCTCAATTGATGTGTTGCCTGGTCTGCTGGTCAATTTAGCTTTTAAGGCATCAACTTCATATCTACTTGGATATATGTGATGCAGTTTCTCTTAGTGTTCAATTGGTAAACTTATACCTACCCAATGGAAAACGATGTCTCAATAGCAGTTGGAGGTTAGCTTATATTATTCCTTAAGCCAGCAAACCGTGTTTTCTCTCATTAATAGTTTGTTGTGCCCAAAAATGTTATTGAAATTAGTGTCATTTGATATATAGAACAACTATTTATGGTTCTTGAGAATTCTCCAATTATGGTAGTCCTTGTATTTGTTTTTATTTCTTATTTTGGGTGTTATATATGTTCGTTTGTATGATTATCAAAATTGCTACCGTATTCGTTTGCATTAGAGTTATACAGGTTTTTTGGATGAAAATCAGAGTTGCCATCCTATTTTGTTTGCAGTAGATTCTAAGAGGTTTAGAAGGATTTACTTGGTATGTAGAGTTCCTATAGGATGTGAGTACTTAGGATTGGGTTAGTAGGTTTGTAGTGCCCAAAATTGCAATGATGTTTGTGCAGAATCTGAAACACAGTGTCCTCTTAAAATTTTCACTGGAAACAAACTTACTAAATAGCTAACGGTGCTCCCAGAAGAATGAAGTATTTCTCCCTTCAGATGTTAATTTCCTTCTCACTGTTGTAGGTAATGTTTTCTCAACCTATATGGAAGCTCATATCCTAAGCATGCTTTAGTTAGAACATATAAACTGCTCCTAGATGAGCATGGCCAAGCCACTGGGGCTGGTTCAGAGGCATATGTCAGTATATAGAAAATAGTGTTAGGGTTACTGTCAACTAATTCTTTGTTTGGTTTCTTTTACTTTGTGTGGTTTCTCTTACCCAATGAGATGCAGGTCGATAGACATTTACATGTGTTGCTGCAAGGTCGATAGACCTTTACATGTGCCACCAAATGTCGGTGAGTTGGTTCCTCTCTAAAGCATACCACTTCTAAGTTATTGACCGTATTTATATTGTGAAAATTTATCCCGGTGATCAGAGTGTTTATCATGTGTCATTAGTTGTACAATCGATCTAAATCCAGCAAGTTAACATAGTGTGCAGTAAGTTTTCACTAAGATGCCCGCCCCCATACCATAGCAGTAACTTTGTTTTTATAGAAACCCCCTGGCTGCCAAACTGTATCATTCCTACGTTGATGAGATCCGAAGGCGTGAAACCGGGGCGAATTCAGTGATTGCTGATGCTCCAACGCTGGTCGGCTGATCAATGTCGATGTCCACTGGCATGCGCCCCATGCATGTACAATCTCGATGTATATCAAACTGGTTTGTCCTGTTACAAGATCCGGTTGTACGTGTGATGACAGCCAAAGACGAGCAACCATCAAGTGCACTGAATCAGTAGGGATCGGGGATACCACAAGTTTTACGTAACATATACAAATATACACCGTCTGTATGTCTTGTGTGAAATCTAAATCGTTTAGCTACGTGTTCCGTTATATGAATGCGTATGAATAGGGCAGGTTTTAGTAGCCCCCCCCAAGCCGTAGAAGTCTAGGCCCTGCTATCTGTTGCCTATTCTTTTCCTGTAGCACTAGCCAAATATTACTCGTATGTTTTTCATTAGTTCAGTTAACTGCTACGTAGTTTACATAATGAAATTATTAGCTTTAATGATCATTTAGTTATCTTAAATTGACGTTACACCACAGCTATTGGAGAAGCCATAATATTTTTATAACTTCTCTTTGCTGCCCGAAGCTTAGCTAATTTCTGTAGTTTAATTCTGGTTGGAGGCCTTTTCAAATGTATACTTACCTAATAGCATCTTGCATTCTAGAAGACTATATCTGACTAAACCAACAATTATTTTTGTTATACATGCATGACGAATGTTGATGAGATCACTAATTTAGAAATGCAGTGTGCGGTTATTAAGTGAATCGAACATTGTGGCATCTCTGGAAAAAATAGTCCCTGGAGCTACCAAGATAGTAAGCAAGAGGAACATGAGGCATTTATTGCTTGAAATGTACCATCCGTCGAGGAAGATGCACAATAAAGAGAGGAACAAAGACCAATAAGGAGTACCCAAAAAAGGAGCACGAAGTGAAGGTACTACATGAAGAGTGTTTTTTTTCTTGTTATGATTTACACTTCGATTTACTGGAGTCGTGTAATGGATGAGAATTCACGTTATGTTAAATTGATCTTGACTTGACCTATGTATTTCAGGGTTTGTTAAGCTGGTACAGAACATTGAGCATATTATGTATTTCAGGGTTTTGTAGGTTAGAAATTCTAGGAACTATGGAAGCATGATTGAAGTGCTTGTTGTTGCACCGATATTATCCTTAGAGCTGCACGATACA
This sequence comes from Alopecurus myosuroides, assembly GCA_028641055.1. NCBI lineage: Eukaryota > Viridiplantae > Streptophyta > Magnoliopsida > Poales > Poaceae > Alopecurus > Alopecurus myosuroides. The sequence goes on along the minus strand of CM054063.1, from coordinate 216,991,431 downwards.
GGAGCAGACATTGCAGTTTGTCGATCTATTGTTGTTCTTTGTTGTTACATGATCAATCAAGAACTATTGTCAATATTTAGGGAACTTTGGATGGTGACTTGTTTCTTACAACTTTGATCTCAAAACTGGACAAAATCCATCCCAGGTTACTTCTCAAAAGTCACTGTTCAGTAAAATTTACGTGGTGACTTATTGCTTACAACTTTGATCTCAAAACTGGACAAAAATCCATCCCAGGCCACTTCTCATAATTCAGGACTTAGGTACATTTTTTTACACCATGTCTGAGAAAGTAAACAATGAAGAACAAAGAAAATGTATAATCCTTATGAAATTTCCATTGACAACAGCTCAATTCAATCTCCGTGGGATGGTCTCCACCTTCGCCTACAACGGACCTCCAGGAGATGGTCTAACATCTGACATATGCACGACGGAGCCATGGAGGATTTGAGCGGAGATAAGTCCATAACTGAAGAGATTGGGGCTGCGAGACGTGCACTTAGCTCAGTAGTTTTTCGCAATCTGGGAGGGCTTAGCATATGTAAGCCTGCAATGCATGAAAAATTTGCCGCAAAGATAAACTAAGTGATTGGATTCACATGATATGTTACCTATATTGTGAAATACAATAATTGGTATAATGCTAATTATTAGAGATTAATTGAGGAAGTAATCTCACATTCTTTGTATCTTTGATATGGTGATGTATCCCAAATATGTACTGTCATATATTATTGAAACAAAACTATGTTTAGTTAATTGCAACATTTGAACCTTTTGATTGTGGTGAATAACAAAGCATGTCCACACAACCACATGGTAGGACGGATCAGCCAAGGATGGCAATATAATGTGAACCAACGATCTAACATTGCCGCTCTTCTCCATAGAACACAGAGCTACTGGATTAGATCTATGCACTATGATGTGTCATTTCTTTTTTTACATGAACTATGATGTGTCAACGGAACAAAGTGTTAAGAAAACGCTAAGAAAAACTTTGCCGCGTTACTCAGGGCTGCAAGGTATATAGAATCAGGTAACCACGCTAGCCACGTTGTGTCAGAACGGGATGCAGGCGGCGCGGCGAAGCGCGCTACACCGTCTAGTAGGTTCAATCCTCCGCCGCCGCGGCTCCTGGGAGGCCTGGATAGCCATGGCCAGCTGCAGCTCCTCGCTGGGCTGCGCCATGGCGGCGTCCTCGTCGTCGTCGTCCTCGTCTTGGTACCACTGGGGGGGCTCCTCCAGTGGCCCCTCCTTGATGGCCGGCGCGTGGTCGCCGATGCGGAGGGGGCGTAGGGGCGGAGGGGTGGCGGCGGCGCCGTGGTGCCACGCCGCGCCGGGCGTGGAGGAGAAGGCGGCGGGTACTGCGCCGCCCCGCGCGCCTGGCACGCCCCGAAATACGACCTGCGCCGTAGGTCGTGTTCGTCCGTGAACCATGTGTCACAGTGGGGACTGTCCACGGCGAACGCGGGGTGGCCGCGCAGGTCAGGAGGCAGCTCGTCCCTGCGGCGGTGGATCTCCACCTCCCGCTCGAGGCCGCTGCGCGGGACCGGCGGCACAGGGATGCGGTCCCTGTTCAGATGCCGCCCATCAGGGAGGTGGACATCCGGCCATGGCACTGGGATCGCGCGATCCCAGTACCATTGGCACCTCCTCTTGTTGAGGTAGGGCCGGTCGCGGACGCGGGAGGGCACCAGCCGGAAAGGGGGGGCCGGCCCTTGAGAAGAAGGAGGAGGAGAGGGAGGCGGCGTCTGCACCTGCTCCGCTTGGGCGCGGGTGGCGCGGGTGAGCGGGGGTGGAGGTGGGAGAGGGGGGCTCGGCGAGGGCGCGCGGCGGCGGGAGCTGCCGGCCTCGTGGTCGATCTTGCCGCCTTTGCCCCAGTTGAGCCACTTGCGGCCCATGGCGAGGGAGTGGCAGACTACGAGGTGCAGTGACTGCGAGGGGGCGGCTCGGGGACTGAGGAGGCGGTGCGCGTGGGGATGGAAGCGTGGCCCCGTGTCCCATTTAAATAGGACCGGTGGGGGAGTCGAGCCGTCGCCACGCTCATTGGCCGGCGGGCCACCCCCCTTGACCAAAAACGGTGCGGCCGCGCGCGTGCGTCCGTTTCGCGTCCGCGGGCTGTTCAAATCTGACCCAAATTTGGTCTGGGTTTGAGCATCCGTGGACGCAAAACGGACCAGGCCGTGAGTTGAGCAGCCCTGCTGGGGCCTCGTTTTGTCCGGGCCTGCTCAAATTCGGTCTGTCAGGGCCAAATGAGCAGCCCCGCTGAAGATGACCTAACATGATATAATTGTCCACCATAAAATCGATTTATTCATCATACTCTTGATAACAGTTGCCCACCCAGTTGCAGGCGATTTATCAACATAACTATCACCGTAATATTTATGGAGTTACAGGCGTGGTTTGTCATATAGTTACCCACTTATACACGCTACATTTACCATTTACCATCTTAAAGTGGTAACTCGGTTATAAAAGTAGGTTGGTAATTTTAAAATTCAAAAAATTGAAAAGAACAACCAAAACTGAGATCTATATTTTCAAGCCAAAAATTAATCGTTGACATGGTGGATAACTTATATACTATAGCCCGCATAACTCACGGGTTAGAGATGGAAAACTTTTGTGTCCGAAAACATATCGACATAGGATCTAAGACTATAGATCCCATGGTGACTAATCAGACTGTGAAAACGGATCTAAATTAGATAAACAATTTGTTCTATAAAACTTTTTAATTTTCCAGTTCTTCATATTCAATTTTGATTTTGATAACGTAAGCATTTCTTTTTCTTTTATCGTTCATGCACTGCGCGTGGAGAAAAAATCTCAAATAGACGTCTAACCGTAGTGGTGTCCAAAATTTAAAAACACATGTCATCACGCCTCATCATTATCGCAGTGTCACGGCAGCCTGACAACAGGGCCCGTCAGGCAGAATTGGTGTGAGCGTGGTTTAGCATTGCAACATTATTACGCTGCACCGGTGTTTCTTTAACACAAAAACGTATTCCAGTTATTTTTTAAAAATCCTAACCCAAATTTTTGGTGGCCAAACTCGCGATGGCAAACTCGATAAAAATGGATACGAGGTGCACAAAATGTGGCTGGCGGTCCCTCATTTGTAGAGTGGCATGGTACACACTTGACCCGCACAGGTGGGTCAGCCGGCCAGGGATTTGAACCGTGACGGCTCCGTGAGGGGCTGATGCTGGAACACAATGCCGACGCCATTGCCCAGACGAAAGGAAATATGATTTGCATGTTCTCCAATCATGAAGCCTTGTCCCTATCATGCCCTCAAAGATCTAGCTCTCGTTGCTCCACCGGGTGCGCTTCTGTTCGGTCCCACGTGTAAGCGCGATTTTTCGTTGTGGAACGCACCGCTCGGATCGTGGCCGCGCGTGTGTGCGTATCCTTTTTCGCTCGCGTCTTGGTGGGCTGCAAACGCTTTAGGTAGCAGGGTCGAGCGAGGTCAGTTCCTTCGTCTCTATCACGTGTCGTGTGCATCGCGGCCTCTTCTTCCTGTTGAACACACTTATTCTGTCACGTCTAGACTAATACAGTTGTAACCTCTCTCCCCACTAGTCTAGCGATAGTACTCCTTAGATTTAGGATCACACAGCATGTTGTGCTGATCACTTGTAACCTCCCATATATGTACTCTCTCTGTCAAGGAATAGAACAAGTCGCATATTGTAAAACTGCTCTTCCATCGGGCACGTCTACCCTGCGCGCGCGCGACCGATCGCAAAGGATCGATCGGTTTCCGACCACACCGCGCATACTATATTAGGAAAAAAATACGGGAGGGCAGCTTTCCTTTTTGGGTTATGCGTTGATTGTTGTACGCGCGGGAACGTGTCGGTGTGGCAAGCCGACCAGCTTATTTATGCGTTGATTTTTGTACGTCGCTTATTTAAGTGGCCTATTCCCTTTACTCGCATGCAGTTTTATGGTGGGAAAAAAATTAATTTATTCTTGAATCGTTGTTATACAATTTATTCCCTTTTTAGGCTAGTGAATTTTTAGGGCAAGAAAAAAAGGGTGGGAGATAGAAAAAATTCCACTTCCAACTAGTATAATTTTTTTCGCTTCTAACTAGTGTAAAAATTCCCACTGTCTAGTAGAAAAAAAATACATTTCCTCCGCTTCGCTGCTGCCGGAGTGGCGCCGGAGAACAACCGATGCGCGCGCCCCCGTGATCGCGGCGGCGTTTTTTTTTCTTCCAACGGCTGGGGATGGCGGCGGGCACTGCTCTGTCGACCTGTGCGGCTTGGCGGCGTCGTCACCGGCATGGAGGAGCAAGGGAGAAGCTGGGTCGGGGGCTGCTGAGGGTGGTGGTCTGCGGCGTCGGGGATGCGCCTGGTTGGAGGTGGCCGGCCCGGGACGGTGGCGGCCGGGGTGGTGGAGGCCGGGCCGCCGGGCTCGGGCCGCGGCCGGCGGGAGGTCTGCGAACGGTGGAGGTCCGCCGGTGGTGCTGCAGGGGCTGGGGGCGCTGCTGCTGTACTCCGGTATGGTGTAGGTTGCGCGCCCAGATGGGCTTGGCGGGCCCGATTTGGGCTCGTAGGGCCCGGTCGGCGGTTGGCTGTGGCGTTGCGCCTCCGGAGCTGCTGCTGGGTGTGCGAGCCGGCGCTGGGCGTAGGCTGCGTTGGCACGGAGGTGGTGGCTTTAGAGCTCCTGTCGACATGGTGCCGCGAGGCGACGTCCTCTCCGACCGGTGTCTCCGCCTGGTGCGGCGTTCCGGGCACAGGATCGACGACATCCGGGCCCCAACTCTGGCGGGAGGTGCTGCGTGTGGTCAGGGTCAGGGAAGAGGAAGCCGGGGCGGCGACCCCGGATCTGCGCTTGGGTCGCAGTTGGCATGGCGTTGGTCGTGGCGGGAGGTGCCGCAGGTGCTGCGACATGGCGTGTTCGTGGTCGGGTTAAAAGAAAATAATTTTGTTTCTTTTACTTGCAAATGTCCATATGAACAAAAATTAATTCCCTTTTTTGGCTAGTGATTTTTTAGGGTAAAAAGATAAAAGGGTGGGAGAATAAAAACCACTTCCAACTAGTGTAAAATTTAAGGGCATCTCCAGTCGTTGCGCCCTCAGGGCCCAAAACGCCGCCGTTTTGGGGCCGCCGCGGCGCCAAACGGCGCTAATCTGGAACCTGGGGGGGCAGGGTTCCCAGTCGACCCCCAGCCCAACAATCGGCCCAAAATAAATCGAGAATAAAAATCGACGCACTTTATTGATTCGACGCAATTTTTCACAGAAATTTAAAACTAAAACATTGCGAAAACTTAAAAACTACGTTCGCCCCGGCCTGGCGGCGACTACTCTAGGCCTCGTTGTCTTCATCGTCTTCCTCCTCGCGGTCGTCGTAGGCCGGCCGATTGGAGGGGCCAGCTTCGCGGTCGTCCTTCGCCACCATGGCGAGCCAGCGCCGCTCCGCCCGGTGTTGCATCCGCAGTCGGTGTAGTTGCGCCTGCTCGGAGGGCTGGCGGTTGCGCTCCTCGCTCTGCAGCACCACCTGCCGCTGGTCGCCCTCGTACTGCGCGATGAGCGCCTGCTGCTCGGCCGACGTCGCGTTTGCGGTGAGCTGCCGGTAGGCCTCGCGCTCCGCCTCCTCCCTCCGGTGGATCTCTAGGGATGCCCGAACGGCGGCAGCCTTGGCCGCCACCGCCGCCTGCTCGAGGCCGCCGCCGTGCTTCCTGCGCCGGTTGCTGCTCGGGCGCCACCTCTTCCTGCGCCGGCTGTTGCTCGGGCGCCACCTCCTGTCCCGGCTGCTGCTCCTCGTAGTGGAACTCTCCATCGTTGTCGCCGTCGCTGTGGCCACGCGTCCCAGCCGTGGGCCGGCAGTACAGAGGAGAGTGGCGGTGGGCGCGAAACCGGCGAGTCATCGTGGCTAGATGGGTGCGGCGAGGGTGGCGAGGACGAGGAGGTGGGCGCCAAGAATGGTAGAACGGCGAGCGGCGAGGGCCCTTTTTATAGCCTGGCGGGCCAGTTACTGCGCCGCACGTGTCACCGCTGCCGCCACGCCATTACTCCGGCAGCCTTTGACTGGGGCGCATGCACTGGCCGGCCGCCACGCCATTACTCCGGCAGCCTTTGACCGGCGCGGGCGCCGAGAAGAAGATCATGGGCGGGGGTTTCCGTTCCCGCGGTTTTTCGACGCGTCACTGACAGAGCTGGCCCGCGTGGGCTGCACCGCAGTTTCGCCCCCGAAGCCGAACCCAGCGGGATGGGTTTCTCCTGGATGCCGTGGCGCGAATTAGCGCCGTTTCGGCGCTATTTGGGCTACTGGGGGGGACGACTGGTGCGAAAACGACGCTATTCGCCGCTTCCGGCGCTAAAAAGGCCGCCTGGGGGGGCTCGGGGGGGGGGGGGCGACTGGAGATGCCCTAAAGAGGGAAAAAATGAAATACTACAGTATTAGTGCATTATAAAAATCATTAATAAAAAAACAAAAATGCTATACATGGTTGTGGTCTCTATAAAAAATATAGAGTATTTTTTTTTTGTTTAGTACCGTCGCAAAAAAAGCCTATCTCACCCGTTATTTCCCCCTAGAAACCACTACCCAAGAAAATGGAATTTAAGCTAAATTTGGCCTAAGAGAAATGATTGTTCAAACGAAATACATGTTTCTATGAAAAAAGGAATAGTACAACAGTTTTTCAGTTTACCGGTCCTTTTTATTTTACTGATCTATGCAAAATGGAATATGCCAGCTAAAAATACATATTCATTCATTAAAAAAGGGAATAGATAAAAGAGATAAGCAGTTTTAGTGCATGTGCGCATGGCCAGCCGGAAAAAGAGCTCATCGTAGCATGGGTGCATGTCTCCAAAAATTATACCACGTACATCCTTTCGGTTCGGACTCTAGTATCCATGCATGCATCGAGCCAGGAAAAAAATGTGAAAAATGCTAAGAAAATAAATGCATCGTGCAATTAACGCGCGCGGCTCACCGCGGGCACGGAAAAGAGAGCAAGCGCTCGCGCGCTCGATGAATAGCGTTTTCGCCTCCGACCGGTATCTCCGCGTGGTGCGGCGTTCCGGGCGCGGTTTTCCCCAACTCTGACGGGAGGTGCTGAGGGTGGTGAGGGTCAGGGAAGAGGAAGCCGGGGCAGCGGCCCCGGATCTGCGCTTGGGTCGCAGTTGGCATGGCGCTGGGCGCAGGCTGCGTTGGCCCCGAGGGAAAACTACTTCCATCTAGTGTAAAAATAAAAAATAAACGGACAAAATGAAAATTTTATGATATTAGTGTAGTATGAAAATCATTAATAAATAATGCCACCGCTACAAGTGGTTTGTGTGGTTGTGGTCTCTAAAAATTATAGAGTATTCTATTTAGTATGATTCCTGAAAAATTATAAAAAACTTAAAAGAATTTTTTTGTACTAAGTAAAGTATAAGAGTAATTATTTTCTTGTTGTCTCAAAGATAAATGATTTCTTAATCTTTTTCGGTACTGAGTAAAGTAGAAGACTAATTATTTTATTGTTGTCTCAAAGATAAACTATTGCTTAGTTTTTCTGGTAATTCCCTACATACTTTTTTAGGACGTTTTCTTGTGTGCAAAAAAACTTGATAACATTTTTAAGCGCTAGTGACTTTTAGGGTAAAAAATAATTGGGTGGGAGATGGAAAAAATTTCCACTTCCAACTAGTACAAATTGTTATCAGTTACATAGCATGGAAATTAGCAGACATCACCCTAGATATCATTCTAAATTAGTTTTCCAACGGTTGGTAATTTTATCGTTCATCATACCTTGGTTTCATTCTCAACTAGTTTTTCACAGGGGTTGTGATTTTTATTCATTGCCCTTGATAACATTTTTGGAAAAAAAATATAGGTTTTTATAAGGGTTGGTATTTTACATTCATCACCCACCCACCCCCCCTCTAAAAACATTATTGAAAAATATAGATTTTTAAAAGGTTGGTAATTTTCATTCAACAGCCTTGATAACAGTTCTTGAAAAAAAATTTGTAAAAGGTTGGTAATTTCCATTCGCGACCCTTCATAACATTTCTTGGGGGAATATATATATAGGATTTTTAAAAGGTTGGTAATTTCCATTCATCGCCCTTGGTAACATTCTTGAAAAAAATATAGGCTTTAAAAGGGCTAGTAATTTACATTCATCACCCCCCCCATAGAAAACATTATTGAAAATATATATTGGTTTTTAAAAGGTTGGTAATTTTCATCCAACAGCCTTGATAACAGTTCTCGAAAAAATATATATATGTTTCTAAAAGGTTGGTAATTTCCATTCATCACCCTTGATAACATTCTTGTGAAAAATATATATAGATTTTAAAGGGGTTGATAATTTCGATTCTCTCCCTTGGTAACATTCTTGGGAAACTGTAAAATATAGGATTTAAAACGTTTGGTAATTTTCATTCATCCCCCTTGGTAACGTTCTTGTGAAAAATACAAATATATAAAAGTTTTTTGTAATGTTGGTAATTACCATTCATCACCCTTGATAACATTACGAACCAGATTTTTCAAGAAAACGTTGGTAATTTTAATTCAACACCCTTGGGGATATTATGAACTGGTTTTATAGTTGGTGATTTCCATTCATCACAGTTGATAACATTCTTGGGGGGCTATAAAAATATAGGGTTTAAAAGGGTTGGTAATTTCCATTCATCGCCCTTGGTAACATTATTGGGAAAATTATATATAGGGTTTGAAAAGGTTGGTAATATTCATTCATCACCCTTGGTAACATTATTGGGAATAGACTATATACTGGTTTGTAAAAAAGGTTGGTAATTTTCATTCATCTCCCTTGATAACATTATTGGGAATAGACTATATACTGGTTTTTGAAAAAGGTTGTTAATTTTAATTCATTGCCCCTTATAACTTTCTTGGGAAATAAAAATATATATTGGTTACTAAAAAAGGTTGGTAATTTCCATTATCTCCCTTGATAACATTCTTGGGAAAGTTATAAATATGTTTTCAAAGGGTTGGTAGTTTCCATTCATCTCCCTTGATAACTTTCTTTGGAAAGAAATATATATAGGTTTTCAAAGGGTTGGTAATTTCCATTCATCTCCGTTGATAACATTCTTGGGAAAATTATATATAGGTTTTTAAAGGGTTGGTAATTTTCATTCATCACCCTTGATAACATTCTTGGGAATAGACTATACATTGGTTTCTAAAAAAGAGGTTGGTAATTTCCATTCATTGCCCTTGATAACTTTTTTTGGAAATAAAAATATATATTGGTTCTTAAAAGTTGGTAATTTCCATTCATCTCCATTGATAACATTCTTGGGAAAAATATATATAAGTTTTTGAAGAGTTGGTAATTTTCATTCATCACCCTTGATAACATTCTTGGGAATAGACTATATATTGGTTTAAAAAAAATGGTTGGTAATTTCCATTGATTGCCCTTGGTAACTATCTTGGGAAAACAAAGATATATATTGTTTCTTAAAAAAAGTTGGTAGGTTCCATTCATCTCCCTTGATAACATTCTTGGGGAAATTATATATAGGTTTTCAAAAGGGTTGGTCATTTCATTCATCGCCCTTGATAACATTCTTGGGAAAATATCATATATATTGTTTTCTAGAAAGGTTGGTAATTTCCATTCATCTCCCTTGATAACTTTCTTGGGACAATTATATATAGGTTTTCAAAAAGGTTGGTAATTTCCGTTCATTGCCCCTGATAAATTTCTTTGGAAATAAAAATATATATTGGTTCTTAAAAAGTTGGTAATTTCAATTCATCTCCGTTGATAACATTCTTGGGAAAATTATATATAGGTTTCTAAAGGGTTGGTAATTTCCATTCATCTCCGTTGATAACATTCTTGGGAAAATTATATATAGATTTTTGAAGGGTTGGTAATTTTCATTCATCGCCCTTGATAACATTCTTGGGGATGGACTATATACTGGTTTCTACAAAAGGTTGATAATTTCCATTCATTGCCCTTGATAACTTTCTTGGGAAATAAAAATATATATTGGTTCTTAAAAAGTTGGTAATTTCCATTCATCTCCGTTGATAACATTTCTTGGGAAAATTATATATAAGTTTTTGATGGGTTGGTATTTTCCATTCATCTCCGTTGATAACACTCTTAGGGTAACATTTTTTGGGAAAATTATATATAAGTTTTTGAAAGGGTTGGTAATTTCCATTCATCTCCGTTGATAACATTCTTAGGGTAACATTCTTGGGAATAGACTATATATTTGTTTCTAAAAAAGGTTGGTAATTTCCATTCATTGCCCCTGATAACTTTCTTTGGAAATAAAAATATATATTGGTTCTTAAAAAGTTGGTAATTTCCATTCATCTCCGTTGATAACATTCTTGAGAAAATTATATATAGGTTTTTAAAGTGTTGGTAATTTCCATTCATCTTCGTTGATAACATTCTTGGGAAAATTATATATAGGTTTTTAAAGGGTTGGTAATTTTCATTCATCGCCCTTGATAACATTCTTGGGAATAGACTACACATTGGTTTCTAAAAAAAAAGGTTGGTAATTTCCATTCATTGCCCTTGATAACTTTCTTGTGAAATAAAAATATATATTCGTTCTTAAAAAGTTGGTAATTTCCATTCATCTCCGTTGATAACATTCTTGGGAAAATTATATATAAGTTTTTGAATGGTTGGTAATTTCCATTCATCTCCGTTGATAACATTCTTAGTGTAACATTCTTGGGAATATACTATATATTAGTTTCTAAAAAAGGTTGGTGCAAAAGTTGTCATTGAACACTCTTGGTAAAAAACAGTATCCTCCTAAAAATTATTCTTTACATTGGTAATTCTCATACAAAACCTATAGAAACAAAGTTAGGAACAAAAGTTACACAAAAAGATAGGATCACAAACTCTATAGATAGAGGAACAAAATTTTATTATAGGAACAAGAGCTCGGAACAAAAAGTTCCATTGACATAGGAACAAAAATGCTTGGAACAAAAGTGAGAAACATAGCTAGAAACCAAAAAAAACTCCATGAAGATATTTAAAAAACGTCTACAGAGAAACAAAGTTCCATCGAGATAGAAACAAAAACCCGGGCAACAAAAGTTAGAAAGAAAAGTTCCACAAACATAGAAACACAAAACGCTAGAGAGAGAGAAGAACAAATTTCCACAGATATTGGAACAAAAACTCGGAACAAAAAAGCTCCGTTGACATAGGAACAAAAATACTTGGAACAAAAAGCTAAACGACGATATGAACCAAAAAAGTCTATAGAGGAACAAAATTTCATGAAGATAGGAATACACACTATGAACAAAAACTCGGCAACAAAGTTAGGAACAAAAGTTACACGAAAAGATAGGAACACAAACTCTATATACAAAGCAACAAAGTTTCATAGACATAGGATCAAACGTTCGGAATAAAATATAAAAACAAAATGCTCGGAATAAAAGTCTTTCTAAGTAAAAGAAACACATAGTGATACATCATGGAACAAAAAAGTACATTAGAGAGAATAAAAGGGTTGGTACATTAGAAATTTCCATTGATAACATTCTTGGGGAAATTATATATAGGTTTTCAAAAGGGTTGGTCATTTCATTCATCGCCCTTGATAACATTCTTGGGAAAAAATCATATATATTGTTTTCTAGAAAGGTTGGTAATTTACATTCATCTCCCTTGATAACTTTCTTTGGAAAATTATATACAGGTTTTCAAAAGGTTGGTAATTTCCATTCATTGCCCCTAATAACTTTCTTTGGAAATAAAAATATATATTGGTTCTTAAAAAGTTGGTTATTTCAATTCATCTCCGTTGATAACATTCTTGGGAAAATTATATATAGGTTTCTAAAGGGTTGGTAATTTCCATTCATCTCCGTTGATAACATTCTTGGGAAAATTATATATAGGTTTTTGAAGGGTTGGTAATTTTCATTCATCGCCCTTGATAACATTCTTGGGGATGGACTATATACTGGTTTCTACAAAAGGTTGGTAATTTCCATTCATTGCCCTTGATAACTTTCTTGGTAAATAAAAATATATATTGGTTCTTAAAAAGTTGGTAATTTCCATTCATCTCCGTTGATAACATTTTTTGGGAAAATTATATATAAGTTTTTGAAAGGGTTGGTAATTTCCATTCATCTCCGTTGATAACATTCTTAGGGTAACATTCTTGGGAATAGACTATATATTGGTTTCTAAAAAAGGTTGGTAATTTCCATTCATTGCCCCTGATAACTTTCTTTGGAAATAAAAATATATATTGGTTCTTAAAAAGTTGGTAATTTCCATTCATCTCCGTTGATAACATTTTTGGGAAAATTATATATAGGTTTTTGAAGGGTTGGTAATTTCCATCCATCTCCGTTGATAACATTCTTGGGAAAATTATATATAGGTTTTTAAAGGGTTGGTAATTTTCGTTCATCACCCTTGATAACATTCTTGGGAATAGACTACACATTGGTTTCTAAAAAAAAAAGGTTGGTAATTTCCATTCATTGCCCTTGATAACTTTCTTGTGAAATAAAAATATATATTCGTTCTTAAAAAGTTGGTAATTTCCATTCATCTCCGTTGATAACATTCTTGGGAAAATTATATATAAGTTTTTGAATGGTTGGTAATTTCCATTCATCTCCGTTGATAACATTCTTAGTGTAACATTCTTGGGAATATACTATATATTAGTTTCTAAAAAAGGTTGGTGCAAAAGTTGTAATTGAACACTCTTGGTAAAAAACAGTATCCTCCTAAAAATTATTCTTTACATTGGTAATTCTCATACAAAACCAGTTGAGAACGTCATCGTTGTCTTCGGGTTGGTAAAATTCTTACATCTAAGTTGATAAAACATTGCTAAAAAAAATAAAATTATTTTTCTACTTTTTATTTATAACCCATTTTGATTCAATAAAAACATCTTATTGTTGTTATTGTGACCTGGCAGGTGCACCGAGGCGTGCGGACTCGGCCTGCGTGTTCACCATCATCAACCAATGCTAGACGGACATCTGATATACATACTTGATGGGTTTTTAGGTTGGTAATTATCATTCATTCCACCTGATATACATACTTGATGGATTTTTAGGTTGGTGATTTCCATTCATCACACTTCATAACATTCTTGATAGGTTTTTAAGTTGCTGATTTCCATTCATCGCACTTGATATCATTCTTGATAGGTTCTTAGTTTGGAAGTTTCCATTCATCACCGTCATAAGAATTATCAAAAAAAATGTTTTTATGTTGCTGATTTCCATTCATCACACTTGATAATATTCTTGATAGGTTTTTAGTATGGTAGTTTTCATTCATCAAAACTTAATAAAAACATTCTTGAAAGGTTTTTCATTCATCGCAATTGATAACATTCTCAAAACAAAATTAGGGGGGTGTTGGTGAATGGAGTGGGGGACGAGGAATGGGAAATACGGCGAAGAGATTGCGCCCCCCTCGCCGTCGCCTGTGATGCGCTAAGGGCGCACCGGAGACCGACCGCGATGGCAGCTCGAGGAGACGGTCGTCGTCGTCAACGTTGGATGCTGGATGTCCGAAGACGAAAGGAAACAGCAAGGACAACCCGTTTCAAAAGAATTTGAAAATGGAAAAAGTCTAGTCCCTGTTGCTTCGCACATGAACTATACTCGGCGGGGGGATTTGTTTGATGAATTTTTGTACCAAAAATTCCATATATTATAAATATATGTAAATTAGCAAAAATTCTTCCCAATGACGGTGTGGGGCCCACGCAATACAAAATATTTCGGAAAGAATATATATACAATATTGGACTCATTTTGTAGAGTTCATTATCCACGTCACAATGGTACAAACATATCACAATTTTGATAAGTTCATTGAGGAAATATAAATATTTGAAAGATGTAGATTCAAATGAGCTAGCTAGCTTGTCAACCTTTGGAGCTCCAATCTATCAGCTGCATTGCATGCTGTAGTTGTTTGCTCACGTGAAACTTGCAAAGAAAAAATGACATCGTGTTGCTCTAGTCTATGACGTGTGGGTCCCACAGTACACAAAACATTTATGAAAAGATCTATATATATGATATTGGTCTCTGTTGGTAGAGTTCATCATGCACATCGCGATGGTGAAAACGAATTAATGTTTCGATTTACTAATTAAAAGATATATTATGGAAAAGTTTTGAGTATACATGCACAAATGAGAAGCAAGATAGCAGCTTATTGCTGATCGGTTGAGTCACGTGAATCGTACGTGCAAAAGAAATAAAGGTGTGGCCCAGGAGGCACCAGACGGGCAGCTCGACGTACACCGGTCGGCCAAAAACCACGCACGAGACGCAACGCATCGTGAGAGGAAAAAAAGGGAATAGTGCCGACCGAGCGAGCGCTCGCGCGTGCGCGGAAAAGCGATTTCGTCTTCCATCGTTGGTTCCAGGTTCCTCATGCTCTGGAACCGGATTGTGGCCAGCCCGGTTCAACGTTCACACACATCGTGTCGTCCTCGCCTCTCAATGTGTGATGGGCGGGGGCGGCGCCGATAGTCGAGGGGAGGAGCAGGAGGTGGAGAGGACAGGGTGGAGGAAGCGGAGAACCTCAGCGGCTCGCTAGCGACGGGCCGACTCCCCAACGTACTGATTCGATCCTTGACCCAAAGTTCCGACGAGGCGCCGTGGCCGCCGTTTCTGTTCATCCCTCTTCTTCTTTTCTCTCTGTATGATATTCCTGCCATAGATGCGAATGTTTGGTCTCCTGGTGGTTCTGCTGGTGTGGGGATTAGGGCATGTCCAGCCGTCCCCCCAGAGCCCCCCAGGGGGCTTTTTTCGCGGCGGAATCGGCGAATAGCGCCGCTTCTTCACCACTCGGCCTCCCCAGAGGCCCAAATAGCGCCGTTTCGGCGCTATTTCGCGCCGCGGCACCCAGGCCAAACCCAGCCCGCTGGGTTCGGCCTGGGGGGGCGAAACTGCGTGGCCGCGCGCGTGGGCCAGCTCAGTCAGCGACGCGACGAGAAAACGCGGGAACAGAACCGCCCCGTGATCGTCTTCTCGGCTGCCGCGCGGTCAAAGGCTGCCGCCGTTTATGGCGTGGCGGCCGCCCAGTGCATGCGCCCCGTCCAAATGCTGACGGCGTAATGGCGTGGCGGGCGGCAGCGAGGGGACGTGCGCGCAGTAAATGCCCGGCTGCTCGCCGCGCTATAAAATCCCCCCCGCCGCGTGCCGCGCCCGCCATTCTTCCACCGGCGCGCTCCCTCTTCTCTTCTTCCTCTCGACGCTCTCCTCCCTTCTTCTCTCCACGCAAATGGCCGGCTACAAGGACGGGGCTGCGGCCAACGGGTTCCCACGCCACAACCTTCGCCGGAGCGAGGCGATGGCGCTCTACCGCGCGGGCTATCCTTGCCCGCCGGACGTGCGCCTCCCTAGCTCCGCCGCGGGGGCGAGCCGCTGGGTGCTCAGCGCCGGCGGGGTGCCCGTGCCTCCCCTCCCAACACAGACCCAGAATTCCGGCGCGCCATTCGCGAGATGCGCGACGGCATGGAGCACCCCGAGAACTTCCCGGAGACGGGCGTGGACGAGTTCTGGTGGGGGCAGCTCACGAGCCGCCGCGACCGGGAGATCGCCTCCAACAACGACAATGGGGCGGTCGACGGGCGCTTCAACGCCAACGGGCGGCGCCGCTGGTGGAGCGCCCCCAACAGGACCATGGAGGTGGTCCTCGACCACATCCACGCCGGCGACCAGCCGCGCCTGGAGATGCCGCCGCGGCAGGCCCAGCCGTGGGTGGCGCGGCGGACTGGCGCCTCCTCGTCGTCCGCGACGTCAAGCTCCTCCGCCGGTTAGTCCGTCTCCACCTCCCCCCCCTTTCTGAACGCCGGCGCGCCTGCCCGCAGGCGCAGCGGCGGCGCGCTCCGCATCGGCGAGCCACGCTTCGAACGCGTGGTTCGCCCGAAGACGGAGGACAGCGGCGACGACGAGGACGAGTGGCCTGACCAGAAGGTCGCGGAGCAGCTGTCCTTGGACACGCTGCAGCCACTCGACGACGACACCGCCGCGACGTGGAGCTCGAGCTCCAGCGCCGCCTGCTGGCAGAAGCCGAGCAGCGCAAGGCGGCGCGCGACCGTGAGGCCGCCGCCAACGCGGCCCGCCTCCGCGTCCCTCCCCGCCGCCGCAGAAGGAGAACGTATACATCGTCCTCGGCCCGGACTCCGACGACGAGGGCGTGATCCAGCAAGCCCTCGAGGCGAGCAGGTGGGAAGGCGGCGGCGACGAGGGACAGGGGCCGAGCACGCGCCCCGGCAAACTACAGCCAGGCTATCGCCGCCAGCCTCGGCCTTAAGTAGTTCTAGTTTAAATTCTAGTTTAAATTTTCAGTTCTAGTTTAAATTCGCGCCGAATATGTACGCACTTTGCCTATTTTCAATAAAAATCGTCTATTTTCGAATTGCGTTTGTTTTGGGCCGAATCATGGGCTCGGGGAGCGACTGGGAAGCTTGCCCCCCAGGTTCCAGAATAGCGCCTTTTAGCGCCGCGGTGGCCCCAAAACGGCGGCGTTTTGGGCCATGGGGGGGCGCAACGGCTGGAGATGCCCTTAGAGGGTGAGCTACGCGTTTCATTTGTTGCGGGTGGACTGGGGCCAGATTTCGTGCGCTTTTCGTCGGTCCTTAATTTCTTTTTTGAATTTCTGCTCTGTTCGATTTCGTGTGCATAAGGCACTGTTTATTGTGGATTTGGGTTGGATTTTGAGGAGAAGGTTCGGTTGGTTTTTCTCCCGGTTTTATCGGTTTGCTATGAGTTTTTAATCCCATACGGACCCACAGGAGGTCTGGTTCCACTATTAAAACGATAATAGAGCAAGGCCTACAAAGTTCAGAAAAGCAAAGAACTCAAAACCCTCGCAGGGGTTAACGGCGGAAGTTTTAATCTACTCAGTTTCACCTTTACAAGGAGGGATGACAACCACTAAGGCAAAACGATCATAACATAGATTGCGAAGAAAGGCTTCAAAGTTTGTAAAACAAAACACATCCCAGGAAGGTGAACGAAGCAAGCCTTCTTCGATGAGCCGGCAGGAACCACGTGAAACTATTCTTCCATGTCTTCCACATCCTCCGCAGACAGAGCTACTCCTTGAATCCTTGTGGCTCCCTCATCCATCGCGACCTTGTCCTCCTAATTTTGTAAACCTACCCAGTAACGGATGAACACACACATGTAACAAACAAGCTCAACAAGGATGAAATAAGTTTCTTCTCCAAGCAAGTTATGTTCCTAGTTTTCTAGATCGCCCAACAAAAGGCAGAGATCCCAATGATATGTAAGTTAGATCCCCCCGGGAAATTTTGCAATCCACCAGAAGTATTGAGTGAAACATGTGGGTCTAGACAGGGCACCAAGAGCAGAACACACAACACTCCACATGTACCCAGCAGCGGGGAAAGATAAAAACAAATGAGAAATAGATTGATCAACAAAGCAAAAATGGCAAGAAAAGTCCCCAACCCACTTCTTCCTTTTCATGTTGTCCTTAGTGGCAATAGAATTGTGCCAAATTAGACACAGCCGGACTTTTATCTTATGAGGAATTTTAGCTTTCCATAGCTGAGTGAAAGACCTATCCACAGAAGATGAGGATAGTTTTTTGTAGACAGACTTCACTGTAAAAATTCCTGATTTGTTGAGTTTCCACCTAGGTTTGTTAGGTCCATCACCAATAGCAACAGACATGAGGGCACTCCTCAAATAGCTGTGGGAATTGCTCACAAAAGGGAGCATTTCCACACAATTGATCTTGCCAAAACCCAGTCTCCCTACCCCATGGACCACCATTATTCTCCCTTGCATGTACATATTTTGATCTTAAGGAGATCTTTCCAAACTGGAGAGTCACTCTGTCTGAGATTTACTCTCCAGATCCCTCTACTGATACCATATTTTTCTCTGACTAGGCTCTGCCAGGTTCCTTCCTCAAACTCCAGTCTCCACCACCGCTTGCATAGCAGACTGATGTTGAACAATTTCAAGTCTTTTATTCCAAGCCCACCTTTGGCTCTAGGCTTGTTAATAATGGGCCATCTTGCCACATAATACTTCTTTTTGGTTGCATTGCCCTGCCAGAAAAACACTACTAATCAGGAACATAGACATGACATAAGTGAGAACAATACTGAGAAAAGACTGAATCAGTATCAGCCTCCCACCGATCGAAGAATCATTACCAACCCAACCATCCAACTTATGTTTTGACTTGTCATTGAGCAACCTCAACTCAGTAACTCTCAGCATTGTCTCACTAACTGCTACTCCTAGGCATTTCATTGGCCACACCCCAAGCTGACAGTTTAACAAGTCAGAATAGAGCATTCCTTTATCCACGTCTTCTAAGACCATAAGAACCTCACTCTTGTTGAAGTTGATCTTTAGGCCAGACATGGCTTCGAACAGATAGAGGATTAACTTCAACTGCCTCACTTGGTCAATATCATCATGGACCATGAGAAGGGTATCATCTGCATACTGAAAATGGCCACCCCTTTTGGGACCAGCTGAGAAGGTAGACCAAAAATATCTCCATTGTCCTGGGCCGTATGTATTAATTTTGAGAGGCCTTCAGCTGCAAGGTTAAATAGGAAAGGAGAGAAAGGATCACCCTGTCTCACCCCTCTATGGCTACCAAAAACCCTCCCTTTGGAGTTATTTATCTTCACACACACAGTGCCATCCTTAACAATCTCTTTAATCAGTCTCTTCCACACACTACTAAAACCTTTGAGAAAAACACAGTGAAGTAAGTAGGCCCAATCCCCCTTGTCATAAACTTTCTCAAAATCAATTTTAAAGACTACCCCTTGTTGTTTTTTCCTCCTGGACTCATGGAGAATTTCATGAAGAGATAACACACCATCCATGATATTCCTACCCTTAATAAAGGCTGTTTGGTAGGAGGAAATAAGTTTCCCCATCACAGGCTCCACTCTGAGGGTGGACACCTTAGTGATTATTTTATATATAACTTGGAGCAAGCAAATAGGCCTGCACTTCTGTATACAATCTGCCTCTTGTGATTTTTGCAGAAGTATAATCATCCCAAAATTAAATATATAAAGGTACAAAACCCCCTGATGCTAGTCATGAAACAATGACATGACCTCCTGTTTGATAATATGCCAGCAGGCCTGAAAGAACTCTATAGGAATCCCATCAGGACCCGGGGCCTTGTTCTTAACCATCATATCAATTGATTTCTTAATGTCAGTTTCAGTGAAAGGTTTGTCCAACTCAATATTGTCTAGAGCAGAAAGCATTTCACTCTCAGGAAAAGTCCCAGCATTGAACCTTATCAAGTTACCTTCACCAGGGCCAAATAGCTTCTTATAGTAATCAGTAGCAAGCACAAGCAGGTCACGGGTCCCCTTAACCTCCAAGTCTCCATCCATCAAGGAGTACATTGTATTCCTCTTCCTGCCATTAGCTATCATGTGAAAGAAAGCATAGTTTAAATCTCTCAGGAGAAGCCATCTCATGCTTGACCTTTCAAACCAGTATTTTTTTCTACTTCATATAGTATCATCAGTTTCTACTATATCACACCTCTCCTATAATGCTGACTTCCAGAAAGCACACCCTCTTCCTCCAACTGCTCTAGGAATTCCAACTAAGTAGTGAGGTCTTTCTTCAATTTAATATTGTCACCTCTGATATTTCCCCATCCTTTCAAACAATTCTTAACCAACTTAATCTTGTCTTGAAACACACCCACACTGTCCAATTTTGAGACATGAGAGGACCAGGCTCTTTCAACTCTAGTCATGAAATCAGGGTGCTCAATCCAAGATTTGGCAAATCTGGAATCTTTGGTAGCAGTAAGATTGAACTCCCCAGTATCCACAATCAAAGTATTATGGTCAGAAAAGAGCCTAGGAATTTTCTTAAGAGAATTGAGGGGAAAGTCTTTTTCCTAGTCTAAACTCATTAAGACTCTATCAGGCTTCTTCAAAGTGGGATACCCATGGTTATTAGACTTCCTCCAACAAGAAACACTTCCCCAAGAATGTTAAAGTCCCCTCCCCCCCATGAGAACAGAACAGGGAAAGACAACTTGGAACAAAGATTGGCAAAAGAAGACAAAAACACATTATTATCCCTATCTTGAGAAGCCCCATAAACCACCACAAGAGTCAACTTCTTCTTGATTTTCTTATCCCACACAGTAGCTTTAACAAATAATCTGTCTGTGGTGGCTTCAATGATATCAAATCTGGTGGTTTTGATACCACATAGTATGCAACTAAACTTGCCAATTGAAGGTGACCAATGCCACAAATATTCATTACAGGGATCAAATCTCCTCCAAACAGAGGGCTTGATCTCTCTCTTCATGGTCTCTTGAATACGAATAAAATCTAAGCCAAATTCTGTTGGAACGCGTAGAGATAAACAAAACTTTTTCCTACGCGGTACTTCCAAGATCTAGCCGAGGTAGAAGGCCACGATGATTACCACTAGACGCGCGGTTGCGGATTATCGATGAAGCGCGTCGGGGCAGTGCAGTCCATGATCCGATCCAGCCGATCCGATCCCGCGAACGTCGAAGTGCTGAACGTACAGCACCTCTGCCGGTATCCACACGTACGAGGAGGAGCTCCGACGGCGGACTGCTAGGTCCGGTGCGACGGCTGGACTGAGTGGGGCTAGGGTTCCCAATGCATGGGAGAGTGGACTAACGTGCCCGCTGGGCAACCTGCGCCCCTTATAGCGAATGGTAGTGGGCTTCACAACACGTGTGGCCCATTCCCTCTGTGAGTCCGACTCACAAAACCAGTCCATTTCCGGTTCGGGTCCAACCCGACCAATACTTGCTCCCGCTCTTAAGTGTGCGACCCTGCAGGCTCATGGCGACTTGGACACGATTAGAGTCCAACTCCCAATCGATCAATCGGTAGCGGCTCCTAGCAGAACGTGCCGACTCCCAAGTACCATTGAGTCATGACGACATACCTTTCAATGTGATATTCATCTTAGTCCCTTTTGCCTCACGATATACCTTGTCGGACTATAGGCGATTTATCGTCATCCCTTAAATAGTTCAACTCTCTTCTCGATCCATTATATGTGATTCATCTGACTAACTCTTAGTCAACCGATACAGTTAACACTTAACTGAGTCGCGCATGGCCATGCTTCTTGAATCATATCACTCGAGAGGGCCCAGAGAATATCTCTCCATTCGGAGGGGCAAAATCCCATCTTGATTATCCACATCACGCAGTTTGCTTCTCATTCGACCCGAACTCTGCCTTTATAGTTGCCTTGTCACAGAACAACGTTTGACAGAACCTAAGTCGGTGATCCACAACTCGGATTGTGCGACAACCTCAGGTCTAAGGATTACATTGATTGAGACATGCAAATGACGACTTGCTCGTTGCATCTCAATGTGGGTCAGTCCGACTTTGCTAAATTTAGCCAAGTCCGTGAACGTTGGAATGGCATCACCATGCCCATGAAAAGTGGAACCGTGTCATCAGCCAACACTCACATTAGTCTAGGGTGTGTGTCCAGCACAACCTAAATGACCAAGGACAATCTAGTATGAACAACATGAATATATAGTTCCACAATCGAATCACATATTCAATGACATATATCAGATGTTCAAAACAAGGACAACTTAATAACTTTATGAATACAGTGTGAATTACATCATACATGATTGCCTCTAGGGCATATTCCCAACAAATTCAGTAATAAGATCTTTTAACCAGAAAGCAAAAGCTTTATTGCACACACCCCTGCTATTAAGATAGAGACCTAACATAATAATCTGTTGTGTTTATTTCTTACCCTGGGCCAGCAACAATACTACTCAAAGGATGGTTTGCCTATACACTAGTCAACAAATTATGTTCGTTAATTCTTGTGGCTGCATTTGGTTTAAGGTTTTCGGGGGACAGGGGGAGTGCGGCCATTTTCAGTGCTCGTGGGGGATGTGTGTGTCGATTAGTCATTTCAACAAGTCCCTCGGATGATCCGGTAGGGTTTCGATTAAGAGAACGTGAAGGTGCTGGTGACAATCGTCGGCTAACAGGGGGCACGATTTACCCAGGTTCGGGGTCCTCGTAGAGGTAAAACCCTTGCTCCTGCTCTTTCGATATGTATTATCAATAGATATGTTACAAGGGGGTGCTCAAGTCAAGAGTATGATCTCGAGCTTAAGGCCGTGGTGGTGAAAAGTAGATTGGATCCCCCCTCGGTGGTTCTCCTAGCCTTTTATAGGTGGCCAGGTCTCAAACCATGTCCCGGTGGGGTTACAAAACTTAGTTTAGGTCGGTATGAGTTTCCTTCTTGACCCGCAAGTCTTGCGGGTGGGCTTTCTGCTGGGCCTTCTAGTAACGTAGGATAGCACCTCTCTTTGGGCCTAGGTGTTGGGCCTCGGACCGGGTAGCATCACCCGACAGGTCCAGGAATCATTCCGACGCCAGTAGCCCCCGAGTGTTTATTCGACTGAGGATAGTCGGGTAAGCACTCAAAGCTCGCTCTCGATTTCTTCGACCGGTCATTCAATCGTATGGTTTTGAGGGTGCATACCCTGTGCGTGATGCACTTTTGTACTCGAGCATCGAGTGGTAAATGTGCCCTGTGTTGGCTGTTTTCGCAGGAGGATGCGGCTCAGTCTCTTGGCTCTCCCGAAAGATCACGGCCAATTAATTGCATCTAGGGAAAAAACGGTACTGGACTACACGAATTCGAGACCTCTGACTCGAACCCGGCGAGGTGATCGTTGCGACTGGTCCGTGGAGGTCTTATCGAGTCGAACTTAACCTAAAAGGGTACCCGGAGCGTCCGCTAGGATTTTTCTTCGTGTTGTTGACACGAAAAGTTTACTAGAGGACGCAGCTTGACTGCGATTCCATGCCCATAGGAGAGATCCTTGGGTCTTACCTTCGTACTCGAAAGAATACGACATCCGGATGTGCCTAGTCGGTCGAACGATCCAGGGCAAGGAAGATGTGTAAGTACATCGTAAGGTATTGATGCAGGAGCCGCATACTCGCGATCTTACCTTGGTCGCACTATAAGTGTTGCTTTCTGCATATCTTCGAGTGAGGTCAAACTTATTTTCCCCAGTTGTGCGAAAGAGATTTCGCGTTTACTTTATACGAAAGAGATTTCGTGTTTAGAATGCCCATACGAAAGCAATTTCGTGTTAGGGGTTCCATGAGAAAGAAATTTCGCGTCTTGGGGTGCTCATACGAAGGAGATTTCGTGTTAGAATGCCCTTACGAAAGTAGTTTCGTGTTTAGGGTGTCCATGCGAAAGAAATTTCGCGTCTTAATACTCATACGAAAGAGATTTCGTGTTTGTGAGGTATTCAATGACGTCGCCGCGCACTTGCTGCACTCTCCTGCTCCCGATGGGACGCGATGAAGTGGGGCAGAGCGCGCGGGGCCCACTTTGGCAGCCTTTTGACCTGAAACGAGCGGTCGTGCCCGGTTAATCACTGGTCGTGCTGTAAATACGCACGATCTTTTCATCAAAGATCGTGCAGGGGTAACCGCTCCTTCCTCTTCGTTTCCACTTCGCATGTGGCGCCTGCGATGGATGCCACGTTTGCAGATCTACGGCTTGGATTGGCCTGGCTCGGGTATAAGTATCGAGAAAGGGTAAGTTTCCCGGCCCTCATTCATCCTCTTCCCCTTCGTGCACACCTTCTTCTTCCTCTCAAATGGCGGGGGCAAAGAAACATGGTGCTGCTGCAGCATCCTCCAAGAACGTGGCGAGCGCCTCTACTGCGGCTCCCGCGAAGAGGACCGGCGACTGGCCCTCGGCGAGCTCCAGGCGGAAAAGCATCATCAATATGCAAGCGGCGGAAATCCTTGTTGCACACCCTATCAGCCGAACAAGGCAAGATCGTCGCCCCTCTACTTGCAAAGGTGGCACGCTTCCACGAGAAGGAGCAGGGGACGCCGCTGAACGGAATTCATCTGGCGGGTGTTTTCCGGCGCCGGAGGATCCAGCCTCTCTAGGAGAGGCCAACTCCCATATTCTTTCGAATGCCGAATTCGACAAGAAGATCACGGCTATCACCAATTTGAAAAAGGGAGAAGGCTACTCGGCATGCCCTCTCGACACATTCGAAGCTTCGAAACCTCCCCCGGCTGAGGTGAGTTTTTTGTTCTTCTCTTTTGCTCTTTGTTTCTTCTAATTCGGGTTTTCATCGGTTGAAGATTTTTTTCTTATTTTTCTCTTTGCTTTTGTAGAGCCTGAGTGTGGCGATGTGTTACCCGCCAGTTTCTGTAGACGATGTCTCAGATCTTTTGGCAAGTAACATTGAAGCTCCTCCCGAAACCAGCGTCGCGGAGGCTGATTCGAGCTCCGAGCGGGACGACGCGGAGGAGGAGGAGGAGGAAGATGGCGAGCAGCTTCGTAAGCGCAAGCGCCGCAAGCAGGATCAGGAGAAGGAAGAGGAGGAGGTCACCTCCAAGGACAACTCCTTGGGCGATGCTTCTGTCGAGGTAGCTGAGCCTCTTCGGGTGGCTCCCCTTAATGTTCTTCCTCCTGCAGTTCGTAAGTCAAAGATCTCCACTGCCCGGAATCCCGACAACCTCGACGATGATGATGAGGATGAGTAAGCGTCGTAGATTCTTCCCCTTGTCGTGGATTTTCTTTCTTCTTTCCTTTGTCTGATTTTATCTTCTGCAGCAGCATCGCGACCATCATCCCGGGCCAGTTCACTTCCTCGATTCCATCTGTGAAGAAGAAGGAGGTCGTCGTGGATCCTGCTCCCGCCGCAGATCTTACTCGAAGATCTCCAAGCCCAGCAAGGGCGACCGAAGCTCCGGAGTATGGTATGCCCACCTTAGCGGGTGGACAACCTGTCGATGCTGGAGTTTCTGCGAGCCGGGAGGTCTCGGGTAGCTCGGCGGATCCTTTGTCCACTCCCAGGGCAAGGTAAACTTTCTTTTCCTTTCCGCCGTCCTTTTTTGTGTGTTTTCCTTTATCGGGTGCACGGCAGTGCTCCCGATGGGAGTAGCCCCGGAGTCTATGGTCAATTGCTTGCAGTTGGCCATGGACTCAAGTCGAAGTTTTTCTTTCTCTTATTTGTATCTTGACCCTGTTTTTCATCGGGTGCACGGCAGTGCTCCCGATGGGAGTAGCCCCCGAGGCTATACTTGAATGTGTATAGTCGTGTATAGGCTCAAGTGATGTCTCTGTGGTTTTTGACTTGGGATTTTTTTCAGCCCTTCTTGACTCCCTCGCTGCTTTCGGGCGCCGAGTTCTTTCGGCTGAAGCAGAGTGTGTTTCTCTTCGAGGGGATCATGACCAGCTTGTCCAGGACAGCTGCTCCCTTCAAGGTAAGTTGGCACACACTTTTTTGCCTTCATCATTTATTCCTGGTTGCAATTGTTGTTCCAATCGCGTCTTTTGTACTGCAGATGAAGTTAACAGCTTGATGGCTGAGAAGGCAGAAGCTTTCTCTCGGGTGAAAACCCTTGATACAGAGCTGGAGTCCACACGCAAGCGCTCAGCCGACAGCCTTGCGGAAGCCCAGGGAGCTTTGAAGCAGCTGGAGGAGGCGAGTGTGAAGCAGGGCAATGATCTTGTCGGCGTCATCTGTCCTCTAGCTCAGAAACTTGCTGGTAAGTTGTGTTTTACCTTCCTTCGATTGTGGCCTGCCTTTCTTCCTTTTCTGATACTTGTTCTGTCTTTGTCTTAGATTCCCTTGGAGTTGGGTTGGATCTGCCCGGACACCAGCGACTCGATGCCTCACCGACTCATGTACTCATCTTCAAGAGCATGCGAATAGGGTCTGCTCCCTTGTCGGTGACGCTACCCGAGTGCTGACGCAGTTCCATGGGCGACTGCTTGTGGATGTGGCAGTTCCTCTTATTATGGGTGGTCTCCTGCAAGTTTTCTTGGGCGATGAAGATCTCATCTATGAGTACTCGTTGGCGCAGACCGAGTGCGGGGCCAAGACAGCTATCCAGTTTGCCCTGGCGCATGGTGTCTCGGGTGACCTGGAGAAGGTGTGCTCGGAGGTTCCACGCGACTCCCAGAGAAAAAAGGTAGCACACCGTCCTTTTGGCGACGATGCTATGGAGCTTGCGAAGATGCTTTCCGGGGTACTCTCCCGCGCTGGGCGTAAAGGGCAGCCTGCTGCGAGTGGAGCTACCTAATTCCGTAGGATAATTCTTGTTTCCGTGTGTCCTCTTATGTAATGAACCTTGGGATGTATTCCCGTACTTTATTTTTCCCAATCAAAATGTTTTCGAAAGTGTCAGCGTTTTATATCTGCGCCTTACTTTGTATTCTCTCGATGGGAGTAGGCCCCGAGCACCCGAGATGTTTGGGTGGTATATTCTCGAGTGGGGTATTGTACTGTCTCTGAATCTTCGTTGTTCATTCCAGGTGGTGGATTCCAGTGGAGGTTCGTCGAGTGGAGCTGCTTTGTTGGTTGATCCGTTTGTTGCCGCTGTCAGTACGTTTGCATCACTCCGTGACCGTGTCGCGGATGGCGATCGTAAGCTGAAGGCTTTGCGAGGCGTGTCTGACGTTGCCAAGTCGAAGCAGAAACATGCGGCGGAGCGTGAACAATTTTTAATGGAGGAACTGACAGCTGTTGCAAAGGGCATGGTCTGTAAGTTTGCGAGCCCCGGGTACTTGTTGATGATTACTGTTTTTGTTTTGACGCGCTTGTTGTCCGTGCAGTTGTTGATCCTGATGGAGTCTGCGAAGGTCATTGGGTGGAAAACCACATTGTTCATGAGTCGGGTAGCTCTAAGCCTCACGCAAGCAACTGCTGGCCTGACCGGAGCCGAGGTTTTATCCTGGCTACCCTGAAGTACCGAGAGAGTCAAGTGCAGATACTCATCGAATCTTGTCAAGAGGCTCTCTCTTCTGTCCATCGGGCATTTTACCCTTTCGGTGTTGTCCCGGATAGGTTGAGTGGCTTGCTGAGGATGTTTCTTCGGGTGCGGGAAGTTCGAGAGTGCGTGCGTCAAAAACTCATCTGTGGAGCTGAGGTGGCGCTTTCCTTTGTTCTCCTGTGGCATCCTGAAGTCAATTTTAACTCTGTGGCGCGAGTCCCTGACACTCGAGGTCCACCGGTGGATTTTGTTCCTCATTATGAGGCTATGCATCCTGCAACAGAGCAAATTGTTCGACTGAATGCCGAGGAGACTGACCGACTGCTTCAAGATGCGGCTGCTCATCGATAAATGTAGTTTTAAGATCTGAATATCTTGTATGTTTTGCTGTAAGGTGTTTAAAGGTGTATACCTTGTGAACTTGTGTGATTTACTCGATCTGTATAAGGTGTTTATAAGGTGTGTACCTTGCTTTACCTTGTATGATTTTTATCGAGTATGAGTGCTCAAAGAAGTTTGGTGACGCTAGTTAGGTGTAGCCCCCGTATGTTGGGGGTGTTTACATGTCGTTTTAGCATGTAAAGAGAAAAGAAAAAAGGCGATAGTCTTTGTAGCTATGTTTGAGAAACCATGTTTTTATCGCTATGGCTGAGAAGCCATGTATTTTCTCGAGCTACAAAGTGGCTGGTATAGCTTTATTTCTTGTGAGTAGAAGATTAAATCCTAGGGGTAGAATTTGCGGAGGTGCGCCACGTTTCACGGGTTGGAGTAGATACCGCCGGTCTTTGGGTTCTTCAAGCGATAGGTGCCTCCTGGGATGACTTCGTGTATGATGAAAGGTCCTTCACATGGTGGCTCTAGCTTGTGTCCCTCCTTTTGCTTGAGTCGTAGTACCAGGTCTCCTACCACGAAGGATCCGTGGCGTATGCGTCGACTATGGTAATTACGCAGGGATTGCTGGTAGACTGCCGATCTTGCGAATGCAATGTCCATGACCTCGTCCAGTGCATTCATGTCGTCTGCGAGTGCCTTGTTTGAGGTTTCTTCGCTGTATGCAACGACTCGTGGGGCACTAAATTTGACGTCTTCGGGTAGTACGGCTTTAGCTCCGTATACCATGAAGAATGGCGTGTAGTTTATCGACCGATTTGGTGTTGTTCGTAGGCTCCATAACACCGATGGTAGTTCTTCGGCCCAGTGCCCTGCTGCTGGGTGTAGCCGAGTAAGTAGCCGCTTCTTTAGGACAGCCGAAACTAATCCGTTGGATCGTTCGACTTGGCCTTTAGTTTGCGAGTGAGCTACCGAGGCGAAGCTAAGAGTTATCCTTTTTTTTCTTGCAGAAGTCCTGGGTTTCTTTGGTTGTGAAGTTTCTCCCATTATCTGTGATGATGTTGTGCGGGATACCGAACATGCACACGATAGAGTCGAGGAATCTCACGGCGCACTCGACGTGCTGTGAAGTGATTGTCATAGCTTCTATCCACTTCGTGAACTTCTCGACTGCTACTAGCAGGTGGGTGTACCCTCCGGGTGTTGACTTGCGCAGCGGTCCCACCATGTCTAGCCCCCATTGAGCAAAGGGCCAGGCGATAGGGATCATGTGGAGTTCTGTGGCCGGTGCGTGTGGCTTGGGCGCAAACTTTTGGCAGGCGTTGCATCTGTCGACGAGATCTTTGGCGTCTCTGGCTGCCGTGAGCCAATAGAATCCTGCCCTAAAAGCTTTGCCCACGATAACTCTCTAGCTTGTGTGGTGACCGCGATCGCCTTGGTGTATGTCACGGAGCAGTTCCTTACCATCCTCGGGTGTGATGCACCTTTGGAGTACTCCTGATATGCTTTGCTTGTATAGCTCTCTGTTGATCACCCGAAACGATTTGCTGCGTCGTACTATCTGGCTGGCCTCGCAAATGTCTGTCGGGAGCTGTTTATTGGACAAGTAGTCGAGGTATTTCTGCGTCCAGACTGGCTCGACCAGAAAAACTTGCCTTGAGATATTATGGATGAGCTCGATGAGGGCAATTTGCGGGCTGGTATCCGTTTCTGCTGCTGCGGGTGTTCCTGCTGGTTTTTTGATCTTGACTGATCGTTTGATTATTCTCTCGAAGTAGATTCCTGGTGGAACAGGGGCGTTTGTTGACCCTATGTTCGCCAGTTTGTCTACTTCCTCATTGCTTGATCGCGCAATGTGCTTTATCTCGCACCCTTTGAAACTTCCTTCGAGCAGGTTGTACATGTCACGATAGGCGACCATGTTATCTGCGACAACGTCGCACTCCTTCATTGTCTGTTGCACGATGAGATTTGAATCCCCGTGTATCATCAATTGAGTGGCTCCGCAGGCGATCGCCATCTTCATGCCTTTTAAGAGAGCCTCGTATTCTGCATCGGTGTTGGAAGCTGGGTCGTCAGGGGGGAAGTCTAGTCGCAAGACGTACTGTAGCTTGTCACCCCTTGGCGATATGAGGATTACTACGACTCAGGCTCCCTTGTTTCTTTTTTATCCGTAGAAGTACATGATCTAGTTGCTCGTGTATTATGGAGGTCCTGGTGTTTGCAGCTCCGTCCACTCGCTCAGAAACTCCACGACAACCGGAGATTTTACAGCGTTGCCCCCTGTGTATATTATATCCCAGGCGCCTAGCTCGATGCTCCATTTTGCGATTCTTCCGGATGCCATAGGATTCTTCATGATAGTACCGAGTGATGCGTCGTTTAGCACCGTAACGGTATGTTTCTGGAAGTATTGTTTTAGCTTGCGGGCTGTAAGCGCCACACCATCCGCGAGCTTCTGGTAGTCGGGGTACCGCTGTTTGCAGGGTGAAAGCACCTCACTAATGTAGTATACTGGTCTCTGAACGCCGTATGCTTTTCCGTCCTCAGGCCGCTCGACAACAATTACCGTGCTGATGACTTGGTTTGTTGTGGCTAGGTCAAGGTAGAGGGTTCTCTTTCCTGTGGCGTTGCCAGTATGCGTCTGCTCTGCAGCACTCTTTTCAGGTCGATGAACGGCTTTTTTGATTCTCGTGTCCACTCAAATTTATATGTTTTCTTTAGCAACTTATAGAAAGGGAGCGCTTGCTCGCCTAATCTTGCGATAAACCTGCTTAAAGTGGCCAGTCGACCTGCGAGCTGTTGTACGCCGCGGAGGTTGGTCGGTTCTTTCATCGTCAGGATCGCCTGAATTTTCTCTGGATTGGCTTTGATTCCCCGGGCGGACACTAGGTATCCGAGAAGACGCATTTTGTCGGGTTAAGCTTGATCTCGTACGCGTTGAGGGCGTCAAATGTCTCCCTGATATCCTCGAGGAGTGTGTCCTCCACTCGAGTTTTTATGACGATGTCGTCAACGTACACATGTACGTTCTTGCCAATGAACTTGGCGAGGCATTTTTGCATGCAGCGCTGATATGTTGCGCCTGCGTTTTTTAGCCCGAAGGGCATCGTCGTGTAGCAGTATACACCGTGTGGTGTGATAAATGTTGTCTTCTCCTCATCGTCCTGTTTCATCCTGATCTGATTGTAGCCCCAGTAGGCGTCCAGGAAGGAGAGTCGTTGGCAGCCTGCAGTGGAGTCCACGATCTAGTCGATCCGTGGTAATGGGAAGTTATCCTTGTGGCCGTGTTTGTTCAACGACCTGTAGTCGATGCACACACGAAGGATGTCCGTGTTTTTTTTTGGGACCAGCACTGGTTTTGCTAACCAGGTGGATATTTTGATTTCCCTGATGAACTTGGCGGCTAGTAGTCTATTCACCTCTTCTCCGAGTGCTTTCTGTTTTGGCTCGAAAAATCGTCGGGTGGTTTGTTTGACTGGCTTGGCGTCTTTGAATACTTCAAGTGAGTGCTCGGCAAACTCTCTGGGTATCCCTGGCATATCTGAAGGCTGGCAGGCGAAAATCTTCAAGTACTCACGGAGGAGTTCGACGAGCGCGCCTTCCTATGCGGACGATGGGGTGGTGGACACGATCGCCGTCTTCGCGGATTCCGTCAGGTGCACTTGATGCTTTCGAGTGTCACTGCTTGGGCTAAACTCGAGCTCTGGGGCGTTCTTTTTGGTGAGCGGCATCAATTAGTTATCCGTGGTTTTTTCCAGCTCTTCCAGTTCCTCTTGCATCCTGAAGGATTTCCCGACTCATTGATCTCAGTGTCGCATTTGTCTGACTTTTGGAAGTCGCCATTGATGGTTATTGTTCCATACTCTCCTGGCAGTTTGAGCTTGAGGTAGGCGTAATGGAGTATTGCCATAAATATCGCGAATGCAATTCGACCGAGTATGGCGTGGTACTGTGATGGCCAGTCGACTACCTCGAAGTCGAGGAATTCTCTCTTGTAGTTTCTCGGGTTTCCGAGCACCACCTCCAGGTTGATTGTCCCGAGTGGTCGGACTGCTTTCGCTGGTACTATTTCGTGGAAGGATGTTTCTGATTCTGCGTGTCCGTCCAGGTTCTTGTTCGTCTTGCGGAGTGTGTCCGCGTATATGATGTTGATTCCGCTGCCACCGTCCATGAACACCCGGGCTAGGTCGTAGTTGCCTATTTGCACCAGGATGATGAGCGCTGCGTGTCCAGGTCGATACACCCGTGGAGGGTGGTCTTCTTTGGAGAAGGTTATTGGCTGCTCTGACATCTTCAGGTATTCAGTTGCGGATGGTGGGGCCTGTACTGCCATGTTAACTTGGCGCGTGTTGGTCTTTTGAACTCTTCGGGACGGGCAGATCTTCTGTATCATGCCTAGGAGCCCCTTGGGTTCGGGTACCCATTGGCTCCTTGGTTTGCGGCGGGTGGCGATGGTAGGTCGGCTAATGCCAAGTTCTGGTGTCCTAGTGGAGGTAGAGGCTGCGGCGGTTGGTATCCCCCTGGGAGTTGCGGGTATACCTGGTTAACTGTGGCTCTGTTTTTCTTCGTGTAAGCCTCGTGGATGTCCTAGAACTTTCGGCAGTCCTTGAGGAGATGAGTTGTCTTGGTCTTTCCTGTGCGCTTTTCTATGAATAGATGTAGCATGCAGTAACCGTCAAGGTCTTCCTCGGGAGTTTTATCATCTGGCTTTGGCTTCCAGTTGTGATTTCCACGAGGCCCGCTGTCACGATTTCTTGTGAACTCTGCCGCCACCAGTTCATATCGATCGTCATGGTCGTAGTGCTTCCTTTTCTTCTTTGACCGTTGCGATCCTCCTCTGGCGCGGGTGAAGATGCTTTCTCGTTTCCCAGGGATTCTTCGCCGTTGGCCCATCTGTCGGCTATTGCCATTAATTCTCCGATAGTTTTGGGCGCAGCCCGCCCCAGCTCCTCCCGGAAGGCAGGACGTCAAGCTCCCTTGGTGAAAGCTTCGACTGCCACTTCCTCTGACATGTTTCTTGCCGTATTTTTGATCGTGGTCCACCGCTGAATATACTCGCGGGTAGACTCGCGGCTCTTATGCTTGCAAGACCGCAGCTCCTCAATAGATGCGGGTCTTTTATATGTCGCCTGGAAGTTCTTCCGGAAGTCGTAGGTTAGATTGTCCCATGATCTGTAGTGTGCGCGTGGTCTTCCTTTGAGCCAGCTGCGCGTAGCGCATACAAGGTGTAGGTTTAGGTACTGCATGGCCGTTGTCTTGTTCCCACATTGGCATTTTACTGCCGTGAGGTAATCTGATAGCCAAGACTTGGGGTCTTGCGAACCGTCGTATTTCGGGACTTCCGTGGTAAGCTTGAATCTCTTGGGCATCGGTGCCTCGCGGATGTCGCGGTGAAGCACAATGCACAGCATGCTTCCTTGTCGGAGGAGGTGGATAGCGACCGTGCGCGGTTCCTGATTGCTCGAACCCTGTTGACCTTGCTTTGCGTGATGTATCCGTGCGCGTCGTATTCAGGCCGGTCGCGATTATCCTCCTTCCGCGGCTCTCTGCTGCGGTGTCGCGATCGGCTTCTGTGGTGCCGTGGGTGCGGTCACGATCTCGCGGGCTATCGTCGTCGCTACACGGGCTGTCGCCGCGGCGCCGGGCTTCTTTCCCTTGGGCACGACGAGGCGAATCTCTGTCTCCCCTTCTAGGCGACGTGCTCCCGCGTCTGCGAGGTGTTTCCTTGTCTACCCAAGGGGTTTTTTCAGCTTCCGGCGTTGTCGCGTGCCTGCGGCTCTGAGCGGCGATTCTTGCGGCTGCCATGTCTAGCCCCCTCTGGACTTGTCGATGATGTTCCGCGCGGGGATCGTTTTCAGGCGGCTGGTTCGCCTGTAAATATGTGGCGGCTGCCAAGAGTGCCGCGGCGGGGGTCGTCGGGTGTACGTTTCCCTCGTCGTCGACATGCATAAGGGATGTCTCGAGTGTTTTGGTGATTCCGCTGAGGGATTCGCCATCCATGCCAGCGGTCTTCGAGACGTATCTCTTTTTCGGGGGATTGTTTCCTACCGAGTGAGTCCTGGAGAGCGCCGCTCGTCGAGCACTTGAGGCGTACGCCACT
Organism: Alopecurus myosuroides; assembly: GCA_028641055.1. Taxonomy (NCBI): domain Eukaryota; kingdom Viridiplantae; phylum Streptophyta; class Magnoliopsida; order Poales; family Poaceae; genus Alopecurus; species Alopecurus myosuroides. Next base: position 216,958,137 of record CM054063.1, on the reverse strand, counting down.
ACCTTTCGTGCATCCAGATTCTTGCGGGCTTAATTGATCAGTCAACCTGCTCGCACTAGGTGGTAATGGTATGTAGTTAGATCGTCTCGGGAGGCTCCATTTTCAACCGGCTGGCCCGAGTGTACCGCCGCCTTTGCTTTGAGCCAAGCGGCTCGTGTCACTTTTATGCACTCTCGCTCCTGTCGACTTGCGTCTGTTTCTTCGGGTGGTTCAGTTGATCCTGCCATGCAGACCTGGGCCAGATATGGCTCATGAGTCCTAGGCGTGGGTCGACAACTTTCACCGAATCTGGAAGGTTCCCCAATCGTGATGGTGTGGAAGTCGCGGGTGTTGCGATGGATGGAGCTACCGCTGGGCGCTAGGTCGCGACCAGCGTCATCAGATGGCGAGTCGAGGAACGTCGGGTTCGAGATAGACTCGGAGTCCGATTCGCCGAGATCGATTTGCTCAGGGAAGCGCAGGATTCCCGCCTTGTTGGCGTGGAAGTGGAAGCTCCCGAACGTCAAGCTGATGCTCTTTTCCGATCCGCTGAACGTCGGGCGCGATTCCGGCGAGTCGGGCGCGCAGATGAGCGACCCGAAGCGGATCGGCCCTGCTGGAGTCGATGATCCGGGGCTCCAACTGAAGGTTGGTGATGACGAGGCCGAAAATGCCGTAGATCCAGCGCCTGCCGTTCCCACAGACGGTGCCAATTTTCGATTAGTCATCTCAACCAGTCCCTCGGATGATCCGGTAGGGTTTCGATTAAGAGAACGTAAAGGCGCTGGTGACAATCGTCGGCTAACAGGGGGCACGATTTACCCAGGTTCGGGGCCCTTGTAGAGGTAAAACTCTTACTCCAGCTTTTTCGATCTGTATTTTCAATAGATCGGTTACAAGGGGGTTCTCAAGTCGAGAGTACGATCTCAAGCTTAAGGCTGTGGCGGTGAAAAGTAGATTGGATCCCCCTCGGTGGTTCTCCTAGCCTTTTATAGGTGGCCAGGTCTCAAACCGTGTCCGGGGGGGGGGGGGTTACAAAACCTAGTTTAGGTCGTCATGAGTTTCCTTCTTGACCCGCAAGTCTTGCGGGTGGGCTTTTTGCTAGGCCTTCTAGTAATGTAGGATAGCACCTCTCTTTGGGCCTAGGTCTTGGGCCTCGGACCGGGTAGGATCACCCGACAGGTCCAGAAATCATCCCCACGTCAGTGTAGCTGGCCTCTGTTTTTTGGGGAGGGCGTGTTTATCTTTGTTTTGTTGTTGCTCTTATGTGAGATGAATCAAATGCATAGTACAACTCACGAAGTTCAACTGAAAACTTGTACCATAGATTGGCATATTTATATTTGGTCCGCAATGGACTTCAAATGCCTGGCCGCCAAGAAATATATTTCGCAGGCATGCGCCTCACAACAGCATCAACCTTAAACTTTGTAGTGCTTTTTTATCAAACATTAGAGCATGTCTAACAGACCCCCTAAATGTCCCAAACCCGTATAATAACCGCCGATATACGGGTTTGGGCTCTACCCGGCCATCTAGCAGACCCCGTAAATGGACCAACCCGGACGATTTTTTACAAGTTTGGGTAGGGGGCGGCCCGTCGACCCCTACATGTGCGGGTCGGGAGGAGATGTAGAGGGCCAACCCTCTACCTCGTGCGAGCTAGGGCGCGCTGAAGATTCAGGTTCGAATCCACTTTCGTTCGCCCCGCCGCCAGCCGCCGCCAGCCGCCGCCGCGTAGATCCGGCCGCCTCCGACGCACCGCACCCCCGCCGGACACCGCCGCACCCCCGCCGGACACCGCCGCACCCCCCGCCGGGCCCCCAGCGGTCCTCGGCGCCCCTCGACTCGCTGCGCCGTGTGCATCTCCGCCGCCTCCCCACGGTGAGTACTCGCCGGCCGTGTTTCCTCTTCGATTTCGCTGTTCCGCGGGGGCCTGATCTCTGCTTCGCGATTCCGTAGATGTCTGCGGACGCGACCATGGAGGATGTGGAGCATTCCGATGATTCCTTGAGCTGGTCTTCGGGGGATTTGGACCTCGACGAGCTGATGAGCGACGACGACATGGAGATGATGCAGTACATCTTCCGCATCAAGGACCTCGAGGACCGCGCGAAGCTGCTAGATCAGAGGAAGGGTTCCACGAAGGGCCGCATATGCATCCCGCGGAACCGCGCGCTCGGCCACGAACAGCTGTGGCAAGATTATTTTGCCGAGGTACCTACCTATCCCCCCCGTCTCTTCCGTAGAAGATACCGCATGCGTAGGAGTTTGTTCACCAAAATCGTGAAAGATTGTGAAGCAAACTCCGATTATTTTAAGCAACGGAGAAATGCCGCCCAAGTCATGGGATTTAGCCCATATCAGAAAATATCAGCTGCCATGAGGGTGATTGCATATGGTATCCCTGCGGATTATACTGACGAGTACCTTCGCATTGGGGTACAAACAACCATAGATTGTGTGCGTATGTTTGCCAAGATGGTGATCAAGTTGTATGGTGAGACGTATCTCCGAGCTCCAAATGAGGATGATACAAAGAGGCTCATGGAGATGAATGAAAAGAGAGGGTGGCCTGGGATGCTTGGTAGTCTAGATTGCATGCATTGGACATGGAAAAATTGTCCAAAAGCATGGCATGGAATGTATTGTGGAAAAAGCAGTGATGCTACCATTGTGCTTGAAGCTGTGGCATCCCAAGATTTGTGGATTTGGCATGCATACTTTGGACTACCGGGGACACTCAATGACATTAATGTCTTGAATAGATCCCCTTTATTTAAAAGAATAATTAGGGGTGATGCACCACCTTGCAACTACAAAGTTATGAACAATGAGTACACCATGGGGTACTATCTCACAGATGGTATTTACCCAGACTATGCAACTCTTGTGAAGGCAATTAAAGAGAGAAAGGATAGGCCTTTGACAAGAAAAGAAGCAAAGTTCACAAGAGAACAAGAGGCTGCTCGCAAAGATATTGAGAGAGCTTTTGGTGTTTTGCAAGCAAGGTTTGCCATTGTTCGGGGTCCTGCACGGTTTTGGGACAAGGAGACTCTTGTCGACATCATGACATGTTGTGTGATTCTTCACAACATGATCATCGAAGATGAGAGGGGGTTAAGATTGCCATGTTTCTATGATAATGTTGGCACCCGAGTTGTGCCCGAGAGAAACCCTGATCGGCTTGAAGCTTTTCTTGCAGGGCATCGCGGCATTGAATGTGCTGAGACTCATCACCAGCTCACCCAAGATCTGATCGATCACCACTGGCAGTTGCATGGCCAATGATTCATTTTCCTTCTTCTATGTGTGAAACATTGATTAGCAGTTCGGAAAACATTTTATTTGTGTGAAACATTGATTGTAATAATTAAGATTTTTATTGTGTGCCTTGAACATTTTATTTGTGTGAAAACATTGATTGTAATAATTAAGATTATTATTGTGTGGTTTGATAATTTTATGCAATGTGATGAGATGTTGCGTTGATATGCAAAATGTCCAAAACCCTGTTTTGTGAGGGGCCAAAAGCTCGTGCGAGCTAGCAGACCCCCTACTCCCACCCCGTAAAACAGAATATTCTGTTTTACGGGGTGGGGGTAGGGGGTCTGCTAGCTCGCCCGAGTTTTTGGCCGGCGAAATGCGTATACAGGGCCCTCTACACGCGTTTTAGGGGGCGAAAACATAAGGGGTCTGTTAGACATGCTCTTATATAAAGCACATTTCTTCTAAACGTAATCTCTGAGGTTCATACCCAACAAGCTTCAAACACTCACTGTGTGCAACCGCAGGTATGCTCTAAAGTTAAGAAAGTTTGTTTTCTCGTCATACATTTGCATAATTTTGTGCAACTATGTTGAACTGCCGAGCTTTGTTAATTCAAAGTTGGGCCTTGTGCCTTTTATCTAAAAAACTGGGAGTACTATCGCAAGGTATAGGATGCATATTTTTCTAGGAAAATTTTGTGATTTAACTTCCTTATTTTCCATCGATCATGCCATCTTGTGGATTGTGCATAGATATAGAGAACCAACACTGTTTGTTCTTGTGCTATTATGGTCTGCTCATTTTGCCATGTTCTCATATTTAACATTATTGGGATTGTGCATATATATATATATATATATGAGAGAGAGATTATCAAATTTAAGATAAACTTGTTCTGATATTTTTCCTAAAAGTGCAAGACACGAGCTTATTTGATGTAGGATTACCAAGTGTAGAACCATTTCTACTTAGGTGGCGCTTTTTGCACAGTACGATCTACCAAGATGGGAGGTCGGAGGAAACCGGTGCCCTCACTGTTTCCTAATGTCGAAAGGAAACACTGGGGTTGCATTGTCTTGGTAAGCATTCCATATCAGGCCCAATGGATACAGGACCGGTGGATAGTCTTGGAGAAGCGTCCGGCGCACGATGGAGTTTGTGTCCAGATTGTGCACGGCCGCCACTTCCTGGACATTGATGGATAGGTTTCGTGGACAACCTTAAGCTCCAAGTTGATGTGACTGTGACCCTGTGGATGTACCTCCACAAAGCGACGGCTAGGGTTCTCCGCGGGGACGCGTGGAGTGCAGATGATTGAGGTAGCGATTGGCAATGGAAAATCCATAAAGGAAATCTATCGATATTAAATTTCTAAAAAGCTTGGTGTTGTGAGCGTCCCAGATCTTCCACATGATAGTGAGAGTGATGGATGGGAAGATATCAAATGTGAGGCGGCGGGGATCGTTGAAGTCCGAATACGAGCGAAGTTCGGGGTCAATGGTGTGATGCCAATTCTGTCCCAGATAGATCTTGCATGCACACGGGTGAAGAACAGGTGGTCGCGGTCCTCCAATTTTTTTTTTTAACAGGGGACGGTCCCGAAGGACCTAGGGCTTCATTGATAGCAAGCGGTGGAAGTACAACTTACAAAAAGGCCTCCGAAAGAAATAAAAATACAACCGAGCCCTTAACATTTTGCACTGTGGACCTCGAAAGGAGAAAGAAAACGCGATCCGGTCCTGCTCCTCTTCCACCGCGACGAATCCATGGCTGCGCGCAGCCAACCTCGACGCCGCCGGGGACGAAACCACTTGGGACGGCGAGGCGGGAGCAAAGCTGCAACGTAGCTGCAGGGCCTCCATTCGGCATATCAGCCAGGAGGTAGAGAGAGTCCACCATCGCCGGAATCTTGAAGTATCCAGCGCATGGGGTGGGAGTGGTCGCCCAACGACCATGAAAGACGACGACGACCTCCTCGTCGCCGTGAGAGCACTCCCTGGCGAAGCATCGCCGCACCCCTGGTGCAGACGCCACGAGCGCACAACCAGGGCCAGGATCCCGTCTCCAATCTCACCTCCATGGCAAGAATCGAAGGGGAAAGTTGACCTCCAGAAGAAGCTCGCAGATCTGCTAAAGGCGAGCTTATTTAAGCTGCCACCTCCACATCCCCCAATCACCGCCGCCATCCACCATGGACCGCAACCAGCCAAGGGGAGCAGAGCATCTCCGGCGCCGCTCGAAGGCGCACGAAGCAAGCAGCAGCGGGGCATAGCGCCATACGCCACATAGGGCCAACTCGAAAGCAAAGCAAAACCTACTGCTACATCTCTATACACAAGGGACCGGCATCCCAGCCCGTCTCGACGCCTACCAGCAAGAACGCCGGCGGCGGGAGAGGCCGGAAACGGGGGCGGACGGCTGACTCTCAAAACAGAGGGGGAGAAGCTTAAGCCTCGCGGTCCTCCAATGGATGGTGCATCTAGGGTAAGGGGAATCATCGAGGATGTGTTTATTGAGGAGGTTTGACCTTGTGTTTAACCTGTCAAAGTGAAGCAACCGGCCAAAGATCTTGATTTTCTAGGGAGTGAATAAGTTCCATACAACAAAAAGTTCCTCATCTTGCGATTTGGTGTAGAGATCAGCATAGCCACCACACCTACCTACCACAACATTTCCATAGCCGTTTCAAAAATATATTGCCATAAATGTAGCGTTCCCACATTTTAAATGAATGCAAGAACATCTGTATTACTGTGCTAGTCCTTAAATCAATTGCTAGCACCACAGTACAAGATAAAATATCATGCAATTGCGTTAAAATGTATTACATCGTTGGATCTAGTCTTCACAGAATAACAATATTACAACTTTCCTAGTCTCACAAGACTAGCATGGAACATAGAATTAGAGCGGAAAACATAGTACAACAATGAGCGTCGTCTTATTCATGTGCCACAGGCAAACATGTTGCGGTAGACTCAAGATCCTAAAAGAAATCCTCGCTCGTCGTCAGATCCGTCTGTAATATGGAATATGCAGCCACAAGGGGCCAATACAATTTATTGTACTGGAAAATGACACTACGGTGGATATAAGTGGCAATACTATAACAATATGAATATATTGCTGATTAGAGTTTTGGCTAAGTTTGCGTAAAGCAAGTTTTCTCCTATCTCTTTTCATAAAACACTTTCATATTTAATAGGTACCACTGATAGAAATCAGTGAATCAGAACTAAATTAAGGAGTACCACTGGTAGAAATCAGGGGAAAATCCTACCTATGTTCACCCATCAAAATTTTATTATGAAGTTGGCATGATGAGATTCTTTTGTCATTTCCTTATCCAGTTGCTTATACACTGGTAGAAAAATGGCCTTCGGTATGCCAGCATCAGTCCCCAAGCGTCGCGCCCCGTGACTAATGAGTCTTTATTCCCGGGTCGCCAGGAGACCCGCGACAGACCAATCAGACGTCGCGGTTTGGGAAACGCGTTGCCGCGCGTGGAGGGAATTAATTCCGGTTGACCTCGCCGCCCGGGACTATTGGTCCTTTATTCCCCGTTCCCGTGGCCAACCGGGACCATTGGCTCTTTATTCCCCGTGCCCGTGGCCAACCGGGACTAAACATCGGCTTCTCGCCTTCCCGCGGCGGTTTTTATTTCGCGAAGAGGCAGAGGGCGCCATTTCCACTGCTCGCTCTCTTCTTCCTCTGTTCTTCCTCGTTCTTCCTCTGTTCTTCCTCTCTCGCCATTTCAAGCACACGCACGCAAAATGGCTGAATGGACGGAATACGATGGGAAGACACCATGCGGCAAGGATTTGGACGTGCTCTTCAGCAACAGTTGCGCGCGGCTGCCTGAAGCTCTAGGTCGTTTGGCCGATCTGTATTGGGCAGCTCCCGAAGAACACCGGTTCTTTGGGCTCGATCTGGAGTACACGGCGAATCAGCAGGATGTTGCCGTCATCCAGATTTCGTTCAAGGAGACGGTGTTGGTCTTCCAATGGTCAAGGTACGTAGAAGCTAGCACACGTCCACGTACAAATCTTGCATGCATGCATTTCGGGTTTTTTGGTTGCATGTGAAGATCATATGTGCTGCAACTAATCTAACACATAGCCTATTTTTGTTGTTACAGTAGCTCAAGGCATTGCCCGGACCTTGTTGATTTTCTTGTCTACAATGGGTTCGACTTTTGCAGCGTTGACATCACGCAAGACCGCGTGAAGTTGGCGCGCATCGGTGTTGTGATACCTGAAGATCACTATATTGATCTTCAGAATCTTATCCAGTTCACCGGGCCAAAGACCGGGATGGCTGTCATGGCAAGCTACTTAATCGACCCCTGCTATCACCGGATGAAGACTGATTTCCCCCGGCAGAATCACAACTATTGGGAGGAGACCCCATTGCGCATGACGAACCTCAAGTATGCGGCCGTAGATGCATATGTTGCGTACGAGTTGTTCCGCATCTACTCGGCGGGGCCATAGATGATGTATGCGTTCGATATTGCGCATGTAATGGTTATCTATAATTAGTAGTATATATATATGTAATGGATAACTTTTGTGATCGACTCTATATATATATGTTAATTATGAAATGTGATCGACTCTATGTTTGTGTTATGTGTGATCGACTCTATGCATGTAATTAATATTGTTTGTATTATTGTTCTTTATTTTTTATATATTTTTTCATTTTAAGATTTTAAAATGAATTAGTATTATTTTTCTTCATTTTTTGATATATTATTTGTATTTTTAAGATTTTAAAATGAATTTGTATTATTGTTCTTAATTTTTGATATACTATTTGTATTTTAAGATTTTAAAATTAATTAGTATTATTGTTCTTCATTTTTGATATATTATTTGTAATTTTAAGATTTTAAAATGAATTAGTTCTATTTTTCTCAATTTTTGGATATATTATTTGTATTTTTAGAAATAATACAAATTAAAAGTTAATGTTTATTTATTTATTCAAAATTATTAATTACATCATTACTTTTGTTTATTAAAAGATTTATTTGCAATTCAAACAATTAAGAAATGTGGCTTCGACTAACATGTTAATAAGATTGATATGATACTACTATCACATACATGCGTGAGAAACACTTGGATTCGGGACGGGATGGAACTCGGAAGTTAAGCGTGCTAGTGCTAGAGTAGTGGGAGGATGGGTGACCGAGCGGGAAGTATGACCATGAGTAAGTAATTTGACTAGGGATAATCTTAGTTAGACACTAAGCAAAGCAAATAATACAAATTGTGAAAAAAAGAAGGGAGTGAAAAAAAAGGGAGAGGGAGTGAAAAAAAAGGGAGTGAAAAAAGGTGAGAAAAATAATTAGAAACCAAATGAATTAAAAAAATTACGAAATAAATCTAGTCCCGGTTCATGTGGCCAACCGGGACTAAATGTCCTCCGACCCCAGGCTCCGCCACCCGCCCACGTGGACGGGCCTTTAGTTCCGGTCCGTAAGTAGCGGGACTATAGGGGGGGGCCTTTAGTCGCGCGTAGCTAGTCCCGGTTGCCTGGACGGGATTAATGGGCCTGGCGAACCGGGACTGTAGGCCTTTTTTCTACCGGTGATAGTTGTCTGTAACCGGGGGCATTGCTAGGATCTTAATTTGTTGACTCTGCAGTGTGTGTGCACTTTCACCTTTAGACTCAATCATCCCAAACATCCTATAAACTCAGAATGTGTTAAGGAAAGAAAAAAATTGAAACACGGTCTTTCAAAGAAATGTCATCACCATATGGCTTGACCCGTTCCAAACCTATCACCCCTACATGTGCTTGGCAAGCGCTGGTGGGTTCATTCGACTTAGTTGATCAAGACATAGCACATATGACTAAATGATGCACTAAAAGCAATCAAAACTTGGAAGGACATTGTAATCTCTTAGTTCCTGGGTGGCATACCACAAGTGTACACCCTGGGTGAAAGAAACCATAAAGATGGCCGCAAGAAGACACTCAACTTTTACCACCATTCAACATCCAATCCACCCAGGTAGTTCGTTAAGCTTAATACTTTGATTTTTTCCTGAGCATCTAGTAAAACACTTTCAATAGCATTTCTAAGCATATTAAGCTCAACTGTATCTTCACTAACTTGGATGGAGAGTGTCTACACACTGCTAGGATAATATCATAGCATAATACTTAGTAAAACTTCCTATCATGCATTCTACTCAAATACATCTAATGCATAGTAAAATATGAGTTGGTTTATGTGTGTCACTTGCCTTATTGAAGTTGGTGTAGAAGTACATTTTTTTTACAAATAGAACGTTTCTCTTTGCACAATCTATTCAAATCAATAAAATAACAATAAACAAAACTTTCACAAACAGACAAAGAAACCAAAGCATAATTATCAACAAAGTAGAAAAAGGGTTTCAACCTAGTTGGTGTAAGTCAAGGGTAAGGCTTAACACCATAATTTACTTTACCAAAGGAATTGTTGTGGTTGGGTTAGAGTATAACATTAGCTATAGGTTGGACAAGGCTTGGGTTTGAAGGATTCAAACTCAATTGGTCATATTTATCGAGGAAGTTCCAAGAGTTCCCTTGGATAGGTTAGGTATATTCACATCACTCAATATACAAAAGGAGTGGATGAAACATCAAGGTTTGAGGTTGAACACTTAGTTTCATTCACAAAAGAAATTAAAGTGTTTGGGTTATGTTCTCATCTTGGTTAGGGTTGGTCTAGACTCATCACAGAATTCTAAGGAATTATTGTGACAAGATTTTGGGTTTGCCCTTTGGGTCAATGGTTGGTACAATTCAAATTTGAAGAGCTCAAACTTGAATAGACGGTAGGGCTTTTTCCAAGGGTTCCAATGGGTTTGGCCTAAGGTTTAGAAGAAATTCATGTTTACATGATCCACTAAGAGTTTTTGGTTACTAGGGGTTCTAACAAGTTCTAACTATGACTTGTACATCTTGTGAATGGTCTTGAGTTAAGGTCTTCCATCTTCTTCACATCTTCCAAGGGGTTGAGAGTTTTGATGAGAGTAGTGGTCCTTCAGCTCCTGATGATGTTGTCCACAAGTGCTACTTGATGATGTTGAGGCCCCTCTCCATGGAGTAACTTGATCTTGATCTCTTAAGTCTTGGTTTAGTTTTCATCCCCACATTCTACTGAAATAATTGACTAACATATTTTGGTTGTTGGTCTTGATCAAAGTGATCACACCCCAAATTATCCCAGTCAGGGTTTTAGCAAACACTATTCAAAATAAAGTGGTTGGCTACTATGAAAGGTTTATGGCCAAGCTTTTATGGAATTAGTTCTACTGGTCACCAATGGCTTGGGTAAACACTTCTCTAGTCTAAGGTTACTAATTGGAACATAATTGCTAAATAAATCATAGCTAAAATATTTCTAAAATTTAAACTAAGTGGGAAATACTCTAATGGCAATTTAAATTCTAAATCCAAATTAAATTGGTTCAAAAAATATTTTGGAACAGATAACACGAAATTTCACAACTTAAGTTTCCAAAACTATTTTATTTGCAATTTTTTGATTTGTAAAATTTGAACTATGCCAAAATTCATCCAAATGGCTCATTTGAATTTGGACAAATGAAATAGTCAAATTTGAATTTAAATAGTACAAAAATATTTTACTGGGCAATGACTTTCCAAAAAGTCTAAGTTTGCTAAAATTGGGCTTCTTGACCAAAAGTTATAAAAGTTCTAAGATGTAGGGTCTTTTTTGCAAAATTGCCTAATTGTTTTTATTCCGAAATAAATCGAGAAAAGACCGGAACACGATGCGTGCTCTGATTTGCTGAGGACGGCTGACTGGGCGCTGATGCGGCTCTGACTAGGAAGCTGACGTGGCGTTGCCCTATTGGTTGTACCAATTCCCGAGTCAGATCTGATGTGAACCGTGTGATTCAGATCGGGCAGCCAGGAGCACGGACAGTGGTGCTCGCTGGAGACGGGAGCGATGGAAACCGTGGCGGCAGGGTAGTCGTGGACGACGGTGAAGCTTTGGTGCTCCTCCATCCTTGGCGATGACGGCTGCAGGTGCGACTCCTCACGGCAATTCTCCTCGTGCTTGCGGATCCTCTCTTCCCCGCTTCTGTCGCTGGTGGCTAGAGCATCCGCGCGCGACAATGGCGATTCCGGTGGGGGAATATTTAGAGATGGCGGCGGCAATGCGGTTTAGGGTTAGGTTTTCCGTGGCACACAGACGTCGAGAGAGAGGAAGGTATTTAAGGGGGAGGAGGCGTGGTCGAGGTGGTCGATGCCGTCTTGCATGGTACGGACGTTGAGGCTTGGTGACGTCTACTCACGTGCGGGTGGTGTCCACCGGCTAGCTACGAATAGGAGAGGGAACAGGACGGGGCGTTGGGCTGCTAGCTCACTAGGCCGCTGGCAGGCTGGGCCTCACAACACCATGCTACGCTGTGGACACGGACTGGTCCGATTGAACTCGCCTGCTCTTTTTTTTCAAATTTTAAATCATATTTTCTTATTTAATCCACATTTTGTTCTATAAGTCCAACTGAGCTAGATCCAATTTCTATGGTTTTGTAAGAGCAAAACCTTTCAATATAAAACCATTTTGTGTTATTTTCAACAAATTTAAAATATGAATTTTCAAATAGGGTTTTAAATTCAAAAATACACTTTATGTCTATTTAAAATAGGGTTTAATAAATCCTTTTTTTGCTTGATAAAATTTGGAAAAAATGTTATATGCCATAATATTTCATTTTCAAAACACCTACTAACATTTCCTTTCAAAATAATCTTGTTGAAAACATTTAGAAAACAAAGCTTTGAAAGGAGACCCATTTTATAAAATGACATTGTTTGAAATACTTGGCAAAATATTTTTGAAACTATGGGGAGAGTTTTAAGAAATAGAGGCCAATTTGGATTAGTTCCAATACTTTGGAAAATCTATAATATTTCTTTTGTATTTTTGTTTTATTTGGTTTTGGTGACTTTCTTTTAACAAGAAAACAAAAAATCAATTTTTTTGAGATATTTCCAAAAATCAGGGATGTTACAATACAACATCAATCTACTTTATGTGACTTGATGTCGTGCTTCATTGTTATATTGCATTCAGTTTGATACATCAGAGTTATTGTATTATGAGTTATGAGTACTGAAAGTGTGATGATTCGTTGTAATATAGAGTGTAGACCCTACCGGTGAGTATTTAAAAGAATCCAAAGTGGCCGTAAAAAAAGAGCATAAGGAGGCTAATGGGAGAAAATATAAAACATTCACGAAGACCACCATATAAAAAAAATAAAAAGAGAGAGGGGGCAGCATTACTATCCTTTATTACACACTTGTGTTTATGTTTAGCACCTATACTTCATTTTTGAGAGAGTTTTCATATTATGACTTGTATAACTATGCAGGAGCCTTACATTATAGAACTTTGTATATTGAAATGATGAGCCTCCTCAAAAGTTCTCTAGGTCTTTGTGACCATGCAAGTTGAATGCACCCCCACTAGTTCAATTGGAGAGGTTTCATACATTTATAGCTCTATGTGCATCCATTGTGTGGCAATCGCCACTCCTATAGCTTCGATTATAAGACTTCCTCTTGCCTAATGATCACTTTCAGATATGTGAGTTGACCATCCAACCCCGCATAATGTTCTCTTAGCCATAGCATCCTGATACTAGGAACTAATGCTAAACGCTTACTCGTTTTAGTGCACAAATAGCGACATTATTTCTACATGCATATTGTTATCACTTGACTTGATCCTAACAAAAATTATTGTGAGTGTTTGATGCATTGGATGATTATATTATTGTGCTTGATGTTTAAATCATCTTTAATATAGTTTTCACGGTTGATTGTCTTTTAGTATGGGTTCATTGAAAGTTTTTACTTTACTTTTCCTAATGGTTTATACATTACTCATTTGGTGTCAACTATAAACCACAATTCTTATTATTTTGATCCTAGTTTACATGATTTACATTATTATTTGATGAATTTTGTGTTGGCTATATGTCACTTAAAATATTGTCTTTGTTATCACTTACCTACTCGAGAATAAGCAGGAGTTAAGCTTGGGAATGATGATACGTCCCAAACATATCTATAATTGTTTATGCTCCATGCTATGTTTTCTACATGTTTCCCCTGTGTTTTCCACATGTTTTCTGGGACTAACCTATTGACAAGATGCCCAGTGCCAGTTTCTGTTTTTAGCCTGTTTTTGGTTTCAAGAAAATCCTACATAAAATATTCACGGAATACGGTGATAATTTACGAGGATTTTTTATTCACCGGGAAGGATAATGTGCCCAAAGGAGACATGGAGGTGGGCCCCATAGCCACCAGGTGACCCCTAGGCACGGGTGCGGCGTAGGCCATGCCATGAGATTATCTGGTGGCTTTAGGAACCACCTCGCGTCGCCTCTTCACCCATAAATACGCCCTTGACCTAAAAATATCATATACTAGAGGATTTTCCAGAAATGCTTCCGAGCTCCGCCATCCAAAACCCTAAGGGACAGAAGTCTTTGTTCTAACACTCTGCCGGGATAGGGAGGTGTCTCTGGGTCCATCTCTATCGACCGTTCTACCTCCATGATGTTGCGTGAGTAGTTCCTCCATGGACTACGGGTTCATAGCAGTAGCTAGTTCATACTCTCTCCCCATTTATTATCAATACAATGTTCTCAGGAGCTACCCTACATGATTGAGATCCATCTGATGTAATCCTATGTGTTGTGTTTGCTGGAATCTGATGAACCATTGAATTCTAATTTTTTTTTCATGTCAGTATATGAGAAGCTTCACTTATATCTTCAGAGTGTTTTAATGTGTTCTTATAATACTCTATGATGTATGTGATTACCTTGATCACGCAATTGTGTGCATATCTAAGAGGGGGTTTATATGCTAGATAGTGGGTTCATGCCTCCTTTTCATCTTTGCTCGAGTCACTAAAACGTGATGGGTGGAGGATGTGATGTTGCCACTAGGGATAAAACAACAGTGTTCTTGTTTTCGGATGAGGATTATTTCTTACATTACCTATTGTTCATAATTAATGCATTTGTCCGTTGCTGATATGTTGCAAACGTATCTATAAGTTTTGATGCTCGATGGTTGTTTTCTACTCAATACCTTTTGTTTTCCACATGTTTTCTATCGTTTTTGGGATGTTTTCACAGACTAACTGATGGTGCAAGAGTGAACTCGTTGGGAAACCTCAAGAGGAAGGTATGAAGAGCACAGCAGCAAGTTTTGCCTCAGAAAGAAACCAAGGTTGAATCGACCAGTCTGAGAAAGAAAACACTTCTGAAGGTTGTTTTCAGCTGATGTTGGCAGGGTGCACTACCGGTTCAACAGCAACGTGGAATCTACACAACACAATCAAGTTACTTTTCCCCCAACGAAGCAGTGAGGTTTTCAGTCTCACCGGCTTTGCTGGAAAAAAAAGGATTAGACGTATAGTGTGGAAAACAATACTTGTTTCCACTAGATGAAATAGAACAGTACTTGAAGTGAATGAGAGGAATACAATAATTGCAGTAGGAAAACAATGGTTGCAGTGGTTGTATTATCTGTGTAAAGAAATGGACCGAGGTCCACAGTTCACTAGTGGTGTCTCTCCATAGAAAGAAGAAAGGTAAACAAATTGGAGTGTCATCCAATCAAACCTCGGGTATTAATTTGCAAGGAAGAGATTATTGCCTTAAGTAAAGTGTGTAATGTAAACAATGTAAACATCGTTGTTTTCTCCCTAACGTCAACAGCACATCCCCGACCTGTTACATTTTTGTCACTCGAGCGTGAGTGAAAGGGAGCCACGAACCCACTATCAAGCATAAATACTCCCTCTTGGAGTTACAAGTATCAACTTGGTAAGAGCATCTACTAGTAACAGAGAGAATGCAAGATCATAAATAACATAAACATGAAAGAACATGATAGATTGATAATCACTGGACATAGAATTCAATATTCATCAGATCCCAACAAACACAACATGTAGCGTTAAAATAAGATGATCTTGATCATGTTAGGCAGCTCACAAGATCTAAACATGAGGCATAAAGAGGAGAGAACAACCATCTAGCTACTGCTATGGACCCGTAGTCCAAGAATGAACTACTCACGCATCACTCCGGAGGCAGGCATGGTGATGAAGATCCCTCCGATGATGATTGCCCCCTCCCGACAGGGTGCCAGGGAGAGCTTCAGAACCATTCCAAACTAGGGTTGACGATGATGGAGGCTACATAACTTTTGGTGGAAAAAGGCTCGGGTTTGTAGGCTTCCTCGATGAAGAAGCATAAATAGGCGAAAGGGGAATGTCGGCAGGTGGCCAGGGGCATACCACTTGGTGGCGCGGCCAAAGGGGGACCTGATGCGCATGTAACACACGTTCGTTGGGGGACACCAAGAGGAAGGTATGAAGAGCACAGTAGCAAGTTTCCCTCAGAAACAAACCAAGGTTGAATCGAACAGTGGGAGGAAGGAGTAACTTCAGAAGGTTGATGCAGTTGAGTTGGTACGGCGCACTATCGGTTCAGAAGCAACATGGAACCTACACAACACAAACAATTCACTTTGCCCCCAACAAAGCAGTGAGGTTGTCAATCTCACTGGTTTTCCTGATAACAAAGAGGTTAAATGTATGGTGTAGAAAATAGTATGAGAACAATATGAAAACATCAGTAGCAGTGTGAAAACAGTGGAAGCAGTGTGTGTATTATCAAAATGAGAAAATGGACCGGGGTCCATAGTTCACTAGAAGTGTCTCTCCATAAAATATAGCCAACATGCGTGGTGAACAAATTACAGCTGGGCAATTGACAGATAAAGAAACATGCATGACATAAATATTACTATGACATTCATGCGGGAATTACAACAAAATACATAGATCTTGATCCAACTGCATCTATGACTAATAATCCACCCTCCGAATATCATCCGAAAAAACGTTGGGTATTAAGTTGCAAGCAACGGATAATCACAGTAAGCAAAGTGTGCAATGTAAACAATGTAAAGTAAGTAAACATCGTTGTTTTCTCACTAATGGCAATAACACATCCTCCATCCATTACATTTTGTCACTCGAGCACAGATGCAAAGGAGGTATGAACCCACTAACGAGCATAAATACTCCCTCTTGGAGTCACTAGCATCTACTTGGCCAGAGCACCTACTAACAACGGAGAGCATGCAAGATCATAAATAACATACACGTGAAGATAACATGATAGATTGATAATCAAGAGACATAGCATTCAATTAGAATCAGATCCCAGCAAACACAACCTGTAGCTTTACAAATAGATGATCTCGATCAAGTGAGGCAGCTCACGAGATCTAAACATGAGGCATAAAGTGGAGAGAACAACCATCTAGATACTGCTATGGACCCGTAGTATAGGGATGAACTACTAACGCATCACTCCGGAGGCGAGCATGGTGGTGTAGACCCCTCCAGTGATGAATTTCCCTCCCGGCAGGGTGCCGGGGAGAGCTCCAGAACCCTCCCGATCTCGGGGTGATGATGACTGCGGCCTCGGGTGTTTATCGGTAAAAAGTGGTATATCTTTAGGGTTGATGTATCGGGGGAATAAATAGGCGAAAGGGCGATGGTGGTGGACGCCCGAGGGGCCCACACCACCCCCAAGCGTGGCCAGGGGCGCGCCGCCCTATGGTGTGGACCCCCTCCAGGCCTCTTCGGGACTCCGTGGAACCTTTGGGAATTCTAAGACTTCCGGGCTTAGAATTTTCCAATTCCGAGAATATTTCCAGAACAACTTTTCTGAAACTAAAAACAACAGAAAACAGGGAACTGGCTCTGTGGCATCTCGTCAATAGGTTAGTCCCGGGAAATCGATAAAAATGACATAAAGTGTTAGGAAAAAATGTAGCATAAGGCATGAAAACAACATGGAACATCAGAAAGTATAGATATGTTTATGACGTATCAACATCCCCAAGCTTAGTTCCTACTCGTCCTCGAGTAGGTAAACAACAAAACAAATAATTTCTGAGGTGACATGCTACCAACAAAAACTTGATCATCATAGTAATGTAAAGCATGTAAACTAGGATCAAATGAATAAAGACCAAGGTTTATAGTTGATAACAAATAGAATAATGTATAAACCATTAGGAATAACAAATTAAAACCTTTCAATGAATCAATACTAAAAGACAATCCACTATGCAAAGTATATTAAAGATGATTTAAGCTTCAAGAACAACAATATAATAATCCAAGGCATCAAACTCTCACAACAACTCCTGTTAGGATCAGGTCAAGTGACAACAATATGCACATAGGAAAATCATTCAAATAATTGTGCACTCAAAACAAGCAAGCGTTCTGTATTGGTTCCTGGCACAAGGATGTTGTGGGTAAAAGAACATTATGGGGGTTTGGATGGTCAATGGAAGAAAGTCTCACACAACTTAACGTGATCATTAGACAAGAGGAAGTCTTATAATCTAAATTATGCAAGGAGTAGTGATTGCCACACAACAGATGCACATACAGCTATAAGTGTATGAAGTCTCTCCAATGGAACTAGTGGGGGTGCATCTAACTTTCTTGCTCACGAAGAACTAAAGCTCTTTTGAGGAGGCCCGTCATTGGAATATACAAGCCAAGTTCTATAATGTAAGTTACCCACATAGTTATGCAAGTCATAATATGAAAACTCTCTCCAAACTGAAGTAATGATGCTAAACAAGCACAAGTGTGGAATAAATGATAGTAGTGCTTCCCCCTCTCTCTTTATTATCTCTCTTTTGCCTCTCTTTTTTTCTTTGGGATTTTTCTCTTTTTTTTATATATAACCTCACTGGTAGGGGCAACACTCTATTTTACAATGAATCAACACACTTTTAGTACTCATAACTCAAACTGAAATATCTCTAATGAATAAAACTAAATGCTCCTGCCAGTATAGCAGTATGCAGAATAACAATGAAGCATGACAAGTAACATAATGATGATGGATGTTGTATGGCAATATATCTCGGAATGGCTACGGAAATGCCATGGTAGTTAGGTATGGTGGCTGTTTTGAGAAAGATAAAGTTTGGCTTATGTGTAGAAGAACAAATTTCTCCCACGGGGTTTGGATGTACTGGCGAAGTTTGCACAAACTCTCAATGTGAGAATGAGCAATGCACAGTACCGAAGAGGCTAGCAAATATGGATGGTGGAAGTGCCACAAAACCGCAACATAGAACTCACAAGTTAAAAGATTCCAAATAAAATCATGATCTCACAAGGCATAATGAAAATCACTCCAAGAGGGTCTGTGGCAGACAGATCACTGTTAGCTACCCCGACCGTAGCGCGTAACAAAAATCCATTATGATTGCTATCAGCAAAGGAAGTCATATATTATTATCCTATCAACTGGTTATTTGAGTGTGGCACAGTTTCAAGCTTTTAGACCAACCATTAATTGTTTTTACTCTACTAGACCAGAAAGTTTACCATTGAGAATATTAATATCTCAAAACAATAGCAAATAATCAAGTGAAACAGTTTAGTGATATACAAGAATATGCAAACTTTTTCGTTATACCATGTACCACACGTAGCATTTTCTAGTTCCATCAAACACCAAACAACAAAAAATCTCCAAGATATATAGCAATGAAACAAGATAGTACTAACACAATTGTACTAAAACTAACAGGTCTGAATAAGAGATGCAAGAAAAATAGGAGCTAAACAGGAATTTTGCAGCAGTTAGAAGAAAAACTAAGGATACGAGCATAAGAAGTATTCAAATGAAAAAGCGGTGCGTGTCTCTCTCCCACACTAAGAATGCTAGGGTACAAATATATTATTTCAGCAAGGAAAACAAAATAAAACAAAATAGAAACAAACAGATGCTCCAAGTAAACTTGATATGATGTGACCGAATAAAAATATAGTTTCACTAGAAGTGACCTGATAAATTGTTGATGAAGAAGGGGATGCCTTGGGCATCCCTAAGATTAGATGCTTGAGTCTTCTTAGAATTTGCTGGGATGAACCACGGGGGCATCCCCAAGCTCTGACCTTGCACTCTTCTTGATCACATTATATCACCCTCTTCTCTTGACCCTTGAAAACTTCCTTCACACCACACTCAAAGGGTAATTCGCATTAATGGGTTAGTGAAACAATAAAAAAATCATGGGTTCTGCATGGACACAGGTGATATTGATAATTTTAAACATTATCTACAACCACTGATGTTTCGTGAAGCGAAGAAACTACTTGACATCATAAAAGAGCAAATGCAAGAAAATGGCATAATCTGTCAAAACTAGAACAGTCTATAAAGACGAATTTTTTTCGGGGCACTTACGTTGCTCAGATCGAAAAAATTACATATCAAAAAGTTTTCGGAATTAGCTGGGGAATAAGCATAAACAATTACAGGTCATTCTGATCTTTCTGGATTTTATACGATTTTCTTACGGTGGACAATAGAAATCTGTTTCCTGCGCAGAAATCCAAAACCAACTCCAAATTTCATTAGAAACTTCACTTTGCATAGCTAAAACATGAAAATAAAGATACAAAAGAGTTGCTACAGAAGTATACAACCCCTTGACTCAAACAAAACATAGAAAAACAAATCAAAAATAAAACAATGGGTTATCTCCGAAGAAGTGCTTTTCTTTAACGCCTTTTAGCTAGGCCCAGAAAAGTGGATTCACATATTTTCAAGTGAAGAAGAATCCAAATCAATAATTTCCTCCAAAACACCAATTGTAGCAATGGGTACTTTAGACACCCCTTAAGATGATTCAACATGCAAATCACTTTTAATTTCACTAAAAGTTTTATTAATTCTAAGCACATTGGGGGATTTTGGTTTAGGCACCTTGGGGTCATACATGAATTTTTTCTCTTTTCCCATAGAAGGTTTCTCCCGCTTAAACTTAAGATAAGAAAAAGTTGAGCTTAAAGTTCCCATAGCCTCCTCTAATTTACCAATCCTCATATTTTGACTATCATGGATATTGCTAGCTTCTAAAACATTAATTCTCTTGTTGATACTTACTATTGATTCATTAACTTTGCTAGCATTTTCGAGGAAGTTTGGAAAATTATTCTCCATATAGTTTAGCTTTTTAATAACATCATCTAAAGTGATCTCAGTTTGAACAGCCCTAGTAGGTGGTGTTCCAACTAAACTTTCAATTAAATTACAGGCTTCCAAAGCATGAGTTCCCAGAAAATTACCACCTGTAAGAGTGTCTAGAACATACCTATACCAGCTAGTAATGCCAACATAAAAATTCCTAAGATGGATTAAAGAGGAATATTTCTTAGTGCATCTATGATGTGCATCACTTATTCTATACCAAGCATCTTTCAAACTTTCTCCCCCTTGTTGTTTAAAAGAACGAACCTCAACTTCAGGAACACTCATTTTAGCAAGACTAAAAACAGGATATAAAAATACAACTAGAAAAAGAACTAATTTGTGTTTTTGATAAAGAGAAGCAAACAAGACAAAATAAAATAAACTAAGAAAAACAAAAACAAAGTAAATTGAATGGAAGTGAGATATCCTCCCCAGCAACGGTGACAGAAATTAGCTTGATGCGCGTGTAACACACGTTCGTTGGGAGACCCCAAGAGGAAGGTATGAAGAGCATAGTAGCAAGTTTCCCTCAGAAAGAAATCAAGGTTGAATCGACCAGTAGGAAAAAGGAGTAACTTAAGAAGGTTGATGCGGTTGACATGGTAGGGCGCACTACCGGTTCAGCAGCAACGTGGAACCTACATAACACAAACAATTCACTTTGCCCCAACGAAGCAGTGAGGTTGTCAATCTCACCGGTTTTGCTGATAACAGATAGGTTAAATGTATGGTGTGGAAAACAGTATCGGAACAATATGAAAACAGCAGTAGCAGCGTGAAAACTGTGGAAGCAGTGTGTGTATTATCAGAATGAGAAAATGGACCGGGCTCCACAGTTCACTAGAGGTGTGTCTCTGTAAAAGATAGCTAACATGCATGGTGAAAAAATTACAGCTGGGCAATTGACAGATAAAGAAACATGCATGATATAAAGATTACTACGATATTCATGCGGGCATTACAACAAAATACATAGATTATCATCCAACTACATCTATGACTAATAATCCACCCTCCGAATATCATCCCAACATATGTTTGGTATTAAGTTGCAAGCAACGGATAATCGTGGTAAGAAAAGTGTGTAATGTAAACAATATAAACTAAGTAAAAATTGTTGTTTTCTCCCTAATGGTAACAACACATCCTCCATCTGTCACGTTTCTGTCACTCGGGCACAGATGCAAAGGATGCATGAACCCACAATCGAGCATAAATACTCCCTCTTGGAGTCACTAGCATCTACTTGGCCAGAGCATCTATTAACAACGGAGAGCATGCAACATCATAAATAACATACACATGAAGATAACATTATAGATTGATAATCAAGAGACATAGCATTCAATAATCATCGGATCCTAGCAAACACAACATGTAGCATTACAAATAGATGATCTTGATCATGTGAGGCAGCTCACGATATCTAAAAATGAGGCATAAAGTGGAGAGGACAACCATATAGCTACTGCAATGGATCCGTAGTCCAGGGAAGAACTGCTCACGCATCACTATGGAGGCGGGCATGGTGGTGTAGTCCCCTCCGGTGATGAATTTCTCTCCCGGCAGGGTGCCGAGGAGAGCTCCAGAACCCTTCCGATCTCGGGTTGACGATGACGGCATTCTAGGGTGTTTCTCGGGAAAAAGTGGTATATCTTTAGGGTTGATGTATCGGGGGGAATAAATAGGCGAAAGGGATATGGCAGTGGACACTCGGGGGGCCCACACCAGCCCAGGCGTGGCTAGGGGGCGCGCTGCCCTATGGTGTGGCCCCCTGTGGTCCCCCTCCGGGCCTCTTCGGGACTCCATGGAACCTTCGGGAATTCTAAGACTTTCGGGCTTTGAATTTTCCAATTCCGAGAATATTTCCAAAACAACATTTCTAAAACTAAAAACAGCATAAAACCGGGAACTGGCTCTGTGGCATCTTGTCAATAGTTTAGTCCCGGGAAATCTATAAAAAATGACATAAAGTGTAAGGAAAACATGTAGCATAAGGCATGAAAACAACATGGAACATCCAAAATTATAGATACGTTTATGACGTATCTGGGCCGAGCTACCTTATGGGGGCCCCCCTCCGGGTCCCCTTCGAACTCTGTGTACGTGACATATTTCTAAGACCCTACGATTTTGTTTCGTCTAATTCCGAGAATATTTCCAGAACAACTTTTCTGAAACAAAAAACAGCAGAAAACATGAACTGGCTCTATGGCATCTTGTCAATAGGTTGGTCCGAGGAAATTCATAAAAATGACATACATTCCCCGGGGAAAACACACATGAAACATAAAAAAATATAGAAACATTTGAAACGTATCACTAACTTATTGACAAGATGCCCCAGGCAAGTTGTTGTTTTCTGTTGTTTTTCTCTTTCAGAAAAGTTCGTAAGGAAATATTCTCGGAAAGGGCTAAAAATTCACGGAGATCATTTTTTACTCGAAAGAGAGACAAAGTCCAAAGAAGTGCCGGAGGGGGGGGGGGGTGCCAGGCGTGTCCCCACCTTAGGCCGCACCTGGTGGGTCTCTAGCGCCTCTGGCCACCGCCTGTCGCTGCCTCTTCTCCCATAAATTTCCTCGAACCATAAAATCATCGGGGACAAAGTGATTTCCCCAAAACATATAGAGAGGTGTCGTCACCTCGAAAGTCCAATCTACGGCTTCTACAACCCTCTTCCGGCACCTGCTAGATCGCCTCCGGACAGATGTGTGAGTAGTTCATCTCGGGACTACGGGTCCATAGAAGTAGCTAGATGGTTGTTCTCTCCCCTATGCCTCCATGTTTAGAGTCTCGTGATCTGCCTCATATGATCGAGACCACCGTTATGTAATTGTGCATGTTGTGTTTGCTGGGATCCGATGAACCATGAGATTATGATTATTTAGTTCATGTCAATCTGAGATGCTTCACTTATATTTGTAGAGAGTTTTAATCTTGTCTTGCAGTTCTCTCTGGTGTTTATGATTACCTTAGGCATGTAGTTGTTTTCACCTCCAAGAGAGGGTTTTTGTGCTTGATGGTAGGTTCGTGCCTCCCTTACATCTGTGCTTGAGTGACAGAAACATGACAGATGGGGGATGTGTTGTTTCTACTATGGAGAAAACAGCGGTGCTCTTGTCTACAGACGAGTACCACTTCTTACATTACGTATTGTTCTTAATGCATTTGTCTGTTGCACACAAAGCAATCACTTTGTTGCTGCAAATTAATACCAGAGAGATTTGCTGGATAACTTTCTTGAGGTGAACTTTTAGATATGGATGCATGCTAGATAGTGGTCCATATGCCTTGATGTAATTCCTACATTGTTAGAACCCGTGAACTTTATCTTGTCATAATAGTATTTTTATACGTTCATGATTTGTCAATTTCCCAGTTGTAACTTGTTCACCTAGCATGTTTTTTTTCTTTGGAGAGACGCCACTAGTGAACCTATGGCCCCGGTCCTATATTCCTCAGATTTGCAACCATATTTTAAGAACTTTTCATAATTGTTTCCTTGCTGTTATGTTTTTACTCTAATTGTTTTCCAATACTCTATATGTTTAATTCTCTTGTTTTCAGCAATACCTTAAGATTGACAACCTTTCGGAAACTTGGAGTAAGAGAGAGTTTGTGTTTGTGTGTAGGTTCCACGCTTCTTGACGCACCAGACATCAAGCAACCTTCTCCAAGACTACGAAGTCCTAATGGTTCAGTAAACCTTGGTTCATTAATTGGGGGAAATTTCCACCGGACTATATCATACCTTCCGCTTGGTGTCTCCCAACGAGCGTGTGATCACGTGAGCATCAAGTACTTTTTCTGGCACCATTGCCGGAGACTTATAGATTGCTTCAAGTGGAGTGTCACACTTCCATTCTCTTTCCTTGGTTTTTTCTTTCTTAGTTTTGTTTTGTTTAGTGTTATTTTCTCTTTATCAAAAAACCAAAAAAAATTAGTTCTCTAGATTTAAGTCTTTTATTTGTGTTGTTAGTTTATTCTGTGTTATCTTGCAAGCATGGCTACCAATGATACTACCAAGCTTTGTGACTTTACTAGTACCAACAATAATAATTTCATATGCACACAAAATGCTCCACATGCGGCCATAGCAGATTCCTATGAAATTAAACCTGATTTGGTTAATCTTCTCATGAAAGATCAATTTTCTAGTATTGGAGAAGATGCTGCCTCTCATTTAAATAACTTTGTGGAGTTATGTGACATGCAAAAATGCTAAGGAATGGTGATATTGGGAAATTAAGATTGTTCCATTTCTCGATAAGAGGAAGAGCTAAGGAATGGTTATTGTCTTTGCCTAAAAATAACATTGATTCTTGGACAAAATGCAAAGATGCTTTTATTTGGAAGTGTTATCCACCTGAAATATTATACAACTAAGAACTAACATTATAAAATTTAGACAAAATTATAATGAACATGTTTCTCAAGCTTGGGAAAGAATGAAAACTATGGTTAAGAATTGTCCCACACACGGACTAACTACGTGGATGGTTGTCCAAACTTTTTATGCAGGATTAATTTTTTATTCAAGGAATTTATTGGATTCAGCTGCGAGAGGAACCTTTATGAACCTCACTTTAGGTTCAGCAAACAAGTTATTGCATGATCTTATGACAAACTATTCTCAATGCCACACACAAAAGGGCTCCAACGGGTAAAAAGGTCAATTATGTTGAGGAGGTCTCTTATTTGAGTGATAAAACTGATATGCTGGCTTCTTTGCTAGCTAAACAAGTGCCTATAGATTCTAATAATGTTCCCTTGAACTATCTGGTTGCTAATGAGAATTATCAAATTGATGTGAGTTCTATTGCTAGAGACAATGTCAACAATAGTGCTTACAAGAATAATTTTTGGTAACAACTATAGGCCATATCCGAAAAATAATGGGAATTCATATGGGAATTCTTATGGAAATTCTTACAACAATCCTAAAAGTTCCACCTCTGATCTTTAGAACATGATAAAATAATTTATCACTACACAAAAATATTTTAAACTGTTGATAAAAGGCTTGTAAAACTAGATAATCTTGTGTTGAAAGTTGATAGTCTTGCCCATGATGTATAAATCTTAAAAATTAGGACTACAACTCTTGAGGCCAATAAAACTAAACATATAAATGCTATACAAGTTCAAATAAATGATAACATGAGAATGTTAGCTCAAATACGTGCTAGAAGAGAAAGAGAAGTTAAAATTGCTGAAAAAGCTGCTAAAAGTGAGCCTGTTAAAATTTATACCATGCAACCCTTTGAGGAAGTGAAAACTTTCAATACCAATGAGTATCCTAATACTCCTAAACATGTTGATTTCAAAAGAAATGGGATTGTATAGTTCATGACTTTAGGTAGAAGGAGTCCAAAAACTTTATAGATTAAAAATATTTCTAGTGAGAAAATTGTTGCAAGTGGAATTGAGGATAATATGACATTAATAGAAGTTTTACCCAGCATGTTTTAGGATCATAAAATTGATTTTGATAATTTCACCATCTTTGAGGTTATAAAGTTCTTACAAAAGTTAGCTAAAGATCCTAATGCTAGTAAGATAAATATTGCTTTCACTAAACATATCACTAATGCTCTCATTGAAGCTAAGGAAGAAAGGCCCAAGCTTGTAGCCTCTATTCCTGTAAAATTACAAGATGTTTCGGAGCCCACTATTAGAATAAGAGTCAATGATTTTGATTGCAATGCTTTGTGTGATCTTGGTGCAAGTTCTTCTATTATGCCTAAAAGTTTATATGATATGCTTGAGATCAAACCATTGGATGAGAGTATTTTGGCAGTGCATCTTATAGACTCCACTATTAAAAGACCTTTGGAAAAGATTGATGATGTTATTATTATTGATAATGATAATTATGTCCATGTTGATTTTATTGTTTTGGATATTTAATGCAATGTTTCTTGTCTTGTCATTTTGGGGAGAAATTTTCTTCGCACCGTTGGTGCTATTATTGATATGAAAGAGGGAATTATAAGATTTCAGTTTCCCCTTAAAAGGGAATTGAACATTTCCCTAGAAAGATAATGAAGTTACCTTTTGAGTCCCTTAGGAGGACTACCCATGATTCTATTGATAATACTTGATTCGTTCTTCATGCCTAGCTAAAAGGCGTTAAAGAAAAAAGCTTGTGGGAGGCAACCCACTTTGTTTTCCTTCGTTTTCTTTTTGTTTCCTTCTGTTTTATTTTGTTCTTTTTGTGTCTTGGAAGTTTTTACCTCTATAGAAACCACTACTTATCCTTTTTACTTCGTTTTTGTGCCAAGAGTAACCTCTAATAGAGAGGTAGTGCAATTTGGGGAAGTTATTGTTTTGAAATAGATTCCAGGGCTGACACCAAAAATTTTATTTCTCTCAGCCAGAACGTCGGATTGCTTTGAAAAAATATACACATGACCCAGGTTGTTATATAACTTCCATGAGTTTCCCACTTTACTATTTGATCTACAGAATATTTTCAAAAAAAAATCATCTTTACCAACTGTTCTATTTTGACAGATTTCTACCAATATTTGCATTTGTGTATTAATCTCTTTCTTTTGATGTTATTTTGAGGGGAAGATCTTTCAAAGAAGTTGTTACTGTAGACAATGTTTTAATTTTAGTGCTGGACTTCTGTTGAAACTGAACCAAGTGGATTTATTATTTTTATTACACTAACATTGCTAATAAAGATTGTGAGAAGTTTTAGGTGAAGGAAGTTTTCAAGTATACAAAGAGAAGTATGATGTGATGAGAGGAAGGATGGAAAAAATCTCAAGCTTGCGGATGCCCATGTCACGCAAATAGATATCCAATAATTACAAGCATTAAATCTTGGGGATGCCCAAGGCATCACCTTCTTCATCAACAAAAATACCAGGTTTCTTTCAAAACACTATATTTGTATTCCTTCACATGATATGTGTTATTCTTGGAGCGTCATTTTATTTTTCCTTCATTTTTTTTGTTTTCTTATCTGTAGCTTTTGGTTGGATCCTAGAACTTTTTATTTTGGAGAGAGACACGCTCCGTTTTTATTTCCTAGAACACTCTAGTTTTCACTCTTATTGTTGTGTGAGTGTTCAATTTTTTCTAGTACCGCGTTTAGCTCTTGTTTTTCACTCAAATTTTGTTCAGATCTTGTTGGTTTTCTTCAGTTATATATGATTATCTCTCTGGTATTTAATGATTATTTTCTTTGAGAGATGTTTCAAATATGTTGATTGGTGTTGGAGAAGAGTAAAATATTTCATGCTTATAGTGGTGCAATAGGAAGCTTGGTTTGACTTTGGCTTAAAATTTGGCATGTCATGTTAGATGTTATTTTAATTATGTGCTTAGTAGTATATGATGTATCATGAGTAGTCTCAAATATCTGAGAGTGCTTAATGTGCCATTGAAATTAATCTTGTGTTGTTTCCTCATATTGAAGCATGGTATTGTGGTATTCTCCTTTGAATGATTTATCTAGATTGACTTGGCGCATGCTCACACCATGTTATGGCTACAAACAAAGTGACCTCTAGCCTTGGTAATCATTTAGTTTTTGACTTGTAATATCACTTCATGCTTTGATTAATGATGTTTTGTCTCTATGCATGATTATGGCCGTTATTGCTCTCTTAGTTGGTCGCTCCCAGTCTTCTGCTAGCCTTTACCTGTACTGAGTATAAGATCTACTTGTGCATCCAACTCCGAAAAACCAAAGTTTTCCAATGTGTCCACAATACCTGCCTATATGTGGTATTTCATCGCCACTCCAAGTAAATTTCTCGTGTGCTACCTTTAAACCTTCAAAATTATTAACCTGTTTTGCGTTCCTGTTTTAGCTCATGAGGAAGTATCAAATGCTTTATTATGTTTTCATGTTTGATGGCTTCACACCTGACTAGCATGGTTAATGTGCTCTTCCTTAATATTGCAAAATGAGCAGGCAAATGGGTGCTTAGCACAAATTAAGCTACAACAACAACGTTAAAATCTCCTCACGATATGGACTTGAGAAATCATGACATTAGCTTGTGCAAACAAGGAGACAGGGGGATGTTATGATTCTCCTATGGGATCCGCTCTTCAAGCCATTAAACATGAAATGATGATAGATCATTTGATAGAATTCATTGACATGAGTAATCCCCGCTTCCTTATGTAAAGTGCCTTTCTTTTACTTTTATGTTGAGTCTTCATCTTATTATTTTATGCACAAGTTAAGATAACATAGTTGTGATTCTTAGTATAATGTGCATAGTCCCAAAATTTATTATTGATTAATTCATTACTGTTGTATTGCTTGTTCTCATATTATTTTCATCTAGTCACCATTTTTTTTTTGAAACAATCACCATTTAAACTTTCAAGGTGTCCTGACAATTGTGTTTTTCTACCACACGAAGGATAAGTGGGATACCACTTTATTATGTTTTTCTGTATGATTGAAACAAGCGTATCACTTTCAATGCTTCATTATACATTGTATTTTATTTGTGTTACTTTTCATGTGGAACATAGTTGCAAAGTTTACATTAGTTCAATAATATTTATCATGCCTTTTTTTAAAGTACTTTGATCTCAGATTGCAATGCTTTTACATAATGTTGATCAAGATTTGTGTTGGCTTCATGTCACCTCAAAAATTATTTTGTTATCACTTACCTACTCGAGGATGAGCATGAGTTAAGCTTGGGGATGCTGATAAATTACAAATGTATCTATAAATTTTTGATGCTCCAGGCTTGTTTTCTACCCAATACTTTTTATTTACACATGTTTTTTTTATCATTTTACAGATGTTTTCATAGACTAACCTATTGATAAGATGCCCCGGGCTAGTTGCTGTTTTTTGTTGTTTTTCTATTTCAGAAAAGTTCTCAAGTAAATATTCTCGGAAAGGGCTGAAAATCCACAGAGATCATTTTTTACTCGGAAAGGAGACGAAGTCCAAAGAAGAGCCAAAGGGAGGCCAGGGGGATGCTAGGCACGGCCCCACCCTAGGCCTCACCCGGTGGGCCCCTGGCAACCGCCTCTCGTTGCCTCTTCGCCCATAAATTTCCTTCAACCCTAAAATCATCGGGGACAGGGTTATTTTTGAACGAAACATACAGAGAGGCGTCGTCACCTCGAAAGTCCAATCTAGCGCTTCTGCAGCCCTGTTCCGGCATCCTTCTGAAGGGGGGGGGGGTCATACTCATCGGAGGCCTCAACATCGCCATGATCGCCTCCGGGCAGATGCGTGAGTAGTTCATCTCGAGACTACGGGTCGATAGCAGTATCTAGATGGTTGTTCTCTCCCCTCTGCCTCCATGTTCAGAGTCTCGTGAGCTGCCTCACATGATCGAGACCACTGTTATGTAATTGTGCATGTTGTGTTTGTTGGGATCCGATGAACCATGAGATTATGATTATTTTGTCCATGTCAATCTGAGATGCTTCACTTATATTTGTAGACAGTTTTAATCTTGTCTTGCAATGCTCTTCGATGTTTATGATTACCTTATACATGTCATTTTTTTCACCTCCAAGAGAGGGTTTATATGTTTGATGGAAGGTTCATGCCTTCCTTACATTTGTGTTGGAGTGACATAAACGTGACGGATGGGGGATGTTATGTTGCTACTAGGGAGAAAATAGCGGTGCTCTTGTCTATGGACGAGAACCACTTCTTACATTACGTATTGTTCTTAATGCATTTGTCTGTTGCACGCAAAGCAATCACTTCTTTGTTGCAACTTAATACCAGAGAGATTTGCTGGATAGCTTTCTTGAGGTGGACTTTTAGATATGGATGCATGCTGGATAGCGGTCCATATGCCTTGACGTAATGCCTACAATGTTAGAGCCCGTGAACTTTATC
Organism: Alopecurus myosuroides; assembly: GCA_028641055.1. Taxonomy (NCBI): domain Eukaryota; kingdom Viridiplantae; phylum Streptophyta; class Magnoliopsida; order Poales; family Poaceae; genus Alopecurus; species Alopecurus myosuroides. Next base: position 216,927,885 of record CM054063.1, on the reverse strand, counting down.
TCGTCATAATAGTATTGTCATATGTTCATGATTTGTCAATTTCCCAGCTGTAATTTGTTCACCCAGCATGTTTGTTTTCTTTGGTAGACACAACTAGTGAACCTATGGCCACCGGTCCAATTTTCCTCATATTTGCAACCTTCTTTTAAGCACTTTTCATAATTGTTTCCTCGTTGTTCCGTTTTACTCTAATTTTTTTTCCAAGACTCTATACGTTTAATTCTCTCATTTTCAACAAGACCGGAAGATTGACAACCTTCCGTAAAGTTGTGGCAAGAGAGAGTTTGTGTTTGTGTGCATCTTCCACGCTCGTTGACGCGCCATACATAAAGCAACTTTCTCCGAGACTATGAAGTCCTACTGGTTTGATAAACCCTGTTTCCTTAATTGGGGGGAAATTTCCACTGTACTACATCATACCTTTCGCGGGGGACCTCCCAACGAGTGTTTGATCACGTTAGCATCAGTTGCACACGAAACAATCATTTCATTGTTGTAACTTAATACCAAGCGATTTGCTGCATATCAGGGTGCAGGTGGGAGTGGGCTGCCCACGACGCCTACCACCCAAGACCACATGATTTTCTTCATGGACACCCACGGGTAAGAGTGGAAATTACGTGGGATATGTGGGACTGCCCATGATTCCCACGTCGAGCCCACCTATCGGTTCCCACATCCAACAAACCTATCGTTCCCCACCCATCGAGAAAGAGGGCGAGGAGCAGCCGGGGCGCCGATGGCTAGCTCTCCATGGCCGCGTCTCACTCTGCTTTCAGGGAACCCGCTAGCACCTCGTTCATACCCTCTTCTTTATACCACCGTACGCCCTCTGATTCCGGTCATTAACGCCCAACATGTGAAAGGTACGTTGCATACAAAATCCCTATGCGAGAGATACCCGAAGGGCCAAAATCTAATCTAGAAGATGAAAGCAACGGGGAGAAAGAGAGTCTTAAGGAGAACATACCCTCGAAGACACAAAGCACTACAAGATCGAATCTCATTGTTGGTGTAGTCGTACTCATGTTGATCTCAATACCAACAATATGTGCACCGCAATCCGGCGGTGCCTTCGTGATCGGTCACACGTACGGCTTGATGACGACCTCCGTTCTCTCGATCCAGCGGGGCAGCAGAAGTAGAGGATCCCTCGGAACTCCAGCAGCACGGCGGCGTGGTATGGTGGAGAAAACTTCGTTCAGGGCTTCGCCAAGCGCATGAACATGAGATGGATCAACGGGAGGAGGGAGGTAGAGATGACACCAAGTGTGTGGAGGAGGGAGAGCCCTCACCCTCCTTTTATAGGGGAGGGGATGACAGCCCAAGGAAGGGTGCGGCCAGCCATGGTGGTGCACCCACCTATTCCCTCTTCATGTGAGTGGACACTCCACTCACACCCACTCATGCTCCCATAAATTCCCACTTAGAAAATCCAAAGGTTTTTCTTTAATAAATAAATAAAACATTTTTTATTTTATATTTTATATTTGTTAATTCTATTAACAAACATTTGCATATAGAACCTCAAATAATTTCTTAATTCTATTAACAACCATTAGACAGAAAACCCCTTGAACTATTTCAAATTTACCCGAAACGATTTCGGTGCTGTCCAAACTTTTCTCAGATATTCCGTATCCTCTCAAATGCGTCATCAAACCTTAATTGTGTCACCCTACGGTTCGCGAATAACATAGACATGATCAACACACCTCTCCGATCAATAATCAACAGCGGGATCTGGAGATCCGTGATGACTCCTATATATTCAACGATGAATCTCGGGATTGTGTGAACCATCAACGTCGTAACTAATTCCCTTTGTCTCGTGATATTTTACTTGTCCGAGATCCGATCATCGGTATCAACCATACCTTGTTCGATCTCGTTACCGACAAGTACTCTTTTACTCGTTCCGTGATATGACATCCCTGTTACCTAGTCACGTGCTTGCAAGCTGTGTCAATGTGACATCGCCGAGAGTGCCCAGAGTATATCTCTCCGTCCTTTTGGATGGACAAATCCCACTCTTGATCCATAAGCCTCAACTAATACTTTCCGAATACCCAACGGCACCTTTATAGTCACCCTGTTACGGTGCAACGTTTGATGACATCAAAGCACCCTTCCGGTATTAGTGATTGACATGATCTCATGGTCTAAGGAATAAGGTTGCTTCGTATGTAAGATATAACAATATAAACTAAATGACTTGAACGTATTGTTATACTTAATTTGGATCTATGTTCATCACATCATTCTCCTAATGACATGACCCCGTTATTAACAACATCCAATGTTCATGATCAGGAAACTTTAATCATCTGTTAATCAACGAGCTAGTTAAAAGAGAGGTTTTACTAGGAACCATTGTTTGTTTATTAAACACACATGTATCAACATTTCCGGTTAATACAATTCTAGCATGAGAAATAAACATTTATCATAAATAAGGAATAAGATAATAACCACTTTATTATTGCCTCTCGGGCATATTCCCTTCAACATGCTCGTGTACACCACCCGATTCCGAACCATCTACTACATGGCGGCGTGGGAAGGGCGGCAAGACACATATGGGCACAGATGGTGGGCGGTGGCGGGAAACGGTAGTAGTGCAAAAGCCTGGTGTCGGAGCGGAACAAGAAGCTTGTCATGCTCGTATCGTCGTCTCCAACATCACGAAGGTAAGAATCTAGAAGGGATCACTACCTACATCAGCAATATCGTTTCTTTCTGATATACATCATGAATCAACAAGATCTGAATCCAGAACCCTAGTGTTACTATGAGTACTGGTCAAGGGATAGGCCGGAAAGGAGATTCCACATACCATAGCATCTACCATAGGATGTGTCAAATCCGTGCAAAATTTTAACTCGATTTCAGAACTGACTTTTTCAAGAAAAAGGCTCAGAATTTGTTTATTCTCTACTGGCATAAATTTTCATTACACGTTTGTTGACTCTTTGGACTGAAGTTCGATGCCTCTGGATTTGATTGTGAGCTGTTTGAACAATAAGTTATTACATGCATGTGGGGAAAGCCTTGGATAAGTTATTACATCTGCAACTTGTTTTTATTCTGCCAAATATAGAAGATTGTAGCTTAAAGCATCATTTTTTTTATATGTGATTGACAAAGTGCAGTAAGGAGCAGCGGTCTGATTCTAGCTTCATTTGTTTGGAACACATAGGTTACATGGTGTTTAGTTGCTGGAAGAGGAACGACTGAATGTTTTTGTGTTTTTTGAAATTCTTGCATCCTACAGCTAACTCTCTGCCACTTGCCTCTTGCATAATTTTCTGTGGCTTTCTTGCGTCCTACTTAATTAGTTATGAACTTTTATGATAGATGTACGTTGTCCATTTACAAATTCATCTATAGTTATTTTGTTGCGCTACATGTATTTTCTAGTAGTTCATGCAAATGCTCTGAGGAATAATCCTTGTCTTAACACTTTGTTAGGTATGAAAATGCTATGCTAAGTATTTTGGCCATCAGATTTCTGGAGCTTCCTTGAATCAAGCATAAGTATTTCTCAAGTTTTTCTGTAGCTATTTGAGAGAAAAAGCATAAGTAATATCTAACATACAATATTTTTTGTGCATGATCAAACATGCCGGGTTAAAAAGCTCACTCCTACATTGTCTAGGGAATAAGGAACATACACAATATCTTTAATTATCTGGTTCATACTTTTATTACCATAGAAACCAGCCCTGTCCCCCAACATATCCCCAATAAGCTAATCTCATTATAGGACTTAATATTTCATTGGATTTTTCCAGCATCAACCTGAAGTGTTCTAGTTTACTCATGTATTTCTTTTGATACATTCTTCACTCTATACTCGTATATTTCTTTGGAGTAAGGGTATTACCTCCCACTCGGGCCCCGGACCTGGGTAAATTGTGCCCCTCTTAGCCGTCGTATCCGCCAGCGGCTACATCGTTCCTCTACTCGAAACCCTATCGGCTCACTCGAGGGATTTGTCGACATGAGTCATCGACAATTGGCGCCCGTCCGTGGGAACGGCAGGCGCTGGATCCACGGCATCGCCGGCCTCATCTGCACCGAGCTTCAACTGGAGCCCGGAATCTTCAGCTCCTTTGGAGCCAATCTGCTTCGGATCGTTCATCTACACGCCCCACTCGCTGGAATCTCACCCAGCGTTCAGTGGCCTCCACGAGGACGCCAACATGACGTTCGACAACCTCCACTTCCTCGCAAGCAAGGAGGGAATCCTACGCTTCCCCGACCCAACCACACTCGATGGATCAAACACTGAGTCCGTCTCGAGCACGGCGACCCAGGAATCACCGCTCGTCGACGCCGATCGCAACTCGGAGTCTAGCGACGGCTCTGTTTGCCGTAACAGGCTTAACTTCCACGCCATCGCGACTAAAGAGCCCACCGAACTCGGCGAGAACCATTGGCCCGCGCCAAAGACTCGCGAGCCATATCGGGCTCGCGTCTATTTGGACAATCCAGTTGAGGAACCCACCGAAACAGAGGCAAGCTTGACGGCAAGGCAGTGAAGTCAGGTCTCACGTGACGCTTGGAACAAAGCAAAAACGGCGGTGCAGAAGCATCAACCACTGGCACCAGGAGCCACGCAGGACGAACTGACAGCATATCACTACTTCTTATCGATAAAAAGTCAAGAGGTGGTGGACGCCCGCAAAGAGCTCGACGCGCGCCGAGTCACGGCTGATGCCTCGAGTGCGCTACGAGCGGCGCTCTCCAAAACTCGCGACTCGACAGAAGAAAAATCTCAGAAAAAAGGAATATACGCTTCCAGGACTACTCGCATGAACCAAGAGGCCCTCGGCGAGATTTCCATAATCATCGAGACCTCCCTCATGCACGTCGACGAGGAGGGCAATGTCCACCCGACAACCCCTGCCGCCGCGGTCCTGGCCGCCGCCACCTATCTACAGGCGAATCAGCCGCCAGAAAACCATCCCCGCGCAGAACATCATCACCAAGTCTAGAGGGGGCTAGGCATGGCCAGAGCAGCAATGGCCGCCCAAGCTCGCAAGAATATAGCCACCCCCGAAGCGGATAAAACACCTCGAGCAGACAAAACACCTCGCAGACGCGAGAGTACATCACCCAGAAGAGGAGACAAGGAGTCGCCCCACCACCACGGGGGCAAAGAGGCAAGACGCCGTGGAGATAGCCCTCGCAGTGACAATGACAGCCCACGACACCGTGACAACAGCCCGCGGCATCACGGAAGTCGCTCGCGACACCGCAGCAAGGAACCACACCAAGGAGACAGTCGCGATCGAGCTCAATACGACGCACGGGGTGACATCGCCCAGAACAAGGTCGACAGAGCCCGTGCCCGCTAACTATCTACCTCCTCTGACGGGAACCTTGCGGCGCGGTGTGCTTCAGCAACACCATCCGCGAGGCACTGATGCCAAAAAGATCCAAGCTCACCTCGGAAGTCCCGAAGTACGACGGCTCGTAGGAACCTAAGACCTGGCTCTCAGGCTACCTGACCACGGTAAAGTGCCAGCGCGGAAACAAAGTAACGGCCATGCAATACTTAAACCTGCACCTCGTTGGGGCCGCTCGAAGCTGACTCGAAGGAAGTCCTTGCGCGTGTTACAGATCTTGGGACGATCTCACCCGCGACTTCGAGAAGAACTTCCAGGCGACTTACAAGAGACCCGCGTCTGTCGAGGAATTGTGAGCCTGCAGACAGAAGAGCAGCGAATCAACTTGCAGATATATCCAGAGATGGACTACGCTCGAAAACACGGCTGGAAATATATCAGAGGAGATAGCGGTCGAAGCTTTCACCAAGGGCGCTCGACGCGCAGCCTTTCGAGAAGAACTGGGACGATGTGCGCCCAAAACTACTGGTGAATTGATGGCGATAGCCGACAAATGGGAGAACATCGAAGAATCCCTGCGCAATTAGAAACCATTCTCACCCGAATAGACGACACTACGATTAGGATGATCAATCGGAATTGGTAGCGGCTGAATTCACGAGAAACCGCGACAGCGGCTCCCTGCATCTGTTCACAGATAAACGTACGGGCAAGCTCAAGGCCACTCATCTCCTCAAGGATTGCTAAATGTTTCAAGACATCCACGAGACATACACGAAAAAACACAGGATAGCCATCAATCAAGGATACCCGCAACTGCCGGGAGGAAGCGCCGCAAACCAACCACCACCCCTACCTCCACCCGCTGGGCATCATAATATGGCGCTAGACGCACTCCTAGCACCAGCTAACCCAGCCGCAGTAAACCAAGGAGTCAACAGATATACGAACCCCCAGGGGTTTATAGGCATGATACATAAGGTCTACCTATCCCGAAGAATCCAGAAGACCAACACTCACCATGTTAACATGGCAGTGCAAGCTCCACCGTACAAAACAGAGTACATGAAGATGTCTGAGCACCCGATAACCTTCTCCAGAGAGGACCACCCTCCACGGGTGTATCAACCAGCGCATGCAGCAGTCGTCATCCAAGCGCAAATAGGCAACTACGACCTAGCCAGAGTATTCATGGACGGAGGCAGCGGCATAACCATCATATACGCGGACTCAAGCTTAAATTGCCAGGGGAATATGGTACAATCACCATAAACGGCGATTTCCAGAAATTAGACAAGTGCGAAAATGACTTCCATGAGATCGCGAAATCTTTCGGTATGCAAGAAGAGTTAGAAGAGCTGGCAAAAACCACGGATAACTCCGTGATGCCGCTAACCAAAAGAAACGCCCCAGACCTCGAGTTTAGCCCAAGCAGCAACACTCGAAAGCATCAAGTCCACCCGATAGATTCCGCGAAGACGGCAATTGTGTCAACCACCCTCTCCTACGCATAGGAAAGCACGCTCGTCGAGCTCCTCCGTGAGTACTGGGCGATTTTCGCCTGGCAGCCATCTGATATGCCAGGAATACCCAGGGAGTTCGCCGAGCACTCATTGGAAGTGTTCAAGCATGCAAAACCAGTCAAGCAAACCACTCGATGTTTCTCTGAGCCAAAACAACGAGCACTCAGAGAAGAAGTAAACAGACTGCTAGCCTCCAATTTCATCAGGGAGATCAAGATTTCCAACTGGTTAGCAAACCCGGTGTTGGTCCCGAAAAAACCACAAACATCCTTCGCGTGTGCATCGACTACACGTCGTTGAACAAACACTGCCCCAAGGATAACTTCCCGCTTCCGCAGATTGACCAGATCGTCGACTCCACGACAGGCTGCCAACGTCTCTCCTTCCTGGACGCCTACTCGGGCTATAACCAGATCAGGATGAAGTAGGAAGACGAAGAAAAGACAACCTTTATCACACCACATGGTGTTTACTGCTACACGACCATGCCCTTCGGGCTCAAAAACGCAGGTGCTACATATCAGCGCTGCATGCAAAAATGCCTCGCCAAGATCATTGGCAACAACGTACAAGTGTACGTTGATGATATCGTCATCAAGACTCGAGTGGAGGAAACACTCCTCGACGATATAAGGGAAACTTTTGAAGCCCTCAATGTATATAGAATCAAGCTCAACCTGACAAAATGCGTCTTCGGTGTGCCTGTAGGCCAGCTGCTCGGCTACTTGGTCTCAGCCCGAGGAATAGAAGCCAATCCAGAAAAGATTCAGACCATCCTGACAATGAAGGAGCCAACAAATCTTCGCGGCGTCCAACAACTGGCAGGGCGACTTGCGGCCCTCAGCAGATTCATCGCAAGATTGGGCGAACAAGCCCTCCCCTTCTACATGCTGCTAAAGAAAACGGATAAATTCGAGTGGACCGTAGAAGCAAAAAAGGCGTTCGTCGATTTAAAAAGAGCACTACAGAGCAGAAGAGTACTGACCACACCTACGGATGGAGAACCTTTGTATCTATACCTAGCCGCAACTAACCAGGTGGTCAGTACAGTAATCGTGGTCGAGCGACCAGAAGATGGAAAGACGCACAACGTACAGAGACCAATATGCTACCTCAGAGAGGTACACTCCCCGTGCAAGCAACGATACCCCCATTATCAGAAGCTCGCGTATGGGGTAGTCTTCACAACTCGAAAGCTTAAACACTACTTCCAGGAGCATACCGTCATGGTGCTAAACAACGCATCACTCGGTACAATCATAAATAATCCTATGGCATCCGGAAGAATCGCAAAGTGGAGCATCGAGCTAGGCGCCTGGGACATAGTATACACATTGCAAAACGCCCTCATATCATAGGTGGTCGCGGCCTTCCTCTCAGAATGGACGGAACTGCAAACTAAAGGACCTCCAGAATACTTGAGTTCCTAGATCATGTATTTTGATGGGTTGAAAAGAAACGAAGGAGCGGGAGTCGGCGTAATCCTCATATCACCAAGATGTGACAAGCTCCAGTACGTCCTGCGACTCGACTTCCCCCTGGATGATCCAGCATCCAACAACGACGCCGAATACGAGGCACTCCAACACGAGATGAAGATGGCGATCGTCCGCGGCGCTGATGGCTAGGTTGAGACTCCAAGTGCAGAGTGTGTAGCTAGTGGCAAGCCTTCTTCCCCCACAAGGGTGACTTGAGGGTTTATATCGAACTCTTGGGGAGCCAGTATTTCAGCAGTTGTCTTCCAAGCTTCCTCCAGGATCCTGCAAACAAGTAGAGAGTTTTGTTCCCTCAACCTCACCAAGTGGTTGTCAAGCACAAGGTGTGAGACTTCTAAATTGCAATGCAAAACTGAAAGTAAATGTGCAATAATTAAATCTACTACTAAATGCAAATGAGAAAATAAATATGCAATGGATTGTTTTTGTATTTTTGTGATGCAAGTGGTGATGGAGATAATGTAAATTTGAATTGGAGATGCAAGTAAAGTAAAGTGCAAGTAAAGTAAATTGCAGCAAAGTAACTAGAGTGTTTTCTTATAATTAAAATAGGACCGGGGTTCATGGTTTCACACTTGCATTCTCTCAAATAAAGTGGTAGACGGTGGACATAAAGAATTACATGTGAGATTACAATAACATGTTTAACATTGAGTACTTTCATATGGGCATCACGTCCTAGCATAGAGATCTCTACGGTCATATTAATCCCTCTTATACTCCACCAAGATGTGAAATAAATCATAACACCTCGATAATTAAGGAAAAACCAGAGTATGGCTTTAAGCAATGTGACATGAAGTTGAAGTAAGAACTTGCTAGATCTAGTCATGGAGATTGATTAGTGTCACTTCAAATCCCCGGTAACAAGGTACTCCTTTTTATCCCTAGTAAGGTAACTAAGAAAGGTTTAACAAAACCTAAGTGGATCGCTGAACTTCTGTCACTTTCACAACACTAGCCACCCCCCCCCCCCCCGTTACTCCAACTAATGCACCCATCACCCCACACACGCTCTCAAGAACCAGATTGATCAAAGCTAGCAAATAAGAACGGGGTACATAAGATACATCTACTCAAATAACTCAAGAGAAACAATTGCAATCTCAGATTCAATAACTCATAGAAAAGATCCACCACATAGGAATTACAACGGTGCCCGTAATCATGTGAGGCAGCTCATACAGATCTAATTAGTGAAGCACATAGAGAGAGAGATACAAGTGCTACTTCCACAAACCCATAGCCCTGGGGTGGACTACTCCCTCTTCATGGAGATGTCGATGGATATGATGTTGGAGGGGTAGGAGATCACACCGGCGGCGCCCCGCCGGAGTTTTCCCCCTCCAATCTGGATCTTCTTGTCTATGTTTCGGTGTTTTGTTGTTTCGGCGGCGCTCCTCTCCGTAAGGGTACGGGGAACCCTTTTTATAGTCGGTTTTAGGTCAAGACGGAGTCGGTAAGTCGAAGATGGAAGGAATTGGGGCCACAGGGGCCAAAAGGGGGCCTCTCACGCGGCCAGTGGCCGCGTGGAGGGTCCTATTTTGGGCCTCCTTTCCCAATTCTCGTGGATCCTTCGCCCGCAAGTCTTCTCCTTCCAAGAAAATGACCCCCGCAGATTTTCAGGTGATTTAGCGGAAGTTTGCCCCCCTGAAACGTCAAAAATATAGAAAACGGGGTTTCTGACAGGTAGGGTAATTCCATAAAAGTTGGGGGACTTTGTAATTTAACCCCAAAATACTATAAAACATTGAATTATACCCTTATATGATGCAGTATGTAATAGAAAACCATGTGAAAATATGCAAAATTCATCTATGCATTTTACATGCATCAACATCCCCAAGCTTAACCCATGCTCGTCCTCGAGTATGAAGGTGATAAAACTAAGATGGGATATCAAGGAGGATTATTCATGCTACATATAATCAAATGATTAATACTAGAAATGAGTAGCAATATACAATTCATTATGTAAGAAATATCAAATATGCAAGCAAAGATGCTTCATGAAAGTTCACAAAGTGTATAATGAAATAAAAGCACTATGGACCAAATGCATACACAAAATGAAAAATAAAATCCTATATTGGTCAAAGAATAGCATAATGGAGAATAGAAAATATGGTGGACACTTTGGAGAAAATTGAGTAGAGGTAAAACATGATCAAGTCTTATTTAGCCTCTAAATTATTCAACTAAAATTACTAATTGAAGTGTGGTATCCATTGATCTAGGAATCTCATTGCCCCTTTATCACTAGCATCTTAAAATTGTGAGTATTGAAGTAATGAGAATGACAAGGTGGTTGAAAGCCTCATGCCCCGTGAGTGTGAAAACCTACTCCATGATTACTCAACTTAAGATTCCTAATAAGCTTTGTACAATCATAATAAGTATTAATGACATCATAGAGAACCGCAAAGAGGTACCTCTTGCCCCATGACATGGAAACAAGCCCATGTTACAATGACAAGATGGACAAACGGAGTAGACTCATCATCCTTTTTATTTTCATTCACTATTATGCATAGCTTCTTATTTTATTATAGGATGTGGTGTAGAGTCACTGAAGCTGTAAGTAAATTTCCACCATGATAAAGCATGGCTTGGGTTAGCGGCCCAATGCGTTTCTCTAGTCATATATATACTTACTCATCAAAACTTATTATTCCTCTATTTCATTTCAGCATGGCAGGAGTCCAAAAACAAAAGTACATGATATCAACCAAATGTAAATTTTTTGTGCAATGTTGAAAGCTTTCCGGTGATACACGTTTATAGCTAGCTCCCAACCACACACTTGTCAAACACAAAACTTGTGGCTCCCATTATTGGGTCATGTTTATTAGATGCATAAAAAGTAAAGTGTGCCTTCAAAAGTTCGTGAGAGTGCTATCCCAAGTTCAACCCATGACAATTAATAAAGTGAATATCTTAATTTAGAACATAAATAACACAATAACATACTCGGAATAGCAATGAAGCTAATGGGAAGATATGGTGGACTCACTGGAAATACTTGGCTAAGGAGTGTTGGAAAACAAGTTTTTACTTGTTGGAATTTTTAAATTTTTGGGCTAGCAAGAGGGAGATAGTTGACCAGCTACTATGCATGCATATGTCCATAGAACTACTCATTTCATGACAAACTAAATAAACCAGCAACTAACATCAAGGACATGAATAAGAGATAGCTCAAGACAACATTATTGCAAATTTGTACACATAAAAAGCCTATAAATCATGCAAACATATGTAGCTCTTCAAATCAACCATGGCATCCATATTCCAAGTCATAATACTAGCATACAATAAATTCCAACCCCAAACTCCAGTATCTCAATCTCATATAAAATGATGGTGGTGGTCTTATCAAAAAACAAAAAAAAAACTAGACGCTTCAAGTCTCTACGATAAATGCTTTGCTTAGAAAAACAGAAAGTAGACGTGTGCTAACCAAAAGAGTGTAGCTCAAGTGGGGTGTTAATCACATCCCCAATCTTATGGCTTTCAACATTCTTGTATGTATTGAGGCGCAGCTCCTCTATTCCCTGTGAAAAAACATCACAAAACATGTTTCTCCCATTCTTTTTCTGTGGGGTGAGATTAGCAAGGACAAACAAATCACATGCTTGCTGTGAAAAATTCCAAATCAAATACTCCAGTAGATAGAAAATAAGGTTCATTATGTTGTATGTTCACTCTCTTGCTTGAAATAATAATGGAAATTTGATTCCCAAGCCCAAAGAATGCATAAAACAAAAGAAGGCAGAATCTGTCCAGAAAAGCAGCAGCAGCAAAACGAACGTTTTTACCTAAGCTACACTCGTCAAAAAATTAAGCCAATTTTTCTGCTTACAGAGGACGAAAATTTGCAGAACATACTAAAAAATTAGCTCAATCCGACATATCAATAAAAAACGTAAATTCATAAGGTGAGCAGACTCGTGCTGAAACAGAAATTTCATGCACTAGGATAGCAACTTATAAGTCCAAATGGGTTTGATTTGACTCTTTATTGAAAACTCCAGAATTAAAACAAAAAAACTAATCTCTTGAGACAGAAAGAGGACACTAGGAAAATTCAAACAAAAACAACCGGGTTGCCTCCCGTAAAGCGCTTTCTTTATAGCCATATAGCTAGGCTTTACTTACTTGATAATCAAGAGGGATAAAGCTCATGAGGGAGTTTGTTCTTCAGCGCGCCCCTCTTCCTTGGGAAGTGCTCCATGCTTTTTTTGTGAGGGAACTGAAACTTGACATTCCCTTCCTTGGAGTCTATGATTGCACCTTTAGTACGAAGAAAAGGTCTATCCAAAATAATAGGACTATGGGATTTATCCCCCATATCCATAATAATGAAATCAACGGGTACGAAAGTCATGTGAAATTCAATCATAACATCTTTTACTTGTCCTACAGCATGTTTAGTAGAGATATCAGCAAGGACAAATTCACTTGAGCACTTTTCTAAATTTTCTAGTTCTAGCAATTCATATAATTCTTTAGAGAGTACCGATACACTAGAACCTAGATCTAACATAGCATAATGAATTTCTTTTCCAATTGAAACTAGCACCTTGGGGATCCATGCATCCCCAAGCTTAGGAGGTATCATGGCCTCATTCTTTTACCTAGCAATTTTTTCTTGCAAGACATGATTAGCAATATAAGATCCAAAGCCAGGTTGATTAACATTTATAGTGGGATCACTAGCAAATTTTTGTAGAGTAGCAATAAGTTCTTGCAAACTACTTTTTTCTAAATCAAGCAATGGATCCTTAATTTAAGTAAGCATCATAATTTCCTCTACTTTAATCTCTAATTTAGCTAGCATGCTTGATTCATGAGGACTAATTTCATCTTTGCTAGCAAGATAAGACATATATGGAAGTAAATATTCAGGTTACTTCACTATTTCATTCAAAGTTTCTTCTAAGCTAGTAGGGACATGCTCACTTGTATTCTCAGCAATATGATCAATATTTTCAATAATAGGAGCAGCAATAGTAATAGAATTCATTCCTACACTAGGTTGTGCTTGTGGCTTTCCTGCTGACATGCTTAATAGAGTTGCTTGATTATCAGCTAATTTTGACAATGCTTTATCTAAATTCGAAGATTGAAGTTGCAATCCTTTAATATCACTACTAATGGATGCAATAGACTTATTTAACTCATGTATCATAGCATTGTGACTAGCAACTTGTTCCATAAGCAATTTATTAAATTCAGAAATTTCACTAGAAGGCTTCCACTTATTTTCATTAGCATTAGGATATGGAACAAAAGGTTTATTTGGCACATAAGGAGGTTTACTATATAAATTGTAAGCATTACCAAAACCATTGCTACCATAATTCCTAACAAAATTAACATCCACACTTTCAGAATTACTACCAACTAGCTCCTGCAAAGGCACATTCCCCATATTTTGTTTATTAATAAAGGCAAGAATAGTGTCCATTTTAGAAGACAAATCATTGGTTTCTTCAATTGAGTTTATTTTCTTAGTGGGATTGGGTGCTCTTTCAGTATTCCATTGACTATAATTTTGCAATATGCTTTCTAATATGCTCTTAGCCTCTCCTACAGTTTTACTCATAAAGGCACCTCCAGCAGCAGAATCAAGGATATTTCTAGACATGTAGTTTGGACCATTATAAAAAGAGTGTAGTATGGTCCATTCATTTACTCCATGTGATGGGCATGTTCTAAGCATTAATTTAATTCTATCCCATGCCATGGCTAAATGTTCATTATCATTTTGCCTAAATGAGAGGATATTATTCCTATTTTGCAAAATTTTAACGGGAGGATAATATTTCTTAATGAAACCTTCTTTTAAATCATCCCAAGACTTTATACTAGCTGTAGGTAGTGAAAGTAACCATTCTTTAGCCTTTCCTCTAAGTGAAAAAGGAAATAATTTCAGTTTTAAAACACTACTTTCCACATTTTTAAATTTTTGCATATCACATATTTCCATGAAATCATGAAGATGCATAGAGGCATCCTCCATAGCACTACCACCAAATTGCTCTCTAGTAATTAAATTCAATAAACTATGACTTACTTCATAGCTTTCAGCTTGTATTTCAGGTGTAGTAATTGGCCTAGCAATGAATTGGTCATTGGGTGTATTTGTGTAGTCACTTAATTTAGTTCTATCACCCATTTTAACAATTTTTATGTAGTTTTTAATTTTTTATGCAAAACAAAAGTAAAGTAACTAAGCAAATTCGAAATACTAAAATAAACTAGATAACTAAATGCAAAAATAAAATGCAAACTAAAATAAAATATGCAAGACAAAACAAAAACAAGAACAAAAACAAAAACAAGACAAGAAACAAAACAATCTACTTGAAAGAAGGTGGAGATAGAAAGGACGGTACTCACGTAGGTGCAACCTCCCCAAGCTTAGGTGTTTGCACACCTTGTTGGTGATGAAGACTTCTTGTGAGCTCCCTTGGACAACTCCTTCACCTATGGCTCCCCGGCAACGGCGCCAGAAAAACGCTTGATGGCTAGGTTGAGACTCCAAGTGCAGAGTGTGTAACTAGTGGCAAGCCTTCTTCCCCACGAGGGTGACTCGAGGGTTTATATCGAACTCTTGGGGAGCCAGTATTTCAGCAGTTGTCTTCCAAGCTTCCTCCAGGATCCTGCAAACAAGTAGAGAGTTTTGTGCCCTCAACCTCACCAAGTGGTTGTCAAGCACAAGGTGTGAGACTTCTAAATTGCAATGCAAAACTGAAAGTTAATGTGCAATAATTAAATCTACTACTAAATGCAAATGAGAAAATAAATATGCAATGGACTGTTTTTGTATTTTTGTGATGCACGTGGTTATGGAGATAATTTAAATTCGAATTGGAGATGCAAGTAAAGTAAAGTGCAAGTAAAGTAAATTGCAGCAAAGTAACTAGAGTGTTTTCTTATAATTAAAATAGGACCGGGGTTCATGGTTTCACACTTGCATTCTCTCAAATAAAGTGGTAGACGGTGGACATAAAGAATTACATGTGAGATTACAATAACATGTTTAACATTGAGTACTTTCATATGGGCATCACGTCCTAGCATAGAGATCTCTACGGTCATATTAATCCCTCTTATACTCCACCAAGATGCGAAATAAATCATAACACCTCGATAGTTAAGGAAAAACCAGAGTATATCTTTAAGCAATGTGACATGAAGTTGAAGTAAGAACTTGCTAGATCTAGTCATGGAGATTGATTAGTGTCACTTCAAATCCCCGGTAACAAGGTACTCCTTTTTATCCCTAGTGAGGTAACTAAGAAAGGTTTAACAAAACCTAAGTGGATCGCTGAACTTCTGTCACTTTCACAGCACTAGCCACCCCCCGTTACTCCAACTAATGCACCCATCACCCCACACACGCTCTCAAGAACTAGATTGATCAAAGCTAGCAAATAAGAACGGGGTACATAAGATACATCTACTCAAATAACTCAAGAGAAACAATTGCAATCTCAGATTCAATAACTCATAGAAAAGATCCACCACATAGGAATTACAACGGGCCCGTAATCATGTGAGGCAGCTCATATGGATCTAATTAGTGAAGCACGTAGAGAGAGAGATACAAGTGATACTTCCACAAATCCATAGCCCTGGGGTGGACTACTCCCTCTTCATGGAGATGTCGATGGAGATGACGTTGGAGGGGTAGGAGATCACACGGGCGGCGCCCCGCCGGAGTTTTCCCCCTCCAATCTGGAACTTCTGGTCTCTGTTTCGGTGTTTTGGTGTTCCGGTGTTTCGGCGGCGCTCCTCTCCGTAAGGGTACGGGGGACCCATTTTATAGTCGGTTTTAGGTCAAGACGGAGTCGGTAAGTCGAAGATGGAAGGAATTTGGGCCAAAAGGGGGCCTCTCACGCGGCCAAGGAATCTGGCCGCGTGGAGGGTCCTCTTTTGGGCCTCCTTGCCCAATTCTCGTGGATCCTTCGCCCGCAAGTCTTCTCCTTCCAAGAAAATGACCCCCGCAGATTTTCAGCTGATTTCGCGGAAGTTTGCCCCCTGAAACGTCAAAAATATAGAAAACGGGGTTTCTGACAGGCAGGGTTAATTCCATAAAAGTTGGGGGACTTTGTAATTTAACCCCAAAATACTATAAAACATTGAATTATACCCTTATATGATGCAATATGTAATAGAAAACCATGTGAAAATATGCAAAATTCATCTATGCATTTTACATGCATCAGGCGCCGCTCGATTGATGCTCTACGGAGACTCTAATCTCATCGTGCAGCAGACGATGAAAGAATGAGACGCAGTCGCAGATAACATGATCTCCGATCGCACATGTATAATCTTCTTGAAGGAAGCTTTAAAGGGTGCAAACTGAAGTACATTGCACGATCTAGTAACGAAGAAGCTGACTGGCGAACATCGGGTCAAAAAACGCCCCAGTCCCGCCAGGAATTTACTTCGAGCGAATCAGCAAAAGACCAGTCAAGCTCAAGAAACGCATAGAGGTACCAGCAACAACACAGACAGAGGCTAGTCAACAAAGCACCCTCATCACCCTCATTCATCACATCTCGCGACAAGTCTTGCTAGTAGAGCTAGTCTGGACAAACAAGTATCTCGACTACTTGCTCAGAAAGCAGCTGGCAGGGGACATCTCAGAAGCAAGGCAGATAGTTTGACGCAGTAAATCTTTTCGGGTGAGAAAGGGCGAGCTTTACAAGCAAAGTATATCGGGAGTCCTCCAGAGGTGCATCGCACCCGAAGATGGAAAAGAACTACTCCGAGACATACACCAAGGCGATTGCAGACACCATGCAAGTTGGAGAGCCATCTTTGGCAAAGCTTTTCTAGCAGGATTCTACTAGCTCATGGCAGCCAGAGACGCCAAGGATGTGGTCGAAAGATGCGATGCTTGCCAGCAATTCTCACCCAAGCCGCACGCACCAGCCATAGTGCTCCACATGATCCCTCTGTCTTGGCCCTTTGCTCAATGGGGACTAGACATGGTGGGACCACTACGGAAGGCGACACCCGAAGGATATACCCATCTGCTGGTCGCAGTCGACAAGTTCACAAAATGGATAGAGGTCGTCCCAGTCACGTCGCAACACACAAATGCACCGTCAAGTTCCTCGATTCCATTGTTTGCAGATTCGGTGTCCCCCACAATAATATCACAGACAACGGAACTAACTTCATGGCCAAGGAGACTCAAGATTTTTGCAAGGAAAAGGGGATAACTCTCAGCTTTTCCTCGGTGGCACACCCCCAAACCAACGACCAAGTAAAACGATCCAATGGACTAGTTTCGACTGGCCAAAAGAAGCGACTACTCGCCAGGCTAGATGCAGCAGCAGGACATACCATTTGTCCTGTGGAGTCTGAGAACAACTCCAAACAGGTTAACAAACTACACGCCATTTTTCATGGTTTACTGCGCCGAGGCAGTCTTACCCGAGGATGTTAGATTCAGTGCTCCACGAGTCGTCGCCTACAACGAAGAAGCCTCCAACAAAGCACTTGCTGATGATATGGACGCACTGGACGAAGCTAGGGACGTCGCATTCGCAAGATCCGCCGTCTACCAGCAAGCGCTACGGAATCACCACAGTCGCCGCATTCGCAGCCGATCCTTCGTGGTAGGCAACCTGGTACTATGGCTCAAGCAAGACAACAGACACAAGGTTGAGCCACCGTGGGAAGGACCCTTCATCATACACGAAGTTATCCCCGGAGGCGCGTATCGCTTGAAGAACCCAAAAACAGGTGGCGTATACTCCAATCCATGGAACGTAGCGCACTTCCAAAAATTCTATCCTTAGGAGAATATTCTACTCGCAAATAAGGCTGCTACAGCCACAATGTAACTTGAGCAAACACATGTCTTCTCATCCATCGCAATAAAACATGACTTCTCAGTCATCGCCATAAAGGCTATTTAGTCGCATATCTTCATTTTTCACCAATACATGCTAACAAGGAATACATCCCAACACACGGGGGCTACACCAAACTAGCATAAATATTCTTCGAGTGCCTATGCACAAAAGAGATGTACAAGGTTACAAGGTACACACCTTAATACATATTAACAAATTATACAATATACAAGGTGCATACAACTTAAACGGCACACAATCAAACTACCGTCGACCAGAACCCTCTCGGAGCAGTCGCTCCATCTCAGCAGCAGTTAACCGAATGATGCACTCCGTAGCAGACCGCACAACCTCATAATGAGGAACAAAATCTACACGCACTCATCGGGCAATGGGAAGCTGCACCATAGAGTTGAAGTTAACATGAGTATGGCACAGCCGAACAAATGACAAAGCCACCTGAGCTCCGCAAATAAGCTGCTGGCGCACACACTCGCGAACATCTTCCACCCGGCGGAAGAGCCTCAGCAGACCACTCAGTAGATCAGGCACAACATCAAACGGATACAACGTCTGATAAACCGAGGAAAGGGCTTCTCAGCAGGACTCGACAAAAATATGTTCCTGACGTACTCGATACTTCAAAGTCGCTAAGACAAAGCCTCTGCCGCGATCAGACCAGAAATTGCATGCATGAATATTTGAGCTGATGGATTCGCAAGCTACCCTATTGTCCACCCAATGACGTTTGGATGCCCCATCAGGCTCGACAACTGCACGGACAAGAAAAGCGTACGTCCATAAGCAAAAAAACACCGAACAGACTCAGGGGCCTGCAAGACTTACAAAGAAAACTTTTCGCGACACTGGCCAACTCCTCCATGACAAACTGCTCGCGCTTGTCGGCAAGTTTCTGCTTGGACTTGGCAACATACGCCACACCTTGCAAAGCCTTCAGCTTACGCTCGCCATCTGCCACATGGCCGCGAAGCGAAGCAAGCATGCTCGCATCTGTCAGCCACGGCGTAGTCGAAGGAGTAGGCGCACTCGATGGCCCCTGATACATCCAAAACGTATCTCCTTTTCCGTACACTTTTCTTATTGTTTTCCTCTAAACTTATGAGTTTGGATACCACTAACACAGATTAACGTTGTTTTCAGCAGAAATACCTTGGTGTCTCGTTTTTGTGCAGAAAAATCAACTTTCAGGAAAATGCCCAGAAAAGATCCCATTGGTCCTAAAACACCAGAAGACCCCGGGAGCCAGAAGGGGGCCAGGAGAGGAGCCAGGAGGGGGCCACACCACCCCCTGGCGCCGCCGCCCCCCCCACTCCCTCACCCCCTCGGACTCCCCTTTCGACTATATATGCCCCGTAACCTAAAAACAGAGGGGGTTTGTCATGTTCCACAGAAACACAACAGAGCGCCGCCGCCACTCCGAACCTCGATTTGGGGATCAGAAGTTCATGTTCCGGCGCCCTGTCGGGACGGGGATTCGAAGGAGATCATCGCCCTCGACACCGCCACCTCTTCTCCATCAACCATCCATGATTCCCCCGTCCATGTGTGATTAAACGCCGCTATAGGATGAGAGGGATGGAAGGGATTGGACGAGATAGGTCATGTAATAATGCCAGATTGTTAGGGCATAGTGCCTAGTATCCACTATTAGTTTTTTCTACCGTTATTCCAACTTGTTATGCTTAATGCGTTGGGAGTGTTAATGCTTTGCTCCGGTGCTTTATTAAAAGGAGCACATTAATTACCAGTAGTTTCCCTAGAGACCCCGATGCCACGGGCTGGTAGGACAAACGATGTTGTGAAGTTTCTCATTGCGAGCACATATGACTATATTGGAACACATGCCTATGGTTTGCCTATATGTTTTAAAATTTATTATTATCTGCAATGCCCGTGTTAGATTATTACATGACCTATGTTATCTATGAAATGCCCGTCCATCCATTCCCTCTATCCCTACGGTACTTCCCATACTTTCGTTTTCCGCGATTGCTACTGCTGTTACTATTTTTACTACTGATGTTATTTTATTTCTACTACTGCTATAAAACTGTTACCACTCATAAATTGTTGCGAGCAAGTCTACTTTTAGATACAGCTGAATTGAAAACTCAGTTGTTAAGGCTAATAAATGTTCTTAAGCTCCCCATTATTCGAATCAATAAATTTGGGTTTTACTTCCCTCGAAGACTGTTGAGATCCCCTATACTTGTGGGTCATCAAGACTATTTTCTGGCGTCGTTGCCGGGGAGTGGTGTGCTTTATTTATTTGCTCATTTCACCGGGATATTGTTTGCTGCAAGACATTCATTATGGGAAAGACTTGTGATAGAAAAGTTCCTATATTACCATCCACTACAAGAAGAGGTACAACTTTGAACACCTGTGCTCCTCTTGATTCACCGTCTGTTATGAGTAAGCTTCTTACTCCACCACATGCTACTGAAGGGGTCGTTGCATATAAAACAAAAAATTTCCTACGCGAGAGACACCCGGAAGGCCAAGATC